>CAWUFW010006751.1:0-600000 GCA_963921515.1 Calotriton arnoldi | reverse complement strand
AACTGAAATACTTTTCCACATTACTGTTACATGACTTGGAAGCTTGGTTGCATGAAAACGGAATACTACCTATAAATCAAACTGTTTTTTTAAGGGGTCAAGGTACTATCACTAACTTTATGGCCCTGAGCCTAATTACCAATAGAGCAAAGGCTAGAGAAACATCATTCTACATGTGTTTCGTAGACTTTAAGGCAGCTTTTGACTGTGTGCCACGGAACAAACTTTGGGCTAAACTTCAGCGTTGGGACATACCATCAGACATCCTTCGTGCAATAAGGCTGGTCTACTCTGACACTTCGGCCAAGATAAAAATTGGTGATGGCACGCATGTAACAAGGAAAGTGCAAACAACAAACAGCGTAAAACAGGGCTGCGTGTTAGCCCCCCTTCTTTTTAATTTGTATTTGGCGGATCACTCAGCAGAACTAGATGGGCAGATGGCTCATGCAGTGTTGGAGGCCGCACAATGTCTCACATTTTATATGCCAACGATCTACTGTTGCTTAGTAGTACTCGAATAGGGCTCCAAAGGTTTCTTAATTGTCTTGTAACTCATACAGGAAAGAACGGCTTGGAAGTGAACTTTAATAAAACTAGTGTGATGGTTTGTAATCGGGGTCCCAACAAAAGTCGAAAATGGTATTTTAATGATAATATCTTAGACGAAGTTCCCTCCTACGTATATTTACTGGTCAAAATTGATGCAAACGGTACCTTAACATCTCAGAAGGAGATGTGAGTAAAAGCCCAGGCCATTAATTACGGATTTTTAACATTGGCTACATTCATTAAAGGTCATGAACTGAAATCTATGGGAGCAGTCATGAAAGCTAAATTGTTGCCAACGCTCGCATATAGATCAGAAATAATGCTAGGCGAGGAGGCTCCTTTGCTTGACAAATTGTTAATATGATCTTATAAGCAAACTTTCAGGCTTCCTAGGTCTGCCTCTTTCGTTCAACTCTGCTTAGAATTCTGTCTCACAAAACAGTCTCTTGCTAGGCCGGCAGCATCTGTAAAGCTTTGCCATAAACTGCGTGCAGCAGCCGATAAGACCTTGGCAAGCCTAGTCTGGTCTGAGATCAATTTACAACCGGGAAACGGCATCCACAAGAAACATCTTGATAATAGTGATGGAGCAAGGACTCGAAAAAAGAGACTTGCTCGATAAAATCCTCCATTAACACTTATTAAGTATTAACTGATAGATAAGACAAAACTAATATGCACCCAAAACAGAAACATGGGGAGAAAAGCTTACGCATGCTTGAATTAATAGGAAATAAAACACAACACGATTAAAAACCCGCTTTAACTTGTGTGGGAAGGAAACCACACTGCAGAAGGTTATTCGTCTGTTGTCATAATACCTAAAAGCTACGGAGGGCTGTAGGTGTTATATTAGGGACTATATCGTATAAGAGTAGAGTGTGAGTGATAGCGAAGGGTCCACCTGTGAAACTTTGGCCTTACCCAAAGAAGGAGTATCCCTAGAGGAGTAATAGGTCCTCCCAGAGCTTAAGTGAAGGGTAAACAGTGGTTTTTACTCGCAGTGTAAGGAAGTATTTTTCTCCTCGAAGCAAGTGAATAAACTATCTTTGAATTAGCGGAACAGGCAGAATAGTTTTGTTTTTACATTGTTACTAACAGAAAAGATATTAAGAAAAGTTTAGATAAAATATTGTCGCATTACCTTGTGAAGGGAGGGTCAGTAGCTGGAGTCAAACTGACGTCACAGATAGCCGCGCTGGTATTGGTCGAAGACAGCGGGCGTGTAAAAAGTGCCAATTGTAAAGGGATGGTCAGTAGTAGGAGTAATACTGACGTCACAGAGAGCCGCTCCGGTATTGGTCAAACAAGTGGGTGTGTGAAAAGCTCTGATTGGTTGGTAGACAAGAGCTGCGTAGGTATTGGTTATGGAAGAAAATACGTAGTGAGCCTTGATTGGACTGTTGGTGTGAGTCGCGCTGGTATAGGACGAGTGTTGGGAAACAGGAAATGTAAGAATACGGAAGAGTTTCTAGTTTTAACTTGCTGAAAATACTTAGTCACAGGGATCGGAAGAATGAAGTGGATTAATAAAATCAAAAATTTCTTTAAAAAGGATAAGCGTGTAGTAACCAGAGAAGGAATTCTTATGCCACCTCCTAATACCCCTGCTTCTTTTACCATACGTGTGTTTGGTTGGAGAATTGGGTGGAATATACGAAAGGTGATGGTGTTCTAGCTTTTCTTGAAAATGGTACATTTAATGTAAGGGTTCTTCAGAACTTAAGAAATCGGATGAATACATTGTCCTAGGTTGACGCAGTATGAAGCTTTGGAGGAATGGGAAGTTGAGGCATTTGAGCGAGAAAAATACAGAGGAGGTAGAAGAATAAATAGGGGATTTTTCCCAAAATATCCGTTTGATACTCGAGGAGATGAGATGAAAAGATGGAGAAGAGCTGTAGTAACAGAAGGGTTGTATCCAGTATTAATGGCTGAGGATCAAACAGGGAGTAAATGCAAAGAAAAAATGAAGCATACAGGTATGGCAGGAACAGAATGTGATGAAACAGATGATGAATTATTAGAGGACATTTTAGTTAAAAGACCTCCACCTTATCAAGAAAATGTTGGAGAGGCAACTCCAAGTGCACCAATGATGAGAACTCCCTTAGTTCCGCAGGTTTTATATGATCCAACTGCTACCCGAGTGTTACAGGAGAAGGAAAGGGATGCATTGAATCAAACAAAAGAAGAGATAATTCAGAAAATAAATCAGTTAGGTTTAAATGCTGAAGCCTTGACAGTGCCAGTAACGATAGGTCCGGTTATTCCATTATATGGGGATAAACGAGACACCCCGAGATTACAAACAGTGACAATTCCACAAATTAATGTTAGAAAAGAGGTAGTAATGTCAGAAGATCTAACTAGTGAAAGTGATTCAAATATCTCGTTACTAGATCTCCCTAATATTGAAACAGTGGATGAAACGCCAAGGAGAGGTTCACCTTTGAATAAAAAGAGAAAGGAATTGATTGATACTCCCATAGCAGGAAATTCAAAAGGATTCACGCCAGATGATTTAGAGGAGTGGGCGAAAGGATTAGACAAAAAGAGGCCTCAAACACCAAGTATAGATGTAGCCAAGTTAAAAGTGATTTTGGAGGAAATTATCATTGGTACCATAAGTCCAGAGAGATTAGGTACATACAGAGATGAAGAATTGTTGTTTTTATGTAAAAGTATAACCTGGAGAGCAAAGAATTTGCATGACAAAATAGTAGAGGTTGCTTCAGAATTTGGAAAAGATATAGAAAAATCAAAATTATTGCAGAAACCATATAGGGCAGAATTTGCGGACAAGGATTTCAGAAAGTTTAACTGTGTCAGGAAGGAGATTACAAATCAAAGAATTGATGAATATTTTGAAGAAATGGGGAGATGCAGACAGATGGAGAGGTAGATGGACAAAGAAAAGGGATGAAGACGTTTTAAAGAAAGCATCTGCTTACCCACTAAGAGAAACAGAACAGGTTGAAAGAGTGTGTCCCATGAGAGAAGTTCCTGGAGGTGGATACATTCATGTTCCATGGTCCAGACAGGATATTTTGTCTTTTACAAATGATTTCCCCAGATTAAGGGAGAAACCAGTTGAATGGTACAAGCAGGTAGAGAGGTTTGTGAAAGTTTCAAAGGTACTATTTAAGGATTTGGATGGACTGTTTGATATAGTGGTGCCAGCTGATTCATGGACAGAATGTAAGATTACGGTTGATTGGCCAACTGAAGAATATCCAAGAGGCGCAAAGACAGGTGCACCTTCAGAAGAAGTGATGAAAAAGTATCAACAAGTGATTATTTTCTTGAAAGGGAAAATTCCTCCAAAGTAAACGGATTGGGTTAAAATAGATAGAACAACTCAAGAACCAAAAGAGTCAGTACATGCGTATTATGAGAGGTTGTTACAGGTATTTAAGCAGTATAGTGGATTTGAAAATATTGGAGATAAGGATATGGGACATTTTGTGTATAGGTTTGTGTATGGACTGAGATCGGAAATTAGTCAAATGATTCAGCAGCATATGCTTTGCTGGCAGAGCAAGCCCATAGACGATATTTTAAAATACTCGAAGTATTGCAGTGACAATATTGATGCAAAGCATAAGAAATTGAAAGAAAAGATGATGTGGGCACAAGTGAAGCTAGCAGAACATCAAGAGGCAAGCACTGGTTCTCAAAATGAAAATCAGTCGAGTAACCAAAATCAGAATAGTCAAGGATTGAATGGGAATAAAGGAAAAGGGCGAATGAGTAGAAAAGAAGTGAAAAAGAAGTTTCCTTGCCATGCATGCGGAAAGCATGGGCATTGGAAGAACGAGTGTAGAAATATTCAACAGAATAATGGGGCAAATCAAAATTTAAATCCACAGATGCAGAATGAGGTGGTTGTGAACCAGCAGCAACAGCAGCAGGTAGTTACTCCACAGTTACAGGTGCCACAAGCTCCTATGCCCAACTGTATGAACGCTCAAGTACAGGGATACAGTGTGAACACCGGATTCCGTGGAGAGAGTGGTAAGAATACACAAGCGGTTCAACAATATTGGATGCACAGTAACGAGTGTGATTCAGATAGTTCCCAATGACGGTGCCTGAGGGGGGAGGAAGAATGCGTGCTTGGCGCATCTTTAGCGGTAGATCAGTCAGGTCCATTTGTTGACGGAAAAGTGGAAGGTAATGACATCACTTTCCTAGTGGATACTGGTGCTACCCTTTCTACTGTGAGAGCAGCAGAAATCCCAAACCTACCCCTCTCGGGAGAAACTATCCAAGTTGTAGGAGTCTCAAATAAGTAAATAAAAACCCCACTTACCCGACCAATAGAAGTAAATATTGGAAATTTTAAAGACATGCATCGGTTTGTGGTGTGTGATTCAAGTCCAGTTAACTTGTTAGGTAGGGATTTGTTGTGTAAGATGAATTGTACCATCTATTGTACACCTGATGGTATTGCTTTTCAAACCCCTGATGAAGATATTGCTTTTAAGATGATGCTTGCAAAACAAGGAACAGAAGTGGATGAGATGTTCTCACTTCTAACTGAAAATAATCTGCCTGATGAGTTAAGAGACACAGTGAGATCAGATGTATGGGATTTTTCAGGAAAAGAAATTGGTCTAATGTCAAATGTAGACCCAATTAAAATAATCGTGAAGGAAGGTGCAATTTATCCAAACACCCGACAGTACAAAATGAGTCCAGAAGTAAAGGCAGGAGTTGCTCCAGTAATCGACCAAATGGTTGAACAAGGCATTTTGACAGAAATAATGGGCAGTCCTTGCAACTCACCAATTATGGGGCTTAAAAAGCCCAATGGCAAATATAGAATGGTGCAAGATTTAAGAAAAATCAACAAAACAGTAGTACCTTGTTGTCCAGTAGTGCCAAAGCCAGCAGTAATTCTTTATCAGATACGTTGGGATGCACATTGGTATACAGTGATTGATTTATGCCAAGTATTCTTTTCAATTCCTTTGCATGAAGATAGCGAATATCTCTTTGCATTCAGGTTCGAGGACTGTGTTTTGGCATGGTGCCGAGTTCCTCAAGGGTATACAGAGAGTCCCTCAATTTTTAATCAAATTTTGAAAAAGCACTTGGAAACATTGGTTATGCCAGGAAACTCGGTTTTGGTCCAGTATATTGATGACCTACTGGTTGCGTTAAAAACAAAAGAGGCTTGTGTCACAGACACAATTGCTTTACTGAACCATTTGGCAGAAGGTGGACATAAAGTGTCACCAGAAAAATTGCAGTTTTGTCAACAAGAAGTCAAATATTTGGGACATAAGATAGAAAGGGGAGTCAGAAAGGTGACACCAGAGAGAATAAAAGTGATTCGACAAATGGACCTACCTAGAACTAAGAAGGAAGTACGAATGTTTTTGGGAGTAGTTGGATACTGTCATCAATGGATCAGTGGGTTTTCACTGCTTGCAAAACGTCTAAGTAAATTGACACGGAAAGATGTGATGGATCCGATTGAATGGGACGATGAAAGTGAGGATGCATTCACAAAATTGAAAGTTTGTTTATGTCAAGCACCAGCATTAGGAATGCCTGACTATACGAAAGAATTTGCTTTATTCTGTTGTGAGAGAGAAGGTTGTGCACTTTCAGTATTAACCCAAAGACATGGATTAATGCGCCGTCCAGTGGCATATTTTTCAGCCATCTGGATTCTGTGGCCGCAGCATTGCCTGGCTGATTAAAAGCAGTAGATGCTACATGTATGAGTCTGGAGCAGAGTGAATCTATTGTGATGGGACACTCTTTAAAGGTGTATGTGCCACATTCTGTTGAGATCCTTTTAACAAGGACTCAAACACAACACCTGACCCCTAGTCGGCTGACTAAGTATGAAAGAGTGATCCTAGGAGCTGAAAATGTAAGTGTGATAAGATGTACCACAGTAAATCCAGCCACCCTATTGCCGGACCCATTCTGTGCAGAATTAAAAGAAGAAGTTGATCATGATTGTTTGGATCTAACAGAAATGTGTACAAAGCCTAGGCCAGATATTTTAGATGTCCCGTTGAAAGAATAAGATTATGTACTGTTCGTAAATGGGTCATATTTACGAAAACAAGATGGAGAATTAAGTGCTGCCTATGCTGTCTGTACAATATCAGCTATACAAGAAGCATCATGTCTAAAAGGAGTCAAGTCTGCACAAATAGCCGAATTGGTAGCTTTAACAAAAGCTTGCAAAATTGGGAAAACATTGAGAACAACCATATTCACAGATAGTCAATATGGTTTTGGGGTTGTGCATGATTTTGGCCAGATATGGATGCAAAGGGGATTTCTGACTTCTTCAGGCTCTCCAATCAGAAACAGTAAATATGTCAAAGAATTATTGGAAGCATTGCAGTTGCCAAAAGAAATTGCAGTGGTCAAGTGTGCCTCACATAAGTCAGGAAATGACTATGTGACACAAGGCAACAGATATACTGATCAGGTTGCACAATTTTGTGCTCGAAATACAATGTCTTTGAACAGAGGGTTGGAAAAAGAAACTACCAATTGCCAACTAATGCTTTTTTCTGCTTTTGAAACATGGGATGAAGTTAGACAGTTACAGGATGAGGCAGATGTGAAAGAAAAGGAATTCTGGATTAACACAGGTTGCACGAGACAAATCGATGATGAAGTATGGGTGTGTCCAGACGGAACACCGATAATGCCAGACAGTATGTTATCACAAACGGCAAGAGTATATCAAGGAGCTACACACATTGGGAGGGATGCCATGATTAGACACTTTAGGCAGACATGGTACAATCCCAAGTTTAGGCTAGTTGCGGAAAGTCTCTGCCAGCGTTGCTTGACATGTCAACAGCAGAACCCTGGTAGAAGAACATTTTTCAGTTGGGGAAAAATAGGAAAGGCAGAAGGGCCATTTACAAGACTGCAGCTCGATTTTATAGAATTGCCACTGTGCAACGGTTTGAAGTATGTCCTTGTCATTGTGTGTCCGTTTCCTCGTTGGGTAGAAGCCTATCCAACAAGAAAGAGTGACAGTCTCATGGTTGCTTAGCTGCTCTTAAGATAACTCATCCCTAGATTTGGATTTCCAGTCACTTTGGAATCAGATAGAGGACCTCATTTTAATAATGAGATAATTCGACTAATCTGTACAGCTTTCAAAATTGAGCAGAAACTACATTGTGCCTATCGACCAGAAGCATCAGTAGTGGTCGAACAACTGAATGGTACAATAAAATCCAGGTTAGGGAAGGTGTGTGCATCCACTTCACTGAAATGGCCTGATGCTTTGCCCCTTGTCTTGATTAGGCCTGGGCGGTGAACTCCGCTCCGTTCGCGGAGTTTGTGGAGTTTTCTGCACTCCGCACTCCGCGGAGCTCGCGGAGTGCAGAAGATTCCACTTTGCGAGGTGCAGCAGGGTTTTTTCCACTCTCGCGATCACGAATGGTATGTTCGCGATCGCAAACAGTAAGTTTGCGAGCGCGAGCTGGCGCTCGGGTAGAATTTCTACCCGAGCGGCAGGAATACCAGCACAAACTGCAGTTCGCACTGCACTCCGCTACGCGCGGAACTTCGCAGAGTTTTTTTGTAACTTCGCGGAGTTCCGCGTAGCAAAACTCCGCGAACTGCGCCCAGGGTTAGTCTTGATGAGCCTTAGAAGCATACCTGACAGAAGAACAGGATTGAGCCCTCGTGAAATTCTTATGGGAAGAGCAATGAGACAAGCATTTGTACCTGGAAACAAACTGATGACTATAACTGATGATCTAGTGTTGGACTATTGTAAAGGATTGGCTGATCTGGTACGTTCTGTGTCTCACCAGGTTGGAGAAGATGCAACCACAGCACAACCGAATCAAGCTCATGATTTGAGTCCAGGAGACTGGGTTATGATAAAGAAGCACACAAGGAAGTCGTGTCTTGAACCCAGGTGGAAAGGACAGCTACAAATCATATTGGTCACAACAACAGCAGTGAAGTGTTTTGGCTTGCCAAATTGGATACATGCCAGTCATACCAAAAGAGTCCCAAACCCTCCTGAACGACCAGAGCAGCAACTGGGGTAACAAAGAAGAGAAGCAGAGGCTGAAATTTGTGAAGTCGAAGAAATCAGAGAACCAGACTCTGAAGAACATATTGATGATGAACAACCAAGTACATGTCAAGTAGGGTGGACACTGGATAGTGGGTCTCAAGAAACTGCTGTAGTGACTGAAAAAGAGCAAGAAATTAAAAGACCAGAACACATTGAAACAGTAAATCCAGATCAAGCTCAACCAGAAGAAGAAGATGAGAAACTGAAAAGTACCGAACAAAATCAGTTAACTGAAGAACCTACTGCAGAAAACTCAGATCAAGTTCAATCAGACTCAGAAGAAGAAAAATTTAAAAATCAAGAAGAAATTCATTCAAAAGAAAGACAAAGATTAGAAGCCTCAGAGCAAGTCCAACTAAAAGAAAAGGAAAATAAAAGAACGTTAGAAATTGGTGAAGAAGGTGAAAAAGCAGTGCAGACAAAGAAAATCAGAAAGGGTGATCACTGGCCAAGTGGAGTAAAATGATTAAGATATGTTCTAAGAAGAAAAACAGGGAAAAGATTAGAACAAGTAAACGAAATATCAAGCCAAACTGAAGAGGAACATCTGAGAAGAAAATCCTTACGAAAATCGACAAGAGTGAGAGCTCTAAATAGAAAATATAAGGCTCCTGAATGGACTTATGTTATCCTTGAGGATTTCGAGAATCTCGATTTAAACGAAGAACAAGAAAATGTTACTAATGAAGAAAGTGATGAAAGAAAATTGAGACCACCTTAAAAGAAAGACTGTGACACAGAAGGTGGAAATTTTAAAAGAAATTAAAAGACAAGCGGAAAAGTAAAGGATAAAAGCCATTGGAGTGTGGGATCACACAAAGATTTATATACATTTTAGTTTAGCATAAGTATAAAAGATAAGTGATAAATAGGTAAATTCAAAATATTAAAATGGCAGAAACAGAAGTGACTGAACATCCAAAATCTAGTTTAAAGCAAAGATGTGTTAAATGTTGTTTGTGTAGTATTTTGCCACTAATGTTAATATGGTTATTGCTAACAATTGTGATACCCATTTTGATGGTAAATAACGATAAAAATAATACTAATGCAAGTAATCAAGTGAATATAGGCACTAAAGGAGTGACTGCTACTAATTTAGAACAAAGAGATGAGATTATGTATCAACATGACAGATCAAATAGTGATTTGTCCTTAAATGTATTTACTAAACTTCTTTTTGAATATGTTGATACAATGGATATAAGTGATTGTTATGTTTGCATGAAACTACCTTCATCTGTTTCGGAGGGGGTGACTTATCATCATCTCCCTTTAACATATGGTGTGTCATGTAGTGTTGTGTCCAGTCTGTTCTATAAAACTGGCAAACTGCAGTATTATTACTCAAGTATGGATTTAGTATTCCCAGAGGTTCCTATTAGAAGAAACCTAAACCCAGTACTTAGTGCTAAAGATGCAGAATTTATGGGTGAGTTTTTCCTAACAACAAATCCAATAGACAAAACATATGCGCATAAGAACAATTTAACATGTATTAAACGAGATGAAGAAAAAGATTTTCTAAATTTAGTAGAAGAAAGAAGGCATTATTTTCAAAAGAAGGCTGTTGAACAGAAGACACATGTACCTCCATGGGATAAATATTTCCCTTTTATCTTACCTCAAAGCTGTTTTAAATGCACGCTGTCTGACGGGTTGGTGAGTTGCATGAGGCGCTCCTCCTACCGGTTTAGTGCTCGCAGGAGCAGGGCAGCCATTGGAGGTCAGCGAGCTAGGCTTCAGCTGCACCTATAAAACACACGCTGACGCGACCGCGCAGCGGGCGCGCCAAAGGCGCGCCTAAGGCAAGCCCGTCTGCGCCCGTCCGCGCTCGGCCCGGGCTTAGGGCATGCCCCCCTGGATCTATGAAGCCTCATTTACAGCCATATTCGAGGGAGTCTCTTCTAGGGCTGGATCTGAGAGGTGGCAAGGTGAGCTGTCCCAAACTGTGGCCCGATATTATTTCGGCGGATCACGATACGCTATGCTCTAATTGCTCCCTACCCCTCCCTTGCATCACTGACTATCCTATTAAATGCTTGGTTAACCAGCAAGGTAGTTCACTCATACAAACTGAACTGGCTCCCATAAAATGTCTACTTCTTAATGCCAGGTCATTAATTAAGCACAGCATGGAATGCTCACTGCTCATTGAGCAGTATGATATTAAGCTGGCATTTATTACTGAGTCATGGACCGATGATACTTCAGGACCTGATATTGTTAAAGCATCTCCTCCAGATTTCCTCTGCCACACCCTGGATAGACCACATAGGAAGGGCGGAGGTCTGGCTGTGCTATATCACAATACATTAGTGCCCTCTTTTTCTATAGCCTCCAATGCAGCTTGTGAAGCATTGTCGGTTAGTGTACGCATTTCCCCCCATGACACTTTTAGGGCTATCCTTCTCTATCGTCCTCCTGGTCCCAGAGGCGCGTTCCTAGATGCCATTAGTTCGCTCCTGGAGGAAGGACTTTGTGCTAAGTCCTTTACAGTTTTGGGGGATTTTAATTTCCATTTGGAAGAACCCACTGATCCTGATAATATGAGGCTGAAACTAGTTATGAGTGGGGGGGATCTTGAGCAGCTGGTGGTTGGACCTACACATGTAGCAGGTCATACACTGGACAGAATTTTTACCAATAACTCCTGCCTTTCCTTCTCTGAGACCCTGCCTCTCACCTGGACTGATCATGCCGCCATCCTATTTGTTTTTATCACGGACTCCTCACTATCAACCTAAACCAGAGTCTAGGGCCAAGCTAACTATCAGGGCCTGGAATAACGCTAACAGTCCCGCTTTGGGAATCTCTTGAAAGACACAGCTCCCTCCTTCCGGCTGGAGCAGAGGAGGCTGCGGCTGTTTACTCGGGATGGATTGACGCTGCGTGCAGTAAACTTGTCCCGATTAAACGGTATTCCCCTAAGCGGGCCACCCCGTCAGCCCCCTGGTTCTCGGAGAACCTTCAAGAGCAAAAAACTGACTGTAAGAGGCTAGAACGAGCCTGGAGAAAAGGCTATAGTGCCAGTGACAAAGTGGCCTATAAAACCAGTCTCTCAGGGTACAAAAAATTACTCGTGGAATCTAAGAGGATTTATTTTTCTGAGCAGATTAATAAGGCAAAATCCTCCTCCAAAGAGTTATTTAAAACGATAAACTTACTTACTAATCCTACTAGGCCAAATGTACATACTAGCCCTGAGCTATGTGAAAATCTTGCCTCTTTCTTTCGGCAAAAGGTTGATGTTATTTTTTCCTCCTTTAGTCCTCAGCAATCAGAGGCTAAGGAGGCCTTAGACGAGGCGGAGCCTATTGTAAGTAAAGCTATATCTACTCTAGTTGAGTTTACACCACTAGAAACTCAAGAGGTTATCAAGCTCTTGATGGCGAGTAGATCTGGATCTCCCCTGGACCCATGTCCAGTCTCGGTGATTAAACTTTTTCCCAAGATTATTTTTGAGTCGGGACTATTTTTGAGTCGGGCCACTTTCCCATAATGTGGAAACAGGCCTCTATTCTTCCTCTGATAAAAAAGCCTAAACTGGACCCTAGTGATCTGAACAGCTATAGACCTATCTCACACCTCACACTGTCAGCCAAAAGTATTGAGAAGGCCATGAACACCCAGCTCAGCACGTTTTTTCGCACTAACTGTTCATTGGATCCCACGCAGTTTGGCTTCCGTGCTGAACATAGCACAGAGTTAGCCTTGATTAAAGCATCGGAGGAAATAAGAGAGGCCTTGGACCACGGAGGTGCTGCGATTTTGATCATGTTAGACCTCTCGGCGGCCTTTGATACGGTCCATCATGAAGTATTGATGGACCGGCTATCTACAGCAGGGGTTCAGGGCAGGGCCTGGAACCTTCTAAAATCATTTCTGACGGATAGAACCCAAACGGTGGACCTAGGCAAGAATAAGTCTAAGCCGTTCTCCTTTCCGTGCGGGGTGCCACAGGGCTCATCTCTTAGTCCCACGCTTTTTAATATATATGTGTCCCCATTGGCAGCCCTGATTGGATCCTTTGGGTTTCAGGTGACGTCTTATGCAGACGACACTCAAATTGTGTTGTCTCTTCAGCCGGGCAAAGAAGCTGAGACCAGCCTGAGATGTCATGACTGCATGAAATCCGTTGCTGGCTGGATGGCATCCAATTGCCTAAAGCTCAATGCCGGTAAAACGGAGGTTTTGATATTTGGGAATAATGTCAACCTCTGGTCACCTGATTGGTGGCCAGAGGAAATGGGTATACCTCCAGCCCCCTCCACGAAATCAAAGAACCTGGGTGTGGTGATGGATAATAAACTAACTTTTGGTGATCATGTTAGCGGGGTGGTCTCTACCAGCTTCTTTCTTCTCAGAAAGTTGAGAAAAATAAAACAATTTCTTCTTAAAGATAACTTTAGGACAGCAGTCACGGCACTCGTCTTGTCACGACTGGACTATTGCAACGGTCAGTATTTGAGTTTACATAAGAAACATCTTAATAGACTCCTGATTGTACAAAATGCGGCAGGAAGACTGCTAACGGGCACTCCCAGGTTCGTCTCAGTGGGAAAGGGTCTTCGAGATCTCCACTGGCTTCCAGTGAAACAACGGGCACAGTTTAAAGCATTGTGCATGGTCTTTAAAGCCTTGGTGGGCAGTGGCCCACTCTACCTGAGAAACTGACTACTCTGGTATGTTCCTGGTAGAATGTTATGTTCCTCGGAAGCAAAGCTAGTGACTATCCCCCGAGTTAAGAAAGCCAGTTGGGGTGGCAGGAGTTTCATTTACTGTGCCGCCAGGGCTTGGAATGATCTTCCTGTGCATCTGAGAAAGGCCATGGATCTCCTTTCATTTAGGAAGGGGTTGAAAACCTGGCTTTTCTCTGTATAATCCCCCTCCTAGGACACCCACCAGGTAGTGCTTAGCGCCAGGACGCCTTTGGGCAGCAGTTGCGCTCTACAAGTTTCATTAACATTAACATTAACATTTAACTATAAGAAAGGCGAGACTCATGCTGCAATGTCCCTAGATTTGTCAAAATTGGGAAAATTCTGTCTACATAGACTAAAAACAGACTATAACAACATTTTCATTGGTTCTAGTGATTGTGAACATACCTTCCTAATTATGGGGGGATGGGGACTAAAAGGTGGAATGGATCCTGTTTTTCCAGGAATATATTATGTGTGTGGTAAAAATGCCTATTATAGGTTGCCAACACAGTGGTATGGAAGTTGTTATCTTGGAATAGTATTTCCAAAGGTATACCACATTACTAAGAACAATGAAATGAATGTAATAAGTCAAGGACTAAAACGAACTAAAAGAACAAGTTTTTCAGAAATAGTAGGTGATATATTTGGTGCACTGATACCGTCAGTTGGAGTCATACTAAATTCACATAAGATACGCAAATTGTCAACAGTAGTTGATCGTCTTTCGACAGATACTGCTGGGGGATTCTTAATGATTAATACTGAAATGATTCCAATTAGATCTATGGTTTTGAAAAACCGACTTGCTCTTGATATATTATTGGCAAAAGAGGGAGGAGTCTGTGGCATGTTGAAAGTCCAACATTGCTGTACATATATCCCAGACAAATGTAAAGGTATTGAGGGATATATTAAGAATGTTACAAAGATTCATGATGAATTGACCCAACTGGAAGTTGACGGTGTATGGGAAAGGTTTAGTAAAAGTATTTCCAAAATAGGTAGTTGGTTTTCTGTTTTAGGAAGTAGTCTATTAGGAAAAATCCTAATGCCCATAATTTCTTTAACAATAGTAGCTCTGCTGATGATAATGAAATACAGCTGTTGCAAGAATAAAACAAAACCAAGAATGATAGCAGAAATAAAGAATAAAAGAATGAGAAGAAAGAGAAACAGAGAAGAAATTGAGTTAGAAGAAATGAAAGGAAGTTTATATGATAAAATAAAAGGAGTAGGTGTAAAAAGGAGAATAGAAGAATTAGAAGAAAGAAAAGAAGACATTAATAATCTAAACGAATAAACGTTGGCACTTGGTAATGATGGGTATTTTATGATGGCTCTAAAATGCCATCAGAGGGGGGATTGATGGAGCAAGTACTCGAAAAAAGAGACTTGCTCGATAAAATCCTCCATTAACACTTATTAAGTATTAACTAATAGAAAAGACGAAACTAATATGCACCCAAAACAGAAACATGGGGAGAAAAGCTTACGCATGCTTGAATTAATAGGAAATAAAACACAGCACGATTAAAAACCCGCTTTAACTTGCTAAAATGCTTTGCGCATGCGCGAACCTGGATGACGCCTAGAATAACGTGACTAACTCGCTTTGAGAGGGAAAAACCCTCACGCATGCGCAAGAAGAATTGAAATATGGTCTTGAGGTACCGCATGCCCGGCATATGCTTGCTTGATTTGAAAAGAAGCTGCTGCAATTAATGCTTTTGCCCAAGAGTAATAATAATCACATAGGATAGAGTAGAAGTGGGTGGTGAACAGTGAGAATTACATGTTCAAGAAAATAATATCTGTTTTTGGTTCTTTTATTAATAGAGAATATTTGGGCCTTCTGAGCCTTGACTAGAAAGGAAGATGGCGAAAACCGCGCATGGGCAGTGGCTACATGTGATGACCAATGACACAGAAGGAATTGAATGCTTGCCAATGTCCAAGGACGAAAAGGCTGGGAACCAAGGAGGAAGTAGCAGCAAACTCTGAAGCCTGTATTAAATGAATTATGGCATTTGCAGCAAATTATGCATGTTTCAAATAAAATTATGAATGAGTAGAAGGGGCAGGATCAACAAACAATAGGTTTGACTAATAAAATGAATACGTCAGCTTGGGATGATGAAGACACCCCTAACCCCGTCCAATCATATTCCGTAGTTTAGTGAAGTCGCAACACTTGAGGGTGGGACATGAAGAAATAAAGAATATAATTAGAGTGATTGGAATAAGAGAAGTTAGTGCTGCTGCTGAGATAGACGATGACGATGAGATGATGCAGACAACGCTGCTGGGAGCTGAGCAAGAGAGAGATAGAGAGAGAAGACGAGTGTAGACTCAGAAGACCCTGTCTATCGCCGATTAGAATTGAAGATTGCGGAAGAATATCGAGGAGGGAGAGAGTGAAAGAGAGGGAATCGCCCCGGTGCGTCGGGTTGTAGAAAAGTCTAGTAAGTATTAAGCCTGTCCTGATCCTATCCTTTAATCTTTGTCTCCTGATCCTAAGTCAGGGGACCTCCACCAGCCCTTTGGCCAGAGAGTTGGTTTTCCTGTTACCCTCATTAGGTAAATGTCATTTCTATCTAGTATTTGCATATTTCGTTGCAAATGTATTTTGATGTATCTTATGTCTCTTCATCTATCCAATCTGGTGCATTGATGTTTGTTGAAAGCTTGTGTAACTGAATGTAATATGCTTATGATTGTTTCTCTCTCCCGTTTGAGAAAATGGAGTTTTGTACTATGTATTTGTAATAACTGAGCGTTCAAATTAATGACAGAAATTTTAGATAAACTTATCATAATTATTATATTCAGAGTCTGTGGTTATTTCTTTATAAAGTTTAGTTAAGAAGTTGTTAATATCACCATCAACTAACTCAACTAATGGTCCATCGACCAGAGGAAGAATGTTGATTCGTGAAGATTAGTTAGTTATGATATTGTAACTGATCTATTGTTACAGGAGATAACTAATCAGAATTGTGGAATTATCAGAAATCAAAACCCTTCCACCGGGAAACTGGCCAAGGAGATATAGAAAAGAGATATGGATAAAGGTATATGGGCCCATTGAAAAGTTCAGTTTGATGTGTAAATTATTCAACCTTGGCCACTTCGCGATGAATCAATAGTATTAGGTTATTGGAGCTGGGCGACCTTTGGAACTCTAATATCACTGGACCATCTTTTAAGAAAGTGGTGAATAAGTCGACCAGGCTGCAAAGTTGGACTGCAGATAAGGCAATGCTGTCCAATCGTCACCATGGGTGGCTGGTGTTGAAATCTTATTCAATACCAAGGGAATCTCTCCTGCTTGCAGCGCCTTATGACCGGATGGTGAAATAGTCATTTTTGGCTTTCCGATTTGGAGAGATTCCCACATTAGACCTCTTGCCAAAATGGAGGATGGCCGGATTACCTGAAGCCCGGACTTGTCGCCTGTGCCGCCAGGAGATTGAGACTCTGCTCCACGTAATATGTATCTGCCCTATGTTGATTGTTCACCTAAGAAGCCTATTAAGGTGAGAATTTCTTGACCGGAGTATTAGATCCTACAGGTCTGCCCTTGTGAAGTCAATGGACCCAGTTAACATAAAGTTAAACTTTAGACTAGTGCAGTTTTTGGACTGTTTTAAAAATCTCTTAAAAGAAAAATGATTTATAATGAGTACTGATTAAATCTGAGGGGGCTGAGGGCCAGGAACTTCATTTTAAGCTGTGACACCCTTGTCGCTTTTAGGTTCAATTTCTCTGAGCATGTAAGTGGCAAGAACGGGCTGCTAGTGTCCCCCCATTTTGGTGGTTCCCTATCCCGTCCTGCCAAGGTTAATTTGCTCCACCTAGCCTTTTGCCTTGCACATTGGTATTTTATTAACACCCAGTTTTGCACATAGATACCTGTTTCTGCTGATACCCTCTGTCTACGCAGCACAGTACTAATATCTGCTCCCTGATCCTGCACACAAGCACTTTTACTATCCATAGTGGTATATTTAGGGACTCGACAATTAGCAGCTCTGTTATCTTTTACTCTATTTCATTTTGTGTCTTCGTTGGTGTCTGATCAGTCATTCCGTGATATTTAATTTTTGCTCGGCCATTTTTATCTTCTGAGAAAGGAAGTTTTGAAATAAAATGTAAACATCTATTATTATGATATTTAATGGTTGAAGTAGATATATGATGAACTCTTTTTTATTCTTTGTTCTTGTATGAATATGCTGTGTTTATGGTTTTAATTGACTAATAAACCTTCGGAAATTCCCCTTTTTTCATTTACAGTTTTGGGGGTCACCCACCAAGACACCCCTTTTTTACATCCCCTTTCCTCCCATTGCCTTTACCCATCTCTAAACCCTAAAATGACCCTTTCCTCTTTTACCGCTCCCCACCTCTAAACCCTAAAATCACTCTTACCTCTCTCTAACTACCCCTAAACCTTACATTCACTCTTTCCTCCTCCTACCTGTAGCTATCCCTTAACCCTAAATTCACCCTTGTTTCCTTTTAACTTTACCCATTCCTAAACTCTAAAATGCCCCATTCTCCCTCTACCTCTACCCACCCCTAAACCATAACATCCCGCTTGCCTCCCTTTAACACTACCTGTCATGAACCCTACATTCACTCTTACATCCATTTAACACCACCTGTCCTGAACCCTAAATTCCCTCTCACCTCGCTTTACCTCCACCCATCCTTTAACCCTAATATCACCCTCCTTTTTCTTTACCTCTACCCACCTTTAAAACTTAAAATCACCCTAACCTCCCTTAACTTCTACCCACCCCTTAACCATAAATTATTTTGTAACTCCCTTTACTGCTACCAACCCCTTAACCTTAAAAACCCTACAATCACCCTTGTCTCACTTTTCTTCTACCCATCCCTTAACTCTAAATTCACCCTTCTTTACCTCTGAACACCTCTTAACCTTAAAATTATCCTTACCTTCATTTACCCTAACTTCACCCTTTCCTCCTTAACCTCTACCCGCACCTAACTGCCCTTTTTTCATTATTTAAATTGAAAAAATATATTTTGGTACAGCGAGTTAAATGATGCGTGGCAAAGGTAAGGACCTATTATATGCACTTACCTGTGGAGTAAAACCGGTGAGGTAAAGGTAACATATCCACCCATTCTTCCCAATTTATAATCCACATTCTTACACCTGGTTAACCTCTGTACTTTGGAAAATGTTCCATCACTCATTCATTCAAATAAATTTCTATGGAAAAAACATAGAGATGTCGCCTGATGAATAAGAATACCTACATAAACATTGTACATAACTTGTCTTGAAGAGTGGTGTTTTAATAAAAATGGCATGAAAAGGGCCTATAAATATTTTTATTACTCTATTTTGTATAGATTAGAACATATTTCAGGCATGTTTACATTTGTTTCCATAGCTATCTTTTATAATATGTTTTACATTTTATAGAAATCATTTCTTTAATTACAAAACCATTATACACATTTTTATAGTATTCTTTAATTAATTGCAATCTAGTGTTTCTTTTGCATGTATATGGCACATTTTTAAAAATAACTATGAAAATCATTTGTTTATGTTATTGTCAAAAGGACATCAAGAGATGTGGCTGCAGGTACACATTTCATCGATTAAGGTAAGAAAGGTAAACCTATTGTGTCCAGCATTGGGGGACCCACGGAAAAGTATCCCAATATGTAGATATTTTTCTTCAACCATTGGTATGTAATCTCCTGTCACACATTAAAGACACTAAACATATTCTCAGCCTCCTATTGGATTTAGTATGGGGACAGGACATGATTTTGGCAACACTAGATGTGACATCACTCTACACCAGTATTGGAGCAGACTTGGTATTGCAAGCCATTAAACGGTGGCTAAATACAAGATCAGCCAATCAGTGGCAACACAAGGAAATGTTAATCACGATGATCGATTTGATCTTGAACAATAATGTATTTATCTTTGACAATGAGTGGTATCGTCAAATTCAAGGAGTGGCTATGGGCTCCAGATTTTCTCCTTCGTACGCTAACCTCTTTATGGGGATGCTAGAGGAGGAGTGGATCTGGGGGCTCGAAGGGTATGGAATGGTGTGATTCAATCATTTACTGGGGTCGCTTTATTGACGATTGCATAATGATCCGGTCTGGCTCAATGAAAAAGCTTGATCGATTTTGTAAATACTTGAATACTAACGATATGCACATCCAATTTACATATCAATACATTGTGACTAACATTGTTTTTCTAGATGTGGAATATATATATACAGGATAGTAAGATACAAAGTAGATTACACCGTAAATCTTCTTCCTGTAATTCAATATTACATGCTACAAGCGCTCACCCTGGACACCAAATTAGATCCATTCTGTATGGTGAATTTGTAAGGGCAAGAAGAAACTGCTGTGATGATCAGGATTTTGATATATGCATTAGAAATATGAAGTCACGCTTCACGGCCAGGGGTTTTGATCAACACACAATCAGAACAGCTGAACGCATGATTATGAATTTGAAAAGACAAGACACCTTGAAAGACAAACCTAGATTATCAGGAGTACTGATGAGAAGTATGCGCAAACACTGGGCAAACTTGTGTGCTGACAATACCCTTAAGGAATTTGTATCAACAAGACCAGAGATTACATTCAGACGGGGTTTGACATTAAAATCACAATTGAACCCCAGCTATCCCAGACAAAGGACATCACCACACAGGTTCAGCAAACACACATTGGGTTTTTACAAATGTGGCCACTGTGGGACGTGCAGATGTGTGGAGGACAAGAAAAAGAATTTCAAGGGGTTTGATGGAGTAACTTTTGAGATACGTCATAACATTAACTGCAACACTAAATATGTAGTTTACATTATTGAAAGCAAATGTAAACAGATATATGTAGGTAGCACAATAAGAACTTTGAAAGAGAGAATTAGTGAGCATCTTAGAGAATTTAAACAAGAAGACTCCAGATATCCAATGGCAATCCATGCACTGGATTGTAAAGCACAAGGACCACGTAAACAATTTAGTTTCTATGGTATAGATTACGTAGACCTGGACCCTAGAGGGGGGAAAAGGGAACTAGTGCTAAGATGGAGAGAGGCTATGTGGATACTACATCTTAAGGCCGTGGAGCAGGGTTTGAACTCAGACCAGGAACTGCAATACTTAATGAGGCAAATTGTCCTTCTACCGGGCAAACCATTGTATTACCACAACGTTTATGTACAATGAGATATACTCGAAAAGAATTTACATTTAGTTTCTGCAATGGAACACTACAAAGTTTCTTAATCCTGAAACTGTGACAATGTAGGATATAGGATTTCTATTGTACTGTAATTAACTGAATGTATAGATGACATGTATAATGAGAAATGACATGATACATCACTATGGCATAGATGAAAAAAACACTCTGTTAATCAGATTGTTTAATTTTGGTTCGAATACAGGTATTAACAAATGGAGTAAAAATGTGTCGAAGTTATGATGACGTAACACTATACATTAGTAATGATTTAAAATAACATCAAGTTGATTCTGATGGGATGTGGCAATAATATTATATTTCTTTTTTAATTTTCCCAATTGGGAGATACGGAAACACATACTTAGCACACTGATATAGGATATGCGCTTTATACAATAATATTTTTTTTAATTTAACAGATTGATTAATGACCCTCTTGCACAGAGATGGTGAATTATAGGTATTGAGGAACTCAATGGGTACGCGTTGTAGTTTTCCGGCATTTCGGCTGGTAAAAAGATAATGAGGTCAATGGTTTTACTTATGCGTCAGTAGAAGAAGGACAGTGGCCAGGACACACGAAAGTGTGACCGTGCAAGTGCACTCGCCTGCAGGTAAGCACTCGTCTACAGAAACGGTCTGGGTTACCGGAGACATTAAGAAAGTAGGATAAGGATCTTAGATTAATGATGTACTCTTTTTTCATTAGATAATTACACTACGGAAAAGATGAACTTGATAAAGGAAAATTATTTGGATTTATTAGGGGACATGAAGGGCGCGATCACACGAGCCTGGGACATTGGAGTCTCATAATTGGTTTCATTTTGAAAAATCTACTGACACGGGTGAGAGATGGTCATTTTTTCTATGGTGGAGTTGCAGGGATATACAGAAGATTTTAGAATTATAATTGAGTAATATTACTCTCAGGTAGAAAAAAGACACAGGGAACATGATACTGACATTATACACCACTGGGATGGAAGTAAAACCAGCAGTAAGGTAGGCTTCTCTACATGTTTGGGAACCAATGTAATCTTGGGTAGTTAATACTTACTGGAGATGGTGACATCACATCGTTTTGTACACTTTAGGATTGATTGTACTATATTACAAGAAGCTAGAAAGGTAGGCTGGACAAACTAGTGGTGTAACAGATTTATTATAGATGGATTCTTTCAAATTGACACACAATTTGAATTTCCTCGTTTTGATTATAAATTCTTGTCACGTCCTATCCAACTCACAATTGAACATTGATAGGATTTGAATTGCAAATATAATCTAAAGGAAATAATCATGATAAGAGAATGATGATCCAATTCCATAAGCAAGTTCAGCATGGGTTTCCACATGTTCACACCAAATGACGTTACCCAATAACAGCACTATGTCACAGGTGCAGTGGGGCTGTGTCATGTAAGCACATTGCAACCAGAATGGTGTTGGTTATTGTATTTTTTAGCGCTGAAGAAGTCGTGGGTTAATCCTGACACAACGAAACATGTGTTAGCTAAAAAAAGACAAAAAATGAAGGAAACAACAAATATTGATTGCATTTTTTTGAATAACCTATAAAACTGTGGGTGTTTGCATTACAGTGTATGCTCAGGGACATGGTATAATTTAAGTAGGGTTCATTGTTTTGATCCCATTGGGAGGGTCTGGGGTGATTCCCTCCTCCTTTAGAGCATCTCAATATTACACGGGAGGTATACACTGACACGCCATAGGTGAGTGCCAAATCATTCACTCGTCTTGCATTCACCCCTGATGACATTGTCTAAGGTAAGAAAGTTTACATTTTTATATTAGTTTGGTGTAATAGTGTAGGATGTGTATGGGATACCTGTTTATTCAGTGTATTTTTGCTCTCCGATTTTACGTTTCAGGAAACAAATGAAGAACTCATTTACAGCCTTGTGGAGTGGGATCTCTACCATAAATTGGCAGTGTTACTGCCCAACCTAACCTGCTGTTCCCTTATCTCACTTACAGGTGGGTGAACCACTGGGTTTCCAACAACTGAGTCTCAGCTGGCTCTGCTATGGAAATGTTTGACCCAGTAGCTTATCCACTAAAGGACCGCTTGGTCATAAAAGCATTACTCATACCCAGTTTAGGGTGTGACCATCACTACTGGTTTTCAGTGCCTCGGTCCACCATGCCTCATATAGCGGACTTGGGCAGGGAAAACAAACAATGGTTTGAAACAAATAGGGAAATCTCCCAGAACATCATGAACATCAATTCTTTTAATTCTACTGCGTTGGGCTTTAATTTTAGAAAACAAAGAGGACTAGAACAAAAATTGTGGTGCCCACTATACATTCAGCTGTGTCTGCAGTTCATCCATCTTACTGGCAAATACAGTGAATACAGAGAGATCCATGCAGGTGGTGATGCCTATCTCTGGTGGGCAGTCCTCCACTGAGAGGTGGAGGTATGAGCTTTTGCTAATTCAGCAGGCCAGCCACCAGAGTCTAAATGATCCCCTAGGGGTCCATTAGGCATACCATATTTGGTAGTCAGACACAATATCGACCTGAAAACATATTGTATCTATGAAATCGACTACCAACATATTGTTGAAGTACATACATGTAGAGAATCATAGATTCACTATTTTGAACACATCAACTCATCTTGACGATATATTGTAGTCAATATCATGGATACAATATTTTAGCAGGTCGATATTAAAACCACAATCTTGTAGAATAACACCATGTGTTAAATGTTTACAAACATTAGGAACTTTTGAAAAATTAAAAGAACCATTCTAATTAGATGTTATCCTAATAGTCACAAAGAGAACTAAATCCGATTGGGTGGAGTCCCTCCATCTTAGTGGCATATATATTTGGCAGTTCATTGTGGGGGGCAGATCTTACGTTACTTTCTAATTCCATGTCTGTTTAGGTTTTGATTTGCACAAATGAACAACTCTAAATACACATGGGCTAATTATGATGTCAGGAGAACTTAAGTCTGCACAACACCGTTGCGGATTGGAACTGCCCGACCTCTGGTCAGCAGTTCTGACCGCACTATTAGGATGCGAGCGCCCTATGGGCAGTCGCAAATATCCATTCTACAATGGAAGCTTGAGCTGCAGGTGGAATAGGCCAGCAGCAAAAGCTTCCATTGTAGCATGATGTTTTTAAACATCTTTGCACCGTGTGTCAGGCACCATGCAGAGGGCCTCCTGGAAAGAGGGCCTTGCTAGGGGCCCCCAATGTCACTTTTCAACAGGCTTTTCATGTCTGAAAGGCCGACATTGAATGGCTGTCAGAAACCGACATCATAATGCCGACGGTGGAGCCACCGTCATTAAGGGATTATGCTGTCTTTCCAATGCACCAATGGGCTCCTTGAGCCTGTCGGAAGCACCGCTGACGGTCCCTCCCCCCGATGTCTCCGCCAGCCGCATCGTAATGCGGCAGGCGGACCGCAGGAGCAGCTGACGGTGGGTCTGACACCGACGTCCCTTTGGTGTCGGACCCAGCAACATCGTAATCAGCCCCAAAGTGTTTTTAAATATTTTATTTATGCACTATAATAACTATTTCTTCATAACCCATTTCGACATAAGATTTAACACAGGTTAATTTGTCACAAATGCAATGTATTCTTATAGCTCCTAGAAAGTAATTCAGTGATGTAAGCTGGGATATGAATCAAAATTATTTCAATTTGCATTGAAAATCGACTTGCTATGGTTGGCCAAAGAGAAGCTGTCATATTCTTTCACAGGTAAACTGTACAATGTACAAGCACTTTTCAATGCAATAACACTGCTGTATTCAAGCTGTGTCCTAGCAAACCAGACTAACCCCACGAGCAGTGATCTTAGACAGTGGACAGGCTCGGTGACAGAAGCCTTTGTCTTAGAAAACTCAGAGCAACTACTTTATCTAACTGATGCATTTTCTTTCAACTGTTTTTGCAATTAGACATTGAAAGATATGTCTCTGGGGAGACACTGGAAGTACGAGAGACAGTTCTTTCGCTTGACTAAGTAAGGGCCAGCAGGAGTCCAACACTTTCTTTAGAAAGATCTTACATTTGTAATGCAAAGTGGAAAAAGCACAGAGTTTTATTTAAAAAGGTGAGCCTGTCTTCTGCCTGAACCAACAGAGGTGGGGTTAGTTTTTTTTTTCTTATGACATTTTCTAAAATCATATTCTTGCTTCTTTAGAACACATTTTAAGCACTCGTTTGGAGTCTTAGAACATTTCGTTCTGCATAAAAACAGATTATGCATTCAAGCAGGTAACAGTGTTGTCTTTTTTCTCAGATATGCATTCGATGCATGTATGTCTTCATCGTCATGCATCATTTTGAACATCTTAATTGAAATGCTAGCATAGGAACAGATCAGCAATCAAACCTTCAGCTATTGTCTATTTTAATAGGGAAAGGGCAGTGGCAGCAAGGGATCTCTGAAAGTGGTGAGGCATACACTGGCCCAAATTCCTGCGAGTGAAGTTACTTCTTCCATGCTCTTAGGGGAAGGGGGAAATATACTTATTTCCCTGAGAACATTGTGAAAAGAATGGGTCAATTTGTGTATTTTAAAGCACAATTTGCACATTAAGTTACAGAAAAGCCATAAACTCTGAAAGAAGAGTAATTGAATATTTAAATCCTTTCATTGTGTGCAACACCAATTTTAGCCTAATGCTCTCTGGGAACTGATCCCCATAAAAAAAAATTAAAAAAGAAAACATGCTTTGGGCATGCTCATATGACATAAATTACCTCTAATATGCCAGGTTCAGCATTTTGTCATTGGTACTTCCCATATGCCATGTGTGCCCGTAATGCCAAAATTTACGACAGAATATTTCAGTGCCAGAATTCTGCTATAAATGGCATCCATATAACATGGAAGACTATTGCGTTTTGTAATGTTTGCCTCCCTCCCATATGCATTGCTTGCACTCCTACATTCCAAGAACTACCTCTAATGTGTCAGTGGCAGCATTTTGCTACAGATGCCCAATATACGCCAAGCATGTCAGCACCAGCATTTTCCCATGGGCGGCACATATGCCAATATGCCAATAATTACCTCTAGCATGCCGTTATAAGTATTTTGGCACGATTGCCCATTATCCCAAGAATTACCTCCAGTGTGCCAGTGCCAGTGCCAGCATTTTGCAATGGGTGTACCCACATGCCAAGTGTTACCTTTAGTGTCCCAGTATCAATTATTACCTTTAGGATGCCAGTGCCGGTACTTTGTCAAATGTGTTGTTATGATGAGAATTTCCTCCAGTGTGCCAGCATTTTGCAATGGGTGTCTCTGTAAGCCAAGAATTACCTTCAGCGGCCTACGGAAAACAAAAGACTCTCAAGCACTCACATTCTCAGTCACTCATGCTTATTTGCATTCTCTCATTTAGCACTCTCAACCTCTTGATCAGTGTGCCGCTCCCCTGCTGTTGAAATTCACTTGTTGGTAACTGGGACTGCCATATTCTTCATTTGCCTATAACTCTCGCCTCTCTTGTTATTTATTGAATGTATTATATTGTACTTTATTGCATTCTGCTGTATTTTACTGTTTTCGCTTGCTGTGTTGTTTTCTTCGCCACTCTGCTGTTTTTCCCGCTCTGTGCCCTCCTGCCTCCTGCTAGCCTCTCCTACCTCCCAGGAATACTTATGGAGGCTGCAGCACAGACGCGCACAGTGGGCATGCTGCCAACACACCAAAAGCGTGTCATAGACGAGCTCATCTGTGCCCATCCAATCCTGGACCACAGCGAGGGCCGTTGCAGGAAAGATCGGTGGGGCTGGGCAGGAGAGGGGAGTCGACAGACGACGACGAGGGAAAATAAAATTAAAAAAAAGAAAACTACTTACCGCCGCATCGCCTAGTCGTACATTCCTATTAAAATGCATATTTGTGAATTCCAAATTAAAGGTCAACTTACCCAAAAGTGTAAGTTTACCTTTGTGAATCAGGCCCTGTGCATGAAGGAGAGTTTGAATTGTAGACTGAGGTCTGCCAAACAAACTCAGGGGGATATTCTCAAGAACGTGTGATAATTATTGCAAAATTAGCTTAACGCAACTTTGCACAACGCAGTCTATCGCGGGAAAATAACGCTGTGTTAACGTTGAATTCTCAACACGGCGGTACCATGCGATAGTCTCACGCCAACGCGTCAAATGACCGCGATAAAATTACCATGACGGCCAAAAAAACGCGAAACACGAACACGAAAAAAGCTGCGATGCCGCCAACCGCGATACAAAAATCAGCGATAACCAGCGACAGGCCTGCAATTCCCACGCGTCATGCGGGAAAATGCACCATAAAAGCAGATAAAAAAAAAAAGACAAAAAAAAGTGAAACTGCGTAGCACCGTGGATGCACCCGGACCGAGTGCAGAGGACAACGCAAACCACACAAGCCCCACAGATGACCAGCAAGGAACCTCGGGGTCGGGGAAGGCCAAGGAGAAGAGGAAGAGGAAGACGCGGTTCAGTTAGCTGGAAAACAGGATCATCGTTACGGAGGTGATAGAACACTACCAACAACTGTTCGTCACCTCCAACGTGTCATTGGCAACAAAGACACAAACATGGCAGACTATCTTGGACCATGTGAATGCAGTTGCAGAGTTGAGGAGGACAATGGAAGAGGTCAAGAGGCGCTGGAATGATGTGAAGGGCAAAACCAAGAAGAAACTCGATGCCAACATGAAAGCAGCAATGCAGATTGGAGGTGGGGGTCCAGCGGCACACCAGGAGCTGGATGGCATGGAGAAAATGGTGGCCACAGTCATCAGTCGGGATACGGTGCCAGGAGTAGTGGATCCGGACGCTGCTCAACATGACCTGACACAACATCAACAGGGTGAGTACCTACCAGGGACTGGGGGGACAGGGGGAGATGGGCACAATGACACACATGCACAATTAAGTAGAGCACACTGCACACCCACAATGACTCTGGATCATGTCCATGATCTTCTTGGCATACTGCAGCACACATAGAAACAGCAAGTAGGCCCCCGTCGACAATGTGCCCGGAGGGGGCCCTCCCCACACATCACTAATATCACAACAAACCCATACACATGTGCTGAACCCAGCAAAGCTGCGGGTCCGTGTGCCACACTGACAATGCAAGTGACACTGCATGACCATTAGCATGGCTGCAGTCCAATTATCATGACATGGTGCACGCCACGACACTGAGGTGACTGAGTGTGGACCACATCCGGAAAGGAGCAGGTTACACTCTGACACATCCACGTGCACAAACAACCCCTGACGTCAACAACACATCTGCGGACAAACCATGCCCAAGAGTCACAACTCGACCAAGAGCCCAATTTACCCAAGTCCACAACATCTCAGCACTGTAGAAGCACAGAAGTCAAAGGCACACCGCCTGAAAGGGATAAGGGGCAGCCAAATCAGAGCTGCAGGGGTGACTCACCCACAATGCAGCACACACACATAAGAATAAGAGCACCTCAACATTGACAACAATGTGATACAAACTGCAACACCTTCACAACAGCACACAGGACACAACGGGTGCTGCATGTGTGTACAAAATGGCCAATCACATCTGGCATAGCAGGAAACTGTGAGATGACAATGTACGAGTACAACCTCACATCCGTGATGTAGTACAAATGTCCACTGTCCCGCATCAAATAGGCATCTCCTCACAAACTGTCACAATGTACATTGTCATGCAATCTGTATGTAAACTCTGCCAATGCGTCAACATACATGGAACACACTGTGAAACTGCATCTCCCCTTTACATTGCAGAGGGACAATCAACACCTCCTGCAGAGCAGACCCCACATCACATCAGCGATGATGGAGACGACCTCCAGGACATCGACTTTGACGAACTCCAACGGTTCATGGACAACCTCCGCACACCACCTCCAGTAGCAGGGCAGCCCAGCACCATCGAGGTGATCCCACCCCCTGCACAGACCACACAGCAGGAAGCACCCACTACCACGTCTGGCTCCCAGCACCTCACCGAAGAACACATGGCGTTCCAACACCGTGTGTTAGACTGCCAGAAGGAGCTGGCTGAACAGGTGCAGGTGAGCTTCGACCTCATGGCAGCCAAACTAGATGCCATACGTGGGTGTCTAAGTCCCATCAGGGACCACTTGCACTCCCTATCGGACACCCACAGTCCGCCCCATGCCCTCCAACAATCCATGGCTGGCGTCGCTGGAGTCATGACTCGGAGACAACAACAACTGTCTAGTCAGAGTGGCTACGGCGATGTCATCCGTGATTTGGGAAACATGAGGAGGGTCATGGAGAACATGGAGCGGATGCAGGCGCTAAGAATGGCTACCATGGCTGCACACGAGAAAGCTGTAGATGGGATCTTCCATGCCCTGCAGATCCTCATCATGGGAGTGATGCCACAAGACATTGCGCAGATGAATGCTGCTGCTACTTCTGCATCCACATCTCCGACCCCTGATGTGTCAGTGTCACACAGTGCTGCAGACCAAACACCACCACCCACATGTGAGGCACATGAAACATCAGAGGACGAAGATAAGGATGAATCTGCCTTAGTGGTAAGGAGGAAGCAGTAGCATTCATCTCCGCCATATGGTTTATTTCTGCTTGGGTCTGCCCTCTGCATCATGACCTGGAACAACACCTTCCACTGTCCCCGACACACTCTGCCACACCAACCTTGGACCTCGACATGGACTGCCATATTTTGCATGCTCAACAATGACACAGCAATCAGCCTGCGGACTGGACTCTTCCCCTTCCGTGTAACTTGTCAATCCCTAAAGGATTCTGGCTGGCCCTCCACGGGGCAACATTGTAAAGTGTTGTCTGCATGGCCCAGTACTAAGACAGCTTCAACACCCCACTGAATGTGAATAACACATTCTAATACCCACAGATGTGTCATGTCCCTGATTAATCAAGTATGAAAGCATGGACGAATGTAGGGGCAGTGATTCCCCCTTACGTCCATGTAGCTCATGTTGTGGGACTTGAGTCACAGGGTGCATCCCTGCATCATGGTGGTACATATTTGACCCCAAAAGAAGCCCTGTTGTCAATTGTAGGTCACAAATGACAGCCTACATGTAAGGATTTGGGACACATGTGAAATGCTGATGAGTGGGATTCCGTGCTATCTTTGACACACAGAAATGGCATTTCGAATACCTGACACCCTAAACAACCTCTCTGTACAGAGGTGACACACCCATCATCTATTTCCAATTTATGAGATTGTTAGCACTACATGTTGCACTTACACTTGTCAGAGTGATGTGCTTGTACAGAGTAGTAACATGCACACAGGGAATGTGTGTTGTAATGAATGTATTTGCACATGCTGTGCCTGTGGTCATTTTGTACTGTCCCATGATTGCTAAGGACTGTGACAATGTGACGTGCTCATGAGAAGAAATTGTCAATGATGGTGTTCCTACGGGCTATTCCTGCTGCAGTGGGGTGTGGTCCACCAGCCTCATCTTCCTCATCATCGTCCAGTGCATCTGGCACTTGTAGCCATGGGGCATTGGTGCGTACACATATCTTGTGCAACACACAACATGCAACGATCATCTTGCACACGATGCCTGGGCTGTACAGGAGCCTTCCACCTGTGATGTCCAGGCACCTGAAACGTGACTTCAACACGCCAAATGTGCGTTCCACGATGCCCCTGGTGCGTTTGTGGGCCGCATTGTACTGCCTCTGGGCCTGTGTGTTCCCGGCTCGGAGGGGTGTCATCACCAAGGGCAGAGTGCATATCCCTGATCACCTGTGACAGTGCAGAGAGACATGAGTCAAAAGTTGGTTCTGCATGATGTGTTGGCAGGCTCACTAGTTCATTGGTGTGTGCTATGTGTGACTCAGTGATTCCTGTTTGACAGGTACTGCTTGTAGCAAATGAGCAGCATCAATGTGTATTACGTAGCCTCACTGCTGCTCCTCCCTCCCCCGAGCCTATTCACTAGTGTGTGCAGCGCGGTTGCATCACTTGCACTACTATGGCACACCATTGTCATGCCTGTCTGCGCATGTCCACAAGCCTGACAACGACACTGTGATGTTGTGCGCTGACGGTGGGTGGCCACGTGTGTGTAGGCCTACGGTAAGGATAGGGCGGACACAGATGTAGAGTTCATGGCTGGCTGAACTCGCGATGCGGTTAAGGGTAGTCCTATGGCCTATGCTGCGGTAATAGCGACACACACAACAGTTGGCATGTATGATCCCGGACCCTGAGCTGGCTTGCGCTCCTTCATTTATCCCTTCGGCCGAGCCCGCACTCCGGGGGCATGCTACATCGCAACATTGTCCATTGCGGGATGGGTGGCGCCGACACTACAACAGAGAAACACGCATTAGTTACTTCCTTGCAAGGCCAACACATAGCAGCGCCCAGAGCCCCGGGCTGATCATCCACACCCCTACACTGGTCGTACGCCAGTCCACTCCACTTACGCTTACAGGGGGGTACAGTACAGCTACATGTCCCAGGTCTTCCCCACTGCCTGAGGTGACATGGTTGCGTCCGCTGTACACAGCACAATGTAATATGGTAGGGCCCGGGGCCCTCATGCATACACAATGACCACACGGACACACTTAGATAGTTTGTGGAACTGGCTACGGGCACGTGCGCACGGCCCCTTTTATTGCCAGGGTCACATGTCCAGTGACGCCTGTGCTGGATGGGTGTGGGGTGAGTGTAAGCCAGCCCTCAGGGAGTGGTTGGTGCTGGCAACAACTACAACAATGATCAGACAATCAGTAGTTCAAAGTCCAAACAGCAAGGGTCCACGACTTGAGCTGCACAGAGTTAGTGGCCCCGGATGCACTTCGGCCGGCACAGGCACACCGCCACAGGATGGTGACTTGCGGTGCACTGAGGTAGGGCCACGGGAGCTGAGCGGGTCCTCGACGATGTCCAAGTTGAATGTCGCAGAGTGTTTCAGGGGACAGTGGAAGGTGTTCTTCCAGGGCATGATGCAGAGGGCAGAACCAAGCATGAACAGGCAATATGGAGGAGATGAATGCTACAGACTCATTTTTAACACCAAGTCAGTATCAGCTACATGATGATGAAGACAACCCCCAGGCCATAGACTCAGATGCCACCAAAGTTCAAACAGAGAGTGTCCCTGAATTTTGGGGCACAGAGTTAGTGGCACCAGAGCTGAAAGGGGATGCAGTCTGCGATGAGGCCTGCACAATGGTATGAGCTCTGCCATGAAAAAAGCAAGACTCAGTTCAAAATGTGTGACCTACTTGACCGCAGTGTAGGCTGAAGGCAGTAGTCATCAAGGTACCCACAGACACGTGTCGTTGGCCTGCGATGCACAGAGTTGGTGGCACCAGATCGAAGGGAGTACAGTGATATAAATGCTGCCATTGACATATGAACTCGGCCATCATGAAATCAAGACTCAGTTCCAAATGTGTGACCTACTTGACCGCAGTGTAGGCCGGAGGCAGCGGTCAGCAGGGGTCCACAGCCACGTGTCGTTGGCTTGCGATGCACAGAGTTAGTGGCACCAGAGCAGTTGTTGGAAGTGTTCGATCACCTCCATTACGATGATCCTTTTTTCCTCCAGACTGAACCACATCTTCCTCTTACTCCTCTCCTTGCGTGCAATGATATGAACTCGGCCATTGAAAAATCAAGACTCAGTTCCAAATGTATGACCTACTGTACCGCAGTGTAGGCCGGAGGCAGCAGTGGAGTACGTCAACGAGAGAGGAGTGCTGGGGGCCTGTGTCGCGGAGGCCGTGATGGTCTGAGGAGGCTGCCAAGGTCGCGGGCCTCGGACTTGGAGCTTGAACCGGCATGTGGTGGGCCCTCTTTGACACACGCCGGTGTCGGGAGGTGAGCAATGAGGCCTGGTCGCGCAGGGGGGGCCAAGATGGGTCAGGGGACCAGCGGCCTGGGATGCAGCATGCGCACAGGATCGCAGGGACCGCCGCTCACGGCGTCGGCCTCGTGGCGGGCTGAGAGGCGCCGCCCTGGCAGACACGTTGGCCATTCCGGAAGAGATCCACGCCCAGAGCAACAGGCTTCTTATTCACACCCCTACGCTGGCCTGGCGTACGCCGGGCCAGCCCACTCCGCTCACGCTTACAGGGTGGGACGTAACAAGCTACATTTCCGCGATCTTACCCACTGCCGGGTGTGACATAGTTGCGTCCACTGTCCACTACACTCCAAACACCAGCAGTATATGTCGACATGGACATGTCTGTGGTCTGCATACTGCAGTCTGGCCAGCACATCCACGCCACACTTAGCATTGTGTACATTCTCATTCATGGGTCACTTGCCTCCTTCGCACATGCCTGGTTCCCACCTCTCTCCACATTCTGCTATTGTGTGGCTGAGGTGCCATGCCGTTGATGGCTTGTGTACATGGCTAGCCCAGGTTACCACAGTAAGTTGTGCTGTCGTGTCTGGTAGGTGGGCATGTTGTTTGGCATGTTTTATGTGAGTTTGTAACGTGTGTATTCCCAGAGTCGTGAGTTGCATGACTGTGTAGTTGAGGTGTGTGGTGTGTTCATTTGGTACTTACCAACGAGCAATGCATTCCCATAGGTGCCATCTTGAAAGCGCTGGTTGATGATGGACTGTTGGAAGATGAAGGAATCATGCACTCTGCCTGGGTAGTTGGCGACGACATTGGTGAAGAGTCCCAGGTGGTCCAATATTGCCTGCACATTGATGGAATGCATGTGCTTCCTGTTGCGGTAATTGTGTGCAGTGGCGGCAGGGGGCACGAGGAGTACATGTGTGCAGTCGATTGCCCCAACACGTGCGGGAAGCCAGCTATGGTGTAGAAGCCTTGCTTGGTCTCCAGCTGTTCCTGCGCAGTGTGTGGGAAGTGAAGGTGCTGGGGTACCAAGCTGATGATGGCATCCAAGACAGGTGTGAGGAACTTGGATAGGGCTGGCTGGGAGACTCCTCCGACTCTGGCAGTTATTGGTTGGAAGGTACCAGAGGCCAACAGGTGCAGCACAGCCAGCAGCTTTGTCTGCGGAGGGATGTTGTTTGTCCGCTTTGTTGGTACCGTCAGCCTGTGGGCAATGATGGTCAGGATGCGGAGGATGGTTGTCCTTTTGAGCCTGTAGTGGGCAATGACATCCTCTGGTGTTAATTCTGTGAGGCTGGTGCATTTTCTGAAGGTCCGCTGTCTTTGTCTGCGCTGCCTCTGTGGTAGTCCAGGGAGGATGGGGGGGTCCGTGGGTGGTGGCGGGCCTGGGTGTGGTGGCGGTGGGTGTTGTGGCCCTCTTGGGGCTCCGAACTGCATGATCAGTAGCTCCATGGCATCTGTTGTTCTTCAGGTGTGGCTCTGGTCTGGGCTCCCTTTTGTGGTGCAGGTTGTCGTCCGACTTAACACCAGGTAGGAGCAGGTGTTAAATCCCTGCTGCTAACGCGCCTTATCGCCTGTTTTGTGATCTTATCGCCGATCTGGCTGGTCGTAGAGAATATTGCGAAGTGGTGTTTTCGCTGCTTTTTGCACAGGAACGCCTACTCTGCATCTCATTAGCATTAGTTGCCGGTGTCATCCGTGGCGATGTTTTTTGCAGCTGCTATCGCAGGAAAACTGGCGTTATCGGCTGTTAGCACCAGCTTGTGAATGGTGCGATGAATCTATCGCCACTTTGGCTGCGATAAAGTGCCGCTAACTCGGCGATAGGTCCTTGAGAATATGCCCCTAAGACTTTTTTATGAACATCTCCTAAAATAAAAATAAAACTTTTTTGGCCCATATAGCCTTCAGGGGTGATTAAGTGAACAGCACCTCGGCCTAATCAGCTCCATGTCCTCAATTAGATGCCAGGGATTACAGACACTGGGGAACTTAAGATAGCAAGGGTGTAACAAATCACAATTACAAACAGGGAATTATAATCATTTGTTGTATTCACCTAATTGCTGGTGTAGTATAAATTACCACTGTGCGATTAAAGTACATTTATTCAAAAGACAATCATTGGTCGGATAATACCTTATTGTGTATGCTGACTGACTGTGAGCGTTTAACGCCTACAACAGCTCTATGCGAAGTCTTTGACCACTCACGCTTGCTCCTATGAGAGTCAAGAGTGGAAAGGGTGCAATTGGCCAAATTGCAGACCAGCAGCAGGACACACACTAGGGACCACTGGCAAATGACCGCAACCACCCCAGTTGGGAACCAGTACCTGTGCGCCTTGTGTACTCTGAAGGATCCTGACAGAGGTTTACCAAGATACGCTATTTATCTACCTGGCTGAACTGCTGATGCTAATGTGGAGGGACATGTGTTGAATCTGCTTTATTCATCAATAGAGCAGAAACCCTGAGGCAATTAACACATTTTGTGACCTAAATGCCCTGGTATCCACTTTTTATCAGTTCTGTATGTAGTAGCGTAAGTCTCACTTGAATATATTATTTAATCACTATCATTGATTAGAGCGCCGACTTAAATTGGCAGACGCCCTAGGCCTGAGAAACTTCACTCATGAAGATAGTTAGTTATTGGTTATTCACTGGTAAATATTTACAATTTGGGGGCATCATTTGAGTTTTAGCATTGTTTATATCCGGATTAGAAACGAATCTATTAACATAGGGAACACAAAAACTCTATTCTGAGTTCTTTCATCCTGAATACATATTAAATAACTGTCAACATAAAAATATATTTTGTGTTCTCTTCGCCAATAAATATCAAAACATTTGTGTCATTTGCAACAGCAAAAACACAGGGTTCGCTAGCAAGAATGAAAATAAGTGTAGAAATGTACACGCCGTATGTGTAGGACGTCAATGATAATAGGAGCCACTTTTAAACCATTTTTGCTTAAGCTTGTGTAAGTATTGGCATATAAAGGTAGAGACATCGAAGACAAAAACTTTACCCCTTATACATTCCAATGCAAAGTCAATAGCAATTACACAAGTATTTCCTCCTGCATCAAGACCCAGTCAAAAAGACACCCATTGTGCAAGTAATACAATTATATCTCTTGCAACCAATAAAGAAGCAACTCTGCTGCAGATTGAAAAATATCATACTTGCATGTCTGGCAAAAGTCAGCAATTCGGTCTCGCCCAGGTAATGTTCCAAGATGTTATCAATTTTTATCTCAAGCTCAACCATACTGAAAGAATTCATTCCTCTCTAATGTTCTCCCTCTAATCTTACAGACATGGCTTGAATCCCTCAAATCATCAGCCACCACCCCTCCATTCTCTAAAATGCTCAATCGGCCTGCATGCTGATTCCAGAACAGGTTTTAAGATGTGTGGCCGAGCCTCTGGCACGTTTAACAGTGGACAACAGGAACTCTGTGCACATTGAATGCTCTAAATTCAGACTAGGCTCACTAAAAGAGTCCATTCAATAAAAGCCTCCTGAAGTTTAAAAAAAATCCCCGTCAGATGGCCCAGACGCTGGAAAATTATGTCATTTTCGTTTCTGCAGTTCCCAAATAGCTGAGGAGCGTAAGAAAGTGAGTTATTAATTGGGGTGGTTGATTGCCCACCTCAGGTAATATTAATACTCCTTGCCAGGGTGAACTCTCAAAGTCACTAAGTTAACCTGACCTCAACAACCTGGTACCTATGATACAGAGAAGATAGGCTTATCTTAGAAGCCAATGTGTAAAGTATTTAGGAATTACCAAAACAGTAATAAAGTCAAAACACCAAGAAATAAAAATCCCAAACCAAATTAGATAAATAGAGTACAATGTAATAAACAAAATTACACTAAATTGACAGTGCTCCAAAAAGAGGATCTGGTGATATGCTTTTTTAAAGTTGTAAGTAGAAATAGTGCAAACAGCACAAAGCACTAATTATCGTCTATGGAAGTGGAATACCAAGACCAAGGAGTGATTTGAAGCTGTCCACAATGGAGCCCTGGTCAGATATATTGGTGAATTGCTCCCGGTAAAAGGTCTGAAAGTCAAAAAGTTCAAAAAAGTTTCTAAGTGCCAACGCAGAATGGAACATAGACATATTTTCTGAGTTTTTGAACGCTTAAGTGGAACAAAGCTGAAATTCAGTTCAACGCTGTGGAACTGTCAGTCAAATCATTTTTTCATGAGTTCCACTGGTGCACTGGAGGAAAAGACGTCAAAGGATCCCAAACTTTCATCTGCTGCTGAATCAACCACTGGAGTACACTTAAAAGGCCCCACGTACTGCAAGGGAGGGTGCGTAGAGACTGTCAGAGTGTCAGATAGAGACCAACAGCAAAGTCCAGTCCAGATTCAGTTCAGTGCCGGGGGGTTCAGGGAAAAGACCTCCTGCAGCTTGGTATGTGCATGTAACCACACAGGAGGTCAGGTATGTAACCCTTTGAGTTTACTTCTTTGTCTTGGGTACAAGAGGGAGTCCTTCAGGGCTCCTTTCAGGTCACATACAGCAGGTCCAGTCCTCTTCTGATCTTCCACTGGTCACCAAGAGTTCTAATGATGGTGCCTGGGGATGCCGCATTTATGTCTGGCACCAGCTAGTGAGTGGTGCGACACCTGGCCACTCCCTGCCCAGTGGGATAGATGTTCCCAGGGTCACTCGTGCCCATTTTTGAAGCAGTGCCTGATTGCCCTAGCGCAAACAATCCCAGAGTGCTCCTCACTATCAAAGTTCAAGGTGGACAAACCCTTCGCCCCTTGTGGAGAGCCTCTGCCCACACAGAGGAAGATGTGACCAATGCAATGAACCACCTCTGTGCTCACTCAAAGCTGGTTCTGGGGGTAAGTTTCCTTGCACTGGATTGGGGGGAGGGTAGGTTTCCTCCCACTGGATTTGCACAGGACTAACTAGGAGGACAAAGGTTAGGGCCTTTCAAGTAGTCACCTGAAATGTATTTATGACAGGGCAGGGTCCTTTGAAGTGAATTAAGTTCCTGAGCCCATCCCACCTGGGCTTTCTGCCAAGGGAACACCTCCCACTCCCAGACTATTGTCCCTGCTCTGGGAGCAGTTTTCACACTTTTTTCATGCCTCATTCAAGCCGCATACAAGCTTGGCAGTGGCAGGAGTGCTAAAGCAAATTAACCTCCAAAAGACAGTGTAACAGCAGGGACATCTTATGGATTTTGGGTGCTCCTGTTAGGAACAGCTTTGAATATGTGATCCAGTTTCAGCTCTTTCATGTCCTCTGTGGGAATGGGATTCCAATTGCAAAATCACATTGTTTTATGTGCTTGGCACAGCTTTTTGTGCAGATTATTGGAAATGTTTGCGAATTCCAAAAAAACACAGCAAATCTATACCATACCGAGGCCCAGATTTGAACCACCTAGTTTAAATTTACTACTTTTTTAGGAATCAACTCCAAAATATTCTTACATAAGATATTGTTGCAATGAAGCTTGTAAAACAGCTTGTGTTCCAACATGTGGAAGAAATGATGTTTTGCATTAGATTTGTTATTTTTACTAAGCACATGCAATATAAATGATTATCATAGTAAGAATATTAATACACGTGTATGCGTGTGAATAAGGTTTTTGAATATTCTTTATCCGAAATGCTTTTTTTACCGTAAAGGAAACGCATTGTTCCGCTCTCTTGAACTCTCTGTAAGTGAGACACGGAAAAGTGATGCAGGTGAACGAGATGAATGAGGGTGAAGGAAATGTGTACTTGTATGCTGAATGTCTTATGTGTGAAGCACCAACTTTTGCTTTTGTGCTGAGTGCACTTCCTTATTAGGAGTCAGTAATGGAGCTGAGGACAGGAGAAATGCTTTCTGGATGCTGGTGCTTGAGGCAAGTTTACCTCTTTTGTTTTTTATATGACCAAACGGATATTTTAGCCTATAAACAAGCAGATGGCTTGCCTAGATAAAGGTAATTATCATAATCAAGGCAGGACAAAATATGGACAAGATCTATAGTTATCAGATGAGAGAGGGATGGAAGATAAATGTTTCCAAGGAGCTTTGAATGGTAATAACAGGATTTGGCCACCAATTTGGCTCGGGGGATCAGATGTAGCTGTTTATCAAACGAGAATCCTGCACTATAGTAGATGCTAACGGGATACAAAAATGACTGGCCATTGGGCATAAGGCAATAGAGTCTGCACATGCAGATGAATGGGATGCAAAAAAGGGGATGGAGACAACTCACCATATTCAAGTTCAGTATACAAGTCCACCTATTCCACAAAAAGTCTTACATAAGAAAATATGCTGCAATATATAATATTTAGAATACTGGCAGGTTGAGAATTCTATTGAAGATATGGAGTGCAGAGGAAAGGCAGATAACACATTTTTCCAAATACCTTTGAGTGGTAACATGATTTGGCCACAGATTTGGCTCAAGGAATCAGCGGCAGCTGTTTATCAATCAAGCATCCTGCACTAAGGTAGATGCTAAAAGAAAACAAGAATGTCTGATCATTGGGCATAAGACAATAGAGTCTGCACATGCAGATTAATGGGAGGCAAAGTGGAGAATAGAGACACCCCACAATATTCAAGCTAAGTATACAAGTCCACCTATTCCACAAACATATTACATAAGAGAATATGCTGCTATATCTAGTATTTAGAATACTGGAATGTTGAGAACTCCATTGAATACAATGGAGAGCAGAGGGTCAGTAATGGCTAGTATAGCTCTTCTGCTCCAAAATTCCAATGCTTGACTTGCCATTTCTCATTTTTAAATGTAGAACATTTTACCCCTGGTGGGTGGAATACTCTTATACCCTAGTAGTCTTTCTGCCTTTTACTGTAGTGGTTGTTAAAAGTTCTCTCCCAGGCCTGCATCTCAGGTATATAAATCAGGTTCAGGGCTTTGATCAACGGGAATAGTTCATGGCAGTGGGCTATAATATTGTATTATAGACCGATCAATGCTATGCTATGGATTTGGGTGACCATAGAGTTAGAGGTTCATTGATTATCTCAAGGGTTTTTGTTTTATTTAGTGTTACAGATTTTTTTAAACCTTTGCCAAGCCATATGCCTGTGTATTTAAGGTTAGATGGTTGCCATTTTCAGCCTATTGTACCAATACTGTCTGGGGCTTCTAGGAACCACTGGGATAATGTAGCATTCCTACTACTTCATTTTGGTACTCATCCATTGAATGAGTGAATATTGTGGAAAGGCAAAGTAAAACTTTATTTTCATGTCATTACAAATGCATCTTTACTCAACTCAGGTTGCCGGTGCCTGCTAGAGAAGAACTAATATTTATTGTTGACTGTCACTGCAAAGAGATAGAGGCTAGGTTCTCATGGCTGTCAAAAACACTGTCCACAAGAGCCGCTGATTTAGCTTCTACTTATGGCAGTCTCCCAATGTTCTGTTTAACATGTCCCATCCAAACTTGGTACATATTCTGCCTTTAATGAATTGCCATACTGAATCATCCTTGCCCATAGTCACTACTCTTCTTCTAAAAGTGCTGGGAAATGCATCCCTCCAAGTTGTCCACATAAAAATGGATGTGGTTTAGTCTGTGCAAATTTAAACAGAAAAATGTTGACTCCTGGATGGGAACACAGCAAGACCTCTCTCTGTGTCTCTGAGCAAAAGCATTGATTGATGAGAAGTTTCTGAAGGCACATCCACCAGCTATGCATGGAGGCATCTGCTGTCATTAAAAAGTGAATATTTGCGACAGGAAGAGAGGGATCTTTGTAAAGGTCCTCACCTAAACTTTGTCTTCAGCGGTACCTGGAGATTGCATACACGTGACATCTGGTTCCTCTGGTATTGGTCTCATCTGCATGTGACAGTTTAGCACCAGAGTGGCTTGAAAGTTCTAATAGTTGTCATGTCACTGTTAGTAACTGAGGATGTTTTTGCAGGAAAAGAATGGGATCTTCTGATGGGAAATTCTTCCCTACTCCAGTATTCAGAATGACACCAAGGAACTAAATTCTGGTAGCCAGAGACAGGAAGCACTTTGCTACATTCAGGGGCAGCCCACGTAGTAGGAAGAACTTCAGAGAGGTGGTGGTGAAATATGTTGCCTCTGACTCTAACTGTCCAGTGATAAGTTAATTGTCCAGGTAAGGAAAGACCTGATGCCCATGGCACCTGAAATGCACTACCATTAACAAAATAAAGATGCCATGAGTAGAGTTCACTATGAAAGGCAGAACTCAAAATCAGTTGCACTTGGAAACACAGGTACTTCTAGTTCCTGTGATGAATTGGGATATGGAAGTATATATCTTGCAGGTCAAGTGATGTCATATGTTTCTGCTCCTGGATAAGCAGGAATATATTTTGAAAGACTACATTTCTGAATAATTGTGTTTGATGTATTGTCTATGGAACACAGACTATTTTTGTCAGGGTGGGTTCAAGGAATCCCTCTCAAAACATGGATAGGATCTCTGCTTACCGCTGTGGAAGATGTTGGTGGATTTCTTGATGGGAAGGAAAAAATGGGGGTTCTTGAACAAACTTGTCGGTGTGATACACCTGAACTAGGTCCAGGACCCACTTTTCCGAGGTTACAACAGACATTACCTTCAACAGGGAGCATTTCTCCCACCAATATGACAAGGAGGCGAGGAAAATGTAGTCAGTGATAGTCAAGAGTGACTGTTGTCTTGAATTTTAGGTCTTGGAATCACCACCTCCTCGATTTTTAGACTGGGTGGAGTAGGATTGTCAGGCCTTGAAGAGCTTCTGACCCACTGGGGGTGGAGCAATAATTGGCTCACCTATGGTATGGCTATTGAAATTGTGGTATTTGCTGATGGATTGATGATATGCCTCAAATGGCTGACAGATGACACCCCTTGTTCCTCATTAGGATTGTTGTTGGAGAACCTCTTGAAGATACGAGGATATTACAGTCTCGTATTTGTCTTTATATGTTGTAGACCGTTGCCTACATTGTGACTAAACAAGGACATTAGAACCAGCCCCAATGACAGAGCATAGCAGCTAACGGCAGCAGACAGAATTCCATGTTGGAAGTACCCATGGAGGCATCTGTGATGGTGATATACTCTCTCTCTCTTCATAGAGGAGAGCATGCCTGTTAGACCTGTCAGACTTAAGGTAGTCTGCCCTGAAACATATTGCCTTTCTCCTATATTTTTCCTGACCTCCTTTTTGCTGCCCTAAGGACTCTGGGCACTTTACCACTGTTATCCAGTGCTAAAGTGCATGCGCTCACTTGTTAAAACATGGTAACATTGGATTATCCCCAATTGGCATCTTTAATTTGGTAAAAGTGGTACTATGGGTAGGGTGGCCAGGGCCTGTATAACTAATTGAGCCATCCACTTAAGTACCCCTTTCGCACATGTCCCAGGTCTGCCATTGCAGCCTGTGTACGCAGTTTAAACTGCCATGCCGACCTGGCAAAATTAACCTTTTAATGTACATACATGGTGGAGAGATGCACACCGGTGTACTCCATATTTAACTCTTTTGCTCTGTTCCATAGTGTCAAGACGATAGTAGCGTGCTCGCTTGTTCCGCGCTCTGCCTAATTGCGCTAACAATGTAGAATGAACACGAGGGAACCAAGTCTGATCCCCATTCAAGCTGCACAGCCTATTTTCCATCACGAATGAATCAAATAAATCAAATTTTTGTTTATCTTCTTTAATGATTCCATATTTTTCTCCAACATATTTCACCTTTATCTCTTTTTCTTTAATTAATTCATTTTACTCATTCCCATACTTCTTAGTGATAGTTCATAAAAACACAGGAGAATTAAATGTTTCCTCATGTCACAATTTATTTAAAATCACCCAATGCATTTCGGGAACATCCCTTCGTCAGGGGTATCTGGAATGCAAAATAGTAATCAACTAGGTGAATTGCCTATTCAATGCACTAGACGTACTATTGATGTCCATTTTAACTAAAATGCGTACACCAGTGAAACATAGCCTGGTTCACCACCCCCACTCTTCAAACCGCTGTGCTTATGGCTCCCCGGATCAAAAGATTGTACAAAACTAACATTCTAATCACCTATAATGCCATTGTTTTATAACTATTGCAACGAGAGTCATCAACGCGCTTACCGTAACATAGGTTCATCTGTCTTAAAAGATTGTACAATACTAACGTTCTAATCACCCATAATGCCATTATTTTATAACCATTACAACGAGAGTCCTCTGCGCACTTACCGTGACATGGGTTCATCTGTCTATTAAACAGGAAAATGCAGTTTCATGACTGTAAGCCTCTGCAATGCTGTGCCATTACATTCCGCCCGTCATCTTTTTATCGGCGATAACAGAGTAAACACTTTCCAGCCTTCTCTAACATTTCTTTTCAAATCTCCCCAGCTAATTAGTCACGTGCCTGAGAGCACACACTAAACTCTGTGATGGACTAGGTGTGTTCCGAGCTGGCCCAGGTTCTCAAGATACTACGTTTCCCAGAATGCCTGAGACATGTATAACAAAATCTTTAACTCCCCATTGTTATGGATGCACATGAACAATCCTCTAACTCATAAACGTGCTGAACATTAAAAAATCAAAGAGCGAAGGTTACACATTTCACATTACCGCAACGATTTTTTTACCCCAACAATATTTGTCATACCACCAAGGTGACTCCGTTCTGGGCCCGACATGAAGTGGCAATGTCTGGCATAGTTTGCTGCAGAGTAGCCCGGTCGACACACAAACAATATCATGGATAGTAGAAAGGGAAGGGCTCTCCAGTTCCTTACCTGGAACGTCAACTGGCTGGGCGACAAATTAAAATGGGGGATTGTCCTTCAATATTTAAAGCAGCAGGCACCAGACATAGTTCTATTACAGGAAACACATCTAGTTGGCAATGCCTGCAGGGCCCTAGATAGATGGGGATACAGACTAACAGCCCATGCTGGGTTCACCTCTGACTCTTGTGGGGCAGGCATTCTTCTCAGTAAGGGCTGCCCATATATAGTGAACAAAACCTGGACAGTCACACAGGGTAAATTCGCAGCGGCAGCCGGAACATGGGAGGGAAAACCACTAAATGTGCTATCTGTGTATATCCCCCCAGCCCTGCAACAATCAACATTAGCTGAGCTCGGTAAACTCATACTGACTCCCCTCAGGGGACCTTAGTAATTGGCGGTGATTTTAACCTGACCGTCAGTGGACAATTTGATCGGCACCCCCCCCAGGCGTGACCCACATGACAGATCAAAATTGCCGGATTTCCTCTCGGCTTTCGGCCTGGTGGATGTCTGGAGACATCTCAATCTGAAGGCTTGTCAGTTCACGTTCCACTCCAGTGCCCATAACAGCCAGTCACGTATAGACTATCTATTGACACACTTGGAGGACATCTAGGGTTTCACCGAAGCCAGGTGTTTGGCGAGGGGTATCTCCGACCATTCCCCAGTTTTGGCCCGGGTGGTGTTAGATTCCCAGCCTAGTCGTACAACTCTCTCCATCAGCCCATGGTCGCTAAAAATTCCACAAATAAAAACTGAACTGCTTAAAGATACTGATTTGTACTTTAAGGAAAATGCAGGGACAGTGGCTTCAGTGCAAGTCCTGTGGGGAGCATTTGGGGCCATTATTAAAGGCCGAGCCCTTGCTCTGACAATAGGGCACAAAAAAGAACTGCCGGCACGCATAGAAAAACTGGAAAACAAGATCCTGTTAGAGGAAGGGACATTGACACTCACAAGCAGCGAGTCAGCCAGACAAATTCTAGGTGCTAAGAAGCAAGACTATATGCAGCTCATGATAGATACAGCCAAAGCTAAGCACAAAGCTACACAACACAAGATATATGAACTGGGGGAGAGTGCGTGCAAGCTGTGGGCCTGGCTAGAGAGACAAGATCAGGCCCAGCACTGGGTTCCCCTCTTAGGAGGGGCACGGGGAGAGGATCTACAGGACCCGCAGGATATTGCTGAGGCATTTGCCTCCTACTTTGATAACATATATACACCCACAACAACAACCTCTGCCCTTGATTGCCGGGACTTACTAGCTACTATCCCATTCTCCTGCCTTACTGTTGAGGATCGAGACTCTCTGGAGGGAGATATAATGGAGGAGGAGCTGCGAGTTGCAATACAGGGTATATGCTCTGGGCTCCCAATTGAATTTTTTAAGTTAACGGCCTCCAAGTTAATACCCTTTCTCCGGGACATGTTTCTAGACAGCTACTCGAAGGGTGCCCTATCCAGTGAGCTCAACTTAGCCTCAATAGTGGTGATATATAAACAGGGCAAACCAGTGGAAGAATGCAGCTCATACCACCCTATCTCTCTGCTTACTGCAGAAGCTAAAATTCTGGCCAAAGCACTAGCCAACAGACTAATCCCCATCATCAGCAAGATAGTGCATCCCGACCAATCTGGGTTCATGCCGGGGTGAAACACAGCCCTTAATCTCCACCACCTGAACGGAGTGCTTGGCAGGGAGGAATCGATCCAAGAAGATTCGGCTCTCTTGTCCCTTGATGCCAGAATGGCATTCGATACTATCAAATGGCCCTATCTATTTGCGGCCCTGGAGCGCATAGGCTTCGGCCCTAACTATATAAAATGGATCAAACTCCTCTACACTGACCCAAAAGCGCAAATAGTGGTCAACTGCCACACATCCCGACAGTTCCGATTGGGGAGGGGAACCCGGCTGGGTTATCTCCTGTTGCCTCTCATCTTTGCCTTAATGCTGGAACCACTGGCGACATGGGTGAAGGGGGACCCCTTGATCAGAGACTTGAAGTGAATGGACTACCACGAGGACAAAATTTCCCTCTATGCGACGATATACTATTATATGTCGCATCGCCGTCCGCATCGATCCATCGCATTCTGCACATATTTTCAATTTTTGGCAAACACTCAGGGTATACTATAAATTGGGCCAAATCTATATTATACCTAATCCACGGTCCCACGCCAAAACTACGAGCTGATTGTAAGTTCCCCGTTGCAACCGAAGGATTCCGATACCTGGGAATCTTCGTGACCCCTGATCCTCTCCTCTTTTATAATACTAACCTACAGAGCCCACTGACTCGCTTACATGCCGATGTGCGGCAATGGCGGTCCCTCCCCCTGACCCTGCTGGGAAGGGCAGCCCTGTTTAAGATGTTGGCGTTGCCTCGTTTTCTGTATGTACTGCAGAATACTCCATTTAAGGTCCCAGAGAAATACTTCACCAACATTGAGGGTGCTGTTAGGAATCTACTGTGGGATGGGAAGACGCCCGCATTGCAATGCAGAAATTGGTGAGGGGATGGTACGATGGGGGGATTGCCCTGCCGGCTGTTAAAAATCAATGGGCCCATGGCCAGCAAACCAAACTGATCTACCAAATGGACAAATGGCTTATTATGGGCCAGGGGGGATACCGCAGAGCCCTCCTCTACACTAACCCCAAGCACCAACATCTCACTGGCCCCGCAGCCCACACCATAGCAATTTGGCACCAAGTAAACAAAAAACTAGGCTGGCACAAGAAAATAAGGCAAGCAACACCACTTTGGGAGTCAGAACAGCTTGGTAGACTGAGCTCTTGTCCAGGATTTGATAGATGGGACATAATCAGCATCTCGTCAGTGGGAGACCTGTGGAAAAGGGATGGCTTGATCCCATTTCCTGCACTGCAGGCAGAATACCAATTGGTGCAGTCTGAAACTTTTAGATACTTACAAATCAGCCACGCTCTCAAGACTGCTGTCCCCGGTGGGTAGGTTCTCCCAGAGGTGTCTCCACTAGAGGACAGACTACTACTTGACCCTATGAGGTGTGGTGCAGCGGCCAGGGCAGCTGACTTTGGAGCACAGGGCTCATGGTTCGATCCCCGGCTCCGGCGGCAGCTCAGCTCAGCACCATGTGACTCTGGGCAATAGCTCACTTAATTTCCACGATGGCCCCCAGCGCCTTGAGACCCTTAAGGGTGAGTAGTTCGCGCTTTACAAATACGGATTTTTATGACCCAGAAGGCAATATCCCTAACATATCGGAAATTGATCAACAACCAATCGGACCCACTCACATGCCTTAGGCAACAATGGGAAGCAGAAGTGGGTGACATAGAGGATGACGAATGGCAGGAGGCGCTGTCCTCCCCATGCAAAGTGGCTATTCCCATGAGGCTGAAACTGATTCAACTTAAAATCCTCCACAGAGCTTATCTCTCAGCGGGAACTCTGGTCAAAATGGGGAGGAGAACAAATACAGATTGTCCCCGACAGTGTACACGCGAGAGTACTTTCTTCCACACGCTCTGGGACTGCCCCACTTTTAGGCCGTTCTGGGAGGGAGTCTCAACCAAATTAGAGGAGGTGGGGGAAAAAAAATCACTAAGGGCCATATGTATGAAAGTTTGGTTTTGCGATTCTCAAATAGCGAATTTTAGAGAATCGCTATTCGAGAATCGCAAAACGAGATGTATGTAGGATTTGCAATAAATTTTGTGAATCCTTCATATTCCTTAATTGCGAATCGCAAATTGCGATTCGCAATTAAGGAATACCTCCCCATTCATTCCTATGGGCCTAGAGGCCCATAGGAATGAATGGGAAGACATTCTCAATTTGCGATTAGCAATTAGAGAATCGCAAATTGAGAATGCAATTTCAAGGGTGCCAGGGTGTCAAAAGGACACCCTGTTGCACCCCTGAAATGTGCATGTGTGCACATGTGGCACACATACATGCCCTAAGGGCATGTATGTCGCCACATGGCACTTTAAAAAATGCAAAAAGTGCATTTTTAAGTGAAATCGTAAGTTACCACCAACTTGAAGTTGGTGGTAATTTGCGATTCCTTAAGCCCAAATTGCACTTTTTTGTGCTTCTTACATTGCATTTAAGGAATCGCAATTAGTGATTCCTTAAATGCAATCGCAAAATAGGGAATCGCAAAATTTGCGAGTCCTTATTTTGTGAGGGGGTTTCAGTGTGATACATTGCACACTGCTAATTTGCGATCGCAAATTGGCTTCATACATATGGCCCCTACTCCCCACGGCTCTGCATACTTAATATATGGGAAGCTACCAATCTAACCCACACTGAGCAATCCTGGGTCTCCTTGGGACTGCTACTAGCCAAACGTAACATCGCTCAAAAATGGGGTGCAGGAGACATACCATCAATAGGGAGGTGGGAGGCAGACATGGATAGATCCATGATAGCAGAAAAAGATGTCTTTAAAAATAAAGGATGCCCATAAAAGTGGGATCGAAAGGGGGCATTATGGAACACATATAGGAGAGAAATCTGCATCTCTCCCACGGTGGAACTGCGAGGGGGCGGAAGGGGGCAGCTGAACTGCAGCCATGAGAGGAATGAGCAACTTGAAATAACCTGCAATCATGACCTGAATGTATTCTATTGTATTACATGTCACAACTGGACCAATGGAGTTACTGTACTGCATGCTGTAATGACTAGCTGTTTTTTTAGTTTCACTTTTTCTTTCCTTTCTTTCAATAAAAAGAGTTTAAAAAAAAATTTGGAAAAAATTTGGAAAAAGTTTTACATGTCCTGATAGTGAAAAACTCTTACATTCATTTTCACTACTGCAAGGATTACCTCTCCCATAGAGGAACATTGGTGTTACCTTATTATATATAATAAGCTGAACTCCAAAGGGCTGTAACTCCCAAGTTGGAGCAGGTAAACAGTTCATGTTTGGTGTCTTTGGAATTATGAAGAAAAATCCTCTTTTATGGTCTAGTCAGATTTTTGTTATAATTTTGAAATGCCACTTTGAGGAAGTTGACATTTTCCTGTCTTAGCCACTTAGTGCTTGCAGCCTACCTCTGGGTCGCATGACTGGGTGTAGTTGGCAGTTGGTCTTTGTGCATTCCTCCCAGACAGCCACACAAAATAAAGAGCTTGAGTGTGCCTGATGGGCCATCACTGGTGGGATGAGATGAAGGATCTGGGCACAGCCCTACTTATATATGAATAGGCTGTGACCTGCCTTCAAACAAAGGATTGCATACTCCCTGTAGTAAGTCTGAAGTCAGGACAGGGGAGAAAGGGAACCTGTGCACGTCAAAGGGAAACCTTAAGAAGCTTCTCCCACTTTGAAGGAGGCTCCATGTATAAATATTGAACCTTAGACACCAACTCTTCAGTACACTTCTGGACCTGTGGAAGACTCTGCCAGGAAGAAGGACTGCTGTGCTGCTGAAAGGACTTACCATTCTGCTGGATTGCTGCCCTGAAGGACTGCTGTGCTGCCTGCTGCCATCTTGCCTGGGTGAGAAGGACTGGACCTGGAACCTGTACCCAGGACCACCTGAATGACTCCAAGGGCCACATCTCTTGTAACTAGCACCTGAAACTGTGTGTTGCCCTGCCAAGTGGTGCCATCCCAGTCCTGGACCATTCGAAGTGGGCCTAAGGGTGCTCTGCCAGCCCATCTGAGCATCCAGAAGAACAGCCGCATCCTCTCTGCTGCACGGCTCAACCCCAAACAGAACTGATGCATTGCCTCTGCTGCAAGGGTTTTTCCAGCACAAGAAGTCGGCATTGACCTTGCTGCCTTCAGCTGTATTGGAACTGCCACTGTGTGACATATCCTGGTTGCAGGCACTCACATTGCCAGTCACTCATCAATGGCATCCTCAATGACTATGCAAGACCTCTTATTGCAGCCTCGCAACTCCTCGGTTCCGACGCATCACCTTGGCTGTGTGACGCATTCTCCACGCAGGACCTCACAGCACTACACAACCATGATTTAAGGTACTCATGTTCAGTGGGCCTAACTTGGGGGCAGATGTAACTAGAGATAGGTGTACGTTTGGCAAATAGCAAATATTTTGATTCGCTTTTTGTTAATCGCAAACACCAATATACAAATGTGTCTTTGCCACATTTTGCGATTACCAGTGGGTAGCAAATAGACCTACCTCATTATTATTCATGAAGTGGGTCTTGGTTTGCGACCAATTGGGAGTAGCAGAAATCACAGGGATGGTGGCCTGCTGGGTTCAGCAGACCACCATGTCTGTGACTGCTTTTTAATAAAGCAATGTTTTTTTTGTTTTTTTAATGCAGCCTGTTCTCCTTAAAGGAAAATGGGATGCATTTCTAAAACAGAAATGAAAAGTCATCTTTTGATTTTTTAAGAGTAGGCAGTGATCAGTGGGACCGATTCCTGCTCTTAAAAATGGTTTTAAAAACATTCTTTCTCTTTTGCTAATGGGTTACCACCTACTTGAAATCGGCAATAAAATGCAAATGTTTTTTGCGAATGCATTTCAGTTGCAAAACATTCACACATACCACTGCAATTTGATATTAGAAAGGGATGCCCTTAACACGTCCCTCCCAATTCAGAACCGCAAAGTCATTTTGTGATTTCTCAATATGTTACTGAATCTCAAAATAGTGCTTTGTACATAAAAAATGCTTTTTGCAATTGCAAGATTCCAAATTCTGTGAATCGGGCCATTTGTGACCTCAAAGAAGCATTGTACATCTGGCCCTAGGTCCCTGTAACAGGCCCGCGCTCCATCGCGGTCAGCCTGGACTCATGAGTTTGTTCTGGTCTGATGAAATCAGATATCTACAGTTTGTGCTTTGAGCTTTTTGGTGCTGTTTTCACTTAAATCTTTCAAGTTGCCTCTCTCCAGTTCTACTGGTAAGATGTTTGTCATTTTCATCGTCTTTTATTTAATAAAATGTACTCTGTGTTTCCAATGTGGTGTGGAATCCCTTTTGAGGTGCGTTTTCACTTTGTTACTGTTTGAAGTGTTACACAAATACTTTACACATTGCCTCTGAATTAAGCCTCACTGCTCTTTGCCAAGCTACCCAAGGGTTGAGCACAGGTTAATTTAGAGTTACTTGTGACTTCACTCTGACAAGGAATTGCAATTTCTACTTAAGTAGGGGTTCACACCCCTTAGCCTGTAACCCAGTTTGTAACAATGAACTTTACCTCCTTTCTTGTCACTTGGGATTATATCCACGGGTGACCATTTCTTCCTGACAGCTGTAACACCCTACAAATGTTAATCAGTTAACTTCCCAGTCAGAAGTGGCTTCTAGTGAAGTAAAGTATCTCCCAAAGTAATACAATAGCCTTCTTTCAATAACGGGCCAGGGCATGAGGAGAATGGGTTGCAAGAGCATCTACGGACCACCCGCACAACTACAAAATACAGGCTAGATCAGGGGTCAGCTAGATCATTAACTTCTTACCCCCATCTATATGTGTCCACTATAGGATTGTCCTTAGATGTCTTTCAGTGGAGGCCCCCAAAAATTGCAAAATACCCAGTCTAATTGTAGCACTGTCGGAGGAAGACAAACACTCAATGAGTGTGGAATTTAAAAATAGTTGAAGGGGACTCTGCATCATCTGATAGTCTTTGCATACCTGTCCATCCTAGGGTGGAGGAAGTGACACGCGCTTTCACAGAGGAGATGAAGGAAGTTGTGGCAGTAGTTATGGGAGAGCCAGCTGTGGTGCTGATGGGATTCAGTCATAGTAATCCCCAATCATGGATTGCAGCTAGTGAGGCAAGTTGACCCAGACACTCATCAAAGGTGGCCCATTGTGTTATTCTCCTTATGATAAAGGTCATAATGCCTATCATTGTAAATGTGGCCATACACCCAATCACAAGTCTTATCCTTATGAGCATAGGATGTAATTGGGCCAATGTACCATGAAGAATAAGGTACATTTTGGCAAATCATCCTACTAATGCCTTACACGTAAATAGTCAGAGGTTTAGACTGGTCCAAAGGAACTTTCACTCCCAGACTCATCATCAGCCTCATCCACACCTGTGTCCAGAAGCTTTAGTGGAGGAACAGATGATGCCTTGCTGGAGATGTACACAATAGCATCAGTACTGAGGAGATCTCTTGTGCAGAAATTAGGGTAATCTCTGCTGCAGCTGAAGAAGAGACAACCTTGGACTTCGGGATTTCAACACCCAAGAAGAAATATAAGAAGGGGCCATGATGAGGGTACTGTTAACAGACTGACCCTTAATAAGGAAGCAGACATTGGTGGTACTGTCATCATTGAGGAAAAAGATAGCTTATTTGTCAATCAGATTGCTGGTGATGTGGTTTTTGGAGGAGCTCCGGACAAGGAGGTCCTGGAAGACAAAAAGGAGAAAACCACCTCTTTTGACTGGTGAGGCAGCAAGGTGAAATTATTTTTGAAGTGGATAATTATGATTAGGGAAGCATAGATGTAGCCAAGGACAGTGCAAATTTGAACAGAACTTTGCTGACAAAGGCTTCATCGAAAATATTTGCAAGAAAAGCATCAGCATTCCTTGGCACTTTAGAAAGTAGTTCCCTGCTTGTCAGATCATCAGCATAGAAGGCATAGAATGCTCCATTAGCTTTTCATAGGATGGTGTGTCATAATTATGCAGCTGCTTGGAGGCGGTAATGGAGCACTACAAACAGATTCCTCATCTGATGATGGAATTTCCTCCTTTTTAAGCCCATATATGTCTATGCTCTGCCAGTCATGAAAAATCTTGGCTGAAAACTTCTGGCAGAATTTACACTCTTAAGGTCTCTGCTGCAGGTTCAGATAATACAGGCACTTATTGTGCGCATTCTCTGGTTGAAGGCGTTTTTGCCACAGGACAACTAGTCCTGAAGAAAAAGATTGCCAAAGGGGTTAAGATGATCCAGGAAGTGGAAGATCTGAAGAAAATCAAAATCAGTAAAGAGAAGTGAACGGAGAATAGTGGGGACCCCTTGAACACATCACAGTCAGTAGAAATCTGAGCTATAGTAGCCATGAGGTTATTAGAGTGCAGAGCATTTGCAGCTCAATTAGGGCCAATTCCAATAAGATGGATGTGTTATTAAACTGGGTACCCAGTAGGCAACAACACTTGCAGTTGAAATGAATAGTTGTAAAGAATAACCACCAGATGGCTGTTGCATTGAATTTTGACTGGATTTAACCTGAATGTCATTTTGTCTACGCTGTATATATTGTATGCTAAGAATTGGTGAAGGTGGTGTGTCTTACGGAACGACATGCTCCATTAATGAAATTAACTTGCCAAAAAAGTCTCAAAAGAAAAATAAATAAATACTTAAGACTATTCGAATTAGCGATAGTCCTTAGTCTGTGGAAACTAATACAGCACCCTAAATGTGACGGCTAGGTTCCTTTTTGTCATACTAATTACAAAAGTGGCAGCTGTAAACTCTAATGCACTGAGGCAAGCCTGCTCAAAGAATCCTAATCAAACTTGGTGGCCGCAAATTCTAATGCACTGAGGCAAGCATGCTGAGATAACTTTTAAAAGAACTTTTTTGCGAGGTAGTAGAGACTCACGTTTCAGGGTCAATCTACACAAGATTAATGTATGACGTAAAGCTGTACAGTAATATGAATTCAAGTGAGTTAATTTGATGATAATTGAGGAGGGTACAATCAGAGGGTTGTATGATAATGTGTTGTATGAGTATATTGGCTATTGCTCTTGTTTGTCATTCAGATAATCAGGCAGTAACTTACAAGGCTACATTCCTCAAGACGAAGGAAGCATGATGGTGAATCCAACCATCGTTCACATGGGTTATCAATTGGATTTCTCTTCTTGTTTTATCCAATTTCCTTTGGTGACCTTCTTAAGGGAGTGAATATTCGGTTCCCATGGTCGAGCACTGGGGGGGCACAAGCAGACTGTCTACATCCATCACTCCTGAATGGCTGGATTCACAGGTTAGTGCAAGTTCATTTGTCTTGGTATCTGACAAGGAAATGTTCTGAAGTAGGTGACTGGAGGGGCCATAGCTATGCATGACAGTAACTAGTGGGCGGGAATAACTCCTGGGCATGCCCTAACAAACGGGGTAAAAGTTCCAGGGGCCAACCTTATCCATTTTCAGAATTTTCAATCTGGTAAAATTATTTTAACATACTAAAATCTGGCTCTGGGGGCTGGGGATGTGTGTGTGGTATGTACTATGGCAATCCTAATATCCTCCCATATCTAATACTGAAATTCAGTATAGAGCAGGTACTGTGCCCACAACAAACCCAGAGACAGATGTCTGGTAGAGAAAAAGCAGTGCCCTTCAGCAACCAGGCTGTGGATTGAAAATAAGTGCCTTGTAATACTATTTTCACCCCATTTAAGTGTGCACAAAGTGCTATATGCGAACCCAGAACACCTGTCAAGCAGATTTTGACACTCATACAGGATTTCACACTGTAGTATCAAAAAGAATGCCCCTATCTTGCATCTTTAGACTCACCTATGCCCATTCACCTCAGTCTATTGTTTGCTCTTGGGAGACATTTCACACCTATTCACACACATACAAGGCTGATTACTGGCAGGCAGATGCTAGAGAGCCAATGAATGTTTGTCTCCAGGAACTTCAGGCAAAGAAAAGGTAGCTTTTTAAAAGTAAATTTTCCTTAAATTTTATAACAAAATCTGAATTTACCATTGAATTTGATTTTAATAACTATTCAAATTAGTTGTTAAATTATGTTTCTAGCTGTTCCCATTCCCAAAATACAGCATTATTATTTTAATCTGTACCCTGGTTTTCTGCATTGGACAGATAGGGCTAACACAGTGAAAACAGGTTTTTGGTTCTATTCCCTATAAGGACATGTTAACATTCATTTTCTCCAAGTGCTACTTTTAAATATCAAATGCAAAAAGAACAATTGATCGACAGAATGCAGAACAATGTCATACATTCACCCCAGTACAGAGATCTGGGCCTAAATCCATTGTTTTTTTGCTCCCCATGCCATTCCAGTTTGAAACCAGCCATATGTAAACCAGTCTTGACCCTGCGCCCAATGGGAACAGTCCAGCCCGAACTTCCAGGCCAGGTCCTCCCATGACTGGAAACAAGCATCCTAGGACCGGTTTCAAGGTTTAACCCCTCATCAGCTAGGATAGCTTGACTCCAGTGGCATGGAAAGCACGGGACCCACGTCTGGGCATACCCGTCCCACTCGGGGTGACAAATGCAAAAAGAACAATTGATGGACACTTTTACTTTTAAATATCAGGCACATGCTTTGTGGGCTACAAGGCCTAAATAGGGTGGCTGGCTTATTAAGATTTAAGAGGGAGATTTTGACCTGTCAAAGGATTTATTTTCAAAAGCAACAAAGTGATGGATGGAATGCTTGAATTAATCTCAGCCAATGGCAATTGCTCGGACCGCATCTCAATCCATTGTTTTTCGCCCACCCTACCCCCTCTGTTTGGACCCAGCCATATGCAAACCAGTCTTGACCCTCTTCCTCATGGGAACAGTCCAGCCCGAACTGCCAGGTCAGGCCTTCTCAGAACCAAAACACATGCAACCCAGGACTGGTTTTGCCCTTGTCATGGGCTCTTCAGCTGGGTATAGCTTGGTTCCAGTGGCACACTGAGCTCGGGACCCTTGTCTGAGCATACCCAGGGGATGGGTAAAATGCTTGAATTATTCTCATCCAATGGCAATCACTTGGGCCGCATCCCAATCCATTGTTTTTCGTCCACTATGCCACCTCAGTTTGGACCCAGCCATATGCAAATCAGTCTTGACCCTGTTACTCATGTGAACAGTCCAGCCCAAACTGCCAGACCAGGTCCTCCCTGAAACAGAAAACAAGCAACCCAGGACCAGTTTTACCCATGTTATGTGATCTTCAGCCGGGTATAGCTTGGTTCTAGTGGTAAAGAGAACCCGGGACCCACGTTTTTGTGTTCTTAAGGGTTTATTTTGGCAGACCAAATTGCAGATTTCACACTGCTACAGTCAGGCTACAGTGGTAGGCCAGATACCATGTTTGCACTACTACTGAAATGTATGACACAATAGATGCTGCAGTCCACTAGTGGCATTTAACTTCCAGGCCCCAGAGAATATTTTGTACCAAATGTACGGACTTAAAGGCAATTTAAATATGCCAATTAGGATATGCCAATTTATCCATGTTCAAGGGGGAGCACAAGCACTTTACTACTGGTTATCAGAAGAAAAGTGCACTGAGTACTAAAGCCAGCAAAAATATTGGTTCCAGCAAAAGGTAAAAAATCCAGAGGAACCAAGCAGACGAGGTGGATTTCCTACAAGTAGTTTAAAAGATGACAACTTTGAGATCTTCTTTTCTGCAACAGTAGGCGGAGTTGAGTTGTAAGGCATTAGTGAGCTTGTTGTATACTATATATTTTTCCAATATCAGAAGAGAATGTATCTATATTTGTAGTTAGCAAAGTTGATTTTCAGATTTTATGTTTTTGGGTTGGGTGGATACATTTGATAGATGGCTCTTGGGTGATAATTGACCTTTTTGATTGTTTTTTTCAAGTAGTTTATAAAAGTGAACAGAACAAGTTCCTTGTGGATTTTCCTTAAGGATTTCAGTTCTCGTAGAGCATCAGGGGTTGTGAGGTTTCTCAACAATGTGTCTAATTATCTGGTTGTCTTTTATGAATCTATTCAGTTCCACAGTCTACCAAGAAGTGGAAGGGTTTTCCTTTATTGGCCGTGAGATGAGCTACGTCAACTTGCTTATAATGTTATGGGAGGTATTGTTATAGTAGTTTATGAATTTTAGGTACAGTCAAGAATGGTTCATGGTGTAGCTGAGGCTTTGAATCAGTGCCCTAGTAGCTGAATGGGAAGTCTTTTAGCAGTGTTTGCATTATTTCTATCTTTAGGAGTTGGTTGTTAATAAGGATGCTGGGAAAAGCACTGTGGAATGGAATAGCACAGTGGTTTGATTAGTCGAGGTTAAGAGAAGGTTTTACACTGTGCAGGTTGAGGAATACGAGATTTAGATTAATAGTATTCTCCCTATGGGGATCCTAGGACAGGTTTCGAGGTTTCACCCCTCATCGGCCAGGATAGCTTGACTCCAGTGGCATGGAGAGCGCAGGACCCACGTCTGGGCATACCCGTCCCACTCGGGGGTGACAAATTCAAAAAGAACAATTGATGGACAGAATGCAGAACAATGTCATACATTCACCCCAGTACAGAGATCTGGGCCTAAATCCATAGTTTTTTTGCTCCCCATGCCATTCCAGTTTGAACCCAGCCATATGCAAAACAGTCATGACCCTACGACCAATGGGAACAGTCCAGCTCAAACTGCCACGCCAGGTCCTCCCATAACTGGAAAAAAGCTATCCTAGAACTGGTTTCGGGGTTTCACCCCTCATCAGCCAGGATAGCTTGACTCCAGTGGCATGGAGAGCACGGGACCCACGTCTGGGCATACCCGTCCCACTCAGGGTGACAAATGTAAAAAGAACAATTGATGGACACTTTTACTTTTAAATATCATGCACATGCTTTGTGGGCTACAAGCCTAAATAGGGTGGCTGGCTTATTAAGATTGAAGAGGGAGGTTTTGACCTGTCAAAGGGTTTATTTTCAAAAGCAACAAAGTGATGGAAGGAATGCTTAAATTAATCTCAGCCACTGGCAATTGCTCGGACCGCATCTCAATCCATCGTTTTTCGCCCACCCTACCACCTCTGTTTGGACCCAGCCATATGCAAACCAGTCTTGACCCTCTTCCTCATGGGAACAGTCCATCCCGAACTGCCAGGTCAGGCCCTCCCAGAACCAAAACACAAGCAACCCAGGGCTGGTTTTGCCCTTGTCATGGGCTCTTCAGCTGGGTATAGCTTGGTTCCAGTGGCACACTGAGCCCGGGACCCTTGTCTGAGCATACCCAGTTGCACTTAGGGCATCAAATGCAGAAACAACACGGGATGGGTAAAATGCTTAAATATATTCTCAGCCACTGGCAATCACTTGGGCCTCATCCCAATCCATTGTTTTTCTTCCACCATGCCACCTCAGTTTGGACCCAGCCATATGCAAATCAGTCTTGACCCCGTTACTCATGGGAACAGTCCAGCCCAAACTGCCAGACCAGGTCTCCCTGAAACAGAAAACAAGAAACCCAGTACTAACCCTGGGCGAAGTTCGCGAAGTAGCGCTGCGCGAAGTGCACTTCGCACAACGCGAGCTACGCGTAGCACTACGTGAACTGCGTAGTGCGCTGTTCGCGATGATTGCACAGTGCCGGATGCTTGTCCGCACTGTGCAATAATTGAAAGAGGCATCTTGCACAGTGCGAGCTGTCTTTTACTGCCGCTCTAGTAGATTTTTACTCGAGTGGCAGCTTTCTCAACGCGGACTGGTAGTTTCTAATCGCGAGCGGTCGCGAGCATACGCGACCACTCGCAATGAGAAACCTGACCTCCCGCGTTGAGAATCTCGCCGGGAGGTTTATTTTCCACGCTCGCGATCGGCAACTTGATGTTGCTGATCGCGAACGAGAAAAAGTCTCGCCGGGATGTCATTTTGCTTGCTCGCGGTCGCCAACTTGACGTTGAGGACCGCGAGCAAGCAAAAAATTACCGCTGCACTACGCTACGTTTGTTTGCACTGTGCTACGTGCAATTCGCGTAGTGCGAAATAGCGCAAACTTCGCAAACTACGCGAGCGTAGCGTAGTGCTTTGCCCAGGGTTACCCAGGACCAGTTTTACCAATGTTATGGGATCTTCAGCCGGGTATAGCTTGGTTCTGGTGGCAAAGGGAGACCGGTACCCACGTTTTTGTGTTCTTGAGGACTTATTTTGGCAGACCAAATTGCAGATTTTACACTGCTACAGTCAGGCTACAGTGGTAGGCCTGATACCATGTTTGCACTGCCACTGAAATGTATGACACAATAGATGCTGCAGTCCACTAGTGGCATTTAACTTCCAGGCCCAGAGAATATTTTGTACCAAATGTAGGGACTTAAAGGCAATTTAAATATGCCAATTAGGAATATGCCAATTTATCCATGTTCAAGTGGGAGCACAAGCACTTTAGTATTGGTTATCAGAAGAAAAGTGCACTGAGTACTAAAGCCAGCAAAAATATTGGTTCCAGCAAAAGGTAAAAATCCAGAGGAACAAGCAGAAAAGGTGGATTTTCTACAAGTAGTTTAAAAGATGGCAACTTTGAGATCTTCTTTTCTGCAACAGTGAGAGGAGTAGAGTTGTAAGACATTAGTGAGCTTGTTGTGTACTATATATTTTTCCAATATCATAAGAGAATGTATCTATATTTGTAATTAGCAAAGTTGATTTTCAGATTTTATGTTTTTGGGTTGGGTGGATGCATTTGATAGATGGCTCTTGGGTGATAATTGACCTTCTTGATTGTTTTTTCCAAGTAGTTTTTATAAGTGAACAGAACAAGTTCCTTGTGCATTTTCCTTAAGGATTTCAGTTCTCGTAGAGCATCAGGGGTTATGGGGTTTCTCCACAATTTGTCTAATTATCTGGTTGTCTTTTATGAATCTATTCAGTTCAACAGTCTACCAAGAAGTGGAAGGGCTGTGAGATGAGCTACGTCAACTTGTTTAAAATGTTATGGGAGGTATTGTTATAGTAGTTTATGAATTCTTGGTACAGTCAAGAATGGTTCATGGTGTAGCTGAGGCTTTGAATCAGTGTCCTAGTTGCTGAATGGGAAGTCTTTCAGCAGTGTTTGCATTATTTCTATCGGTAGGAGTTGGCCGTTAATAAGGATGCTGGGAAAAGCACAGTGGAATGGAATAGCACAGTGGTTTGATTAGTTGAGGTTAAGAGAAAGTTTTACACTGTGCAGGATGAGGAATACGAGAATTAGATTAATGGTTTTCTCCTTTATGGGGATGGGAGAGAAATGAATTGTGACAAATCATGGAATATGCTGTTTTGTAGGAGATTTAATTTTTCCTGATGTTTCATGGGACATAAAATTTCTTCTTTTAGTAGTGTCTTTTTCCTGACAGACAACAGTGATTATGACCTTTCCCAAACAGCTGCTGTAAATGATGTAAAACAAACACTAAGCTTTCATTATTTTCTCATTGACAGATGTCAGAGGGCCTAGAAATATGCTGTGGTCATGAAACATTTAACATAAGTTTGTGCTCACTAACAGAAAGGGCTCTTAGCATTATCCCTCTTCATCATCAGTTTCTGGTGCAGAAGACTGATATAGCAGTGATGATATCAAAATTTCACTGAACCTGATTGAATTATGTGGTGTAAGCAGATGTGGTCTAAGATCTGACTCCTCTGAAGTGGAAGTAGGTATTTTGGTATTAAAGATGCCATGTAACATATCTCACGTGGTTCTGAGAACCTCTTATTAAACTTGTTTATTTACTTTGATGACAGAAGAACATCTACTCACACCTGTTCGAACTGAGGTGTCATGTGGGGGTATTAGGCCCAGTTAAAAAATCGCCATTTTACATGGACACGTTCTTAAGTTGTGTTCTCTCCCTATACATGATGACATTTGAAACACATTCATTTGCTTGCACAAAAGGGGATAACATTCTTCGCACTCAGTTTGCTTACAACAGCATTTTGTAGGCATTCTATCAAGACACTTTGAACATTCTGTTCAAGGGCTAATTTCAGCATGCAAAATTTTGTTATTTGTTTTTGGACTCTTGGAGACAGAGCTATCATAATAGAATAAACAATAGCGGCCTGACTGGGGCTTCGGCATGGCAACATGGAGGATGTTATTATATATATATATGTCATCAAGCCTTTGTTTATTCAGAGGAGCAATTCACTGGCACTGAGAGGTCGGTCCATAACCGAATTCTAGCTCAGCTGATTCCTGCCACCTCATGCCAAGGATGCTGCCCAACTCTACACCATGACGGGCATCTTGCTGACACTTACCCACAGGTAATGGGGAGTTAGTTCACCCGGATAGGGATTTGGCCAATCCACACACCTTAGACATGATAGGGTAAGATGCGCTGGGTAGGAGTACACTATATTACAGTACTTGTACAGAAGCATATATTTTTCTGTAATCAGAAAAATGCTGATTTTTTTTTATCTTTTTCATCATTCTTGTAATGCTAATCACATTACTCTGTTCCCTTCAATAATCATTGCAGCGCAAGTATTTTACTCAAGAATCACAATGCTTCAATAAATATTGAAACGCTTCACTGTGTATTTCTTGTGTATCTCTTTGGGTATGCATAAGTGACTGGGGTGAAAGGGTTCTCGATCTGTTACCGCTATTTCCTTGGAGAGTCAGCGTTGTCAAGTTCTGAGGTTGCACACACATTTGTTAAGCTGTAAGGTTAGAGTTAGGACTATAGGCCAACATATCATGTGAGGTGCTTAGAATCAGTCTCACTAGGTCAAACATTTATGTTGTCTAACAAACGCAGAGTTTTACTTGAGAAAGTACAAGCCGTATGACATTAGGAGGGCAAAGACTTTTCCTGATGAGAAGAGATCTTATGTGTCCTGGGTGTAGACTCCCCGATATTTAATAATTTCTCCCAATCATTGACAGAATGGATCTGAGGAGAGAAACACCTCTGGTCGCAAAATCTCTTCAATTTCTTTTCCAGTACAATATTTGTAGAGTATTTCATGTAAGAAATTGATTTTATTATTTCTAAGAGATTTATTCCATGGCCATATACAAAAAAAATCTCAACAACTGTTCTGTTACATCATTATCAGAGGCTGCTGCATTGGTGTTGTGTATACAAACGGAGTTGTTGGTTGACTGGAGTGTGAGCCCTGGTCAAGCAGCATCCACAATTCTTCTTAGGATGAAGTCACAAGCAACCCTAAATTAACCTGTGCTCTACCCTCAGGTAGCTTGGCACAGAGCAGTCAGGTTTAACTCAGAGGTGATGTGTAAAGTATTTGTGCAACACTTCAAACAGTAACACAGTGTAAACACACTACAAAAGAGGCCCACATGAGGATTAGAATAATAGAGTGATTTTCAAAAAATAAAGCAAGACCACAATTACAAAAATACAATTAGTAGAACCAGAGATATTAAATTTTAAAGTTTTCAGAGAAAATAGTGCCAAAAGGTGTAGAGCGCCAACTGTGGATATCTGAGCACACTGGACCAAGTCAAAGTTGCAAGTTCAGGCCAACCGCAGTGGAGCATTGGCCAGCTACAGGGACCCAGTGAAGCGTGTTGAACAGAGTACCTTAAATCAAGGTTTGCAGGGCGTTACTTTGATCTGTGTTGAAGATGCATCGAATCCAATCCACGAGGGCTTGCTATGTGAAGTCCGGAGTCTAGGATGCGTTATGCAGTCGAGTGATGCTTTGGTTCTGAGGAGCTGTGAGGCTGAGATGCAGAGTCTGGTGTGTCATCAAGGCTGCTGACAATGAGAGATTTGAAGGCCTGCGTTGAGACTGGATCATGCAGCGGTGGTTCCAAAGGCAATGTATGTTAAGCGGGGAAGACGGGTTCAATCCATGCAGCAGTGCAGATACATTGGGTCTGCTCAGGGTTGCACCACACAGCAGAGGAGATTCTTCGGTTCCACTGTGTCCACAGAGGTTGACAAAGCATATTAAGCCCTCTTCCAAGGTCTCAGGACTGGAGCAGCACAAATTGGCAGGGTAGATTTACAGATAGCAAAGTCCATGTGCAGATGCAAGGTTGTTGGAAGCCTGTTATGTCCCTGAGGCTTCTGATCAGGAACTACCCCTTGGAGTCACTCTGGATTTTGGGTTCAAGAGATGCAGGTCCAGTCCTCCTCACCAAGGCAAGAGGGCAGCAAGCAGCAGGTCAGAACAGCAAAGCAGGAATCCAGCAGAGTGGAGTCCAGCAGAACGGCAGTCCTTGAACAGCACAACAGACCCTCTTCCTAGCAGAGTATCAACAGGTCCATAAGTGTACTGAAGAGTTGGTGTCTGAGGTCCAGTATTTATACCCAGTTGTGCCTGTGAAGTAGGGAGAAGCTTCTAGAAGCATACCTTTAAAGTGCACAGATGCTCTGCCTTCCGTGCCCTGGCTCTAGAATAACTACAGGGGGTATGCATATCTTTGGCAGAGACAGGACATAGCCTATTCAGGTGTAAATGAGGCTGGGCCCAGCTCCTCCCTCCCATCCTGCCAGTGATGGCCTATCCAGTCACACCTAAGCTTCCATTGTGTGAGACTGTCTAGGAGGAATACACAAAGCCCAACTGCTAACTACACCCATTCATGTGACAAGAGACAGGGTGCAGGCACCAAATGGCTAAAGCAAGAAAATGCCAACTTTCTAAAAATTGCATTTCAGAATTCACCATAAGTAGGATTTTAAATTAGGATTCCAGAGACACCAAACATGAAACAGTTATCTATTCCTAGTTGGAAATTGCACTTATAAAATGTAATAAGGTAACTTCAATGTTATCCTATAAGAGGGATAAGCCTTGCAGTAGTGAAAAACGAATTTCAGGGTTTTTCACTACCAAGGCATGTAAAACTGAACTATACATGTCCTACTTTCTAAAAATGCATTGTACTTTGCCCTCTGGGCCATCCAGGGCCTATCTTAGGGGTTTCTTATATGTATAAAGAAGGAAGGTTTGGGCCTAGCAACAGGTTTTTTATGCCAGGTCAAAATCGCACTTTAAAACTGCACACACAGGCTCTGCAATGGGAGACCTGAGATATGCTTAAAGGGATACTTAAGTGGTGGTACAATCAGTGCCGCAGGTCCACTAGTCGCATTTAATTTATAAGCCATGGACACATGTTGTACCTCTTTAATATGGACTCATAAAATAAAAATGGCAATTAGGTAGAAGCCAATATTACCATGTTTACAGAAGAGAAGACATGCACTTTAGCACTGATTAGCACAGGTAAAGTGCTTAGATTCCTAAGTCCAGCAAAAACGAGGTCAGACAAAATAGAGGAGCAAGGTAAAAAGTGTGTAGCTGACTGAACCATCAACGCAACTTGGAATCCAACGGAATTGTAAATGTGATTTAGATGTGTATGGCATACCTGCCAACGGTCTCATAGACATGAAGCAGTCAAAGAGGGCATTGTTAACAATGGTTTTAGTATTTCAAGAATTCCAGAAGGCAGCAAATTATTTTTAGGTGCTGGAGAAAAGTTAAGTTTCTGTAACAACGGCAATGTGAGAAAAGACAGATATTTTAGGCCTTCCAACTATTTTATACAATGACCTGTTCCTTTTTCTCTTTGATGGAGGTAACGATTTTGATGCCTCCCGGGATTCAAGGAGCACAGAACCATCAAAAGTAACCACTAATGCTGAAAATAAAATCTTTTTGCTTCTCTTTAAAATTGACAGAAGACATCATATTTCTTAGGGATGGATTGTGAACTTTACGTAACCCAGAATAATTTAAAATGAAAGTGAACTGTGAGCAACTTTTTATGTTCCACAAGCTAGGCATTCCCTAAACTGTCTATTTTGAGTTCTTGTGGTTGTTTAGTTATGTTTACACACTGAAAGGCTCACATTATAATTAGAAGGCCATGATTGTTCTGTACATGAGCCTGTCCGCGAGAATGTTGCCTCACCTGCTGCCTGACAAGGAAGCCAAAGCTCATGAACCAAAATAGCTTTTATCTGTGAACTATTAAAAAACAATTCTCTAAAACAATGAAGATCAAGCTCACACTTACATAACGCGAGGCAAGAATTCGAATATAGATACATGGATACCTGGGGAATAAAGTCAGGGGAAGAAGAGCCTAAGCTTTTCTTTATCAATGTTGTTAACAAGGTTGTATTCAAATGGGCTATTCCGATCATAGGCTATGAGGACATATGATGCCCCCATGTTCTTACTATGGACATTGTCAGACTCCATTGAGGAAGCCACAACCCTGGGAATTCATGTGTTTTGCCACTGCTGTCTGTGGGCCTGTCTTAATAAGGCTATGCAAACTGGGCTAAGTATAACCCTTTTCTCACTTGACTTTCAGTGGTAAGCTCAGTGGTAATGAAGGCAAGCAGTTACAAGCTTCTCAGGGAGGTTAGTGTTGGGGTACTCAGGCCCAGAAATCGATACAACCCCCCAAAAAGGCACAATAAGATCAGTGTCAAGTCTAGTGCTTCTCTTTGTAGTACTTTGTTATACAGAAAACGCAGAATTACACCACAAATTCAATGAGGCATGAACACCTAATTCACAGGTGTGAATCTTAGGGCTTTCAAGGACCTCTGCCAACTAATTCAATTACTCCACCACCTGTCCATTCATTTCATAGGTCTACCCCTTCTCTGGTTCCCACGTCAGGTTCAGAGTTATATGTAAGTTCTGTAGATGCAGCATGCATAACACATCCATCCTCCTGGTTTGGTCATAGCATTCAGTATCTTGAGCCTAGGCTTACTCAGTCTCTCATTCAGGTCGTAGGAGCAGCGCTGGGCCACATTCGGCCCTCCCATATCAGCGGGATCCCACCAGTAGCAGGAAATGTACAGTGCAGTGTTAAGATGGTTGCAGTAGGAGAAGAGGCTTCTATTGGTGTCCCTCTTCCAGGTAGCTGACTGTAGATAGTGGATCACTCCTGTGGATACTTGACTCAAGGCATGGCTCACTTCTACACTCTAGTGAGTACTTACCACTTGTTCTTGAGTGCAATGGACACACACCTGCAGGTGATGATTCTTCAGTGTGGCAGGTGCCAGGCTTTATCTTCGGAAAGCAGTGCCTCAAAGCAATGGCCTTGATTTTTCAAGAGCAACCAATGGGCATTTCTCTGGTCACTTGGTCTTCATACTGCACTGAATAGAGAGGGACCCCTCTAAAGCCAAAGAGAAAGGGCACCAAATCAGAATTGCAAAGTCAAAAAAGTCTCCCTACACAATTAAGCCAAGTAGTAAACCCCCTTGCTTCATCCATTTGTCAACGCCAGGTTAAAATGACGTAGTCAATGTATTATTTCCACAATATGATTTTTCCATAGTACAGGTTGTCAAGGTTCAGGGTGAATTTATTTTCTATATTATAAACATAGAGGCAAGCCAAGCTTGGCGCAACTATGCTGCACATAGAAGTCCCATGGGTTTGTAGAAAGAATTCCCCTTCTTACTCAAACTTGTTTCTTGTGAGGGCTAAGGGCACACAGTCCAAGATGTAATCCTTTGGTGTCATATAATCCCACAGAGTGTACAAGAGGATGGATTCAATGACCTTCAATTTTTCTTCCTGTGAATGCTACTATAGAGAGCTTCCACGTCCATTCCAATAAGGAGTTACCCCTCTGGGTTAAAGCGAATCCCATCCAACAGATTCCATACCTCCTTTGTGTCCATGAGGGAAGCTGGGGCCTTCTCTACTAAGGGTCTCAGGGACCAATCACAAAATTTCAAGAGCGGTTTCAAAGCTGAGCCAATGCCTGATACGATTGGGCAGCCAGTTGGGGAAAAAACCTTTTGTGTACCTTTGGTAAGATGTAAAAATAGGGGACCGAAGGATTCTCAGTATAAAGAAATCATGTCTCCTTCCCTGTCAGCCATCCTTTATCAAGTCCTCTGTCCATGAGGAATTTGATTTCTACAAGTACCTCACTCATGGGGTCCCTTCTGAGTCTTTTGTAATTCCTTTCTATGTTAAGTAATTTTAAACACTCCTGTTTATATATGTCTACAGGAAGAATTACAATAGCTCCCCCTTCTTCGCTGGTTTTATGATGATATCCTTACGCTTCACTCAACCCAGTGATTGCCTGTTGTTCGTTTCCTTATAATGTTTTTGATTTGATGGAGTTGATTAATCACCAGGTCCTCTATGGCCTTCCCAAATGCTTCCTCAAATGCCAATACTCCTAGTGGCATCAGATGGATGCAGGTAATGAAAGTAGATTTAGCTCTTCAGCCCGTATTCTCATCTTCAACCTCTTTCCTCTCTTGATCTTTGAAAAAGACTTTCAGATGGATAGTCCTAAAGAAAGCAACAATTTCTGCTCTCAATGTGAACAGGTCACCTCTCGGGGTAGGGACAAATAGTGGGTCTTTATTAAGGATAATAATCTGGGAATCTGTCAACCTCTTCTTGCTCAGGTTAATTACTATGTTCCTTGGGGTGTCTTTTCTTTGCTGGTGCTGGGGACTCGGTCTACCTCCCCCCATATAACTCTTTGATCTTTCTTTTTACCTCTTACCCATCAGTGGCCTCTCCTTAAAAAGGTGGGTGGGTTGGGGTCTACCATGGTACAAAGGGTGGGTCATTGTTTGAGGGAACCGGTAACAGTTTGGCCCTGCCCAAAACAGATCCTTAAATCTGTCGAGGCCAAATGCTGCTTGTGGTCGAATGCCCCTCTGTCATCCACATCTTCCTTTTGAAGTGTATGTGTTTGTTGCTCTAATGTGAACTTACCTTGAAAAAATATAAGACAAAAGGCATCTAGCAGAACAGGGACAGTTGGTTTAATTATATGCTGTGGCCGGGAGAAGAGTGACAGAGCTGGAGTCTGAAGACTGTCTCAAAGTACATTGCTTTTGTCCAGTATTATATACATTTCACAAAGTGCCATAAAACAATTTGTACATTCTTTTAGAGAAAGAAATCCAGGCCTAGTCACAGAGTCATAAATCTGACCACCTGGCATGGATTGCAGGTGGTTCTCGACATTGCCTGGACGCAAGCTGGTCAGTGGGTATGTGTCCAGATGTCCGGCATGGGGAGAGCGTGATCACTGCGTGTAATGTGCATACTGTGTTATGATTGGCTGAGTGTAACTAACATCATGTGGCATCTAACTTTATGGTGTTTAGGGAATGCGCACCCCTCCAGCCAAATGTGATTTTATTGAGGCCAATCTCATTGGACCATTGTGGTGTCACTGCATATCTGCAGATCTGGGTTTTTCCTGTTCCCGCGTTTGTCTACCGGCTACGTGACCCAACCTGCAGTCTGTCAATCAGTTGCTTCAGGCCTAGGTCACAGGGTCTGCCTGACCACGTATTTCTGACTTGGGGTTGATGGGGAGGTCATTTCGGGTGGATTTGACAATAGCGATGTGAGTTTATTTTTATGCTTACTCATATCATTGCACACATTGACAAGGAATTTCCAATATGGAATTTCCAATTTTAACATTGTTCTCCCCTGAACCATCAGAGTCCGAGGTCGTAATAATCCTGGATGATGTATCCAACTGGTGCCTATCTCTCCATTCAAAGTCTTCCTCACTGTACGGGTATGTCTTCTCAAAGTTAAAGTTCTTCCAATCCTTCTGAAATGTGTGTATATTTTAATTTGTCAAAAATTCCTTGAATTCTGTAACTCTCCTTTTGTATTCCTCAAGCTTCTTTTTAAAATGCAAAATAATAATTTGTGTTTTACGGTTGTTCTCGCTAGTCTTGATTTGCATGTGAAGATTGCCTGAGATTTCTTTTTCTCTTTTAATGCTCAAGACTAGCCTTATAAGATCTTTGGTTCATTGCAAACAATCAGACTACGCTGGGCTGCATTCCCCCTCAGATATTCCTATCTCACTGCCCCGTGCAGTCTTGTCTTCACCTATGATTTCTTCAAGTCCACTAGTGTGCTATGCTTTGATTGAAAGGAGTGTCCCCCAGTAGTGATGGTGCTGCTAATAATGATGCAACTAATTCCTCATCATATAACAGACCCTCCACCATTGTTCAGGTCGGGGGTCTCACAGCCCACACTCATTAGGCTTAAGCCTCTCACAGCTGTTCCACTGTGCAACATTATAACCACACAAAGAAGAAGTAGAGGACCAGATACCTGCCCTACAGCCTCTACTCACTACACTCACTACACACTAAGATAGGGAAGCTGATGATCTCCCTTTGGCATCTCCTTCCCTTGAGGCCTGTGAAAAAGACGCTGTAGCTCTGCTGAGCCAACTCCAGGGGAGAGGACACAAAGCCTCATTGTCAAAATGTAATTGGTGCCAAAAAGAGGTGACTTACCTGGGTTATGTGGTATCCAAAGGTAAACGACATATATCACCTGACAGAAATAAAGTAATTTAAAGCATGCAGCCCCCCCCGTCCACCAAGGGAATGATGTCCTTTCTGGAGATGATGAACTACTGCCACCAGTGGGCCCCTGGATACAGATCCTATGATGCTATCCTGAGGCAATCTACACTACAAGATGCACCCTACAACATTCTATGGAGTAATGAACTTGCAGACTGTTTCAAGAAACTGGTAGAGACATTGTGTACTGTGCCAGCATTGGGGCTGCCTGACTACAAACTGCCCTTCCATCTCTATGTGTTGAATGGAATGGCATTCCAAATGGGGTGCTGACTCAGCAGCATGGCTCAGAAAACCTCCTGTGGCATATAACTCTGTGACTTTGCCTTCAGCAGATACTAGGCATTCGGCTTGTTTGAGAGCAGTGGCCACAGCAGCTGTGATGGTAGAGAAGACAGCTCCCATTGTGTTGGACTACCCTTGTATTGTTTATGTGCCACATTCTGTACAGTTATTGTTGTCATCTGCAGTAACACAACATTTGGTTATGAGGTCACCTTGTTGTTTAACACTGATATAATCGGTAAAAGATGCCCACCTGTTAATTTGGTAACATTATTACCTGCAACAGGTGATTCAGATGAGACCTCTGACCATGACTGTGTTGAGGTTGTAGAGACATGCACCACACCCTGACCAGATTTACAGCAGACACCATTACAAAAGGCAGACTAAGAGTGGTACACTGATGGCTCCTCCAGCAGACTTACAGAGATGGATTACAGAGATGGATTACAGAGCAGGGTATGCTATAACTACAACAGGTACCATAGTCGATAGTGCAGTTCTGCCACCTTGCACATCTGCCCAGCAAGCTGAGCTGTATGCTGTAACAAGAGCATGCATTCTGGCTGAGGGTTAAACTGTTAACATTTACACTGACTCACGTTATGCTGTCCATGATTTTGGCCAGATGTGGCATTATCGTGGTTTGATAACAACAGAAGGGCGCCTAAATGGCCCTTTAGTAAAAAAAAATTGTTAAAAGCAATACTACTTCCCAACAGGATAGCGGTAATAAAATGTAAAAGCCCACACAGGAGCTAATACTAAGATAGCCAGAGGTAACACCATGGCTGACACAGCAGCAAGAAAGAGCATGTTACAGCCAGTACAGATGGTGCCTTAAATGGCAAAAATCATTCCAAAAATTCAGCTCATTCAGACACAATTGTTGGTAGCTGATGTGAAGGAAGCACAATTGTCTGCAACATCAGATGAGGAAAGAGTGTGGCTTGATGCTGGAAGTGAGCAGAATGATGAGGGATTATGGCTCCATCGGGATGGGAGGCCTGTGGCCCCACTCAGTATGTTTCTTTCCCTTACAAGGCTTGCTCATTGACCCACTCACATGTCAAAATAAGGGATGAGTGCTTTGATTAGACAAGAGTGGTTTGCACCAGGAATAACAGCTTTAACTGCACAATTCTGCTCCAAATATCTTGTCTGTGCCCAACATGCTAAAGGTTGGTTCCTCCTACACATGATCACTTGTCTGTACCATAGGGTCCATTTACCAATGTCCATATAGATTTTGCCTACATGCCCCCAGTGAATGGATTCAAATATTTGTTGGTGTGTGTGGATCAATTTTCAAAATGGGTGGAAGCATTTCCCAAATGGAAGAATGATGCAGCAACTGTTTTGCAATGCTTGATGAAAGATATCATACCCCGGTTTGTGCATAAATAGCAGCTGAAGGGGTGAAATCATGACTGCAGTTGTGCAAAAGATGTGTGACTGTTTAGAAATAGAGTGGAAACTGCATGCTCCTTACCACCCCCAAAGTTCAGGCCAGGTGGAGAGGGTTAATTCCACACTAAAATAGATTAGCAAAGACAACTGATGCAGCAGGCCTGAAATGGCCTGATGCTTTGCCTTTAGTGCTGCATGCCATAAGGGCGATGCGGTCTAGAACTCTTTTATCCCTCCATGAGGGACTGATGGGGTGGCCTATGCCAGTGGGGTGGAGGTTCCATCTCACAGCATCCCAAGCAGCACTGCTGTGGATGGATGACAACATTTCTGGCTATGTTGTACAGTTGTCAGCGGTCTTGAGGTATCACCATCTCCAGGTGAATGAAGCTTCGCCCTATCCTTCTTCAGAGCCCACTCACCCTTTTAAAGCAGGAGACATGGTCATGGTGAGAAAAATAAAAGATGTTTCTCTTAGTTCTAGGTGGACTGGAACCCACATCATGCTCCTGGTGACACGGATGGCGATGAAGGTGCAGGAACGTCCTGAGTTGATTCATGGAACAAGATGCAGAGCCGCACCAACTATGCCTGAGACAGAGGTACCTGTATCGAATGAGCACCGGCCACCCGTGGAGCAGCGCGACATACCGTACAAGGGGGAGACAGACTAGACCATTCCTAAGAGCCAAACTGAAGGCCCATCATCAAGTGTCACAGGGACAGTGACGCCAACAGATGCTGTTGAGTGAATCACAAAACAAAGTCTTTAAAAAGTGTGATGGTCTGCACCTACAGTGAAATAGACTGAAGAGGACACCGCAGGGCAGGTCCATGAAACTGCCCCTGAACAATATGACTGCGGACCAGGATGAGAAGCAGAGGACAGAACACTGTGTGTTGTAGCATTATTGACACTTAGAGAAAGTGTCCTAGAACTGAGTAACAGAAAGACACTCCATATCTATATGTATCACTTTTGCAAAAATGCATCTCATAGTGCAAACAATATTTTCTAGTACCTTACTTATGCTTGTGCTACCTGTATTGAGAAAACCTGCTTACCATCCCCTCAGTGCAGTACATGAGATAGTAGCCCAAGTTTTAGGTCTGAAAAATTGCTGGATTTTTAGGGAGTTATCCAGACACAGCAGTGACCCAATTGGCTTATACAAGACACCTGTGCCTATAAAGAATTAGGCGCAAGGAAAAGGATGCCTTATAGCCAATGTTACTTGGGATTGTGGAGAAGGAAGGATTGGATGGTGCCCACGCTGCACCATCTTGCCAAGTATTCAAGCCTAATACCAAGTGTCACCTATGCTGGAACACATTGCAGAGGAAGTTGCATTTCCAGTGTGTATAAAGCATCATGTTTCAGGATGTAACCTAGCTTCCTGATACTTAGGACATTTATCAAATAGCATGTGTCCTAACATATTGGAATTTGATGACACTACGGGTAATTGGAATACACGGGACAGACAGCGAGTAGGAACTGGACAACTAAGGTACAAGGGAAACAAGTTAGCCACACTTTACAAGACTGGAACATCACTATGGATGGAGAGACCTGGTTAATAACACCTGGGGCCGTATTACGTAAAGTGCCCTGGGGCGTAACAGGTATTTGCGCCCACTTTGAACGCCCCCGGGGTACTTTGTTATTACAGACGGGGCCGCAGACACTTGTGCCGCACCTTCTGTAATACCAAGAGCTCTGGCGCACATAAAGTGCCTGTGCTATCTTCAAGTGGGCATTCCCTCATTTGCATGGGGGTGTGCCCCATGCAAATGATGGAATCTCTTAGCCTCTGCACCCATGCCGTATTACAGATGCGGGTGTAGATGCAAAGAAGCCCTCATGAAGTGCATTGACAGTGCGCCACCTGAAAGGTGGTGCACTATCAGTGCACCTCCTGAGAGCAGCCCTCTGCAGGGGGTAAAGGGGGTCCCATGGACTGCCCAGACATCCCCTTGAAGGGGAAGCTGGCTAAAATGTTAGCACTGGACCTCCTCCCTTTATCTTTTGTAGAAGGGGTGGGTTTTCTTGAATTTGTGACAGCCATTTGCCCAAAATTGATGGTTCCCAGTCGGTCCTATTTCGCCAGAGTTGCTGTTCCAGCACTGCAACACGACGTGCTGGAATTGCTTGGACAAGCTTTGCAGCAGAGTGCTGTTCACACTATCCACCTGTCAACAGACATGTGGACTAGTTGCCAAGCCACTGATTATATGTCCATCACTACACACTGGATCTCTTTTGTGGGGGTTAGAGAAAAGATATCTGCAGCAGGTGTTGTTGACATTGCTGAGATTTTTAATGCCACTCGGAAACATGCAACTGTAGCCATGTTCGCCATGGAGAAATATCATACTGCTGCAAACATTTTGGAAGACTTTGACAGCAAGGTATTTGAATGGCTGCACCCAAGAGGGCTTAACATTGGTTTTGTTGCCACGGACAATGGCAGTAATATAGTTAAGGCCATGGCCGATGGTGGCTATTTCAGGGTTCGGCGCACTGCATTAACATCATTGTTCAAGACTTTCTGAAAAAAGAAGACGAAGTCAGCAACTTACTGACCACCTGCAGAAGAATCTGCACACATTTCAGCCATTCTTTTAAAGCCCGGAAGCAGCTGAGGATCATTCAACGTGAGCATATAATGCCAGTTAAATCACTCATCCAGGAGGTGCCAACACATTGGAACTCAACTTATTACATGCTTGAACGTCTGTTTGAGCAGTACAGACCAATCAATGAATATGTCATGCAAAGAGGGGATGCTATTGTGAAAGGCATGATCATTGAGATGGACCAATGGGGCCTAGTTAAATGCCTGACGGAGATGTTACTTCCTTTCGAGCTCTTCACACGTGAAGTCAGCAAGGAGGACTGTACTATGGACCAAACTATCCCATTGTTGCACATGCTACAGAAATAGCTGAAGTGGGTGTCTGCAATGTACGCAGGTGTGGAGGAAAAAAAAAAGCATATGAGTTGGTGGAGAGTTTAACCCTTCGCTTATCTGAAAATACAAGGGTGCAAAGAGGCATTGTGTCATCCAACCATTACATTTCTGCCACAATTCTGGATCCACGGTACAAACAAGTACTGAACACATTGATTCCTTTTTCAGAGGGGGATGTTGCCAAGTACAAAACTTGGATAGCTGTGGAAGCCAGTCGCTTAGATAAAGGACGGCTGGGAATTAGAGGCCTGCTACTCCAGGCCACAACAAGTACTGCAGGGCAGCCGGCGTCAACTTCAACTTCAGAGCCTGAGGGCAGTGCGGTTGGCTCACAGCAGCCAAAACCACCAACAACACCAAGAACAACATCAACAACAACAAGAACAGGAGCATCAGCCCCACCAAAATCGGCACAGGAATGGTTTCTACAGCAAGGGCTTGTTTGGTCCAGTGTTGAGGCAAAGGCAAAAGAGGCGAGCAAAGGGGACCACCACTGAGCATTGAGCAGATGGTCCAGGCCTATCTGGATGACCCAACAGAGGTCTTCATTGATCAAAACCCATTGCTGTATTGATATGGGAAAAGGCACCAATGGCCAGTGCTCAGCAGGCTGACGATAAACTATCTGGCTTGCCCTGTCGCAAGTGTCTCTTCTGAGCGTGTTTTCAGTGCTGTTGGTGTTGTTCTGACAGTGAGAAGGACCAGCCTCTCGCCCCAAAACGTGGAGAAGTTAACCATGATCAAAATAAATCAGCACTTTATACCACTGGATTACACCATACCTGAAGTAGCGCAGCAGGAAAATGATGACGGTGACTTAAGTCGTAGAAGTAGTGTGTTAGATTACCTACTTCTGGGTGAACCACCAGAGTTTGAGGATCAATCAATCACAGAATTTGTAGAGCGCACTACTTACCCGCGAGGGTCTCAAGGCGCTGGGGAGGGGGAAGGGGGGGGGTGCTGCTACTGGTCGAACAGCCAGGTCTTGAGTAGCCTCCTGAAGGTCAGCAGGTCTTGGGTCTGACGTAGGCTTAGTGGAAGGGTGTTCCAGGTCTTGGCGGCGAGGTGTGAGAAGGATCTGCCGCCGGTGGTTGTTCTTCGAATGCGAGGGACGGTGGCGAGGGAGAGGTCGGCGGAGCGGAGCTGGCGGTTGGGGACGTAGAAGAAGAGTCATCTGTTGAGGTAGGCTGGGCCAGTTTTGTGGAGTGCCTTGTGTGCGTGGATGAGGAGTTTGAAGGTGATCCTCCTGTCGACGGGGAGCCAGTGGAGGTTCCTCAAGTGGGGGGTGATGTGGCTGTGGTGTGGTACGTCGAGGATCAGGCGTGCGGAGGCGTTTTGTATGCGTTGCAGTAGCTTGATGAGCTTGGCCGGGGCTCCCGCGTAGAGGGCGTTCCCATAGTCAAGTCTGCTACTGACGAGGGCCTGGGTGACTGTTCTTCTTGTGTCTGTCGGGATCCACCTGTAGATCTTGCGAAGCATGCGGAGGGTGTTGAAGCAGGAGGAGGAGACTGCGTTGACTTGCTTGGCCATGGAGAGCGTTGAGTCGAGGATGACTCCCAGGTTGCGTGCGTGGTCGGTGGGTGTCGGGGCTGCTCCCAGCGTCGTTGGCCACCAGGAGTCGTCCCAGGCTGAGGGGTTGGAGCCGAGGATGAGGACCTCCGTTTTGTCCGTGTTCAGCTTTAGTCGGCTGATCTTCATCCAATCGACGACGGCCTTCATTCCTTCATGGAGATTGGCTTTAGCGGCGAGGGGGTCCTTGGTGAGGGAGAGGATCAGTTGAGTGTCGTCGGCGTAGGAGATAATGTTGAGGTCGTGCTGTCTGGCGATGCGTGCGAGCGGGGCCATGTAGATGTTGAACAGTGTTGGGCTGAGGGACGATCCCTGGGGTACGCCGCAGATGATCTCGGAGGCTTCGGATCGGAAAGGTGGGAGGCGGACTCTCTGGGTTCTGCCGTCGAGGAAGGAGGTGGTCCATTCCAGGGCCTTGACTCGGATCCCTGCGTCGTGGAGGCGTGCGCGTAGAGTGCGGTGGCAGACAGTGTTGAAGGCGGCGGAGAGGTCCAGCAGGATGAGGGCTGCGGTCTCACCATTGTCCAGCAGGATCCTGATGTCGTCGGTGGCGGCGATGAGGGCAGTCTCAGTGCTGTGGTTGCTGCGGAACCCTGATTGGGATGGGTCCAGGATGCTGTTTTCTTCGAGGTATCGGGTTCACTGTTTGTTGATGATCTTCTCGATGACCTTGGCTGGGAACGGAAGCAGAGAGATGGGCCGGAAGTTCTTGAGGTCTCTCGGGTCCGCCTTGGGTTTTTGAGTAGGGCGTTGATCTCTGCGTGTTTCCAGCTCTCTGGGAAGGTCGCGGTCTCGAAGGAGAGATTGATGATGTTGCACAGGTGGGGTGCGATGGAGCTGCTGGCTTTGTTGAAGATGTGGTGCGGGAAAGGGTCTGACGGGGAGCCGGAGTGTATTGTGCTCATGGTCTTGATGGTGTCCTCGATGTTCACGCTGGCCCAGGCTGGCAGGGGGTCGTGGTCGATGGTGTGTGGCGGGTCTGGTGCATCGATCTTAGTTGGGGCTGTCTGGGTGTTGAAGCTGTCGTGGATGTCGGCGATCTTGCGGTGAAAGAAGGTGGCGAGGGAATCGCACAGGGGTTGCGACGGCGGGATGCCGTTGGTGTTGGAGCTGGGATTGGAGAGTTCCTTCACGATGTTGAAAAGCTCCTTGCTGTTGTGTGCGTTGTTGTCGAGGCGGTCTTTGAAGGAGATTCTCTTGGCGGACCTGATGAGGTGGTGGTGGTTACGGATGGCGTCTTTGTGGGCTGTGTGGCTGTCCGGTGTCTTATCACTGTGCCATTTCTTCTCTAGTTTCCGGCAGGTACGCTTTGAAGCTAGGAGTTCCGAGGTGAACCAGCTGGCTCTTTTGGTGGTGTTGCTGTAGGTGAGCTTTTTCAGCGGGGCGAGGGTGTTGGCACAGTCATCCATCCATCGTCTGAGGTTGCAGGCAGCGTCGTCGGTGTTGGATGGGTCGGAGGGAGGGCTGAGAGCGAGGGTTGCCCGGAGTTGGTCTTCGGTGACTTTGCTCCAGCAGCGGCGTGGGATCTGTTGGGTGCGGTGGTGTGTGGTGGGTTTCTGGAAGGTGAAATGGATGCAGCGGTGGTCGGTCCAGAGGAGTTCCGTGGTGTGGCTGAAGGAGACGTGGGAGCTTGAGGAGAAGATGGGGTCAAGCATGTGGCCGGCGGAGTGGGTCGGTGTTGTGACGAGCTGGCTCAGGCCGAGGTTGGCGAGGCTGTCGATCAGGGTGGTGGAGTTGCTGTCGTTGTTGTTCTCCAGGTGAAAGTTCAGGTCTCCGAGGAGGATGTAGTCGGTAGAGGTCAGGGCGTGCGTGCTGATGAAGTCGGCGATGGAGTCGTTGAACTGGAGTCGGGGCCCAGGGGGTCTGTAGACAAGGGTGCCTCTAAGGGGGGTGTTGGGGTCTGTGTGGATCTGGAAGTGCATGTGTTCGGCGGTGCTGAGAGTGTCGTCAGTGCTGGTCGAGACCCTGATGGTGTTCTTGTGGACGATGGCGATTCCTCCTCCTACTGCGTTGATGCGGTCTCTGCGGGTGATCTTATAGCCGTCTGGGATGGCTATGGCGATGTCGGGGCGGAGGAGTCGTTCATCCAGGTCTCAGTCAGGAAGGCGACGTCTGGTGATGATGTGTCGAGCAGGTCCCAGAGCTCGACGGCGTGTTTGCGTGCGGAGCGGGTGTTCAGTAGGATGCACCGGAGGTGGTTGAGGTCCTTCTTGGCGGGCGCCTCGGTGGCTCTGAGGCTGGTGTAGCTGCAGTTCCGGCAGGTGAAGGGACCATGGGTGCGTTTCGGGGCGGCCTTGAAGCAGTTGTGCGTCCGTCCGGGGTTGAGAGCGTTGAGTGTGGTGGCATCGTATCGGCGTCAGTCCTCGGGGCTGGAGCGGGGGGGCGCGTGGCCCAGGGGTTCTGGCGCTGGGCGCGGTCCAGTCGCGGACGGGCGCAGACGGGCTTGCCTTAGGATGAGCTCTACTTCCATGACAACAACTAGGCTTTTGACTTGTTACTTTCTTTCTTGCTTATTTACTTTTATTATTTGTGTGTGTCTCTGTCTTTCTGGTTCGAATCACAACAAATCCATCACCACCGTCGTACTCTTTTATTGCCGGATTGGAGTTGCAACTGTGTGCAGTCAATGAAGAAGTAAGTCCACTCCTCCGAGTCCTGCTCCAGTCCATTCCTGAGTCCTGACTCGCCCTAAATCCTTTACCCTCAAGCCAGACATTGGATGGTGAATACCAGTACAAGAAATGTGTGCCTGCCTCTTCGAGTCCCTCCAAAGAACCTGACTATAGCTATCCTCCTTTCCGAGCCAAGACAGACTGCCACGTAAGAACACGTAAATGATGGCATGCATTGGGCGCTGACTCTGAGTGATTGGTGTTTGTGTTGTTGTTGTGCATGATGTCTACTAGTATTTAATCTACACACAAAAAAGTGACTCAAGTCAATGTTTCCCTTCTTGGTGTTTAATAACAAAATTGTACTACTGCAGGCCGATCAATTGCATTTTTGATTCTGGACTCGCTCTGTACACTACAGAGTTGGACACCATGATGACCATACCATACTCTTAGTCAGTCAGTAGGATCGGAGATGATTGAAGGAATAACTCGGGGCATTTCATGAAGTGGCCTTAAATTTTCGGTTTTCTGGGACATGGAGCGCCTACCTAATAGAAAACTACATGTCCCAGGAGGCATTCGGATGAGGAGGAGTCAGCAGCTACAAAACGAAGCTGCGTGCACACGTGAACGTGCGTAATTCTGGAGTCCACAGTTGGTTGGTTCAAGACGGCGGAAGGAGCAGAGAGCGAGATTGCCGCAATTACTAGCTCGGCTGAGTTGGTTACTGTTTCCTTTTCATTGTAGGCTAAGGAGACCGAGGAGCACTTCACACCGGATGGGTGAGTGCGGATTTTCTGTTCTAAAATTAGTTGGGCGGCGTTTACACCGGACGGTGAACGCGTGTCAATTTACAGCAGAAGGGGCAGCGGCGTTTTCAACCGCGGATGCCTCCTTATCTCTTTTCTTTTCTCCAAGACTGAATCCTCGTTTAGAGCACAGCGGGGAAAAAAACCCGCATCTGTGTAGAAAGGGAAATAATGGACAAAAGCGCTGTCTTCCTTGGAGTTGAATAGCAGACAAACTATAAGCGCTGTTTTTCTTTGGAGTTGAATGGCAGACAAACTATTATTTCAAATTTTGGTGCTATCGTGTTCTAAATGTTTTTGGTCTAAATCGTAACTTTATTGGATACTTGATGGATTGAAATCCCCCAAGCAGAACCGGTGAGCAGGCTACAACAGGGGGTGTTTGGAGCACACACATACAGGGGATATGTGAGGTGAAGTGAGAGTTGACGTGTAAACTATATGCTCTGTTTTATAGGATTATTCACCAGAACAGAATTGGTTGTTCTTACTTGGAGATATGCAAGGACGTGCAAGGTTTTGGTGGATAAGGTAGTTATGGACATTAGTGAGACATTACTGAGAGTAGCCATATCTGTGCTTGGGTAATGATATATGTTGTTTTGTTTCCATAGGTTCTCATCCCTGCTGTTCCCTACCTTCCCTTTCCCTCACTTGATCGCCCTAACGCTCTGTGCATGTGTAGTCAGAGATTGGGGATGTCAAGGGGTGGACCCCGTATAGCATCATCCGGACCCTGAGGAGTACAGAACCTGACAGAATTACGCACCCAAGAAAGGTTACTCCTCCCGGTCCGGGTGAGACAAATCATGGCGTCAATGGATGATGTGGTACAGGCTTTGGCCTTAGTGCAACAGGAACTAGCGGTCTCTAGACTAGAAACAGCGGCCTTAAGGGACAGGGTTGACAAATTAACCAGGAACCCTTTTGATGTATCAGTCCCTAGTACTCCCCATATCCAAGTAACAGTACCCCCCCGATTCCTTTGGCAAGTCCCGAGAGGTACGCAGGTGATCCATTAAAGATACAAGTGTTTTTTACCCAAATCATGCTTCATTTTTCTTGTAAACCTTCATCTTTTCCCAACAACCATTCCAGGGTGGCATTTGCCATCTCATATTTGATAGGTGATGCTGCCAATTGGGCTGTTCCCTTGGTTAGGAATAACGACCCGATGCTGTCTGATTGGGAGGCTTTCAGGGCGGCGTTCGAAAGAGTATTCGATAGAAGGACTACTACGTTCAGTGCTGACCGAGAGTTGTTGGAACTGAGGCAAGGGAGACATGATCTGGTAACTTATCTCACGTCTTTTAATCGGTTTGTGGCTGAAGCCGCATGACCGGAAGAGAAGAGAATGTCTCTTTTCTATCAAGGGCTGCATGATGACCTGAAAGATGTGATAGCACAAATCGACCCTCAGCCCGTAACCTGTGCAGATCTAGTTAGCTTGGCCTTGTGACTAGATGGGCGTATGTCAGAGAGAGGGGGTGTGAAGCATAAGGGGGACAGGTCCTTCTATAGATCAGATAAACCCCCCAGAAAAGAGATTCCTAGTAATGAAACGACAAGCGAACCCATGGAAATAGGAGCCATCAGGGCACCTCTCTCCAGAACAGAAAGGGAGAGCCGCCGAGCACATGGGTTATGTATGTATTGCGGCAAAAAAGGGCATTACGTACGTGAATGTCCCTCCAAGCCAAAGACACAGGGTTTTTCCTATAGAAATAAGAAAGCTGCAGTTTCGGTAGTGGGCATGGAGGTCAGTGATGGCTCACCGTCTCCCAGTATGCCATCAGGGGACGAAGAGTGGAAGATTCCGTCGTTGTCGACTAATAGGGTGAAGGACACGGAATCACACATAGTGTTGGCAGTGGGTCTGGAGTACAACCAACAAGTGCATCAAGTTTTAGCCATGTTGGATTCAGGAGCCACGGGAAATTTCATTGACAGTGGGCTGGTGAGGCAGCTGGCAGTAGGTAGTATACCCCGTGAGATCCCAGAGGAGGTTTTGGCTGTGGATGGGAAACCGTTAAAATCAGGACTCCTTACAGAAAAAACTGAAATACTCACGCTCTCAATTGATGACGGGAGAAGACAACACCTGGAAGAAATAGCTCTGAACATCATAGATGCACCCCAATATGAGGTGATATTGGGAATGCCGTGGTTCTGTCACCACAACCCGACCATAGACTGGAAGGACAAGACTGTGCAGTTTTTGTCCGAAGAATGTGAAGTGCATTGTGTGCAGGGACATACCTCCCAGGCTCAAGCCCTGACATACCCTTTATGTATTGCAACCGCTGCAGAGAAAGAAGTAGTTTTGCCCACCGAGTATTCACAGTTCGAGGATGTATTTAGCAAAACTAAGGCAGAACAGTTACCCCCCCATAGATCTTATGATTGTCGGATAGATCTGATTGAGGGGGCACACATACCTGCGTGTAGGGTTTACGCTTTGTCAGAGTCTGAAACCCACCATCTTAGGGAATACCTTGACCATTTCCTGGAGATAGGTTTTATCAGGCCCTCTCGTTCTCCAGCAGCCTCACCTCTGTTTTTCATAGCCAAAGCTAGTGGCGAGTTAAGAGCATGTTGCGATTATAGGATGCTGAATAAAAACACCATTTGTAATAGATATCCACTGCCACTAATCACTGTTCTATTGGATCAGGTGCGGGAAGTCACTATTTATACCAGACTAGATTTGAGAGGGCTTATCATTTGGTCCGCATCAGAGAGGGCGATGAGTGGAAGACGGCCTTCAAGACGCGTTATGGTCTGTTCGAATATACTGTAATGCCGTTTGGGCTGTGCAACGCCCCGGCGGCATTTCAGTATTTTCTAAACGACGTCTTGAAGGAGTACGTTGACCACTTTGTGGTCGTGTATATTGATGATATCCTCATCTATTCTGAGTCCACCGAGATGCATAAGAGACATGTTGTGTTGGTTTTGGAAAGGTTACGTGAATACTGTTTGTTTTGCAAACTGAGCAAATGCGAATTCGGAGTACATGAAGTAGAGTTTCTGGGGGTGATCCTGTGTCCCAAATGATTGTGTATGGCTGAACGCAAGGTACAAGCAGTACAGGAATGGCCCACTCCAAAGTGCCTGAGAGACGTACAATGCTTCTTGGGTTTTGCGAATTACTATCGCAGGTTTATCTTACATTTCTCCCAAGTAGCCGTTCCCATTACCAGACTGCTTCGTAAGGGGGTCCCTTTTATCTGGACGGCAGAGGCCTCGACAGCTTTCAACTACTTAAAAAAGGCTTTTTCCAGTGCTCCAGTGCTTAGACATCCTCAACTGGGGGCACCGTTCATAGTGGAAGCAGATGCTTCTGATGAAGCTGTGGGAGCCATCTTGTCACAAAGGGATAAAGATACGGGACAGCTGCATCCAGTGGCATACCTGTCCAAAAAACTTAATATGGCCGAAAAGAACTACACCGTTGCAGAGAAGGAACTATTGTCCATAAAGAAGGCTTTTCAGGAATGGCGCCATTACTTATGGGGGGCACGTTATCCGACCACAGTGTATTCGGATCACCGTAACTTGCAGTATATGAAAACGGCACGACATCTCACACAGAGACAAATGAGATGGACTTTGTTCTTTGCGGAATATGATTTTGTTATAACTTTCTGGCCTGGAGCAGATAACCGTAAGGCAGATTCCTTATCCAGGCAAGACTCTGTAGTAGGGCCCCATCTCAGCATACCCAAAGCAATAATCGATCCAGCAAAGGTCATTTGTCTTTTGAGGGTGGATAAATTCCTGACTGAGGTAAAGAGGAACAAAACAACAGACTGGTGGGAGAGATGGGCAACAGAGGACGCGATGCGTAGCGTTAAACAAGGTCTACCTTTCTGGAACAATAAGTTGTATCTCCACACAAAGGTGTTACGGAAAAAGGCATATGAGTGGTGCCTTGAATCCCCTTTGGCAGGACACCCAGGAAGCCTAAAGACGATACAGTTGGTGCAAAGGAATTTCTGGTGGAGTACGCTGGTCAAAGATGTTCGAACATGGGTACGACAATGTGAGGAATGTGCAAGAGGAAAGGGGGAGAACACCAGGAAAAGCGGAATGCTCATACCTATGCCAACTCCTCAGCAGCCTTGGATGAACATCAGTATAGATTTCATCACCGGTTTGCCTATGGATCAGGGATGTTCAGCCATCCTAGTGGTGGTGGATAGCCTGACAAAAATGGGCCACTTCATTCCATGCAAGAATCTGCCAACGGCGGGTCAGACAGCTCAACTGTTACTGGATCATGTCATCAGACAGCATGGTTTGCCCAAAGTGATCGTGTCTGATAGGGGCCCACAATTCATCGCCAATTTCTGGAAAACCTGGTGTAAGGCTCTGCAGATAGAATCGGCAGTTTCAACAAGCTTCCATCCACAGACGGATGGGCAAACTGAGAGGCTAAATCAGACACTGAAAAAGTATCTGAGGTGTTATGCCATGGAAGCGCAAGACTCATGGGTGTCTTTGTTATGGATGGCGGAGTTGTCTTACAATAATGCTGTACATTGCTCTATAGGTGTATCTCCATTCGAGGCAAACTATGGGTATTGTGCAAGGACTATGCCCATCGATCTACCGGTTGACATCGTTAATCAGCCCTCAGTTCAAGCTCACATCAAGTCATTACACACTGTCCAGAAGAAGGCGAGACAACATCTCTTGGTGGCTAAACGGGAGTACAAGAAGTGGGAAGATCGGCACAGGGTTGAAGGCCACCGGTTTCAAGTTGGTGATAGAGTATGGCTTTCCACCAAGAACATCAAGTTCAAACTTTGCAGTGTGTTTCATCCTAGATTCATCGGCCCGTATACTGTGGTAAGACAGGTGAATCCAGTGGCTTACAGGCTTCGGTTGCCTGGCAATCTTCGCATCCATCCTGTGTTCCATTGCAACCTCCTGAAACCTGCAGTTGGGGCTCGGAGGCGGGCGGTTCCTCCCGTGGTTTGTGAAGATGGTGTGGAATATGAGGTACGGAGGATACTAGACTCAAAGTATCGACGAGGGGCACTGTGGTATCTTATTTCTTGGAAGGGGTATCCCTCAGAGGATGATTCGTGGGAACCCAGTGACAATGTACATGCCCCGGCCGCAGTGATGTCTTTTTATCGCAGGTGTCCGAACAAGCCTGGATCTAGGAGGCGCATGTGAGGAGGGCCTACTGTCAGGTTTTCTGGGACATGGAGCGCCTACCTAATAGAAAACTATATGTCCCAGGAGGCATTCGGATGAGGAGGAGTCAGCAGCTACAAAACGAAGCTGCGTGCACACGTGAACGTGCGTAATTCTGGAGTCCACAGTTGGTTGGTTCAAGACGGCGGAAGGAGCAGAGAGCGAGATTGACGCAATTACTAGCTCGACTGAGTTGGTTACCGTTTCCTTTTCATTGTAGGCTAAGGAGACCGAGGAGCGCTTCACACCGGATGGGTGAGTGCGGATTTTCTGTTCTAAAATTAGTTGGGCGGCGTTTACACCGGACGGTGAATGCGCGTCAATTTACAGCAGAAGGGGCAGCAGCGTTTTCAACCGCGGATGCCTCCTTATCTCTTTTCTTTTCTCCAAGACTGAATCCTCGTTTAGAGCACAGCGGGAAAAAAACCCGCATCTGAGTAGAAAGGGAAAAAATGGACAAAAGCGCTGTCTTCCTTGGAGTTGAATAGCAGACAAACTATAAGCGCTGTTTTTCTTTGGAGTTGAATGGCAGACAAACTATTATTTCAAATTTTGGTGCTATCGTGTTCTAAATGTTTTTTGGTCTAAATCGTAACTTTATTGGATACTTGATGGATTGAAATCCCCCAAGCAGAACCGGTGAGCAGGCTACAACAGGGGGTGTTTGGAGCACACACATACAGGGGATATGTGAGGTGAAGTGAGAGTTGACGTGTAAACTATATGCTCTGTTTTATAGGATTATTCACCAGAACAGAATTGGTTGTTCTTACTTGGAGATATGCAAGGACGTGCAAGGTTTTGGTGGATAAGGTAGTTATGGACATTAGTGAGACATTACTGAGAGTAGCCATATCTGTGCTTGGGTAATGATATATGTTGTTTTGTTTCCATAGGTTCTCATCCCTGCTGTTCCCTACCTTCCCTTTCCCTCACATGATCGCCCTAACGCTCTGTGCATGTGTAGTCAGAGATTGGGGATGTCAAGGGGTGGACCCCGTATAGCATCATCCGGACCCTGAGGAGTACAGAACCTGACATTAAAGGTAAACAAGTCAACAACAACCACACCAGACCTACATGTCTGTGTAGTGCTGGAGGCGAGTGTAGTGGCATGACTGACAGTGGTGCATTGATTTAGTTACTTAATTTGGAAAATGCTATGTTGCTGTGTATGTGTGCTCAGTGCTGTCTGGCTCAAAATCTAAGCTAAGTGGAGGTTGGGTGGGCGCCGCTGGCCTGCTCTGTCCTGTTGTTGTTGTAGGTTAATGCTGGAAACAGAGTAGACATGATTTAGCCATGCCGCCTCTGAAAGTGTTCTTGTTGCTCTCTTCCTTAATTTATGCATTTTTACTTTTCTCCTTGATTTTTCAATATCCCTTTTGTTTTTCCATCTACACTTACAGGCCAGCCTTTGCCCTGTGCTATACTGGGAAAAAAACTCACACTTACCTTACCAATCCGCATCTGCCAGGCAGGCAGTGGCACCCAAGATTGATGGACAACGGAGCGTCCATGGAAGGAAGGATCAAGAGGAATGCCGATGTGAAACTCCCAATTTGACCATAACATATAGTATCATCTTTCATTTTTCATTTGATTCATTTTTTCTCTTCAATCATTATGACTGTATGTGTTTGCTTATATATTTGACCCCTACAGCAATTTTTAAATTTTCTTTGCTAGCTTTAAAAGGAAGCCCAGTACAACAGAACATAAAATGTATGTATTTTGGGTCTCTCGACTCTCTCTGGGGGCAGACAAGCAAGGCAATTGCATAATAATAATAATTAATAATATACTGCTGCCATGTGCTTCTAGTACAGTACTACTCATCATCATCAAGTCATCATCATGCATGCATTTCCTTTTTCTCCCTTAACAGATTTATGATGGTCATCTGCCAAGATTGTGTGTTGTCCATGTGTAGTGTTTGTCTTTGTCAAACCTTTCCCTCAAATACCCCTTCCCAACCATTCATCAAACCCTAACCCTCTTCCCCCGGGCTGTGTGATTTATAATATTGAGGTGTGACTAAATTAAATTTAGCAACACTAACTCAAGGCAGGGCGAGGATCTTCTTCTGCTCTAAGTTATATATATATATATCGGCCACACTGGCAACATATAGATTAGATTGTCCACCCATGCTCAGTATTCGCTATTCAATTTCTTTTCCAGAGGAACATAATTAACCCATCATAATTATTAATTGCCGGCATCGATATATCATCCTTCCAGCACCAAAGGTTATGCTTGTCCACTTCATAGGTCGAGTCAACTTCAGTTTGTAACTTGTACTAGACTATCCCTGCCACTATTATGTTTTATTTTACTTTAGCATTGCTTATCATTCATCATCATGGTTTCTTGTTTGGCAGTCTTCTTCTTTCGTACTGTACTTCTACTACTAGTTCCCTAGACTCCCTCAGGTGACTGACTGTCTCATTTTCTTTTTTAGCAAATGCAACTGTATACTACTGCTACCACCACCCACCATGGCACCTTAAGAAACCAAACCATCACCATGCAGCCATCGCTTCACCTAAACATCAATCACAGGTAAGAAAAGAAGTGTGGGGGAAGCAATAATGTGTATACTATGGAAATTAATTAATTCACACACCCACATCCTTCCCAGTACATACTACAAAGGGGTTTTAGTTGCAGAATGCATAGACTAGGAGGAGAGACTGACAGTAGTAGGACAAGTGAGGGTACTGCATCTATCTGTTGGTGTGTTACACTATTGGCAGATTTCAAAAACTGGCTGTGGCCCTGCAGCAAAAGGAGTAAACAAACAAGGCGATGTAAAAGAGTAACCCCCCATAAAAGATTTACATCATATGTATTGTAAAACGATAAATAAGTTATTACCCTAACCAAAATAAACTAGAAGAAGAAACCCACAACACCTGAACCACCCCTCACCCTAACCTCAACCAATGTCCAGTAAATTAAATAAATGTCTATGATTGTCCACGTCAAGAAGTTCAAGAAAACCCCAACTTTCCCATACTCCCAACATCCCACCCACCTAAAACAGATTAAAAAAGGGGCAAGGGTCGAAGACTGAGGTCTAGCGGCAGGGGTGCAGGCTAGTGCGCTCCAGGACCTCCTCCAGCCTGGCCTTTAGGCGTGCCATTCGGAGGAGCATGCGGCGCTGAACGTTCCTGCAGGAACAACAGGGGTGGGCAGCAGTGGATGATGATGAATGTGATGGGTGGCGTGCGGCTGCCAGAGCACGGCACCGTACCACCGGAGGCACGTGGGGGGCCTGGCTGGGGCCCGGGGTATTGGAGGAAGCTGCCGCCTCCTCCGCCAGGACAACCAGCCGGCGATATTCTTGCCGGATGGCCTCCAGCTTCCGTTGCTGGGCCCTGGCTGCTAACTCCTGCCTGTTGGGTTGGGAAGGAGTAGCTATATCAAGAAAGGAAAAAGACAATTGTAACCAATACTCTTAGCAAAACAGTAACACAAAATTATACACATAAAACCTATAGTGGCACAGTAGAACTAGCAGTTGTGGTATCCTCCTCACTTCCTCTGCCCCTAAGATTTGGATGTGATGATTAGACTTTCAGGCACTAGGCACTATGGAGTAGACAAGTATTCTTCTTCTCTTTCTTGCTTAGCACAATTAATCTTGTAGGCATGCCAGCTCAGTCAGCTTGTGCCCTAGACAGACATACTCGTGTCGCAGACTCATGTTACTTTACTACTGTCTGCAGGTGGGGCAGCTGTACTACACAATTATCTATTTTTCCATTATGGCCATACTCTGTTAAATCAATGGCAAATGCTCAATTTCACTTTCACCCTGACTTCTGCAATAAGGCACAACATGACATTCTTATGAATGATGATGATATACGGCACGACATCACGTCACTCACGTGATGATGATGATGACATACTGATTTGTAAGTAGTTACCATGCAGCGGATAGGCCACCCATGGTTGACACGGTCAAAATGACATGGGTAGGGACTGGAGCGGAAGTGGGCCTCGGAGTCGGAGGGAGGCGATTGATGATGGGTGGGTTGGGTACATAACAATCGTGCACAATATATATGTTGTGCTTGCAAACTACTGTGAGTTAAGGGAGTATTCCATTCTGAAATACAACCTCAAACCTTTGAATCAGATTCAAAAACCTTGCAAAAAATCAGTCTTTGTTCTTCCCAGGGCTTTTTTTTCATTTATCATTGCATTGCTCTTCTAGCATTATTTTATTCTTCACCCTTGGCTTTGGTACTCTGGCATGGTTTAATTTTTTTTACATTCTCTGCATCCAGTCTGACTCTTCTTCTCACCTACTATGATACCTCCCTGGCATCCATCCATCCAAACATGGCTATCATAAACCTTTCACCAACAACATACATTTGTCATAGATATAACTAACCAACCACCACCCATGCGTCCTTGCTTGCCTTTGATTTTGATCCCTCAAATCCCCGGAGGATTCCTTTCACCCATACAGTTTCACCCACCCAGGCAGGCATCCTTTCTGCTTTCTTTTCTTTCACCTTTCACCCATCCTTCAACTACCCATGCATCGTATCATCAGCCACCTATATGCATCCCGGGGCCCCTTCCTTCACCCACGCATCCTTCTCTGCCAATCATATATTACATGTCGTCTGACCCTTTGTCTTTGTCATAAAACTTTCTCTGCTGAGTTGAAGATAGAATCGAATAGGCCATTAGTTACTCAACCCCCGCCGCTAATGCTTATGTTAAGTAAAGGGTGTCTTCTTCAACTGTTCAGTGTTCACAACAACTTAGTCTCAGCACAGGTACAGTGTACTGAGTGTGTACACCCTTGCAGCGAGTGTATTCATCATTCTCAATAAGCAAGGAATATGACTTACCACCGCCCGCCACTGTTGCTGGCTCACCCCCTGCAGCTGCCGCATCCACTCCCTCCGGTGTGGCATGGCCCTCACCGCTGGCCCCGACACTCGTGGTCGGTACACCTGGAAAAAACATTTCACATTTTTTAGATGCCATACGCCTCCCCTATTTATTTTTTTCATTAGCAAGATTGAAACTACATAATTAATAATACATACACCACACACATCACTATCTACAATTCGGATACTAGAGCTGTAGAGTAGACAGTATGTCCTATCAAAAATAACAAAATAATATCCGGTTGGGCATTTTCTTGGTGGCAATTTTTGAAAAGCCTCTCAATAAGAGGACAACCCAAAGGACTGGACTCAGTGGCTAGAATTATTGGTGCATCACATTTTTTTTTAAAGAAAAAAGAGTGGCCAACTGGGCGGACATGAGGTCTCTCTTAGTTGGAAAATATTGGTGCTGTCCTCCTCCTCATACTTACTTCCTGCCATGGTGCATGGTAATCAGTTGTTCAGTGTTCACCATCAATTGCTGGTAATAAAAAAAGTACTAGGCCTGGATTACAGAAAGTAAAATACACCACTTTGGGGTGTCCAACGTGAGTGACCACCATTTACTGATTGAGCATGAGACGGTAAAAGAAATCCTTCTCATCTCACAAACCTGCGTAGAATACCTTACTTGGGCATGCAATCTGCACAGCAGATTAGTGCTACTAGTACTAGTAGTACTAAGGAGTCCTTACTACTACTAGTGCTAGTAGTAGCCTAGGACCAATGGGTTCTCTGAGTCTTACAGTACCACTTCTAGGCAATCCACATATAAGGGGAGAGGGAAAGCTGAGTAGAAACCCAGAAGAAAGCAAGATACAGACAGACTAATACAGAGTCAGAGGTTAGTCAGAGGCAGCTTGATTTGATGTAAAAAAACAGACACTAGAAACAATGTTAGTACTAGTAGTAGTAGTTAATGGAGCAAAAACAAGAATTTAGAAACAGATAGATTGAAGAGGATTTTGGAAAAATTAAAATTAGGAAATGGAAATAAGAGCGGTAAAAGTTAGGGAAATATTAATATAACAACACCAGGAGGACTTACTGGGGCCGGCAGCAGAGCCATCTGCGCCTGAGGTGTTTCCTGCTGATCCTGGGAGGCCCCTCCGGCTCCCGCACCCGCCTCAGAACTGCCAGCAGACCCAGTCTTCATCTTGCCTCTGGGTGCTGCTCATGTAAGACATAATTAAAGAGACAAAAAATGATTTGTGTTAAATAAATAAATATAATCGCTCTAAAAATATTTTTAGACAGGAAACAGCAATTGCAACAACATTGACCTATCCTAAATCAGATCGACTAGTAGTAGACTAGTATCACAGTGGTGCACCATTCTATCTTTATTATTCCACAGTTCAATTCCGATTCCTGAATGCTAAACATACTTAGCCCGCCTATTCCAGACTTTGGAATGAATTGCAAAAAAATTATATTTGCTTCTAAGTTCCGATCTCATTCCCAATCATCTCTCAGTCTCAACTCCAACCCCCTTTGATGAGCCAATTACTAAGTCTGCATTTATTCTTCTTAATGCATAGATGGACGCATGCATATTGCATTTTTGCATACACCAAATTGTTTGGTTGCTATTCACTCACTATACGAACTACAAAAGGTTCTACTAGGACTGAAGTCATATGAGAGGATGCGTCACACAGGCCGCTAAATTACATAACACTAACTAAGAAACTACTACCACTATCTTAGTGACAGGACAGGACAGCCTGACAAGACAAAGGAAAGGACTGGAGTCTTTCCTATCTGCATTACCTAACTTAAATTCTCTAATCTCTCTTACATAACCAGCTCAAGAGAGCGCAAAGTTGCAAACAGGTACGATTAGTTAGTAGAGCCGAGCACCTGTCTGGAAGTAACAATCACATAATATAAGATTTTTAAACATAAGTTACCTGCATATAGCAGCAGCATGTTAGCTATTTGCGAAAAAAATAATATTCGCAATAACACAGAACAGAAGAACACAATAGTAATATAATTAGCTACTCACCAAACCCCAGGACCTTAACACCTAGCAGGTCCAGCAGGTCCTGCTCCGGGTCCAGGATGTCGTACCACCGGTGCGTCAATTGGTTACGGGTGCGCCGGACCCCAGAGCAGCGAAACACTGCCCGGCGCACCCTCTCTCACCACTGCTGATGCTCCTGGGGCCCATATCCGGACCCAGGCCTGCCGCCTGCTGCCAGGGTTAAGGGGAGGTGGCGCTGCACAAAAAAAACAGTGCAGCCACCTTCACCTCAGAGAATAAGGCCCGTGGCTCCACCCCTTCTGGTTGTGGAAGGCGGTCGCGCCTCTTGCTCCTCGTGGACCTCTTCCCCTGGCCCTTAGTCTTTTTAAGACTCTTCGCCATGGTTCTAGGTAGGCCGGGGGCAGAAAAGAAAATGTAGAAAGTTAGAAAGTAAGTAAAAAAAAAAAAAAAAGCAAGTAATAGAAAACTGGTGAAAACGCACTAAAAAACACACAAAAAGTAGAAAAAAACGCAAACTATACAATCAGGAATAGAGAGGGATAGATAATAAATAAAAAAGATCAGAAAAAAGTTTCTAGAAACAAAGGATTGAAAAGATATAGGGAGGATAGAAAAACAGGGCCAGAACCATAGCAAAAAGTGAAAAACAAGATGGCAGCGCTCATTGGCGACCGCGTGGTGAAGTTTGCGCGATATTTCCCCCATAGCATGCAATAAGCATCCCCGAACACGCAATATGCATTCCCAAACATCAAAAACGCATCGCGAACGGGCAGAACAAGCAACTCCGCGAGCTTGCGGAACTCTGCGTAGAGCGTGGAGTTTTTCTGCAACTTCGTGGGTTTCCGCGAAGCGCAGCTACGTGAACTCCGCCCAGGGTTACTCTTATCGTCTGCTCACTGGCCTTACATGGCACCATGGGCAAAGGGTACACTTATAAACTCTACATGGATTGATTACAAATTGTGTGATCAATTTCAAACCACTTCCCCTGAGGTGGTAGTCTTTCCTCTCAGTAAATATCACACATTGGACACAGAGTTACAGAGCATAATGTATTTCATTTTGTGATACTAAAGCATAAAAGGTGCATTCCCGGCACTGGGAAGGTATGTGTGCTATACCTTATCTTACACCAAACATTTCAGTCGTGCCGCAGATTGCCTCACATGAGCCATTCAATTTGGTATAAAAGAGATATACATGCGCCTATTCTGGAGGTTAGACAAGGTCTTTTTTTGAGCTAATGGGTATATTAATTCATGGATAGGGTGTATATGACTTAGAATTGGCCCTCTTTAACATCTCTGCTGAGCTAGCTATAGCATTCACTGCAACAAGCGATTCACTTCAAGAGTTGCAACTGGAAATTAATTTAGTGGCTGCCATGACTGTTCAACATAGAATTGCACTTGGCCTCCTGACACTACAACAAGGTGGACCGTGTATTTTACTGAATTCCTCTTGCTGGTATTTTTTAAATAAAAATGGAAACATAGCAAGGGATGCGGCACAAATTAAGCATGTGGTTCAAATATTCTGTGAAGCAGAGAAAATTACAGATTCTGATAATTGGTCGTGTCTATGGTCATGTCTACCAACAGGGTGGTTGGAGATCTTAGTGCTAGCACTATTGGGTATCTTTATAGCAATAGGGATACTATTGTGTTGACTTCAGTGCTGTTGCTCCATGGTACAGCAATTGCATAGTGAAAGCAGTCTTTCAATTTTTGCAGTTATAGTTCTACCTCCTACAGAGCGGGAGCTAACATACATAATACAAGATGTAGAGGATGCACACAAACACACGTTTGAACTAATGTCTATACATATATAGCATATAAATGCATTGAGCACTAGTATATAATTGTGTCTATGTTTGAATAATGAACACCTATTAGGTGTGTCTATGTGCCAAAACATGCATGTTATTTAAGCACTGTGTAATACCATCCAAAGATAGGTACTTTGTTATATTGTTACTACTATGTTTTATACCCAATATATATTTGTACACTAGTATATGATATAAATATCCTAAAAAGGGGATTGCTGGAGGAAAAATATATATCCATATGTATGTACTGTAGTTAGTTACAATTCTCCCCATACTCTGTCAAACCCACTGAGCTATCTATTTCTGTCCTTGACCACGCTGCTTGCTCAGGTCCTCTTCAGTTCTCCCTCCTCCTTCCAAGAGCTATTACAGTCCTGCACCATGGCTCCACCACTGAGCTCTCTGACACCTCCACCAGCTGTGCAAACAAACCTCTCTGAGTCACATTAAGTTCAGCTTGTTAAGACAATCCAGAAGCAAGGTTATAGTTACATTTAGCCTACAAATGGTCCACCTGTTTTCTGTTCATTTATGCCTACACGACAGATATGTATTTTTGACACAGTGTTCCTTTTCGTTTGTGCACAGTGAACATTCTATTTTCTATGTTTGCCCTTATTTGGATTGTGTCTTTCTTGGTTTCTGCTAAGGGTTGCATTTCTGTAAAAGTATATGAAGGCCACATAAGAATGACTCGGGGTAGAAGAATCATGTTCTAAGATGTAACACTGGGATGTGCATTTGCCTTGGCCGGCCAATATACATTCAATCCCTACAAATACATTTCATCTGTTCTGGAGCCTTGCCTGGTGTCTGTGTTTTCTTTACGTCACTCTGAGGAGGGTTGGAAAAGTTGCTCCCCAACAGTTTTACCTATAGTCCGCCTGCACTTAAATTCGGCAGGCAGACCATCATCTTGGCAGTAAGGATACTCCTTCATGTTTGCACCAGAGTATATTCTCCCTGCCAAGATTTAAATCAGCCCCATATCTTTTTACAAATTAAGCAATGTCTCAAAGAATTTACAATTTATATGGATGTCTGTATTGATGAACCTCAACTGACTTTTTGTACTGTTAAAATCAATAAATAGATTTTTTTTAAATCCGTAGTGAGAGAAATGTGAATTAGTGTCTGTCCCAGCCTAATGTTTCAGCTGAATAATGCACTTCTTTATATGTTTTACAAAGGAAACAGCTTAATGTACAATGTTCACAATAAGCCTCTTACTGTAAGTAACTGTTATAGTATAATCATTGGTATCCCGAATGCTAACTGAGCAACCTTTATCCACAGGTGTAGTGCTGTTTTTGTTCGACTTCAGCTCATTAAGAGCTTGGAATTGGATTGATTTAAAGTAAGAAGCATCTGTTTTTTTCCAACCAATCTAGCTCTTGTACTAGTGTCCTTTCAAACACCCAAACATCTGGTGGTAGGAGGTGACTCAATGTACTAAAGGAAGACTTGATGGATGGACTTAAGTCATAGACAACAGGACCGTGAAGCCAAATCAGGGGGCCTACATCATCTAACAGTTATTGTGATAAGCAGTATTTTTACTACACTTAGCCCAACAGTGCAGCCCAATCAGGGTGGCCACGTTATCCTATCATCTAACCAAGATTTAACATACTGATGTCACTGTGAGCAGTATAATGGCTAAATAAACCCTGACAGTTAAACCCAATCAAGCTGAAAACATTTACCATCAAATTCCAAGTTCCTGAGCAGTGCCATCACCACAACCTCATGTCAAAACTTTGGCACTAACCACATAGCAGCACAAGTTAGAATACTGTAGAAAGACAACAAAGTAATGCATAGCTTTCTCTGCTAGTGCAGATTCAATTGACTCTTCATCACAAGTTCAGTCGCAGTTACCTCATATAACATGATGTATCCCTCAGGTATAAACTATGCCTTTAGACACCAGTTTCCCAGAGTTAAATTGGTCCATATGAGTTCAAACAAGGATATTTTGGTAGGACATTATAATGAAGAAACCACATGAAGATGGTGTCCTGTTACACCCATTTTGGAAATAATCAGGACAAAGATTTGGGTCACATCATTACATTGTTGTACCTTATGTTTAACACAAGTGCTCTTACACTTGCCCTTTCCCTGATGTAATAGATAGCAGTTATTGCACAGCGAATCACAGGTATGCAATTTATTTCCAACATACTAACACCATCTTAATTTTATATAGTGGCACAAACTCACTAGAGATGTATAACTACTTTTCATGATATGATTGTTTTGGCCTCCAGCCCTGATAAAGACCTCACCAGCTCCACCTGAAGGCTGAAATGGAATGCGTAGACCGAGCAAGGAGAACACTACAAAACTCCAATTGCTTTATGCAAGAGACAAAAGACAAGTTTAAACACTATTTCTCTAATATACATATATCTCTCCTCAGTCCCCTCAAAGGACATCTGAATTAAGAAAGACTGACAAGCACGCAACATTCTATGAATTGTTTTGGAGGAGCTAACATGTTGCAGGTTTCCCTTATGTAATCTAAGACATTGGAAATTTAATAGCTCACACTCTTTTTCATGATTGTTTTTAAGGACAATGAGGTGATGGTGCATAAAGGAGTGTCTAATTGTGTCATTCAACACTGTGTTTTATTCACTGTTAAACTACGTTATATATGAACTGTTGGAAGCTTGTACCATAACAGTTTTTTTACAGTAAGAACATTGCAAATTGTGCATTTTTCCTTCTCCAACATATATATTCGCTGAAACAATAGGCTAGGTTGAGACTAACCATACTTTCCTCATATAAATAAATCAATTACACATGTGGTCTCTCTTCTACTAATGAACTGACTGGCCTCACCACTGATGCCTTATTACGCCAATCCCCTTATATAAACACTTGGAGGTTTATCAAACAAGTTACTTAAGTTAGGAAATGCTCCTTCTGTGGATAATCTGTCTAACTGCAAATTCCTCACATTGTGACTATTTCCCAGGCATCATACTGGATTCAGAAACTTTAAAGCAGTACTCCTGCATGGTGGTAGGTGGTGTCCTGTGACCCTGTGCTGTCTTCTTTCTACTCCAGAAGTGATGAGTGGAGCGGCATATAGGCGCCATCCATGCTCGCTGATGGCACTTGCTTTCTTATGCTACAGCACCCTCAGACGCAGAGAATATTTGCAGATTGGCATGACCAGTGTCAAGATCTGTAGATTGGAATACTTTTAAATGGAAAAAGAGCCCAGTTCACAGAATAGGTAGGAGGGATCGTTGGTGAGAATTCCACCAGAAAGAGCAGTACTGAAGTTTACTAAGTTGCACTTCTGATGAGACTTTGACCCGCAAATACCTCTCCTTGTGAATAGATAATATAGCAGTACCTCTTAGGGCAGTGGGTATGTAAACTGGCTCAGAAAAAGAAGTCCTGCAGGACCGAGCAGGCAAAATGCTCATCTCGACAGACCTGACTGTGTAGAGCTTCATGAACGTGTGTACCAACAACCACATAGCCACCTAACAAATGTCCAGGACAGACATTATGGGCTGCTTTTTTACCAGTGTGTAGCAGATGTTTGTGCAGAGAACAATCCATCAAGAGATAGTCTGTTTTTGCACTGCCTTAATCTTTCTTTTCCATGGAATCTCAACAAAGAACTGATTGTCCACTCAATTTTCTTTGTTGTGATCTATAAAAAAGCTTAGCACCAGGGTCTAAACGATGGAGTCTCTCTTCCACCTTAGAGGGAAGAGATGGAGCAAAGAAGGCTGGAAGGGTGAAACCCTACCTGAGATGAAGTGACCACTTTTGGTAGAAAGAAAGATTGGGTCCCCAACATCAACTTATCTGGAGAAAAACATACTAGGTGGGTTGAAAGAAAGAGACTGCAGCTCACTCACATATCTATCCAATGTTATGTTGATGAGAATGTCAGAAGTCTCAAGTGACAATTGTACAGTGGCTCAAAAGGGGTGCACATCAAATAAGTAAGGACTAAGTTGAGATTCCACTACAGCCTCACAAAAGGTTTTGACACAAATACATGCTGCAAACCTTTCAGAGATTTTAACACTGCAGGTGATTTAAATAGGGAGGGCTGATCTGGCAACCACAAAAAAAACTAAAAGAGCTTATAAGTAGCCCTTAATTGTGCCCAAAGCAACTCCTTGCTGGGCCAGGTACAGAGCTTGCAATGGATCAATTTGTTGGGTGCTGCACCCCCTCACAAATGTGTCTCAATGACTGGTGTACACTGATTTTGTGGAAGGATGCTAAGATGACATCAGTGACCTCTGGGGTGTGACCCAAGGAGGTTAACTGCCGCTGCTCAATTTCCAAGCATGGAGCTGCAACTTTTGCAGGCCTGAAAGAAGTACACTGCACTGCTTCTGCGACAGGAGACCCATCTAGGAGTGACAGTTTGATCAGAGGACATATGAGCATGTCCAGGAGTTTTAGGTACCACACTCTCCTAATTGAACTTGGTGCCACTATGATGACTTAAGTCCTGTCATTACTGATCTGCTTCAGAATTTGGGGAAGGAGAGGCAGAGGCGGAAAGGCATACAGAAATTCTGAACTCCACTTCAGATGGAAAGTGTACCCTAGAGAGAGCTGCTTTGAAAACTCCAATGGTCAAAAGTGCTCACATTGCGCCTTCTTAGTCGTGGTGAAAGATTGAGTCAGGGTTCTCCCAATTGGTGAAAATCACCTTCTGCCACTTCTGTTTGCAATTGCCATTCATAATCTGCTAATCATCGGCAGCTGAGTTTGTCCTCCCTGGGTTAAAGACTGATCCAGGTAGTTTACCATCAGAGAAATTCTGTGGCAGTCCAGCCACTTACAGAAGCACAGAGCTTCCTGACACAGGGCTCAAGATCCCATCCCACCCTGCTTGTTGCAGTAGCACATGGCAGTGGTGTTGTTCATGAACACCTGTGCCAACCATCCTCTGATGGTGGGCAGGAAGACCTTCAACGCCAAGCAATTCACCCTCAACCCCAACCAATTGATTTGGAGTTGAGTCTCCACCGGAGACCAGAGGCTTCTGATCTCCACCATGATACATCTGTGACCCCTGTCAACTGTTAATGGGGAAAATAGAGGAGTTTGCTATTGATCCAATCAAAGCCCAGTAGCCATCACTATCAGGTCTTTTGCAGTCTCCTACAAAATCTGGATACAATCCAACAGATTTCCCTCATGCTGAGCCTGCTAGGATTTGAGTAAACATGTGCTCACTGGTATGTTTGACCAACAATATCTACAAAGCCAACAACCCCAGGAGCCTCAGAATGATCCGTTATCCTGAGATCTATGACTGAAGCAAAAATATTACACTAAACGTAGAATGTGGCTGGGCCACCTGCGCAAAACCCAGTTATTCTTCCCAAAGTCACTGGACGTATTCCAAGTCACGTTGTGCTCAAAGGGAGAGAGCGGCCACTCTCGCTCCCACAATGGCTGGGAAACCCAGCAACACTAATTCAATAATAGTCCAGAGCACAACCACTCCAATAATTTTCAAATACAACAAAAATGAGTCCATTCAATTCTTCTTTTGTTCCAGACCGCTTTATTCTTATGGTCCTTGTTTCATCTGTAGTCTCTTAAAGCCAAAGCCAACACGTGTTTTGTCAGATCGATGCATTAACATCACTGACTTCGTCAGGGCTACAAATGAAATATATACATAATTAGAATGTCACGCAATTCATTTGCGCCCATCACCCAAGGTGGTTTGAGGCGGTGCACATCTGGGGTCCACGCAGTCGCGAGTGGACTAATAATATACACTATTGGGGTCGATATATCGACTACTGTATAATGATATGGACAGGCACCACACAAGAATTGGATGTATTTTTTAACTTTCTGAATTCCAATGAGTACAACGTCATTTACCATGGTCAGTAGCAAGATGGAACTAGTATTTTTAGATGTAGAATTGTACATATCTGGAGATCAGATACAGAGCAGAATGCATAGAAAACCGACATCCTGTAACTCTGTATTACATGCGGAGAGCTCGCACCCAAATTGTCAAATTAATTCCATTCCATATGGCCAGGATGACACATTTGAGGAGAACATCACAGATATAGAACGCCGCTTTAAGATACGCGGTTATGACAATGATGTTATCAATAGAGCCAGCTACAAAGCACGCAAAATAACTCATGCAGACACACTAAAAGAAAGAAAGAAGAGTGATGTTAGTAAGAGTAATGGACCTATTAGACTTATTACGAATTACCACCCCTTTTCTCATGAGCTGTACAAAATACTCAACAGACACTGGACACTACTTACATCAGATAAGGATTTATGAACATGTGTATGGGCAAGACCCAGTATTACTTACAAAAAGGGCAATTTGATTCGTAATTTAGTGAGTCCTAGTTACCCTATACCAGTTGTACGTGGGTCTTGGTTACATACCAGGGGCAATGGCTCCTATAAATGCAGCCATTGTACCATGTGTAAGCTAGCAAAAGATAAAGTTACAGAATTCAGCTACAATGGGTCACGCAAATTTAAAATCAAGGCACACATAGATTGCACTACAAAATATGTTATAAATGTGCTCATATGTGGTTGTGGCCTCATATACGTAGGGAGCACTATCAGAACAATGAAGGAGAGGATAACCGAATATTTTAGGGCGGTTAAGCAGTGGGACATGAGATATCCCATCGAACAACATATGAGTATATGTCCGGCCCAGGATAGACACTTATGTTTTAAATTCCATGGGTTACAGACAATACCGATAAACCGTAGAGGTGGGAACAGAGAGCTGGCACTAAGACAATGTGAGGCGCGCTGGATAATGACCTTGAAGGCTGTAGACAGTGGTCTTAATATTGACAACAAAATGCAGTACTGTTCGGGTGCCTAAGCCAAGGAATTTGTGATATAACTGTGATATGTGATCCTTTCTCTCTTTTACAATAATATGTTAATAGTAAGGAACCTATTTATAGCATGTATATAGGCAGACTGTATATGATTACAGACATTAATGAATAGAAGAATTCATAGTGACTAGGTAACGTGTTAAGTGGAGGTGTACCCAATGTGGATTTGATTACATGATGAGAATCAAGTAATAATGATAGCAATGTCTAGGTGAGTGGTTTATGTTCAGGTTCACGCATCTAGGTGAATTTTTTTGGTCTTAAGATAGGAGAGGAATTTTCATGTAAGATTTGTTACGTATGAATCCCCATGAAAATATGAATTTTTCATGTTTACTAATTATATACACATGCCTGATAATATAGGGGCAACGACATACAGTACCTGAATTGGATCCCCTCCTTTCCCCCCCACCCTGTATACTGTATTAATATATCACTAGGGATCTGTATATTCGTACAGCATGGACAGTTCTTTCCATATTGTTATACCACATTAATCCTGGATGCATTTTAATAACTCCCTTTTTTACATCTTACACGTAGAGCCCGGTACGGGAATAGGTGTACAGGATTAGAAATATTTGTGGCAACATTTATTTCGTAAACAACACCTTAGCATGGGGGCTTTTTAAGGTTATTTGTGGAATTGTGACATTTGATTTTAAATTTAATTTTGGTAACATATCTTGTACCAACTTTGATTGACTTGCTTTTGCGATGAGTGTCTCATTAAAGCTATGGTTGGACGGCTCTTAGAAGGATGGCCGCCATCTTGTGTAAACCTTCTGCATTAACAATGAGGCAGAGTGGCGGCCATCATGTATAAGGTTTTGAGTGTGTATGAGGACGAGACGATAATCTCAGTTAGTCCGCTATGAAAATTGGCTTCGGATTATGCTAATGCATGAGACGATATGATCCGACAGAACATGGGACAGTCACTTTGGGATTGCAAATTTTAGTAAGGTGATTGTGAGCCACTATATAAGGCTGAACCAATATGGCGCTGATCGACCGCGCCGGGATGGATATATGTAGGAGCACTCTCCTGTATGCAGGTATGGACACGATATTGACTCTTTCGTTGGAATTAGAGGGCCCTTTTTGGTACATTAGGTGATTTCGGGTTGACAAATTACCTTGGGGAACGCGTCGCATTTATATTTAGAATCTCCGTAATACGAGTTTGGGGATCTATGGGGTACTTTTGAAATGTAATACTGAGGGTTGGGATTTTAAATGAATATTTCGGACACCACGCTAACTTGTGTAGCATTTTCAAACCGATAACTAAAATTGCACGGGCATATTGAATAGAAATTGTGCACACGGATACAGATTTATAATGCGCAAGATAAGCTTATCGGTTACGTATCATAGTTAATAGATGGTGCACTGGGGTATTTATACATATTACTTTAGGATGTTTATTGACATCATCACATGATATATAAATTGGCAGTGTCTTTGATAAAATGACTGGTAAAAGCACAGATTATTGGTAGTATGCAGAAATTTTAGACATATACGACAGAGAGACAGGTTATATGACAATAATATACGATGAAGAAACTAATGAGTGGGGATATATTGGTTACAGGTGAATAACACAGCTAAGGAATGGATGTCTGAGCTATGATATTTGCTAGATTTGTGGAGGTAAGATGACGTCCCCTAAACTAGGACCAGGGCGCATACCTTTTTGATGACTAGGTGACTTTCTAGCTCCTGATATTTGATGTGCTTTTTGATTGTAGGTAGATAATTCCACACAGTACCTACATGATACATTTTGCTGCAAATAGGCGATGAGGTGAGCCTGAACATAGATTTTACAACTCTTATTTTTTGTACAGATAATCGCACTTGGGTGACAGTGAGATGCACCTTCGGGTATTTCTGTTCTTTTCTTTTGTTTCTTTTTCCTCTAGGATGCGTTTTGTCACCAATATAACTGTTTTGTAGATGTAACTTTATCACAATTTTGGGAGAAATTCACAATGTGTTCTTATTTAACAGATACAAGACTGATGACGAAATTTCCCTTTCTTCTGTAAAGGAATACTTTTGTCTGGGAATAGGACTTTGAGAATGGGCACCTTTTCCCCCGAAACCTGAACACCTGGGTGTCTTGGGTGATAATGAATTGCGTGACATTCTAATTATGTATATATTTAATTTGTAGCCCTGATGAAGTCAGTGATGTTAATGGATCGATCTGACGAAACACGTGTTGGCTTTGGCTTTAAGGGACTACCGATGAAACAAGGACCATAAGAATAAAGCGGTCTGGAACAAAAGAAGAATTGAATGGACTCATTTTTGTTGTATTTGAAAATTATTGGAGTGGTTGTGCTCGGGACTATTATCAAAAACATTAGACATTGAGTCCAATGTCAAGAACTCTGTGTCCCTGGGAAAGGGGCAAACCAGTACCATATCCAGAATAACTCTAATGAACGGGAGCCCATGTGAAGGAGTTAGGTGTGGCTTTGGCACTTTGATAGTGAACTCCAAATATGTTAGGATGTTTGCCTATGGCAAGCCTGCTTTCAACAGCTTGTTGTTGAGGTTGAGAATGACTAGTATTCCAGACTTCTGAAGGTGTGTTGCGAACACTTAAAAATCACTTTCCTGAACACCCAAGGGGCACTGGTGAGGTCTAAGGGGAGCATTGCAAATTGAAAATGCTCCTGGACCACCGTAAAATGTAGGTGCACTCGTGGGCCTGCAGGACGGGGATATGGAAATTAGCATACTGCAGGTTTAACACCACCTCCAGTCTCAGCGGACCTGGGCAGAAAAGACCTGGGCCAGTGTGTACATCTTGAATTTGTCATTTCTCAGAAAGGCATTGAGAGGGCAAATATCAAAATAGGACAAAGGCCTCAGTCCTTCTTTGGCACAAGGAAATAGCAGGTGTAACACCCAATTCCTGCTTCAGAAGCCAGAACCCTCTCTATGGTCCTTTTGGGCAAAATGGCCAGCACTTCCAGCTGCAAAACTGACACTTTGCCCTAGTCATCCACCCTGATAGTGGAGGAAGGTGCAATGGGGTAGAAAGAAATGAAAGGGTGTAGCCCTGGTGTACAATTTGGAGGACCCACTTGTCTGCCAACCCTTGAGAAAGCATCGGATCCTGCCTTTGCCAGAGTGGATGTGTGCCAGCAAGGACATACCAAATTGGTTTTGTGGTTGCAGATGTTGGAGGGGTGGGGGTATGCAATGCATGTTGTCCCTGCTGTCTTGAGCATGGTCTATGGAAATGTTGGCTTCTGCCACAAAAGGGATAAAAAGACTGCTGGGCTGGTGGAAGAGTCTGGCATTGGTGAAAGGCAAAACCTTGACCATAGCCACAAAGAGGGCTACACAGAGGGTGATGCTGGTGGTGGAAGTGTTGTACAGGATCAGAAAGACTCAAAGAACATGCTGTGGCTCTGCTTTTTTTAAACCATTCCTGAGCCAAGTCGCCTTTTTTGCCAAAAGGTTGAGAACCATCAAAGGGCATGTTCATTAAGGATGCTTGGAATTCCCTGAAGAAGTCCATAGACCTCAACCAGGCATGGTTAAGAGCCACACACTCTCCACCTAAATAGTCAGTTGTGTCCAAGCCAGAGTGCATGACAAATTTCACAGCATTTTGACCCTCTTAAATAGCCTGTGTAAGGATTGCTCAAAGGTCATCCACAGCAGCTGGTAAAACCTGTGCCACTGCATCTCAACTGCTCCACTGACTGTTTCTGTCTGGTAGATATAGAACCAGTATGTATAACAGAACGTGTTGATTAATTTGAACATTGACTGTTCCTGTGCTGCGAATGTATTCAGATCTACATGTTTTTTTACCCCTAAAGGGTTTCTTTTGTATGACTATCAGTGAAAGGAAGGTTGTTCCCCTTTATCCTGATAAAGACATGGTTATGAGTTGCTGAATGTATTGAAACATCAAAGACTTAACTTGTTGACTACAAATTCATTGTGTTATCAACAAGTTGAACACGATTTTCAGTCTGTTATATTGAATTATTGCAATACATTATCGCAATGATATTGGAATGTTGTTCTTTTTAAAAAACGCTAGCACATTTTTGCACCATTGTCACTTTTTAGTTGCCCTTTTTTGGAGCATCTACTGCATCGCCTTTTGCATTTCAGTAATATTCTTACAGAAACTGAAAATCTGTTCTGGATATATTGAATTGTATCAGTGTTTTGCCATAGAAGCATATGTGTGGTAGGCTTCTCCCAAGGGAAACCCTGTTTCCTAGATGTAAAACATCACAAAGGGCATGAGAATAGGATCCTAGAAGGCAGCTGTCATTTACCGACCTCAGGGATGGCTCATGGAGGAGAAGACCAGTTTTCCAAATGTCTCTATTCTTTTAGATTCATGATCAGGCAGAGTGGAAGGAAAGGTGTTGAGGTTTACTTTGCTTGTCGACACCTGTACCACCAAGCTCTCTGGCATCGAGTGCTGAATGAGTAAAGCTGGGGCGTCTGGTGCGGGATGACGGTAAGGAGTGACTTGCCGATTAACAGGCAGATCTGAGCATGGTTTCGATCAAGATCCCTAAAGGGTATCCGTGAGGGCGTCATTAAATGGTAGCAGGGGTGCTAAAGGAGCCTGACCTGGTTGAAGTACCACTGTTAAATTAATCTTCACCTCCATAGTGGTGAAGTATAATTCTAGAACTTCTGCTCCCCCTTGCATAACAACTCTGAAGGAGGCACTTCCCTGCATGGCAGAGCCAGGGGAAGACACAAGGCCAGTGTTTAGGGAAGTATCCAGCACACTGGCATCTTGAAGTTCTGCATACCAGTTTTCCTCATTATATTGGAGTTACAATAACTCCAGGGAGAACATCAGAAGGGTAAAAAAGAGAGCGCTGGATACTAGTAAGATTTGTGGAAACTACTATTTTACATTCTTCGACTGCTGGGACTCAGGGTACATTTTTCAGATAAATGATTTCTAAAAACATTTGAATTTCTGGAGTTTCCTGGAGCAGAGGTGGCTTGATTTGACTTTGAGTTGGGACTCCAAGGTTTTCGATCATTTAAGTCCTAGTACTGCCAATAAGGAGATGCCATATTTCTAACAAGTGAAGGGCTGTTCTCAAATCAGATGTAGAAAGCTGATACATTTATGGTAGAAAGTATGTAAAACGGGGCCAGTTTTTGCAAGTAAGTAGCAGGAGCTATTGATCATCCATATGTGAATGCGATGTAGACAACTGGTTATGCACTCTGAGTAATTTTCCAGGCATATGTAGATTTGTGTCATTGCATTTCCCCTAAAGGTAGACTTTAAATTGATCTAGCAGCTGCGACCGACACCAGGGGAGGGCAGAACTTTATGGGACACAGCACATAGATCCACAGTATAAGTGCGACCAAAGAAAATGACCGGATTCACTTTATTGCATTATAAGATATTTCAAACAACTCACTCAACCTGGATAGCAATATGTTATGGTTGTAATTTCTTTTGTCCATCTGAATATTGTCTCCAATAATTAACAGCAAAAGTAAACCTGTTTCAATATCTCCCATTCCATAAGGATGTGCCTTTTCCTGCAAATGCATCTAGGTGTTCAGGTAAGTCTCAGTCTGCAATCTCTCCTGCTTTCTGAAATTTCTCTTTCAAGAACTGTTTTCAACCTGCCCTAGACAACCCCTTGTAACCTCAAGAATATTCCTGTTGTGTCATTGGGGTTAGATTGTTACATGGAGAAGAAAAGGCGGCCATAACTGGAGTTCAGTAAAGTACAAGCTTGGTGAATATTTTGTGGATTTGAGTGTTTGCCATATGTATTAGCTTCCAAAACTTGTACAATTAGAAGAAAATGCCTACTGTGTCAAATTGATGAGCACTTGAGGGCTTTAACGCGTGAAAACAATTGAATTCTCCATTACTTCAGAAATTGTTCATCTTATCAAGTCCCTTTTCTCAAGCCCAAATCTAATGTGGTCACCATCTTTCAAATAAACATCGATTAAAGGCAGTGTTATACTACACCTGCCCTATCTTGTGATGCTCACGTTTCCACATCCCAAGAGGAATCATGGCATGTTTTCTTTTTCCCTTTAGACTGGGTTTTTGGATTAGGATGGGGATCAAATGTTATTTCAAATATGAATGGATCATCCACTTTCTCACTGTTCATTCCAGTCCATACCATTTGCTGGTGACTCAGCATGACCTCCGCCAAATAAATACTGTAATTCCGAGATTCAATGTAATAATTATTGATATTATTAATAATATTACTATTATTATGTATATTACTACTATCTTAGCCTTTGGACTTTCATAATGCGCTTACAACAATTAGGGAGCCATAGACATCTCTGTGATACTTGATACAGTTTTCTATGCGGTAACCTGGGACAGTTATCATCAGTCTGTGTGAGCATTAATAGTGTCCTGTAAGACTGTATAACAGGCTGGAATTAGTACATTCTTCAATAGAAGATCTAACTCATAAAGACAGTGAATAAATAGTACAAGGCCAGCAAGCACCTTTGCTTAATAATCACATTATGGTTTGGACTGGAGTTTTAAAAAAACAGATGCACAATGACATTTATCTTGCAGGTCCGGGGTAACTGTGATAAAATATGCAAGGCATCCCCTTCATAATGCAGTTTTGCCTGAGGAGGCCCGGTATAAAGCAGGAGTTGTAAAGGTGACACTGCCTTCCTAGGCGTAAAAGATGCACCTTTGGTTCTTGTATACTCATTGACTCTAAAACATCATGCAAAGCTGAAGCAAAGGATAGCTCGTGAACACCCTAATGGCTGAGGGCGGAAATCTCCAGGCCGAGCCTTAAAAGCCCATATTGCAGATTTTTTAACTTTGCAAAATATGATTTCTTCCTTTACAAATAAATGTTATTGACTGATGGTCTTTGCTTGGGATAAATGGAGATCCACATAGTGGTGAAATAGCAAACAAGAGCCAGGAGTGAAGCGCATTGATGTATACATCACTTGTAGGTACAGCCAGAAACAACAAGTGGATTTAGTCCTGTTGCCGAACTCATGGAATCCCTTAGCGACTAGTTGCCATGAAATGACTCATACCAAGTCAACTGTTAATCTAACAACTATAACATCTCAGAAACCACAGTCTTCTGCATCAGATTCCCATATGCCACAATCAAATTGGATATTTGGGAGGTAAACAAAGTGGGCATAACTTTAATGCCCTTGAAAGGCCTTCTAATTAGGCACTGGTTTCCCAGCCCACAGGAGCACTGAATCACAAGCATTGAATGCCTCTGTTAGCAAGAAACAAGGCCGCCCCAGGGACGCTCAGCATACATCTGAGCGTTTACTGTTTAGCTGTAGTTCTTTTCACATTTCTGACTGTTCTAGTGTGTTAAGTGTATGCTTTAAACGTATCTGATGCTGTTCAAGAATCAATAATATGCTGTGTGACCACTCTGACCTGCGCATATAGAGAAGACATAAACACAGAGCATATTCAAGTCACAGACTTGGAATCCGTATTGACCTTGAATAAATACAAAATAAGCTGAGGCAGAATTCTGCACCCGTCCCAAATACATTACTCCGTCCCTCCCCTTAAAAGTCAATGAAGTTAAATCAAACATTTTGAATAATTCATGAAGCGAACTGTATATTAATATCATCATTAAAGTAGCACAGTATTCAATGCTACCAGTTACCTAGCTCACCAAGGATACATAATAAAGATTATGGAATTGCTTTTTGCTCTTATTTATTTATAATTGCCATTTCCTAGATTAATAACAATATTGCTGATTGAAAAACCGATCACTGTACCCTTCATATCAACTAGATTTGCACAAGTTTATGTATGTCTCCCACAAAGGTATCCGAACAACAAGGCCATAGTTCCATTTGGTGTTTCACAATCAATATGCACCTTGAATTCTGTCCAATAAATGGGATTGCAGTTACAATATTTTGGCATATAGAGGACTACATCAGACTAGCATTTCGATACAGCGTAATGCAGTGCCTTGCAAATTATTCTTTTTAAACCTTCACCTTCAGGAAGACCCTCAAGACCTGGCTCTTCGGCTAGACAGACCTGCGGACCCCCCCCCCCTAGCACCTCGAGACCCTCATGGGTGAGTAGCGCGCTTACAATCCCCTGATTGGTTGATTGATTGAAACGAAGACACGTGTTATTTAAACATGTTTTCTTCTACGGCCGCGCATCCAGAAAAATGTTGGTTTTTGATGATATAATGTAACACCTATGAAGACAACTATTTTAATGCTTGCATATGAGCGGCTATCGTAGCAGAGTTAACGCAGTACATGCGTGGGAGTCTCAATGTTATTTAGTCAGGAAAACATTAATTGTACCACTTGTACCAAGTGGATAGCTGCAGTTTCGAGGTTAATTTCTGTTTCACCCTTATTTGTCTGCTTGACAGATGTCTGTGAGCGCTTTTGTGCAGAATGTTCCAGAGTCAGCCTTTGCTGAAGCCCCTGTGACCCATCATTGGAATGGTGGGAGCTGGTGCTGGGGTGAGGAAAGGGCACTACAAGGCTGGCATTACAGGAGTCAGAATAGAAGTGAGAGAGGAGCCAAGGTTTCATACAAGTAACCTGATAGAGGCCAATGTACAGAAAGGCACTGGATTTACTCATTATTTTTAGTTAGCCAGGCCTCTCCTAGGCTTCTCCTGAGAGAAGTCCCTGGTCTTAAGACAACAAATACGTTTTAGTGAATCCATCTTCCTTTCCGCGTAGAATTGCTAAATGATGAGAGGAAGACCCTGAGCTAAATAGTATTTCAGGTAAATTGCCTGGATTCCACTGATTTAGCAGTACGTAGACAACTGAGTCAACCCCTTGTATTCTAAAAATATTCGAGGACAAACTGCTGAGGCTGCAAGTACAGTGATAGATGAATGTTGGGGAAAGAGCAGGGAGCAATGAAGGCACCAACTGGACTGCTAGTTCATTCACCTAAACAGGTCAGCACAGTCAGGGAGAAACTATAAGTTATGTATTGCTCTCACTGAGAGCCACTAGCATGGCTGCCAGATTCTACTTCTGGTACTTCACTGCTATCACATAGCAACAGTTGTTAACAAAAGCTGTTACTCACTATTGACATGTCATAAAAGAATAGCAGGCTGCTCTGACAAGGCTCTCACAGAGTCTGTCATAGCAACAATGGAAATGTGGGAGCACAGCTTCTGTAAGAGAAGGAAGGAAAGGCACAGAGAGTGGTGAAGGTAGGTGGCAGGAGGCCAGGTATTTTCTTTTTGTATTTTTTGTTTTTGGGACTGAGAGGAGAGGCCATGTTATTTATGACGTCCACATACATCCTCTACCCCTATGTAGCAGCTGTTAGTAGTGATGGATTTTTTGAGTGCCATACAAAACATAAAATTATAGATGGACAGGAAATTATAGATGGGTGAATAGTCGCTACCACCAGATTATCCTACTCAAAAGTCTTTGCAAACCTCAAAGTTGGACTAAAAACACACATTTTCCTCACATTTCTGTGAGGAAAACTGCTGGAATCCACCGGGAGCCACAAATTTCCTACTACCAATAATTCCCCCAAGTCTCCCAATAAAAATGGAATGGTCATTTGAGGGGTGAGGACTAGGTCCGATGCCTGGGCTGACCCATTTTTGCACCTCTTAAAATCACTGATGTCTAGTGGGCTTTCTGCCCTCGGGGGCAGATTTCCGATAACAACCTCCAATCTGTCCTTGGGGGCAGAAAGACATTTGGGCCTGGGAGAGGGGGAAGGGGGAAAAGGGAAGCATTAGTACATGCGTGGGGGCCACTCCCCCTCAAAATATAGTCCCTGGTGTCTAGTGGGTGGACCCCTGCTTGGGGATCGCCCTCCTGCAGAAATCCCCAAGCAAGCATCCATGAGGGAAATACATCATTGGAATGGGGAGATGTTCCCCTTTCTATTGATACCTCTCCAATCTGAATCAATGCTCGGGGGCCTAAGATAGGCCCTAGAACACGGAAGTAGTGAAAGCCGATAGGCTCATTTCACTTTCATTTTCAATTGTAAAGCTGTCAGCGCTCCATGCGCGCCAACTGTTATAAAAAATTAAACAAAATGCCTTGTGTTGCTGTGAAAGCTCTTCCCCAGCAGCTGAAGGTGAAATTTCAAAAAAGGTAGTCTCTCTGGTGCTTTCACCAGAGTGATTTCCTGCACCAGGTGGTAGGATGTGCTGGAGCCATACATAGCACCTGAGCACTTATGCAAAGGACGTCTCCAGCACATCCATAGCACTAAGCCTGGGCCTAGTTAACAGAGTTCCGCATAGCGGAACTCTGCAAAGTGCAAAAAAAATCTGCCGCGCTACGCAGAGCTCCGCGAGCAGTGGAGTGCGTTAGATAAATGCCGTTTGTGGTGATTTTCAGTGCCAGGTGCTTGTCCGCACTGTGCATCATCGCAAACGGCACCATGCAGAGTGGAAGCGGACGCTGCTTCCTTTCTGCAGCTCAAGTAGATTTATATTCGAGCAGCAGCTTTCTCAACGCGAATGGACGGTTTCTCAACGCGAGCGGTCGCGAGCATACGCGACCACTCGCAATGGGAAATCTGACCGCCCGCGTTGAGAAATCTCGCCGGGAGGTTGATTTTCCACACTCGCGCTCACAAACTTGATGTTGACGAATGTGAGCGGGGAAAAAACTCTGCTCCGCAGTGCAAAGCGGAGTTTTTCGGAACTCTGCGAGCTCCGCGTAACGCGGAGTGCAGAAAACTCCGCAAACTCCGCGAGCGGAGCGGAGTCACCACCCAGACTTACATAGCACCCAAGTGGTCAAAGCAGAATAAAGTCAACAGAAGGCACTTACTTTTCTCTTGTAAGTTACTGGTCTAGTCATATAAAGATTTATAATTATGATGAACTATGTGAATAGCATGAAGTAATCTTGCTGACTCTTCTACAGAGTATAATATAAAATATTTTAACTACAAAGTCATCATGTATGCCTAAAAATAGCTTAAATAATGACACGAGGGATGTTAGCATAAGTGGCCAGGTGACCAGTCATAATTGGACCTTCAGTCGGCCACGCTGGCGGGGTATGTTAGAGTGAGTCATGACACCCTAGTGCAATAGGTAAGGTCAATGGAGCCTTGTGTGTTTGTTAGTTGAGGACTATAAACACATTTTTTTAAATAACAGAAAGCGTTTTACTCTTGTAGAGCTCCAAAGGACTGGGTCTTATCTGGTTTGGGTATCCAACCGTCATCGTGGTCAGCCTAAATTTAACCCTAGATCCTGTTCCCAACCACACTTTTTAATTTAAAAAAGGGGTGTACAAACTTTGTAAACAAAAACAGATCTCCACAGCACATTATTGTTTACAAAATATTAATATATGTCAGAAATATGAATTGAATTTTAGTATACAAAATATGGTGACACATTAAAGTTCATATGCATTTTAACAAATTCCTTGAGCATTGGCAGATATTAGCCAACAGCTTGCTGCAACAGCAAATTCAAAGGGGGATTTGTTGTAATGTGTTTGAGACTACTTATGTTTTGTGTCTGCCATCTCAGGTGTGGACATGGCTCTGCCATGGTACGTCGTCGGAAAGCCAAATCAGCAGGTGGTGTTATCTCTGAAATAACTCCATTCACCATGTTTGGCATATTACTCCTTTGAGGGAGGAAGAAAAAAATGCCAGAAGTGGTGGAGGTTTTGGGTAGTTTCATCCATCCAACTGCCAAACTCTAGATAGTGCAAATGGAACTCCCTGGGGAAGGATGGATTTATAGACAATTTTTAACGGGACTACCACATTCGCTAAACTTCAAATCAGTCCCAAATGTATCCTTTTTTCACATAGATGTTGTTGATAGGACATGCCGATTTTATTTTACAAACCTGGTGAAAAAGAAAAGGAAAAGAAATTAAGACAAAAGGGCTGATTATGATGTCCGTCGGACCACACACCCACAAGCCGTCGGTGGCGGTCTGACCACTGTGAGCCCTTCGGTCCATCTGCCGGAATACAATGCTGGTGGTAGGACCCACAGCAGTTGTGGGGAAGAACACTGCCTCCACCAAGATCAGTGATCCCCCTGGAGCGGCGGTCGGAATAATAGTCCCGAATGGAGGCAGTGCCGAGGAAGGCACCGCCGTCGGGATAACAATATGCCTTTCCGACAGCCCTTTCATGTCGGAATAACTTTCATGAAAAGGCTGTCAGAAATGGGTTTTGGGGCCCCCAAACAGGGCCCCTGTCCTTCATAAGCAGAGGACATGCAGGAGCACATGAAGGAAGTGTTCTTTTTCACAGAGGTTTGTGCTGCGGTCCTTTTCCTGGGCCGTAGTACAAGACATTGTTAAAAAGAAGCACTTTGCGACCACCAGCCCTGTGGAAGTTGTGGCAGTTGGACCGCCAACCACTTGTTGAGCGGTCTCCTGACCACCACAGTACCGGTCAGCAGTCTGATCACCAACCATCATAAACAGTCCTATAGAGTCAAGGTAAACTGAAAGGTCTCAAAAGAATCAAAAGATGTTGATGTGATGGTAATTAAAGGTAAATCAAGAAACATACCCAGAGATATATGGGTGTGTGCACCCAGAATGATCACTGAAACATTAATGTCAGGAAAGCTATTTATTATATGGTGTGGCTGTGAGAGCTCATTGTGTAATAAACTCAATACCTTTAACTGGCTCCATTCAGATTTGTTTGAAAAATCTTAGCTCAACCCTGGGTTGGTGTGGCTCTGAGCAGTCAGGCTTTATCAAAGGAACAAGTATTAAACATTAAGAAGTACCACAAGAGTTCAATAAGAAAGAAAAAAAGACATGATATCATTCCAAATATTTATAAAAAGAGGTTAAATTTGTAGAATAAAAATGACAAATCAACAAAAAAGAAAATGAATCACTGCTTTTTCATTCAATGCAATAAATAATTGTGATTAGAAAACTACTGGTGTTTTGACTGAATATTGGAAAAAAAATATCATGATGCAAAAATATTGTGTCAAGATTATCGGGGCATCAGAAATCTCGTCTACAGGAATATCGAAGGTAAAAATATCATTTTTAGGATTGATTATGACTTTGGCGGTGAGGAAATGGGGTGGCATGCCACTGCCCCGCTCCACCAAAGTTGATCGCCCGCCAGATTAGGAGTTTTCTCCTGGTCTGGTGGGTGGTCCTTTATCGTTCCCACAGCAGTACCTTTGAAAAAGGCAATGCAATGATAATGACTATTTAGTACATGCCGTGCAGGAACTGGGCATGCATGCACACAGGGGGGCACACCATGTGCCCCACTGCATGCATTCCAGTGTACAGTGGCCTTTGTTTTCCCACTGCCAGCCTTTTCATGGTGAGTTTACTGCCATGAAAAGGATGGCGGTGGGAAAATTCAGAATATACTTGGCGGTGCATATTGCTGCCCCAGACCACTGCGTCACCACCAGGGAATGAGATTCCCCTGCAGTTGTGGCGATGCCAAATGGTCCAACCGCCGTACTTGTAAGACGGCGGTCGGACCACTGATGTGGCGGTCCCCGTCTGCCACCCCACCACCACCACGGGTTCGGTGGTCCAATGGACCACCGAACTTGTAATCAAGCCCTTAGTATTGTTTTCAATATTGTTGTAAAAAAATATCGATGTAAAAAATATTGTAGTATGTAAGATTGTTTTTTCAATTTGTATGTCATTTATTGTATTGTGTTTTTTAGTATCTATTCATTTTTTTAGATTAGTGTTTTTAGTAAGCTACATTTTTAGTTATGAATTTTTGATGTTTGTGTATTTAGTTGTATTAATAAATATAAATAATTGTCTTTTTCTTAGCTGGGAGATATTGGGTTTTTAAAGGATAAGGGTGGGGAGATTTTTAAATATTTTTTTATTGAAATATTGTGAATAATTTTGAAAATATGCACATTTATTAATAAGATTTTTTGGGGGAATATTTTGCAAACAATTTGTTTCCATTATGATATATAAGAAAATATGCAAAAACATTTAAAAAATATATTACCATAAATGTCATAAAAATATTAAGACATGTTTAATTGAAAATTGCTATTTTTGTAATGTTTGTAATATTTTAAAAACTCTAAAAATATAACATTGTTTTTAATAATTATTGATTTTATGATTGTTAATTTTCATAGTTTCATTGTTATTTTATGTTTTATAGTTTTGGAAAGGTTGTAAAAGAATCTAATAAATATTTTCATCATTTATATTAATAAAATGATTGTTTTTTATTTTAATAATTTAGTTGGTATATATTGGTTTGTGTTTAGGTTAGTTTGTTTTTAGATAAAATTATCATTGATAATGTATTAAAAATGTGTATGATTCTAGAGTATTGATTGTACTTTGAAATTGTTTAATTTGTATTACATTCTATATTATTTACATATTGAAATAGATATGGTAAATTTCATATCTTTAGCATCCAACACCTTTTTCAAATATCCTTAAATCTGAGTGGAATTATTAAATGTTACCCTTTTACTGCACAACACCTTCATCCAATATGGTTGGATTGGATTGGGAATAGAAAATTTCACCCCTTTAGTGTTCAACACCTTCCTCAATTTGGTTTAGATTGGAGTGGGAATAGTAAATGTAACCAGCTTACTGTCCAACGCATTCCTCAAATTGACATAGATTGGAGTGGGAATAATAAATGTCACTCCTTTAGTCTCCCACACCTTCCCCAAATTGGTTTAGATTGAAGTGAGAATAGTAAATGCCACCTCTTTATCGCCCAACACCTTCAATAGCTTGGTTTAGACATGAGTGGGAATAGTAAATGCCCATCGGAAGCCAACCGGAACGACCGGCCGGTTTAAATTCCGATCGGCTGTAACTTAATCAGCCGGTCGGAATTGAAACCGGCGATGAGTGTCGGAAAGCCTACGACCCTAGGTTGGGAGCTTTCCGACACTCATCGTAATCGGCCCCTTAGTGTTTAACAATTTTTTTATGAATGATTTATGCTGGAGCGTCATTATTAATTTTGATATTTTTATTCTGAAAACTTTTATTTTATATTTATTTGTACGTAGTAAAATATTTTTTGTTATTTTATTAGTATTGTTGTTCATTAGTAATACAATAAAATTTGTAGTATGTTTTTAACAATAATAATATTGATTACATTGTATTGTATAGTAAGACATGTCACACATTTTTCTCATTTTATTTCTGTGTTCAAAGTTTTATTTTTTGTATATTTTGACATGTTTATTAATAAATATTTGATCTGAAACACAAGAAATTTTATAAAGGTAAAAGAAAACATTTAAATTATATTTACATAGTATTGTGTGTTGTACATTTCCAACTTTTAATTTCCATTATTCAACAGATTTTAAATGTTTTTATTTTTATATATATTAATATAATACATCCTGCCTTTAGGGCTCAGTAGGCCTGTCTTAAGGGTGACATAAGTATTAAAAAGGAAGTTTGGGCTTTGCCATTACTTTAAATGGCAAAGTTGAGGTACTAGTTGAAATCTGCAATGCCAGCCAGCAAGGAAAGGCTGAGAGTCACACTTTTCATTGTCCCTTGTGGAGGCACAGTATGTGCTGCAGTCCACAATAGACAATTTAATGTAAAGGTCCTTGGTGCCTCTGGTACCATATACTAGAGACTTATATGTAAGTTAACTCATACCAATTGTAGGTAAACCAATCAAACATATGCCTTTAAAGAATTTGAGCACTGGCACTGAGATCTGTTTAGCAGACATCTGTGCACCTTAAAAGCTCAAAAATAAGTGGCACCAACTCGAAAACCTGTGTATGATCAAGAAAAACGAGAAATTTCATTGCAATTAATAATAATACCAAGATTAGCTAAACCCCTTCCATCCGCCACATTAATCATTTGACGTTTTATAATTAATCGAAGACACTTGATTGCAAACCAAAGTGGTATCTATCAATGCATACCGATTTCTATAGAAGCTACATCCATAGGCAGTGCAGTTTTTTAAATCTTCACTGATAGCCAAGCAGGGGAATAAAAGTTTAGGCATGGAAGGCATCTTGCTCTTTCAGGACATGGAGGTATCCATTGCAGATATAGAGGCTGTGGTTTGTTACAAAGTCTACGGTTTAATTTATTGGCTTTGTTTTCACCAATCAGTCACCACACAATAGAGTCTATCTCTTTGATTATACTTTCAGGCATTGCACACTGGCCAATTTTGTTTATTTACATCTCCTGATATACCTGACATAATACTAACAAGTCACATTCAATTTTTTTACAGAGGAAATTCGATTGTGTCAGTAAGTAGATTTACCTTTTAGTCAAGTATGTTTAGTTCATCTTCATAATCAGAGTGTATCTCTGGTGGTCAATCACTTGGAGAAACCACCATCCTACTTTGTTTTGTGTTATGGAGCTTGTGAGAAACTAGGTTGTTGGTTGAGCGGGAGGGGAAACCCTTACTCAAGCAACTGTCGCAATCCTCATCAGGGTAAATCACAAAAAGTCACAAAATTAACATGTGCTTACCCCTCTGGTGGCTTGGCACAAAAGCAGTCAGGCTTAGACTTAGAGACAATGTGTAAAATATGTATGCAACACACAAACAGTAATAAAGTTAAAACACAACACAAGAAATATCCCACAACAATTTAGATAAATGGAGTAAATCTTAATGAATAACATTATACAAGAACCACAAAAATCTAATCAGTGGAACTGGAGATATGCAATTTCAAAGGTAAAAGCAGCACCCAAAAGCACAAAATGCCAAATGGGGTTATCTGATCATGACAGGCCAGAACAAAGTCAAAAGATCTTGCTGACCTCGTGGCCTGTGTCCCAAGAAAATGGCCTTTTACATTTTACAAGCTCGGATGTGGCTTCACATGTCGCTCTGAGAGGAGATGGTGATCCAATTCCCTTGCAGCACTGATTGAATCCAGCACTCCTCTAGGAATCACCAGCCTCCTACTTGGATGCCATGCATTGTAATCAAGTTCAGGTATCGAAAATTGTGGTGGAAGTCAATAATGCCACTTTTCGAGTGCTATGGGACATAAATCAACTACTGAATAGATGATCTACATACAGGTACCCCTTTTGCTATATACGTGTTTTTTTTTGGGTCATCTTCATCCGTTTAAAGACCACATTATTGTTAAATGTCAGGCAGACCCGATTGTGACAAAATGTCTGCCGCCATGAAGCTTGTGTTTGGCTATCCTGTGCCTACTTCAAATATTAATATTCTTTATGTCTCCTGTATCTAAGGTAATCCTTCATTACTACCCCATTATATAAAAGGATATATCTTTGTTCCACGAAAGGTGGCTGACAGTGGAGCTACTGACTGTGTGTATGCAACAAAGCCCAAATATAATTTCAAACTTGTTGTAGTTTGTACCATTTTCTTTGGGCTGGTAGTATTATTATTAAGTGACTACAAATTTAGATTAGGGATGGGTGGAACTCCGTGGAGTTACATAAAAACTCTGCAAGATTCTGCAGAGTTCCACGAGCAGTGGGAATTCGCCACATTTTGCTGCTCGTGCTGATTTTTAGCCCCGGGATATTGTTCAGCGCACTAAAATCAATGAGAACTGCAGCAGCTTTCTCAACACGAACGATTGCCATCTGCCGTGACCGCCCACATTGAGAAATCTCTCTGGGAGACATTCTAGCACCCAAAAATCATTCTAGTGGATGCAAATGAAAAAAAATGGAATGCAGAGTGGGCAAAACTCCCTGAACTCCACCGGTAGAGACAAATATTTCACCCTCCTCTAATTTAGATCAAGAGTGTGTCATTGCTGAGGCAAAAAATAAACAAGCCAATACTTGACTACCCTCATCTATCAGATAGACCTCAATCTCTCTCTATATACCTGATATGGCATACACTAAAGACAAAGAAATGAGGGAGACCAAGGACTAAAAGGTTTGTCAGAAGAGACCTAAATCCACATCTCCTCTACTGGACTCTCCGATAAAATTCAAATCTGATCACTCCGTGAACATGGATCTTGTTGTGCAACAACTGTCATCTCTGCATGACTTGCCCAAAGCATGAAGATGAACATAGACCTCATGTAACTAGGCATCCAGGGTCTGTGGAGAGATTTAGCTGGAAAAATCATGGAAGGAGAATCTCGTAGTAGCTGCTTGGAAGATAGAAGATCCAAAATGCATAAAATATCCGACACATTAAACACTAAGGTCACCACCCTAAACAATGCCATCACTGATTTGGAAAGCCATAATCACAGAGACAAGCTATGAATATTTGGCCTTCTAGAAGGAGTGGAGGACTCTGCAAATGCCTGTGCAGAATTCCACAAAGTTTGAATTCCACACACACTGAAACTATCCTTCCACAAAGACTTTGAAACAGAGAGGGTGCATGGAGTCCCCTCTACTAAGCTCTCTGCAGATGCTGTTAGGTCCATGTAATACCCTATGGCCATGATCATTGAACCTTTATGGTACAAACATGCTGAGGTAATTCTCCAAAACATGAAAAAACATCAAAAAATAGTCTGGGAAGGTTCCAAAATCAGCATTGCGCAAGAGTTCAACAAAGACACAGTTTGTCGCAAGAAAGGTTTTCTTTTCCTAAGAAACAACTCAGAGATCTTTCAGTTCCCCACTTTTTTGTAGGACCATCTAGATTCAAGATCATGTTCAATGACACACCTAACTTCTTTGAAGAACCCGACAACCTTCACAATTTCTTAGCATCAATAAAACACTTGGAAATGACTCACTAAAACACAGGCACTACCTCACATTGACTTCCCAGATTGATAACTAACTTCTTCCAATTCAATACTAGTAGTAACACTGGGTGTTTATTTTACCACTATGTCCCTGCTCTGGGGCACTAAAGGTCTATATCTTTGATTTTGTGTGACGCTTATCATCCTTTACCATGTTTAACTCAAACTTTTGAAGTGCTATGCTTTTGATGCTTGTGTTGCAATGCAGATGTTTAGATGTTGCTCAACTGACTTACAGGTATTGACTGATTCATCTCTCTTAAGTGACACCGTTTGACACTCCCTAGCTCTAATTCAGTAAGCTATATGATTTATAAGGTACTCAATGTTCACAAGTATGAATGTGATTAAAATGTTTATATATGTTCATACTAGCAAGATTCCCATATGTGTTCTTACTTTTATCTTACGTACTATGGAATGTAGGATTGCTTTCTAATCTTTTGTAATCCTTTATTACTGCTCCTCTCCCTTTCAAGAATTGCATATACGCAAGTTATTGTTTATCTGTTATACTGATTTGTCCCCTCATGACGCTCTCCCTCTCTGAATTGTTAGCATGGGTGGGTCTTGGGGGCTACAGGGTCCTTACTGAGGTAGTTGAGTTGTATTTGTTGTACTTGCTCTTATTTTCTCATCTCTTCCTTTCTTTCACTTTTGCTTTTCCATTTTTTGATCTTTCCCTACTTTGCTCCACAAAGCTTCCACCAGGACAGGTTTACACATATTCCCCAGTACCCACACCTTATTAACACAACAGCTAACATTAACATCTTATTACTAGGTTTTCAATAAGGTACCCGCCTGTGATCCTCCTACGAGTTATATCCTTGAGACTCCTATCCTGTTAAACAGAAAATAATAATTGAATATTGTTATAGACTCAGGGACGGTATTATTCTCCTTTAAGAAACCAGAACTGGCCCCAAGGCCACAGTGAATTTCAACTACACCTGGGTTAATGCCTGCTTTAGCTCTCCTGCACATAAAAAGAAGAATGGTGTTCTCATTTTCACATCTAACACAATCTAATATTTTAGCAACTCTATTTCAACTCAGGTAGATGGGTCATTATCTCTGAAAAGAAGGATGATATTGACTTTTATGTTGTTAATATTTATGCACCAAACAATGATGCTCTCACTTTCTGGTCCGCTATTAAGGGAGCTCTATATGACTTACGTAAAAATAATGGTATTTTATTAAACAGTGATTTTAATCCCCCGATGGATGGGAACCTTGATAGACTCTCTAATGTGAAGTTTAGATCTCCTAAATCTCATACACCGCTTGTAAACCTTTTAAAGCACATAAACTGATAGACGCATGGAAGATCTACAACCTAACTTGAAAGTTGGCTACCTGTTGGTGGACAACTGTTTCTTTCAAAATACACTTTCTCCATAAAACTGATCCAACTATAATCTCAGATCATGCATGCATCTCATTTGAACTAAAAGTGGGCACCCCTCTAAAAATTGGAAAGTGAATGACATTATCACTGAGGATGATGTTCTGAGACAGGTGATTCAAGTGGATATTACTCACAATATTAATGACAACAACATACACAATACTACCCCTGACATGTTCTGGGAGGCCTGAAGAGCCACTATGTGAGTCTGTGTGATTAATTTGATGGCTGCAAAAAATAAGAAAGACCAACAGCATCTATATTACTTGGAATCCACGATTAGAAAATTAGAATCCATACTTAATTGCTCCATAATGTAAGCAGCACTACCTGAACTAAAGAGCCTTACATATGAATTCAATAAAATATTAAGTAAACGAGCATACAAATGGATCTCAGTGAGAAAGGCTGAAAAATAGTGCTGGGAAATATCTTGCTAATTATCCTAAATTTGGGAAAAATAAATGTAACATCTCCTACATTAAAAACCATGCTGGTCTTAATCTTACTTTCCAAGAAGAGATATTAGAGGCCTTCAGAACCTTTTAAGAAAAGCTGTATCAACCTGACAGGCCCATTGATATGGAATCCTGCACCAAATTTGTAAATAAACTTTCACTCCCAAAATTATAGAAAGAACCTAAAGACTCTCTTAATACATCGATATCGCAAACAGAAACACTAAATGCCATTCAAGAATAGAAATTAGGGAAGGCACCTGTACCTGACAGCTTCACAAGTAAATGCTATAAGGACTATTCCTCCTCTCTCCTCACACTATTACATCATATTTTTTCATATCTTTCCAAAAAGCGTAACATTCAAGGATCTGCCTCTATGGTGACAATAGTTGTGCTCCTAAAAGAAAAGAAAGACCCTTTAGATGTCAAAAATTATAGCCCGATCTCACTAATAAATATTGACTGAAAAATGTATGCAACAGTACTGGAAAAAGTTCTCAGCCTCTTAATTCATCCAGGATGGACAGAGTTCCTTAAAGGTAGACTGGGTTATGACAACATAAGTATCTTTTGTCATGTTCTTGATAAAGCCAAATTACTCAATGCCCCTACTGCAGCCATAGCCTTGGACACAGAAAAGGCATTTGATAGGGTCCCTTGAACCTTCCTCAGAGCCACACTTAATAAATTCGACCTGGGAGAAGATTTCATTCGTGTGAGGCTAACTCCCTACTCCCAACGTCAAGTTTGTCAGAGTAAACGGTTTCATATCATGACCCTTTAAGTTACACCAAGGTACCAGACAAGGATGTCCTTGTTCACCCCTCATGTTCCTATTGGCTATTGAACCCCCCTTTTTCTAGCATTAAGAGCCAATATAAACATCAAGGGAATTTCCAGCAGTTTTGGGTGCACAAAAGGTAGCTACATGTGTGGAAGATGTGCTAAATTTCTGAAAGGACATTGATGCCACTTTACCTCATATGTTAAGGACTATAGCTGAATATGCCAAAGTTTCAGGATACTCACTAATTAAAGACAAAACTGAAGTTTTCCTGCTTAATCCTCTATATCTCTCATAATACATGTTTGAAATGACAAAATAAAACACTGTGGTACCCAGGTATGTGGTTTGGGGTAGACCTGGAAGATACACTTTCAATAAGTGAAAACAAAATCATATCAAAAATAAAGGAGGTACTTATACTATGGTCACCAAAATATATGACTTGGTGGTAAAGCTAGGGTTGTATGTCTCCAAAACAAATGCCATTACATCGCATGCCATTACAACGCAGTTGTAACAGTGCAAGTGTTGTTACAACGCGTTACCATTACAACGCAACATTTAACCATGCAAATACCTTTACAACACATGCCTTTACAATGAATTTTGTTGTAAAAGAATGTTTTGTAAAGGATATATGTGGTGAAAGTTGTAATTGAAAATATAGATATTTTACAGGTAAATGTAAACGCTACTTATGTATGCATTATAGCTTTATATTTCCCTGTAAAATACTTATAATTTGTTAGTAATGGCATGCATGGTAATGCATGAAAATACATGTAATAATGTACTTACTTTTATAAATGTTTTTATATATTCCACACACAATGATGTCTGTTGAAATATATAAAACAATATATATAAATCCAACAACCCCTCAACACCTAACCACCCTAAAGTTACCCTTGCCACCCCAAAACCCCTACCCACCCTAAACCCTAAAACTACCCCTGCCCCCCGAAACCCACACCCACCCTAAACCCTAAAATTACCCATGCCACCCCTAAACCCATAACCACCCTAAACCCTAAAATTAGCCATGCCACCCCAAAACCGATGGCTACCCTAAACCCTAAAAATACTGATGCCAAGCCAAAACCCATACCCGCCCTAAACCCTAAAATTACGCATGCCACCTCAAAACCCATACCCACCCTAAACCCTAAAACTACCTTTGCCACCCCAAAACCTATACCCACCCTAATTCCTAAAATTACCTTTGCCACCCCAAAACCCATACCCACCCTAAATCCTAAAATAACCCATACCACCCCAAAACCCATACCCACCGTAAACCCTAAAATTACCCATACCACCCCAAAACCCATAGCCACTCAAAACCCTAAAATGTCCCTTGCCACCCCAAAACCCCTACCCACCCTAAACCCTAAAATTATTCTTGCCACCCCAAAACCCATAGCCACCATAAACCCTAAAATTACGCATGCCACCTCAAAACCCATACCCACCCTAAACCCTAAAACTACCTTTGCCACCCCAAAACCTATACCCACCCTAATTCCTAAAATTACCTTTGCCACCCCAAAACCCATACCCACCCTAAATCCTAAAATAACCCATACCACCCCAAAACCCATACCCACCGTAAACCCTAAAATTACCCATGCCATCCCAAAACCCATAGCCACCCAAAACCCTAAAATTACCCTTGCCACCCCAAAACCCCTACCCACCCTAAACCCTAAAATTATTCTTGCCACCTCAAAACCCATAGCCACCCTAAACCCTAAAATTACAATTGCCACCCCAAAACCCATAGACACCCTAAACCCTAAAATTACCCATGCCACCCCAAAACCCATAGCCACCCAAAACCCTAAAATTACCCATGCCGTTCCATAGCCCATAGCCAACCTAAACCCTAAAATTACCCATGCCACCCCAAAACCCATACCCACCCTAAACCCTAAAATGACCCATGCCACTCCAAAACCCATAGCTGCCCTAAACCCTAAACTTACCCATGCCACCCCTAAACACTTACCCACCCTAAACCCTAAAATTCCCCATGCCACCCTAAACTCCCTACCCACACTTAAACCTAAATTTACCCATCCCACCACTAAAGCCATACCCACCTTAAACCCTAAAATTACCCATGCCACCATAAAACCCCTACCCACCCTAAACCCTAAAAATACCCTTGCCACCTCAAAACCCATACCAACTCTAAACCCTAAAACTACCCTTGGCACACCAAAACCCCTTCCACCCTAAAATCTAAAACTACCCTTGCCACCCCAAGACCCATACCCACCCTAAACCCTAAAATTTCCCATGCTCCCCCAAAACCCATACCCACCCTTAACCCTAAAATTACCCATGCCACCCCAAAACCCATACTTATCTAATAGTTACATTTGCAAAGCACATCTCTTTACCATTCATACCTTTACAACGAAATTAGTTGTAAAGGCATGCGTTGTAAAGGCCTATGCATTGTAAAAAATTGCGTTGTGATGGTCAGGCGTTGTATCAACGCATGTGTTGTAACACTTGCGTTGTAATGGCATGCAGGGTAACAGCCGCAATGTAATGGCTGATCCACTGGTTGTATCTCTCCACAACGCATGCCATTACATAGCATGCCTTTACAACACGGTTTTAACAATGCAAGTGTTGTTACAATGCGTTACCATTACACCTCAAGCTTTGACCATGCATAAATCTTTACAACGTATGCCTTTACAACGATGAATTTTGTTGTAAAAGCATGTTTTGTAAAAGTATATGTGTGGTTAAAGTTGTGATGGAAAATATAAGTATTTTACAGGTAAATGTAAACGCTATTTATGTATACATTATAGCTTTATATTTCCCTGTAAAATACTTATAATTTCTTAGTAATGGCATGCATGCTAATGCAAGAAAATACAGTAATACAAAAATAATGTACTTACTTTTATATATTTTTATTATATTCCACACACAATGATGTCTGTTGAAATATATAAAACCATATATATAAATTCAACCCCTCAACCTCTACCCACCCTCAAATTACCCTTGCCACCCCAAAACCCAAACCCACCCTAAACCCTAAAATTACCCATGCCACCCCAAAACCCATACCAACCCTAAATCCTAAAATTAACCATGCCACTCCAAACCCATACCCACCTTAACCCTAAAATTACCCTTGTCACCCCAAAACCCATAGCCACCCATAACCCTAAAATTACCCCTGCCACCCCAAAACCCACAGAAACCCTAAACCCTAAAATTACCCATGCCACCCCTAAAACAATACCACCCTAAACCCTAAAATTAGCCATGCCACCCCAAAACCCATAGCCACCCAAAACCCTAAAATTACCTATGCCTCCCCAAAACCCATAGCCACCCTAAACCCTAAATGTACCCTTGCCAGCCCAAAATCCATAGCCACCTTAAAACCGAAAATTACCCTTGCCACCCCAAAACCCTTGCCACCCTAAACCCTAAAATTGCCCATGCCACCCCTAAACCCATAACCACCCTAAATCCTAAAATTAGCCATGCCACCCCAAAACTCATAGCCACCCTAAACCCTAAAATTACCCTTGTCACCACAAAACCCATACCCACCCTAATTCCTTAAATTACCCTTGCCACCCCAAAACTCATACCCACCCTAAACCCTAAAATTACCCATGCCACCCAAAAAACCCATACCCACCCTAAACCCTAAAATTACCCTTGCCACCCCAAAACCCATAGCCACCCAAAACTCTAAAATTAGCCTTGCCACCCCAAAACCCTGATCCACCCTAAACCCTAAAATTATCCTTGCCACCCCAAAACCCATAGCCACCCTAAACGCTAAAATTATAATTGCCACCCCAAAACCCATAGCCACCCTAAACCCTAAAATTACCCATGCCACCCCAAAAACCATAGCCACCCTAAACGCTAAAATTACCCCTGCCACCCAAAAACCCATAGCCACCCTAAACCATAAAATTACCCCTGCCACCCCAAAACCCATACCCACCCTAAACCCTAAAACTCCCCTTGCCACCCCATACCAACCCTAAACCCTAAAATTACCCATGTCACCCAAAATCCATAGTCACCTTAAACCCTAAAATTACCCCTGCCACCCCAAAACCTATACCCATCCTAAATCCTAAAATTACCCATGCAACCCCAAAACCCATAGCCACCCTAACCTCTAAAATTACCCATGCCGCCCCAAAATCCATACCCACCCTAAACCCTAAAATTACCCAAGCAACTCCAAAACCCATATCTGCCCTAAACTCTAAAATTACCCATGCCACCCCTAAACCTATACAAACCCTAAAATTACCCATGCCACCCCAAACTCCCTACCCACACTAAACCCTAAAATTACCCATGCCACCCCTAAAGCCATACCCACCCTATACCCTAAAATGACCCATGCCACGCCAAAACCCCTAACCATCCTAAAGACGAAAATTACCCTTGCCACCTCAAAGCCCATACCCACCGTAAACCCTAAAACTACCCTTGCCACCCCACAACATCTACCCACCCTAAACCCTAAAATGACCCTTGCCACCCCAAAACCCATACCCACCTTAAACACTAAAATTACCCATGCCACCCCAAAGCCCATACCCACCATAAACCCTAACACTACCCTTGCCACCCCATACCCTCCTGAAACCCTAAAATTACCCATGCCACCCGAAAATACATACGCACCTTAAACCCTAAAATTACCCATACCACCCCAAAACCCATACTTACCTAATACTTACATTTGAAAAGCATATCCCTTTAGCATTTATGCCTTTACAACAAAATTAGTTGTAAAGGCATGCGTTGTAAAGGCCTATGCATTGTAAAAAATTGCGTTGTGATGGTCATGCTTTGTAACAACGTATGCGTTGTAACGCTTGCGTTGTAATCGTATGCAGGATAACAGCCGTAATGTAATGGCTTTTCCCCTGGTTGTATGTCTCCACAACGGATGCCATTACATCGCATGCCTTTACAATACAGTTGTAACAACGCAAGTTTTGTTACAACATGTTACCATTACAAAGCAAACTTTAACAACGCATATACCTTTACAACGCATGCCTTTACAACGGCTTTTGTTGTGAAAGCATGTTTTGTAAAAGTATATGTGTGGTTTAAGTTGTGATTGAAAATATAAGTATTTTACAGGTAAATGTAAACGGTATTTATGTACACATTATTGCTTTATATTTCCCTGTAAAATACTTATAATTTCTTAGTAATGGCATGCATGGTAATGCAAGAAAATACATGTAATACAAAAATAATGTGCTTACTTTTACACATGTTTTTATATATTCCACACACAATGATGTCTGTTGAAATATATAAAACCATATATATAAATCCATCCCCTCAACCCCTACCCACCATTAAATTACCCTTGCCACCCCAGCACCCCTACCCACCCTAAACCCTAAAACTACCCTTGCCACTACAAAACCTATACCCACCCTAGACCCTAAAATTACCCTTGCCACCCCAAAACCCAACCCACCCTAAACCCTAAAATTACCCTTGCCACCCCAAAACCCATACCCACCCTAAACCCTAAAATTACCTATGCCACCCCAAAACCCATACCTACCCGAAACCCTAAAATTCCCCATGCCACTCCAAAACCCCTACCCACCCAAAATCATAAAATTACCCTTGCCACCCCAAAACCGATAGCCATCCTAAACCCTAAAATTACCCATGCCACCCCAAAACCCATACCCACCTTAAACACTAAAATTACCCATGCCACCCCAAAGCCCATACCCACCCTAAACCCTAACACTACCCTTGCCACCCCATACCCACCCGAAACCCTGAAATTACCCATGCCACCCCAAAATACATACGCACCTTAAACCCTCAAATTACCCATACATACCCACCTTAAACCCTAAAATTACCCATACCACCCCAAAACCCATACTTACCTAATACTTACATTTGAAAAGCATATCCCTTTAGCATTTATGCCTTTACAACAAAATTAGTTGTAAAGGCATGCGTTGTAAAGGCCTATGCATTGTAAAAAATTGCGTTGTGATGGTCATGCTTTGTAACAACATATGCGTTGTAACGCTTGCGTTATAATCGTATGCAGGATAACAGCCGTAATGTAATGGCTTTTCCCCTGGTTGTATGTCTCCACAACGGATGCCATTACATCGCATGCCTTTACAACACAGTTGTAACAACGCAAGTGTTGTTACAACGCGTTACCATTACAATGCAAAATTTAACCACGCATATACATTTACAGCGCGTGCCTTTACAATGACGAATTTTGTTGTAAAAGCATGTTTTGTAAAAGTATATGTGTGGTTAAAGTTGTGATTGAAAATATAAGTATTTTACTGGTAAATGTAAACGTTATTTATGTACACATTATTGCTTTATATTTCCCTGTAAAATACTTATAATTTCTTAGTAATGGCATGCATGCTAATGCAAGAAAATACGGTAATACAAAAATAATGTACTTACTTTTATATATATTTTTATATATTCCACACACAATGATCTCTGTTGAAATATATAAAACCATATATATAAATCCAACCCCTCAACCCCTACCCACCCTAAACTTACCCTTGCCACCCCAAAACCCATACCCACCCTAAACCCTAAAACTACCCTTGACACCCCAAAGCCTATACCCACCCTAAGCCCTAAAATTACCCTTGCCACCACAAAACCCATACCCACCCTAAACCCTAAACATACCATTGCCACCCCATAACCCCTACCCACCCTAAACCCTAAAAATACCCTTGCCACCCCAAAACCCTGAGCCACCCTATACCCTAAAATTATCCATGCCACCCCACAACCCATAGCCACCCTAAACCCCAAAATTACCCCGGCCACCCCAAAACTCATAGCCATCCTAAACCCTAAAATTACCCCTGCCACCCCAAAACCCATAGCCACCCTAAACCCTAAAATTACCCCTGCCACTCCAAAACCCATAGCCACCCTAAACCCTAAAATTACCCATGCCACCCCTAAACCCTCACCCACCCTAAACCCTAAAATTCCCCATGCCACCCTAAACTCCCTACCCACACTAAACCCTAAATTTACCCATCCCACCCCTAAAGCCATACCCACCGTAAACCCTAAAATTACCCATGCCACCCCAGAACCCCTAACAACCCTAAAACCTAAAATTACCCATGCCACCCCTAAGACCATTCCCACCCTAAACCCTAAAATTACCCATGCCACTCCAAAACCCATACCCACCCTAAACCCTAAAATTACCCTTTCCATCCCAAAACCCATATTCACCCTAAACCCTAAAACTACCCTTGCCACCCTAAAACCCCTACCCACCCTAAACCATAAAATTAACCTTGCCACCCCACAACCCATGCCCACGCTAAACCGTAAAATTACCCATACCACCCCAAAACCCATATGTACCTAATACTTACATTTGAAAAGCATATCCCTTTAACATTCATGCCTTGACAACGAAATTCGTTGTAAATGCATGCGTTGTAAAGTACTATGCATTGTAAAACATTGCGCTGTGATGGCTATGTGTTGTAACAACGCATGTGTTGTAACGCTTGCGTTGTAATGGCATGCGGGGTAACAGCCGCGATGTAATGGCTGTTCCCCAAGGCTAGAAACTATTAAGATGATAACACCTCCCATTTACTTCTCAACAAGCATGCTTCCTATAAATTTTCAAATGCAATCTTTAAGACAATCGGAACTCTATTGTAAGAATTTGGGGCTGATTTCAATGGCGGTCGGTCAGACCTCAAGCCGCTATTGCGGTGGTTAGGAGATTACCAACAAGCATGCAGCCAGTCTGTCTGTCGTATTTCGATGTGACCGCCAGCGTTGGCGGTCGGGATTTGGCGATACCATATCGGGGCATGGGGCTGCAGCAGGTACCACTGCTGTGCAGCGCCTCCATGTCATGCATGGCACAAACTGCACACACAACAGTGCCTGGAGAGGGGGATACTACATGTGCCCCATATACATTTTTCTCTTGGGTCCGATGCCCAGGGACCATGTTTACAGCCCCTTTATACTGTTTCCAAAAGCCTTTTCATGGCGGTGGTTCCCGCATGAAAATGCTGTTGGAAAGGGGTATCATAATACTAACAGTGATGTCTGCCTCATCACCATCACCATGCTGAGATGCTCATCCGACCGCCGCCCCGTCAGGATCTAGGATCCTGGCAGAGGCAGCGGTCTTGCATCCGACAGCTCTGGGTCTGACTGCCAGTATCGTTATAAGGCAGTCGGACCGAATGACTGCCGGCAGTCATACCGCCCCTGACAGCTTGTTGGCAGTTTGACTGCCACTATCTTAATGAAGCCCTTTCTTTGGAAGAATAAGAGAGCAAGAATCTCTCTGAAAAAATATGGTGAGCCTGCCATGAAAATTGTGGGAGTGAGGAAATTAAGGGGGCCGTACAGGGCCCCCTGTTGCCTCTGGACCAGGGGATGCATGCAGGGGGGCACATAGTGTGCCCCGCTGTCTGCATGCACCCCCAGTTCCAGCACGGCATAGGCTTCACAGTACATGCCGTGCTGAAGCGTGCTTTGGTGCTCCTATTGTGGTGCCTTTCTAACAGGCACAGCTGTGGGACCGTCAAAGCACCGCCCACCAGTCCACAAATTAACTTGTATTCTGGCAGGCAGTGTGCGGATGAGTTTGGCAGTGTGGGAGCAGGGCGGTGGCATGGTGGCCCGCTCCCAAGCTTGTAATCAGGCCTTTAGACTTGATAAAAAGGTTGGTGGGGTTAAACTTCCTTACTTTCAAAAATACCAACTTGGCGGGAAGACCCCCTGCTTCGAGTCGACAGAATTGAAGGCGTTAGGGTGCAAACCCATTTTCTTTTCTTCCGTTCAGTCTCCCACGTGGATCCCTTCAACCAGGGCTCCCCTTGACAGCAGCATCTTGTCTCTGAAGAAAATTACCCTATTGGCGTTGAAATCCAGAGAAGTTGGTTTGGCACTATTTACCCATTGACTGGACTAGGCACATTTGGTCCAGACTCCAGCAATGGGAAAGTACTCGGAGTAGGGATTATTTCACATGTCATGCATATGTGTACATTTAACACTTGTGAAGTCAAAATATACACACCTGCATAGACACATATGAAAAAATATTCCCCGCTGTCAGAAACATTGCCACTTGCCCAGCAGGTGACATCGTAATACGGCAGACGGGAGAGCGCCACTGCGAGGTCTTCTTGGTACCACCGCTGTGGAGGTAAGACCGCCAAACTCGTAATAAGTCCTATAATCTTTCTAATTTAGATTTCAATGACTTTTTTTAGATATTGCTAATCCTGATCTTCCGGTCTTGTTCCAAAAACTCGTAAAGTAGCTTCAAAAATCTATAACATTTGGTGGAATCCCAAATTACAGTTCACCCAAAAACTGATAAATTCAAGAAACTTACATAGAGTCTGAATATCAGTTTGGCAGAGCATGGACCACCAAACTCACTGTGGCGCAGCAACGTATTACAACTTTGGTGGTCGGACCACCATGGGACTGCCACAACTGCCAGGGATCCACAATCCCTCGATGGTGGCATGGTGGTCTGGGGCAGCAATATACTGTTGGTGCACTGCAACACCGCAAGCATATTACCTCTTTCCAGACCTGCGCACATCTCATGGTGGTGAGCCTGCCATGAAAAGTGTGGCAGTCAGGAAAGTAAGGGGGCCATGTGGGCCCCCTGAAGCCCCTGTTCATGGGGGTGCATGCAGGTGGCACATGTTGTGCCCCCCATGTGCATGCACCCCTGTTCCTGCTTGGCATGCACTCCACAGTTCATGGGGTGCAGGAACAAGCTTTGGCACTCCCTCAGCGCTGCAGTTTTAAGGCTTGCATATGGGCCTTAGAACTGCACCACCTCTGGACGGCCCCGAGACACCGAAATCACTTGCACTTTTGCTCACCCCACGAGTAGTTGCTGTTATTTGCACAAAACTGCTGCTAAGTTCACAAAGGCATTTTAATTTGTGTGATAATCTGTTTTATTGAAAGCCTACTTTTAAAAATCTTCACTGTATGAATTTGATGTGGCGGAAGGGTGGAATCGAACTCTGATTCGGGGGAGTTGGTCCAGAGACTAGACCCGCCATCTTGTGGATTCAGCGGTCTAGTTGTTAACCCTGGAATCCTTAAAAAGGGACGCTGCGCTAACGTGATCGGCCCCAAGACACCGAAATCACTTGCACTTTTGCTCGCCCCACGAGTAGTTGCTGTTATTTGCACAAAACTGCTGCTAAGTTCACATAGACATTTTAATTTGTGTGATAATCTGTTTTATTGAAAGCCTACTTTTAAAAATCTTCACTGTATGAATTTGATGTCGCGAGGGTGGAATCGAACCCTGATTGGGGGGAGTTGGTCCAGAGACTAGACCCGCCATCTTGTGGATTCAGTGGTCTAGTTGTTAACCCTGGAATCCCTAAAAAGGGATGCTGCGCTGACTTGCAGCGGACGCGCGCAGCGAGCGCGCCATTGCCGCGCCGAAGGCGCACCTAAGGCAAGCCCATCTGCGCCCGTCAGCGTCCCGGAGGCGCACGGAGCCGGCCAGGCTGCTGGACGCCCCATCGGTTGGAGATCTTCACTATGCTACAGCAGAGCAGAGCTGCTTGACATTGGTAAGGGTGGGGAGTGTTGCTCCCACTTCTCTCTCGAACCCGATGCTAACATTCTTGTTTGCACGCATTGCAATTGGGGGGCTGGTTCCTCCCATAGGAGGATTAAAGGGGGTAGCGAGGACAACAGTACTTCCACTTCCCACCAGACTCGTGAGGAGGGTGAGCAGCTTAAGGCTCTGTTACTGAATACCCGGTCTGTCAAAAAGCATGAGTTAGCACTTTATGACCTCCTGTCGGACAATAACCCTGATATAATGTTTCTAACCAAAACATGGCTTAATGAAGGATCCAACCCTACCATCGTGAGTGCCATTCCCCCAGGTTATCGGATCATTAGAAAGGACCAGCAAAATAGCAGAGGGGGCGGGGTGGCTATAATTTTTAGGAACAGCTTTTCGTGCTCCTTATTACCTACTGAGGAAGTAGAGGGGTCCGAAGCTCTTGGATTTCTTTTTGTGGTGTCCCCATGCCAATCTGTTGCAGGCATGCTCATCTATAGGCCCCCAGGCCCAGCAGGGAAATTTGTTGTTGAGTCGATTAGTCACGCTATTTCCCCCATTGCAAGTGCAACCAAATACAAGCACTGTTTGGTATTAGGAGACCTCAATATCCATATGGATAAAGTGGATGAACAGGAGCCCATGAGGTTACTGGAAGCCTTAGATATTTTTAAACTGTTCCCTTACATCCACCTCCCCACCCATGAGAAGGGTCATATTCTAGATCAGATCTTCTCTAATGTGAGATTAGAAACGGATGCTCCTATTCCATTAGTGTGCACCGACCATTTTTTGTTAGGCTTTAGAATCAATAAGGAGGCAGGCCACACGCATTTACATCACAAGCCAGGCTCTAATAATTGTAGATCCTTTAACTGGATCACCCCAGAGGTTAAAACTGCTGCTCTGAGGCAGCACCCCATCCCTTACAGCAGCAATCTGGAGGCAGGCGTGCTCAGCCTCGAGAATTGGTTGGACCAACGTACCTTGGAGTTGGCTCCCCACACAATGCATGCGGCCAAGTCCGGCCGCGCCTCTGCCCCCTAGTTTACAGAAGCTCTTAGAAAGAGCAAAAGTGCCTGTAAACGCTTGGAGAGAGTGTGGAGGATTAATTTTAATCCCGGGGACAAAGCCTGCTATAAACAGGCCCTGAAAGCCCACTACAATAAAATCCGTGAGGCTAAGAAACAGTTTTTTACTTCTAAAATTGAGTTAGCAGGGAACAAGAGCAAGGAAATCTTTACAATTGTGAAAGATTTCACCTCCCCCAGTATGGTGGAAAGGCCGTTCACACCCACGAATGAATGGACCAATCATCTGGCGGAGTACTTTCACGAGAAAATCAGAATCATACAAAACTCCTTTGAGACCATATCACGGGTAAACGAAGCAGTTATAGTACCAGCAGCTGTGGCTAATTGGGAGTCAGGCGCTGGTCTTACCCAGTTTCCCCCGGTCTCCTTGGAGGAGACACTGGTGATAATGAAAGCACTTGAGTCTGGCTCCCCTACAGATCCCTGCCCAGCTAAAGTCCTTTCTTCTATATCTGGGATTATTAATCCAGCAGTTAATCAGATTCTGAACTCTTCTTTGCAAATAGGGCAGGTCCCCGAGAGATGGAAAGATGCTAAAACCCTCCCTCTACTTCAGAAGCCTGCCGCCGATCCTGCGGTGGCTTCAAACTATAGACCGATTTCTTTATTGCCCTTCTTCTCCAAAGTTTTGCAAAAATGTGTAAACTTGATTTTTACGGAATATGTGGAGGCCTATCATGTATTACACCCCAGTCAATCGGGCTTCAGAGCTAACTTTAGCACCGAATCTGCCCTTCTGGAAGTCTCGGAAGCCATTAAAGAGACTCTGGACAAAGGGGGAAAAGCAGTGTTGATACTGCCGGACCTTTCCGTGGCCTTTGACACCGTGCCCCATGATCGGCTCTTACAGAGACTCCTCGAGTGCGGCGTAGGGGGCACGGTGTTCAAGTGGTTTTCATCCTTTCTTAGTGACCGTCAACAAACAATTTGGTCCCCTCCATTTGCAGCCCCCATTCCCGCTATGAAGGTGGGTGTTCCACAAGGATCTATCTTAAGTCTGTCACTCTTTAATGTGTATATGGCTCCCCTCGCTTTGGTAGCCGAGAGACGCGGCGCGAAAATAGTATCATATGCAGATGATACTCAACTGTTGTTCACCGGCGAGAAGGGCACTGATTTCAGGGGTGGGGAAATCAATACCTGCCTGACGGAGGTTTTTTCCTGGCTGAATTACGACCAACTAAAATGTAATCCAGAAATATCAGAGATCATTTTTTTCGGCCCCCCCTCCGTGTGAAGCATGGCATCAGTGGTGGCCGCATGCCAGGTCTCCCCCGGCAGCTTCAGTGAGCGTCGTTAAGAACTTGGGGGTCAAGTTGGATGCCCAACTATCAATGAAAGCCGAGGTACAAACTGTGGCCGGCACCTGCTTTGGCCTCTTAAAAATGTTAAAAAACTTTCTTACCCTGCTGCCGGATGCTCACAAGAAAACGGTAGTTCAGGCCCTGATTGTATCACGGCTTGACTATGTCAACGTCATGTACCTTGGCCTTCCGGAGTACTTGTTGAGCCATCTGCAGGTAGTTCAGAATACGGCGGCTAGAGATATTCTTATGGTAGGGCCCAGAGCACGTATGTCCACACATTTGAAGTCCCTGCACTGGTTTCCAGTTCGTAAAAGGATTCAATTTAAAGCTTTGGTTATGGCTTTCAAGGCCTTCCATGATACTGGAGCCATCTATATTAGAAATAGGATCCAGCATTATGTGCCACAAAGATCCCTCAGATCTTCAGAAGAGCTTCTCATGACGATTCCTAAGTTTTCCCGCTCGCGATTAGGTGGCCGCTCTTTTCAAGTGTTGGCCGCCCGTTTATGGAATTGTCTGCCTCTGCCACTTAGGCAGGTCCAAGATTTGCTCTCTTTTGGAAACAGTTGAAGACCTGGTTGTTTCAGCAATAACAGCTGATGGCGCTCTTCCGTAACATGGTTGGTTTTTTAGCAGTTTTTTCTCTGTCTTGTGGTTTATAGCGCCGGGACACTCTGTGGAGTTGCCATGCCCTTTACAAATATCCTTTTACATTTACATTTTACATTTACACTGCCTGCCAGATCACGAGGAAACTCGTAATCTGGTGGGCGAGCAGAGATCGAATTTGGCGTTTGGGAGTGGGGCGGTGGTGTGGTGGCCTGGACCCACACTTCCAAAGTCGTAATTTGATCCATAGTCAGTTCATCTCAGGGTAAGATATAGCAACCTCGGCCTGGCTGAATACGTGGCCTTCTACCTTTAAAGGGAAAATTACTCCTGTTGTATCACAAATGAGACAATGGATACTACACAATGCATATTGAACTCCAGTCAAGCTACATATGCTGGGTCTCATTGACTCCAACCTTTTCTTGAACTATAAAGATGCTCCTTGTGATTTGATACACATGCTCTACACATGTAGATACGTCCTCCATTGTGGCATCAAACACAATGGATGTTACAATCACTCTTCAAAATCTATAGATGACATTACGGCCCTCTTAGGTACCTATGTTTCTCCAAACGTGCCTCCTATGCCTACTATAGACCTCCAACTAATTTATTTTGTGCTTGCCATTGGTACAAAGTTGATTCTCTCAGAATGGGAAATCACTCAGAACATTTCATTCCATACATGGTAGCCCAGGCAATGCTTCGCCAGAAGTGCTGATAACATCGGCTTTTAGAAGAAACACTCATTGTCCCCATCAAGGGTGCTCTGGAGTACACTTGAAGAGTTCCTAAGAAATAATAAAACCCTTGAACTACATATTAGCAAGGCTTCATACAGCCTTATTTTAGAACACTGCGCTAATCCCTACCCTTATTGACTGTTGTCTCCAGAAATCTTTCCCGGATAGCATTACCTGTCCCTGCAGGGAAACAGCATTTGCAATGCAGTCTAAACCACGTTGTACCTTTACAGTGAAGTCTTAACCACGCTTTAGTCTTCACCACTCAAATTTTTACAACTTCTATGGGCCCGATTCACAGAACTAACTTAAGACAAAATCCTAAACTTACTACCATTTTGGTATTCACAGAAGGCACTTACTCATTTTGGTATTCACAGAAGGCACTTACTCATTTTGGTATTCACAGAAGGCACTTACTCATTAATGAGTAAGTGCCTTCTGTGAATACCAAAATGAGTAAGTTACTCAAAATGAGTAAGTTACTCAAAATGAGTAAGTTACTCATTTTAGTATTCACAGAAGGCACTTACTCAACAATGAGTAAGTGCCTTCTGTGAATACCAAAATGAGCAAGTGCCTTCTGTGAATGCCAAAATGAGTAAGTGCCTTCTGTGAATACCAAAATGGTAGTAAGTTTAGGATTTTGTCTTAAGTTAGTTCTGTGAATCGGGCCCTATGTATTTGCAAGTAACGTCATTACTACACATGAGTTTACAATGTATTTTAAATCTAGATATTTATCACGCATGTGTGTACCCCTACTGTCATTACTACGAATTTTTTACCACTAGTGTCATTACTACTTATGTGTTTTACCACTAGTGTCATTATCACCAATATCTTTACCACGCATCATTATGTAAGTATATGGGTAAGTATATAAGCAAGTATATGTTATAGCTATTTGGTAAATATTAACTTTATAATTATTTTCTTTATATGTTTTTTAATGATAAATTTTAGGGACAGGATGTAAGGGGCATAATGGTATTGGGTAGGGAAATGTATTAATAATCAGGTATTAATTTATATACTTTTAAAAAATGTATAATACGTTTTAGGGACAGGATGCAAGGGGTATAGGGTATTGGGTGGGGAAGGGTATCAATACTCAAGTATTAATGTTAATAGTTTAGTATTAATATTTATGAATTATAGTTCTTTGTAAATCAATAATAACTTTAAATTGTTTTATAAAAATGCAAATTAGTATCTAGGGATAGGATGCAATGGAGGGATATAGGGGTATTGGGTGGGGAAGTGTATTAATACTCTGCTATTAACTTAATGCTTTAGTATTAATCTTTATGAATTGTAGTTGTAAATTAATAATAATTTTACATTTTATATTATTTTGTAAAATTGAAAAAGTAGTATTTTGGGATGGGATGCAAGGAATATAGAGGTATTGGGTGGGAAAGTGCATTAATACTCAGGTATTCATTTTAATACTTTAGTATTCATATATAAGATTTGCTAATTTGGAAAAAGAATATTAATATTAAAATTGTAACATTTTACAAAAATTTAAAATTTGTGTTTAGGGATGTGATGTAAGGGGTATAGGTGTATTGGTTGAGGCAGTAGTATTTTGGGATGGGATGCAAGGAATATAGAGGTATTGGGTGGGAAAGTGTATCAATATTCAGGTATTAATCTATATTGTTAGTATTAATGTTTATGTTTTGTAAATGCTTTTGGAGAATGGATTTTATTCTGGTTGTTGTAACAAAAAGCATTTTTACTACTTTTACTTTTTGAAAGTGTGTTTTTTAGACCCAAAATGAGTTGTAGGTAATGGTTTTACATTTAAAACCATGCCTTCTCTGTATTTATTTTCTGGGGATGTTAATTTGTACCTAAATGGATTGTTGGAGTTCTGTTGACTCTTGGTAAAACAGTCACCAGGAGTTGAAGAAAGAAGACAACTACAGGTAGGAACTCTATAAATTATTTTAATTTGGTAAAAACATGTGAAAAATGCCAATTGAATTGTATACAATTGTTAAAACAGGAAAGTAATTTAGGCAACTATAAGTGAACATTAGTAATGTAATATGTATGCTATACTGTCCAAGTAGTCTGAAGCCACCATCAACGGAAATTATTGAATTTGGCCCAACAGTCTTTCAGACATTTCTTTACTCTTTTTAGATAAACATGGGTTCAGGCAACCTGACAGTGTTTGGGCAAGTGTCATTTCTTGGACACTTTGGGCCTAATTATGATGTTTATCGGACCGCCACCGACAGGCCGTCGGCAGCGCTCTGACCAACTGACAGCCCTTCTGTCCGACCGCTGGATTACAAATCAGGTGGTCAGACCCTATGCGGTCAGGGTGGAAGGCTGCCAACTCTGACAGGATCAGTGGTCCCATCGTGGCGGCGGTCGGAATCACAATTGCGAATGGAGGTGATGCTGAGACAGGCACTGCCTTTAGGATTACAATATCCCTTTCCGACAACCTTTTCATGGTGAAAAGACTGCCATTAAAAGGCTGCCAGTAATGGATTTTAGGGGCCCCAAACAGCGCCCCCTTTCTGTTGTTTGCCACAGTAAAGTGACCCAGGGGGCACATGTAGTGCCCCCATGCACCTCCATGCACTGTGTGCCATGCACTGCATGGTGCATGGCACACGGTGCATGGATATGCAGGAAGTGCTCCTTTACACAGTGGTTTGTTCTGCAGCCCCTTTCCTGGGCCGCAGCACAAGTCGCCTTGTAATGGAGCACTTTGTGACCGTCATCCTGGCAATCGCACCTTAATGTAGTGGTCGGACCGCCGACTGCTTGTCACTTGAGCCCAGAGTGACTCCATGGGCTTGCTGGCTTGTCCCTTGTTTTGAAGTCTCAGGACCATCAACGACTTCCTGCAGCCCTGCTGCTTGACTCTGCCATCTGTGAATCCTACCTTGCCTGAGGTGCAATCCAGTCCTGTGCCTCAAAAGTGGGTTCTGCTTAAAAATCAATGCAGTGATGACTTTGCGCCCATTGTGATCGACGCAGTGCCCATTGATGCCAATGCAGGAGCCAATTGACAACATCACCTCGATGGACTGTGCAGCTCGATGCCAATGGATAGCACGGCTCAACATCGACACAGCATCTGCATTGTAAAGGAGACCAATGCTGAAGCCTTCATTGACTGCGCAGATCAGCACCAATGATTCACCTCCATCCATGGTATCGACAACAATGACGCACCACCTCCACTCCTCGCATTGAGTCTTTGACGTTGATGCTTTCTCCACCCAAAGTACTTTGTCAGCTGCACTTGTCTGAGTCCTGTTGCTGGTCTGCCCTCCATCGCGCTCGGCCTGAACTTTGGATTTGCCTCACTCTAGCGTGATCTTAGGTAACCCCTTAGCACTATTGACTTAGTTTTAAGCACTATTTTACGTGTATTCTTTAAACATTCATAACTCCAGTTCTACTTATTGGAATTTTGCCATTTTGGTCTGATTTTCTAATACAAATATTCTCTATTTTTCTAAGCATGTGTGAAGTATTTTTGTGGAGGTTACATTGTATTACTGTGTAAGTGTGTTGAACAAATATTTTACACATTGCCACTTTTGATAAGCCTGCCTGCTCTGTGCCAAGCTACTAGAGGGTGAGCACAGGTTATCTTTTTGCATGCATCTAGCTTACCCTGACTAGGATTGTGGTCCCTATTTGGACAGGGTGCATATCTCTGCCAACCAGAGATCCAGTTTCTAACACATGTCCCTTATATCATAGATACATTGATTTCTAGCTTTATATATTACATGACGAGAGCTAGACCTCTTAAACAATATTGCAAGTGAACTGTATCCTCCTATATCTGCTTCCGCCATTTATAAACATGTATCATGTACCTCGTTTATTTTGTACTTCAACGTTAATAAAACATTTTGAACAGAAGAAATGAGCAGGTCTAGTCTTTCTTTCTCAGGCAGTAGGGCAGCAGGGCCGTCTTTCTTGCACCAGGGCAGTCCTTCCAGAAGTGCGGGCAGCACAGCATTTCTTCTTCTGAGTCTTCCACAGGTCCAGATGTGATATGAAGATTTGGTCCAAGGGTCCATTATTTATACTTGGTGCCAGCTTTCAAAGTGGGTTAAACTTCTCAACTTCCCCCACCTATGGTTCTGGAATTTCCTTCCTTTCACTGCCCTTGTTTTATGATGCCTGGAGTCACAAAAGGCTAGTGTGGTGTTGTTTAGGTGTGTGCTGAGGCAGCTCCTTTGAAGGTCAACTGTGACAGGGGACAGCTCCACCCCTCCCATCAGGTCAGGATGGCCCATTCTGCCAGCACTCAGTCCCACTTTGTGATACTGTCTGGGAGGAATACCCAAAGGCCAACTGCCAACTAAACCATGTCATGTTACCTAGGAATCAGGCTGCAGACACTGAATGGTTAAGACAAGAAAATGTCAACTTTCTAAAAGTGGTATTTACTGGACTGAAACTTAAAATCTGAATTTACCATTCGAGAGGGTTTTAAATAACAATTAATTAGAGACCAAATATGCTATTTGTACCTATTCCCAAACAAATGTTATCACATATTAACTGTAATAAGGTAACCTAATGTTATTCAATGAGGAAGGCAGGCCTTACACCAGTGAAAAAAGAATTTAAGTGTGTGTCACTACCAGGACATGCAAACAATGCATCCTGCCCTATGGGCTGTTCAGGGCCTACCCTAGGGTTGAGTTATAATCAAAATGGCAGTTTAAAACTGCACAAAAGCTGCAATGGCATGCCTGACACATGATTTAAAAGGCTACTTAAGTGGTTGGCACAATCAGTGTTGCAATCCCACTAGTAGCAATTATTTCACAGATTCTGAGTACAAGTAGAACCACTTTACTAGGGACTTTTAAGTAAATGAAATATGTCAATTTGGTGCAAGCTTTTACCATGTTTAAAGGAAAGAGGACAAATACTTTGGCACTTGTTAGCAGTGGTAAAATGGACATAGTCCTAAGAGCCAAGAAAAACAGGTTCAGAATACAGGAGGGAGTAAGGCAAAACGTTTCAGGGGTAACCCTACAGAGAGGGCCAATTCCAGCAGAACATGATAATTTTAAGGGTGAAATGTTTATTCATTTTGATGATCATGAATATCACCAGGTTTTGAGGAGAGAGAGTCATCCTTCTGAATGTCACAATTGCCCCAGCTGCCCTGTAAACCTGCTCTGGGGATATGCTGGTAAGTGTTTTACCCATGCTAGAAAATCAATGGGTCTTGACCTACTGGGGATATGGTTTGGTAATCCAGTACCCCAGTAATATTTTCTCAGTTGTGATAGTTGACAATCATCTGTGCAGGTGATGTCAGTCTGGGAAATTAAAAAAACCTAAGCAGAGCATGTTCCCAGTGATGCAGCTGGTGTTGGTTTTATAGAAGAAGATGTGACTTTTTATAGTGATAGTTTACCAGCGACTAATGCTGCTGTTGCAGCACAATGATGATTCTACCACATTACTCTTCAGAGGTTGGTAAAGACAGCGCTGAAGTTATTCTTTGCAATCAAAGTTGCAATCTTTTATCTTCTAGTTCAGCTGCTGAATGGTAGGGATTCCATCTTTGTACCATGGATTCAGTACTTGTCAGAGGCCACCGTCTTTTGTTGCAGAGTGGAATGTATCCTGATGAAGGATTAAGCTGTTGATCAACCCAGCTTATTCCTTAACATTGGCAAATGATTCTTTCACCTTAGGCAAATGGGCCAGAAGCAAGTGCTTGGCTCATGGTACAGTGGTCCTTGCTGACTTCCTGCATCAGAATCTCAAAGTTTGTGAGCATTTTGACAGGCACTCTATTAAACAACATCTATAAACTTCTGATGGCGTTGGCAGTAGCATTTTCTACCCTTTGCCAGAAATGATCATTTGTATACTTGTACTGCTTAAAAAGGTGTTTTAACTTGTTGTACGTGGAGTTCCATTGAGTCAGAATCTCCTGCATGGGGACTTTTACAGGGACTCTATTAGTGTGCAGAAGGATTTTTAAACATTTCTGAACTTTAAGGAGATAGCTAAAATTCAAGCAAATCATCCAGCTGTGAACAGAAGTTATGAACAATTTTTTCATCTTGAGAAAGTCCTGCATAATCTGGTTGATTCAATGGGCTAAACAAAGCATCCCGCATCTGTTATGGCTTTGACAGTTTTACTTCCATTGTCAGTAGCAATGAATCTAATCCTGATACCTTTGGGTTGAAACTATTTTAAGACTGTGGGATTAAATTCCTCCAGGATGTTATCATCTATGTGTTCATGAAGAACATTGCACCTGTTGCATGCAAACTAGGCCTGGGTGAAATTTAGATGCAGGTGTAATCTGCATAATTTTGCGACTTTCACATTACACATGTCAAGGGAAATTCCCCAAATTATGCCACTTTGCATAATTTTGCGCCCTTCACAGTAAACAGCAAATGGTGAAATTCATGGCAATTTGCGGTAAAACCGCATGGGAACAATAGCTGTTTTTCGTTGTGGTCTTTTTTACAAGCATCCTCATGCCAAAAAAATAGCACAAAATGACATATTTGCATTTTGAGTAATTACATGTATTTCTGCCGTAATTTTGTGTAATTTCGCAAAAGCAAAGTACACGGATTTTGCACACTCCTAATGCAAACAATTGCCTCTAAAAACATCATTACTGTAGGAAATGAATGATAGCCTTCCCATAACTCCATTGAAGGAGTCTCAGGGTGCTATTCACAAAGGTAAGTTGCACTTGTGAGTAAATTATACTTGCAACTTTACTCTTAAACATTTGAGTAACTTTAGTACTTTTGACCGTTTATAAAATTCAAGTGTAAAATTACTCAAAGGTGTGGACTTACATATCTCCACCCCCTGAAAACAGATGTGGAGACAAATTTAAGAGTGTAAAGAAACAGTAGTAACGTCAGCACCACACACAGCCATCCACTGGTGCCTAATACCCTCCCATAGAAATTAATGGAGGTACGAACTTAAAATAAAACCCCTTGGGAAATAATGTAAAATTAAATTGATTCATTTAAAATAGTTAAAAATAAAAATACATAAATATAATTAATGTTGAAGAATATATACAAATAAAACAAATTCATTATTTAATTATGAAATATTTTAACAATGTTTTTTAATTTAAAAATTAATATAACATTATTTTTTAATAAAATATAATTAAATGGCTTTTAAATAATTCTGAATTTTATGTTTAATAATGAATAATGTCTAGTAAAAAATAATTGTATTTTATGTTAGTTGGGAATATTTTTAAGAAAATGTCAGCTTAATATTTGTATTAAAATTGAAAAACTTAAATTAATTCAAGATTTAATTTGAAACTAGGTTGAAAGTGCTGTAAAATGTTTTGCTTTGTTTTACATGAAAATAAATATATTCAAGTAATTAACATTAATTATTACATTAAATAATATATTTACAAAAGCTTTCAAATTTTAATAAACTTTTCATATTTCCTCTACACTTTACAATATAGAGATCCGAGACCCCGCATTACGTATACTAAATATTAAAATATATTTTCTAAGGGAGTGTGTTACTGTACCATTGGTTGGCCACCTGGGATACGAACTTACTTCAGCTCTGAGTTCAAGTAGTTTACTATCATTCTCTGTCCCTTTTTGAATCTAGTAACTTTAGAATGGCAGTTTGTGAATAGCAATGGGCTTGGTCTTTTCTGGTTGGGTGTGTGTGCCTCCCTAAACCTCTTCCTAACACTCCTTTAACCAATCCTTACTCTTCCCTAAACTCCACCTATTTTAAAGTAAGGAAGCCCTATTTATCAAATAATCCCACTGGTCTCTCCCCCATTTACTACTAAGGGCCCGATTAGGATGTTGTTAGGAAACTGTCCCGAACGAATCGGTTCCGGACTAGTTTCCAAACGAATCGGGTTCTGTGAGTCCGGGCGACCGATTACGATGCTTCCCAACATCGTTCGGTCAGACTCTCATTGATTTCAATGGGACCCTGTGTTCCGAACGAGAACACAGGCTCACATTGAAATAAGGGGTGGTTGTGGACAACCTTGCACCCTGTGGCGGGCATCCCATGGTGCCTGCCACATTGTGCATGGTTGGGAAGAGGGGTCCCTTGGGTACCCCCACGGGCTACATTCATACATCTCTGCAACAGGCCCCCAAAGACAGAGTCCGGCAGCTGTTTCGTCTCGGGCAAACCGTATCAGAACAGCTCTCCGAATCGGTCATCGTAATTGCTCATCCGGAAACCATGTCCATAGAGTTGTACGATTCAGCTCTGAAAGACTTGGGCTGTCCAAATGCCTTTCGGAACCAATTCAGTCAGCCCGTACAGTTTCCGGGCATCGTAATCGGTTGTTGGAAAATCTGTACTATTCGTTTGGGAACAAGGGTTCCGAATTGGATTCTGCAATACCGAACCCCATCCGGAGCCTTTCCTAACAACATCGTAATCGGGCCTTAAGTAGTAAGCTTACATGTGTGAGGATCTTCTTATAGAAAAGATGAGAGGTGGAGGTCGAGATTTACACTTGTAGGTCTTTGATCAGTATGTTGTAGTACTTTAGTAGTACTATTGTACTGCTACTAAATGTAAAATGAAGTTTGTTAATAGGCAGTATGCAGTAATACACATATAGTATGCTGCTTGACATCTTATCACCAAGTCTGTAGCACTATCCTTCAATGCCTTAGCAATCAATACCTGTTTTCACTTTTCAATGCAGTTGTGGCACAGAGAGAGGGTAAAAACTGACACGGCATGTAACCTTCCATTTCGGACTTAGACTCTCTATAAATTCTAGAACCCCTCTCCTTTCAGTAAATATAAGGGAAGGAGTTCAATTCCCTACATTTTGAACAGTTTTCCATTGTGTAAATGGACCACGTTATGGGCTTGGTTGTAGGGAGTATCCTTTCTGAACATAGGAGTGATAATGCTTTGTGTTTTTTGCAATGGAGCTGACGACTATCCCACTAGGGAAGAGGTGTGGCACCGCGGCCAGGGCGACTTACGCTGGAATCTGGGGCTCACGGTTCGATCCCCAGCACCAGCGGCAGGTCAGCCCAGCACCATGTTACTCTGGGCAATAGCTTGCTTAATCTTTCCGACGGCCCCCAGCGCCGGGATGCCTTCGGGTAGCTGTTCGCGCTTTACAAATACTGGACTTTTACATTTTTACTTAAAGTGACTGCCGTGGGGCCAAGCTGCTTGCACACTTTGTGATGACCTCAATATCCCCTACTATCTTGAGTCAAGCACAGATTACTGCTGTTTCTCAATGTACACTAAGAGCAATCCGACTGCTTGCCCTGCCAACATATTCATCTTCATATTCATTACCTTCTTCTATCAGTTTCGGTGCTTTTGTTTCGGAGACCCCAGCCTTTTTAGATGCTGTTCCCATAGGAATGGAAGTTTGTTTTTTCAAATGGGCCAGATGGCCCTGGTCCCAAAATATCCACCTGTTCTCTCACTGCGCACATTTGTGGCAAACTATGCAGCCTGCATTGTATTCCTCATTCATCCCAAGAGAAACAATGGAAGAAGAGCATCCTTATACAGCCATAGAAAGAAATATTTGTGGTGGAGCTAGTCAAGGTTTTCTCTTGCTTAGGCCTGGCATGGACTACAAAGAAAGGAGCAGCTTGAATAGATATGATTTGCACTTTCTCAGTGCCACTCTGAACCTCAACAATTACAAGTTCATATTCACTAACAACCACACTCCCATAATTTCATGGTATGATTTTTACCAAAACAAAATCCTGTTTACTCAAAGTGGAGTAATAGCATATTTGGCATTATGCATCACATCCATAATGCAAAATACCATACCTTACATTAGATTAGGCAAGGGTAAAACAAATTTCATTCAGACTTAATAAGAAGCACATAATGAGATACATTCACAAATCCTTTTTCTAACATGTATGTAAAATATGCATGTGGATTGGAAAAAAGAACACTTTGTGCTCGTCCTGTTTTTGCAACCCAATATAATGTGCCACATCTGAAAAGTTTATGTAGTGCTCACATGGATTAGACATATTTAAAATTAGTGCTAGATAGAGTTATCAGCACTTGAGTGGGTGCATGTGCATCTCTAATTTACAATAGCTTATTCTTTCTGGATATAATCCTACTTTAGGGTTGCCTTCTTCAGTCCATTGTCAGACCTGGCATACATGCAAGCACAATGCACTCAGGGAACAAATATTTCCCTGTGCTCACTGACAAGCCCCAGCACACCAAAGGTCACAGAGTGCATACACTTTGGCTCCTCCATATAGTCCCTAACTTTTTATTAGAATTGAAAATAAATGTTACATTGAAGATGTCAATCCACTATGAGCTATCCTCAGTGCATATTTTTTTTATATTTTTTTTTGGTCCTCATATGTGACAATTAAATAGGAGATGTATGCCCAGGCCTAGAATTGTATGCCCACAGCCTGCTGGGTGTCAACACCCCCTGGATCAAACTCCTTCAATCAAATGTAGAGACTTGAGGGGAACCCCCACCAAACCTCTCCTTGGATGAAGTTGTCTTTAATCCTTCGACCATTAAAGTTCCTTGATCGGCTTATACTCTTAAGTTTCTTTTTAGTTTGAAGTATGATTTGACAAATAAGATAGAAAAGGTTCCCAGGTACTAATCCTCTTCTTTGAGCCATTCATACAATCCAGTCTGTATATACGCTTAGCCGAATTAAGCCAATCTAAACACGAAGGTAAGGTCTTAGATACCCAATTAATGCAGATTTCCCTGCGTGCAGTTATTATTAAAGTAAGTAATAGTTGATCTTGCAATTTCCTCCTCCTACTCTTAGGACCTTCACCCTCTAAAATCCCAAAGATAATCATGACAACTGTTTTGTATTGTATTGTTTCCCAAAACTTTTTTTAACAAATTTCTTTATGTATGTTTTTACCTAGGAGACTTGTTGTTAGATGTACTATTTGTACACAATCGTCTACTATTATATATGGAGTGGTGAATAAAACTGAATAGTGGTTCATTGACTAGGAATAATGGGCCAGATGTCCGACCGTTTTCTGCGGTTGCAAACGGAAATTTGGCCCGTTTGCGACCACAAAAAGGTTTGCCCAATGTACCAACCATATTTTGCGAGTCGCTAACCTATTAGTGATTCGCAAAATATGTTTTGCGACTTGCTATTAGGAAGGGGCATGCCAAGGGCATCCCTTCCTCATAGCGAGTGCAAATGGCATGTACCATTGTTTTGCGACCGCGTCGCAATTTGACGCAATTTGCGACTCGCAAAAATGAATGGTCGTACATCTGGCCCCAAGTGCTAAATGAGAATTGATGTGGATCACTATACACATGGGAGATAATCTATTATAACATTATCTGTGGTCTCTTTTGTAAAGCGATTTTATGAACTGTTTTGGCTTTTAATATATCTTAATGCTGTATATAAAATCATTTTTTAAATAAAGGAGAAGATATGTTTTCTAAAAATAAGGCTTTTAGTTTGAATGAACTATATGCAAGAGTGTGAATAGTATGTGGTAGTGTCAGTTAATAAAAACAACATTACAGGGAACAATACTTTGTCACTGATTACTTTAACCCAGTTCCCTTTGTATTTAAAGGGTTCCTCTCAAATTTGTTTTTGATTTCCAAATTGGAGCCATTTTGCTGTAATATGGTATCCTTAAAGTTCTTCTGACTTGGATCCATAACTTGCAGGCAGCTCTTAAAACTCTGAGCCATATCTTCTTAAAATACTTAGGGTGCCCAAATTTAAAGAGGAAGTAGTTTCCTTGTTCTGATAGATCTTTTGTTAGGACGCCATAGCAGAGGAAAGCCTGTTGTTAATTTTTGGTTAATAAAACTCTGAAGTTTTTCAATTGAAAGGCCCAGCAATATAACTGAACTTCTGGTAGGGGTATCTCGTCATCCATTTTTTTTTGCGTAATTTTTTCCAAGCAATTCTTACGCCCTTATTAGCCCACATAAAACTGATCAGTACGCCTTGCAGTTCCCTGAACCACTTAAAGGAAGTGCATTAAAAACGAAAGTAAACTTTGGTAAAATCATCATTTTGATTAGATTGGTTCTTCCTAAAATGGATAGAGGAAGATGGGACCATGACTGTAGTAGCCTCTTGGTTTCACGCATAAGTTTTTAAAAGTTTACTTGTGCCATATCGTCCAAATTCCTTCCCACCCGGACTCCTAGGTATCCAATTTCTTTTTTTTCCAGAGAGGTATCAGTGGTTCCATTCCAAGTCATTATCTCTGTTTTCTCTACGTTAACTAGATAGCCTGTGACTCTTCCAAAGTCTTTAAGGATATTTAATATAATAGGGAGGGCACCTTTGAAGTCTCTTGTATAAATCAGCAGGTTATCCACATAGAGAGCCTCTTTTTAATTCCATCTTGATATTTAAATGGCAATATCCTCTGTTCACTACTAATTATTTTTGCTAGGGGTTCCATATATAAATTAAATAATAGATGGGATAAAGGGCATCCTTGTAGAGGACCTCTACCTATTTTCAATTGTGTAGTGAGGGTACTGTTAACTAAGATCCTCACCGAGGGGTGTTTATATTCCTTACTGCTTTTTCAAATTTGTTCCTGAGCCCATTTTGTCCTATAACTGCATATAAAAAGGGCCAATTAACCCTATCAAATTGCCTCAGCGGCATCTACTGTGATGATTGTTAAAGGGAGATCTTTGTCTGTAGCCAAATCTATTGTGTAAATTAAATCATGGACTAGTTCATGTAATTGTCTATTCTTCATGAAACCTTTTTGGGATCTACTAACTAGGTCTCCCATCCCTTTATCTAGTCTTTTGGCCAATATATGTGTATATAATTTATAATCATTATTAAGTAAAGATCTGGGCCTGTATGATTTGCATTTTTTGGGACTTTTATTTGGCTTTAAAAGGAGTGTGCTTGTGGCTTCATGCCGTGTTTCTGGGATAGGGAGATCGTCTATATATACTGCATTAAATAAGATGGTCAGTACAGGGGTAAGTTCCTCTACCAGAACTTTATACAATTCATTTAGTAAACCGTTTGGTCCAGGGGCCTTCCCCTTTTTAAAATTTTTGATATCATTATACACTTCTGCAGAACTAATCTGTTTATTAAGGTACACCTGTTTGTCCTGTGCTAACACTGGCAAAGGGTCTTTTTTGCAGCCAATTATTGATTTGTTCTTCTGTAGCCGAGGAGTCTTCAGAGTATACATTTGGAAAAAAAAGAGCGAAGGCCTCCCCGATTTTCAGGTCATCTATAGATCGATCACTAGTCTCACCAACTACTAATTCTTTGATTGAACTCCTGGTTATGTCTCCCCTTGTCTTCCAGGCCAGCAGCTCCCCACAGCCCTCACCATTTTCATAATGTGCTAATTTCCTAGCATTCTATTTTTTCTGTACCACCTCTTCTAGATGTTAAGTTAGAGCATTCTTAGCTTCCCTAATTTGATTTTGTAAGTTTATTTTTATAACCGAGTCTTCCAAATTGTTCAGTTCCCTATAGAGGTCCGCCATTTTCCTTTCTATCTCTTTCACTCTGTTGTTATTTTCTCTCCTCCTATATGCTGGTTAGTTGATCAGCCTCCCTTGGATGAAAGCTTTATAAGCAACCCATATTATATATAGAGAGTCCCTATTGATTAAAAAAATTCTAGAGTATCCTGCTTCAACTTACTTACTATCTCTTGCTCCTGTTGCAGGGACCTATCCAATATTCATCTTAGAGGTGCTACCATCCTGTCCAGTGAGAGCTCTGTTCGTGAAGCATGGGCATATTTCTTATTGTGAAATGTGTAGTCCTTACTCTTTCCTGTTTTCTGTCGCCAGGGGTCTATCAGACCCAAGTTCTTCATTAAGTATTGACTAAATTCCCTTATTTTAGGTGTATTAAGCCTTTGGTCTAATGGTAGATTTGTCTAGTACAGGATCTAACAGTACATTAAAATCCCCACTCACATTATCTACTAGTTGTTGAAAAGGTTCCCTAAGGGGGTTTGGGTCGTCTATGTTGGGACCATAATAACCTACAAGGGAGTAATTTATATCATGAATTTTGACCATTGCAATTAACCATCTCCCTTTAAGGTTTGCTATGATGTTTACTATTTTAGCCTGTGCCAATTTTTTTAAAAGAATTGCCACCCCTTTCACATTCCATGTTTGGTTTGTACATACAAACTGATTAATCCATCTATGTCCTTTTAGTATTTTTCCCCACTCTTCTTGCCGTAAATGAGTTGTTTGCAGCATTATAATGTCATTATCCGATTGTTTTAAAAACTGGAGAATTCTTCTTCTACCTGGTTTCCTCAAGCCATTTATATTCCAGGTTAGGACCTTCAGGCTGTGAGTCTTACTAACCCCTGACACTTTTTTCCAAACTGTCCAACTCCCAGCCCTTCCTTTTGTAATTTTTGTCACATACGAGAACTTTTTTTTTCTTTATTTCCCCACATGCTACCCACCCAGTGATAAACATTACTAATATTTACATCTATCATGAAACGCCCCCCAACCTCTCCTCCCCCTCCTTGGGGAACCCTCACTTCAACCAATAAGGGCAATTTAACATGCCCGTTAGTTCTCGTCTTTCCGGAATAGATATGTATCCTTCTATTAGACTTTATGATGCATTTTTATTTGCTTTATTAACCTCTCAACTTCACCCGGCTCCTTCATGTTGTGCATTTTATTGTCCCACATTATTCTCAGTGTGGCTGGGAATTTCAATTGTGCGGTAGCTCCTAATGATTTAAGTTCCTCTATGCATTTGCCTAGCTCCCACTGTCGATTTTGAGTTTCTCTAGCTATGTCTGAGCGAATACGAAAGGCCCAATCATCTTTTGGATAGGAGCCTGCTTTCAGAGCCTCAGAAAGTATTAGTTCTTTGGTTGAGTAGGTATTCAAATTGATTAGAATCTTCCTGGGTTTATCTTTTTTCGGGTTTCTCTTAAAAGGGCCCCTATGTATCCTCTGTATGTCCTATTGGAAATCTAGTGAGCAGACCGTCGGTATACACTCTCCCATTAAACTTCTAATAAACTCCTTCAGATTCCCTCCTTCTTTTCTCTCTGGAATGTTAAGAACCCTCAAATTGTTCCTTCTAGAGATTCCATCTTTTCCTTGAGTGGCTTCTCCCCAATCCTAAGGTTGTGAATCTCTCTACTATTGCCAACTACCTCCTCTTTTAGTGCCTCCATCGATACTTCTATATTGCTAATTCTTTCTGTCAAATCCGTTAGTTTAAATTCAAGGTTCTTGCAGGCCCCCTGTATTTTGGCATGATTTGCCTCTGACGTTGCAAATTTACTTTTGATCTCCTCTGTAAGGGTGAGCAAAAGCCCCCCTATATCAGTCTTATTTATGGGTTGCAATAATGTATCCCCTTTTTCTTGTTGCTGTATCCACCATGGTTTTAGAGCTTAATGGACCCTCAGACAAAACTTGGAACCGGTTTGCCAAGGGGAGATCCTGTCCTCCCCATACTTCGGGTTGCTCCATGTTGTAAATGCTTATCTCAGGAGTTCAAGAATTAGGTGTTGTTTCCACCTCCCATGCTTTAAAGTACGATCTTAGGGATGGTGTAATCTTAATTCTCCCTCCCAACATTCCTGTTATACTTCTCGGGTTGCAACCCCTTTTTTGTTTTCTCAAATAACAGGATGTTTGATCTGTGATAGATAAATCAGGTAGAGACGTTAAATCTTGTGCCGTGAGAATATTAATTGGAGGAGATCTACCTTTCTTTCCCCACCGAGACTCTGCCAGCTCTTCCCCCTTTAACTGAAAAGAACCTAAGTCTACTCGAATATTTCTTATAGTATATCAATTATTACCTGTGGGTCTTATATCACCACCTTCTGCATTCAAAGCTGAATTCGTAGTTTCAGCTTTTTTCTTTTGGTTCTTCCGTGATGTGAGAGCTAATTTCCTTTGCCCTAGATATTTAGACTTTGCACCCAGCCCGACTCCTCTTTTCGGGATCATAGATCGAGAATTAGTTAGGCTCCACACCTTTCAGTTGCTTGCAAGTATTGACGCTGCTCACTGTACCCCGGAACTGGATTTGGGTTGCCTCCCGCTGATCACGGCGTTGTTGCATGGCAGCCAGAGACCACGGAGTACCGAGAACAACCAGCCGCGCATCTTGTGTAATTGTGCCGTACAGTTTTGAATTTGAGCTTCCCCTGCAGGAGCAGGACAAAATCCCAAGGATTTCCGCTCCAACGCTGTTCTGGTGTGTCATGCGCCCCGGATAGAAGAGACGCTCTCGACCAACTCGTTAGCTGGCTGCCATGTTCCCCGACCCTATGGTTCCTGTTATGTGATGCTTGATGTCCATGTCAGTGCATATTGAATGATGAAATTCCACATGTGGCAGTAGGCATCTTTCCCTCCACCCACATGGGTGTCTGTGACCAATATATAAGTATGGGGAGTGCACCAAATGTTTACATATGCATAGAGGGCTGCCCAGTGCATTGCTGCTAACCTGTTCCTCCTTCAGCATGTTGGTGCCATCGGTGAATAAGGGACTTGCTTGCTCACTCTGCCTCTTTGGACATGTACCAAACACATTGGATGTGAACTATCTGCAATGCCCTTTTGTAACCCAATAATTCCTGCATTTTGTAAGAAAGATTTGCCACATTTTGGAGCAAAACGTTTCCCTTATACATTTTGTGTAAATACTTCACTGTAGTTTGTGTTGATGGGAAAAGCAATATAAGAAGGTTACAATCCATTATATCCATCATGTAAGCGAGGTCATAATTGTCCTACTTGATTTTTGAAATCCAGATGTCAATATGAAAAACTTTCCAACGAGGAGTATTTTACATGTCTTTTTCTCATGATGCCTAATTACTGTATAGAAGGTACCAATGCCGAAAAGCATTTGCCAGTGATAGTGTTTTTTTTTTTAATTCAAATTTGCATATTGATCATGTGTGTGTGTGTATGTGTGTGTGTGGGGAATGTTTGTGTGTCTGTCAAATGTACCTATCACTAATTGCATAAAGAATGTTGCCCATCCAAAGTATGCAAATCGTACTACTTAAACCACCAAAAACATTTTGATCTTGAAGTCGCTACGTGTACAAATTTATTAGAAACTAGAAAGACCCATAAAGCAATTAGAGTACAGTTATTGTCTCTTATTTAATCGAATAACCTATTTAAACCCAACTGGTCAGCACTGTTAATACTCTACAGTTCAATATAATGTGCCCTAGCTGCAATTAATCAGTCTTGTCACAGGCATGAATTAGTACTTGGCCCAAAGTGCTGGATTGAGCCACCAGTCTCTTTGGAGGCATGGGTTTGAATCCCACTGCTGGCACAAATGTAAGAAATTGGGTTATGGTTGAGGGATGTGAAAGCTCCACTCAATCACAAAAAGTGTGGGCCAGGTACATGGACCGGGTTAGTCCAGCTGATAATTGTACCTTATGCTCTTAATGCAAGGATTCACAATGCTCGGCATCAGCTCTGATCAGGAGTTGTGTGGTGGTATGATGCAAACTGCTGCATCAAGTTGTGCAGTGCTGTATCGGTTCCTATCAGGAGCTGTGAGGGCTGTGTTGCGAGGTCCTGCAGTGAGTTGCTTTGCTCTGTAGTGATTTGAATGAGGCCGCTGATCAGGAACTGCAAGAGGTTACGATGCGAGATCCTGTCTTGAGCAGCATCAGGTTTGATGTAATCCAAAGTTCGGCAGGGAGGAGTAAAATCCAAGAGTCCAGAACCTAAGGGGTGGGCACCTCCATGGGATCAAGACTCACTTTAGGCAGAGGTCAGCAGCAGGGCATAGGTCCAGTTGCAGGTCCACACAGGCCCAGTGCAGCAGGTCAGCTTGGCAGTTGCATGGAGGTACCTGAAGCTTGCTGTGTCCTTGTAGCTCAGACGAGTGTCAGATAACTGACCCTTGGAATAACTCTGGTTAGCCTGGCATAAAGTGAATCAGATCCTATCTTCCTTCTCAGGCAGCATTCAAGCAGCAGGGCAGTCCTCGGGCTGAAGGGCAGTCCTACTTCTGTAACATGGACAGGTCCCGAAGTGTTCTGAAGAGTGACTCTAGAGGACCAATATTTATACCTGGTGTCATCCTTTGTGTGGGGGGATTCCCTGTCCTACTCCAAACATCAGGTCTTGGAAAGTACTTCCCCTTCTCCTGTTCAGGCTCTGCTCTGACCAGGGGTGACAAAAGGCAGGCAGGCCTGGTGTCAGATTCCTTTGTGTGTGCAGGAAGCAAAGCCCTTTGAACTTTAACTGGGACTGGGTAGAGCTCTTCTCCATCCTCCTGCCAGCACCTAAGCCCCCTTTCCCTATAAGCAATACACAAACCCCAGCAGCATAGTCAAATGGTTAGAACAAGAAAATACCAACTTCCTAAAAGTTCCATTTTTAGAATTGTGACTTAAAATCCAACTTTACCATTAAAAGGAGAATTTAAATTGCAATTCAGTTGAGTCTAAACAGCATATCTCCATCTACTCCCAAACTAAAATGAGCACTTATTAAATATAATAAGGTAAAATTGCTTCAGGAGATTTCACTGCCAGGACATCTAAAACTTAAGCACATATATCTTACATTTTAAATTCAATGAACCCTGCCCCAAGGCGCTGTAGGGCCTACTTTAGGGGTAACTTTTAAGTATTAAAATGGAAGGTTTAGTCCTGGCAAAAGGTTTATTCTGCCAGGTTGAAATGGCAGTTTAAAACTGCCCTGCACTCTGCAGTGGCAGACCTGAGACATGTTTTACAGTGCTACTTTAGTGGTTGGCACAATGAGTGCTGCAGACCCGCTAGCAGCATTTATTTTACAGGCCCTGGGATCACTCTCAGGGTACTAGGGACTTATAAGTACATTTAATGTACCATTCAGATATAGGCCAAGTGTGCCACATTTTAGGCAGAGAGTACAAACACTTTCTATACTACTGATAAGCAGGAAAGAAGTTATCAGAGTCCTAGTGCCAACAAAAATGGTTTAAGCAACAGAAGGCAAAGATCTAGATAAGACGGTGCAAAAAGGGCCAGGTTCAAGAGTAACTGACTTTATACCAATTTGGAATGGTGTTAATGTTTTCAAATATATTACACCAGCTTAGTACATCTGGCCTGGATGTCTTAACCTCTCAGATTGAGCAGGGCATGGGACAAACGATTCTGACCAGAAATCTTGGAACCAAGGACACTTGGCACCATTGACAAGCACTACCATCTTGTTGTTCAGTTTTATGAAGTTGAGTTGCGTTCAGCATGAGACTGACCTTTAATGAATATTGTATCAGCAGTCCACAATATCACTTCTTCTCCAGTGATCAAGAGTGCTGGGCTGGTATCTATCCGATTCATTCTAGACAATCTGGTTTAATTTGTCCACTTTGATCCTGCCTCACATCTCAAAACCCTTCTCATCTCCTTAATACCTCCCACCGTCGTAAGTTTTTTGTCCTTCTGCCCCCTCTAAGAGCCTCAAGATGGGGTCAGTCAGCCAGCAAGCATCTTCCTGAGTGAATAGCTGAACCACCAAAGGGACCCAGCCGCCTTTGCAGGTCCACAATAAATCTGGACACTAGGACTCTAACTGCAAGTGGCACAGTCAATTGGAATATGCGTGATAACTGTTATCGCATATCATGCAATTATGAGTTTCGTAATACATATTTGCAGATCAAACCTGCTGATATTTTTCAGCAAAATCCAAGTGCTACTCCCCAAAAACTTGTAATCAGGCGATATTTATAACAACCAATAAATTCCGAGCCAGCAGAATCGGATTTTAGCATGTGCAATAAATACCACACCAATTACAGGGCTGCCCATAATGATGGCTTTAGAGTGACATCATCAGTTAAAAATGGCTCACTGCAAAGAAAAGCAACTATTAGAAATCATCTTTCCCATTCAGTTCATTCATACAGATGGCATCAAAACTGGAAATATTGTGAAAATATGCTAAACCCTATTGTTTCTGCCAAGTATAAGAATCTGACATTCTACATGGCTGCCATCCTCCTGGTTTTCCCAAAATAAATTCAGAAAACAGCAATTGATTTGCAGCTTCAGTGATGTTTTCAATGATGTAAATGGTGGGGTGATGTGGGGTGATGTGTGATGTCACATATGATGTCAAAAAGTCAAGTTTATAGGTATCGATACCAAAAGCCATTGTAATGATATCTCCAGCAAGAACATCTTCCGAGGCATTAAGTGTAGTAGTAGTAGTAGTAATAGTAGTAATTTATTGCATGTAGTTAATTAAAACCATTACAAATTGTGTTTAAAAAAGCATTGCTTTGCCAAAAACAATGATTGGTTTAAAAAAAATTGGGAAAAGCCCTTTTTTCTAAATTCAACCTTATTCAACAATACTTTGTTTATAAATTAGTTCTCTTTTTTTTAGTCCGTCTTTTTACATATGTCTTAAAACGTGTGCTAAAATCCTGGGCAGTATTGTGCCATCACTTGTATTCTTATCGTTTCTTGTCGTTGTGCTCCTGCGATGTACCTGTGAGCACTATGTGTTTGGTATTAGTAAAATTTGATTGACTTTCTGCAGAAATCTGGCTGCCCTACATGAGATCTGCAATGAGTGGCTGTTTAGTAGTAGCATTAATGCCGGTCGGCACGATCTAACTTGAGAGGAGCGGAGTGCGTGAAGTAGGAACTGCCTTCTCAAATGGTTCACCGCTGGGCAGATGCACACTAGGTGTATGAGGAATTCTTCCATCTGTCCACAAAGTCTGCAGAGCATAGTTGGCCATGCTTGTTTCCACGCGGGAACTTGGTCTTTTGATGTAAATGCTCCCAGTCTGACCAAAAGTAGTTGATGTTGGATTGATGGAGTTATATGCTGGAGAAGATATGGCTGGGGAAATTGTGTCTCATATGTCGATAGAACCATCCAGCCATGTTTTTTCTTTGCTAGAGCTGCTTTGTCCATAATCCAAGCCTTTTGTTTTGCGGCGTTATTGGCTATTTTTTTGAGTGCGGCAAAGCTGTAGTCAGTGTTCCAGGCGTCGTGCAAGTCTAGCGTTGTTAGTGCGTCTTCGAGGACGGTGTGCCAGGCTTTTGCTCCTTTAGGTTGGTTCTTTATTTCTGTCCAACAATGCCCCAACAAGGAATCCTCTTCTGCAGCTTTTAATTTCCAGCACATTTTTATTATCGCTGCTTGTCTGACAGGATGGCGATTTAGTAGCCCGAATTCTAAGCGAACTTGGGCTTGTGACGTGAACTGTGGCATCCTGAAAATTCGTTTGAATAAACCTGACTGTTGGAAATTCAGGAAGTTGGCATCTTGACCTTTGAATAATTCTGAGCCATAAGTAAGGGTCGGTAAAAACTTGGCTGCGATGACTTTTAATAAATAGAAGTTTGAAGGACATTGCAGTTTCTGTTTTAACATATTTAGTGCAAAACGGAGTTTGTTTGCTTGTGCTTTTCTGAGGTTTAGATGTTCTTTGAGGGTGAACCTTTTGTCGACCACCACTCCCAGATATTTGTAGGAGTCACAGTGCTCTATTCTGTTTCCTGATGCGTTCCACCGATATTTTCTTTTCCATTTGGCGCTGTCGTGGCCAAAAAACACATGACCTTGGTTTTAATCAGGTTCAAGGACAAGCCGTGATCTTCCATATATACGACCAACTTTGTGATCAAGCGCTGTAGGCCTACCGGTGTCTGGCTGCATAAGATGATGTCATCTGCATATTGCAGGCTTCTTATTTTATAGTGAGCGATTTTCGGGGGCTCACTTTGAACTTCTGAGAGCCTTTTGTCCAGATCTGCGGTAAAGATATTAAAGAGGCTGGGAGCCAACACGCATCCCTGCTTTAGGCCAATATGTGTAGGGATCCTTGCTGTAGTGCAATCTCCGTTACCCAGTTTTATCTGTACCCATGTGGATGTATACAAGTTGATGATGGCCCGTAGTAGTGATGGTGGAATGCCCCAATTTGCCATCTTTTGCCACAGCTGTTGTCTGGGTACCATGTCAAATGCTGCTTTTAGGTCGATAAAGCAGGTGTACAGTTTGGCGGATTTACGCTTGGCTTTTTCGACCAAAAGATTCAGTGCAAGCAGGTTACACATCGTGTTTGTGCCAGGTCTAAAACCTATTTGTGTGACTGGGATGATCTTGCTAGAAGCGACCCAATCTTCTAGAGCTGTGAGAAGATTTGATGCATATAGTTTTGCTTCAACGTCAATTAAAGCAATCAATTAAAGCAATTAATCTGAAGTTCGCTGGGTCCGACCTTGCACCTGCTTTGAAAATTGGATGCAGAATGCTGCCTCTCCACGATTCTGGCACAGTGGTTGTTTGGAAGGCATGGTTGAACAGAGGTGGGAAGTACTTTGCCCAAAATGATCTATCATGTTTAAAAAGTCCATTTGGTAGGCCGTTTGGATCTTAATTTTTTTATGTTCATTTCAATTTAGTTCGATTGAATCCAGTTTTCATCAAACTGATTTTCTTCCTCTTTTGATTGGTATACCGTGATGTTATCTGTAGTGTAATTTTGGTAATTGGTGTTCTTGTCTGTGTGGTTTTTGGTTAGGTGAGCTATCCAGTCTGCCTCTAGGATGTTCGCGTTGTGTTGGCGGAAGGATCCATTCGCAATACTGTTTATTTCCGCCCAAACATTTTTGTTATTATTTGATTTACTTGTTTCCAATAGTTTTAGCCAGATTTCGGTTTGTTGTTTTTTCTTTGCCATCCAGACCTCTTTTTTATAATTCTGTCTTAACTGGTATATTTGTTGCTTTTCCCCTTCAGTGGTTGTTAGGACATTTCTACGTAATTTTCTTATTTCTTGGTTTAATGTCCTTTTTTTCACTACTAAGGAGCCTAAGGGCTCTGTTGTTTTTTTTGCACGTTGATTTGTGTTCTGCGATGGGAATTTAGAAATCAGCATCTTGGTCATATTCGCCCAATTTGCCCATAGCTGTGTTGAATTTAAGTGTAGTAAAAGGATTCAGCAAAACCATAAAAATACAGATATAGTCATTAGCAGATCCAATAATTTAAGATTGAGGTTAATTTACGATTATAGGCACTCAAAAATCAAAACCTGCCACCACAACAAGAGCAGGACCACATACTCAAATATCTCTTAATGTACATCATTACAGTCCAGACATAAGTGCAGCCAGTTAAGTAGTACAATGAAGATTTTCCTCAGCTTTGATGGACAGAAAATCTGGATTTTAATAAAGGCAAGCAGGCTAATATTACTGCAATCTTCTTGATTCCTATCACTCTCAGCAGCCCCTTTAAAGAACTTAGAATACTATCAAATGTTGCAAGATAATTAAACGCTAGAACCCCCCAGCCATCTTCCTTCTGTTTAGCTCACTGCAACAAGTCATATAACATAGAGTCCATGCTCCAGATCCAAGGTGAGAAACTCAATATTCCCCAAAAATATCCGTCTTCTGTGGATTCCATGTTTTCTATCCGCTGCCTCTATTGTTGTCCATAAGCTACAAGGTAAACACAATGATAATGAAAGCAAGGTTGTGATTAAGGGTGGGATACTGTTAGCCTCAGTGTCTTTAATAAAATCCAGATTTTCTGTCCATCAAAGCGAGGGGAAATCAACATTTTATGGCAAGGCCAGAGGCTAACATTATTGTAAGTTTCAAGCTTCTCTACTAAACAACAAGCCACATTCACAACAGGCTTAAAATAAAACCTTCGAAAAAATGCATCATTTGACCAATCTGTACACCTCAAAATGTTTTGCAATGCACCCCAACACAAACGCTTTTGAAACAGAAGCACACCTCTCTGAATGTGCTTCAAGCAAAGTAACATCTACACCTGAACATTTCATCACTGCCTTCACCCTTCTAGCAAGAGTTGGAGACAATACAACCTTATATGGTTGTCTAAATGAAATAAGCAACTTATTTACAGCCAGAGATCTGAACTGTAATGTTCTCCTCTCATACTCTGACAAAATGAACCACACGCAGATGTTCATGCTTATCAAAAAATTGATAAAATATTGACACTGAATTAGGTTTTGTCCTTTTATTTAAATAAAAGCACACCCCTCCTGGTGAAAAAATCCTGCTTGAAACATCAAGGGCCCGTACATAGGATACCCTCCTAAATGAAATTGAACATAATAATATTGTTACCTTCTGTGATAACTCCTTCAAACGGAGAAATTCATTCCCACCTAATCCCTCCAGATAAATCAACACATTAGAAATATCCCAACCACAATTATACCTAGAGAATGGTGGCACCAAAATCCTTATACTTCTCATTAATCTCTTCACCAAAACATGCTGTCCCACTGTAATGCAAACATTGCCTGCGGCTATTGCCAATCTATGTACATTATTTGTCCTGAAAGATAATCCCTTCTCAAACATTTCACATAAATAATTCACCACTTCTATACCATCCACCGAAACTGGATCAAAATCCCTTTCCACACACCTGCAAAACCATTTCTGCCAATCTATACATTTTCGTAGTGCCTGGTGCACAGTATTCCTTAATGAGAGCTGTAGCTCCCTGTAAAAGCACTGGCACCTCCCAACTCACCTGAAATTCTCCAAGTCACCAGCCTCATCTGCTCTGTTATTTCCATATTGCGCATCTCTCCTGTTGGACCTACTAAAATTTCCTGAAATACTAGCAACAGTATTGGGAAATCCATCGAACGTTCTAGAAGTATTGGATACCAAGCATGAGATCTCCAAAGAGGAATTATTAATACCACCATCTTCTTCCATTTACGGACCATCAAAATTACTCGAGTAATAATTGAAAAGGGGGTAAAAGCATGTTGTTTGAGGCCCCTCTAATACTCTTGGAATTCATCTATTCTCATTGACTCTGGGCCTGGACACCAGCTGAAAAACCTCCTTAACCTGACATTCAACTTGTTTGCAAACAGATACATCTGAAAGGTACTTCAAATCTGTGCTAACTTCAAGAAAACTGATCTGTTCATTATCCAATCATTCAAAACCCTGCAATTGCTCGAGAACCAATCTGCATCCACATTGTTTAAACTCAGTATGTGCTCCATTTGCACCAAAACATGCTGTCCAAAACACTACTCCCAGAATAGCTTTGCCAGATTCATTGACCTTGGACCCCCTAACTTGTTCTCATGTCTCACTGCTGAGATATTGTCCATCCTTAAAAGAACTGAACACCTTGTCTTGTCTTTCGTTAAACTTCTTATCGCAAAGGACACTGCCAAAAGTTCTAAACAGTTTATGTGTAACCTGCTCCCCTCTTCCAACCATATTCCTCCTGTCAATTCTGCACCACAACATGCTCCAAAACCTGCTAAATTTGCATGTGATTCTATAATTATCTCTGGATACGCTCCAAAAGTTTATTTTCCATTCCATGCCTCCATATTCCTTAACACCAACAAAGTTCCTTTTCGCTTCCTCCGTAAGTACAATCTCTTCAGAATACTTCAGCCCATCTCTTAAATGCTTCACTTTTAATCTCTGAAGTGCCTGATAATCCAATGGACCCGTAAAAATAGCCTAAATAGTTGAAGACAACAGGCATACCACTTTTGCCGCAAAATCACAAAAAGAGACAAGGGAATGAGCCTTTTCTGACTCCCCTTTCAGTATCTTAATCTCACTAAAGAGAGAAGGACTATAAAAACAGGGACAGGAGTGTAGACCTGGTTTGGAATCCTGCGGTTCCTACTCCCTGTTATATCTAAAAAGTCTAAACTACTAGTAGAACGAGAGACAGAGAGAGAGGGAAAAAAGAAACTTTTCCTAATACTGCCCTCAACCACTTTTGCATATGGCTGGGTCCAAACTGGGGTGGCATGGTGAGCAAAAGAACAACAGATTAAACCCAGATCTTTGTGACTGGAGTGAATGGTTGCATTGTTCATCATTCCGTCCATCAATTGTTCCTTTTGCTTTTGTCGCCCTAAGTGGGAAGGGTATGCCCAACTTGGGTCCCGTGCTCACTGCGCCATTGGATTCAAGCTAGCCTGGCGGATGAGGGGTGATGCCCGAAACCGGTCCCAGGATGCTTCTTTCCGGTCCAGGGAGGACCTGGCTTGGCAGTTCAGGCTGGACTGTTCCCAGAAGGAACAGGGTCAAGACAGATTTGCATATGGCCGGTTCCAAACTGGGGTGGCATGGTGAGCAAAAGAACAATGGATTAAACCCAGATCTTTGTGACTGAGAGTGAATGGTTACATTGTTCATTATTCCGTCCATCAATTGCTCCTTTTGATTTTGTTCACAACAAAAGACAGGTCTTCCAGCAAGGACACTGCCATATTTGTGTATTCCACTATCTTCGATTTCTCGTGATCCATAAACAATAAGTTGTCCAGATAAATTATTAGACGAACACTACGTTCTCTTAGAAACACTGCGACCGGGCATAAAACCTTTGTGAAATACCATGGGGCAGAAGACAGACCGAATGGTAGACAGACAAACTTTCACATTATTCCACCCCAGCTGAAGTGTAAACATCTCTGACGAGGTTCATATATTGGAGTTGTTAAATAGGCATCTTTCAAATCTACTGGGTCAACCAATCCCCTATATGCAGATCATCTCTTACCAAGTGCATGCCTTCCATCTTGAAACGGTGGTACTCCACCCAATCGTTCCGGTTTCTCAAATTTATCACTGGTCTCTTACCCTTGTCTTTTTTCTCGACCAGAAATATATTGCTTAGAAACCCTTTTAATTCTTCTCTTACTTCTTCAATTGCTCCCTTTCCCACCAATTCCTGAACCTTCCTTGTTTACTAGTTCTGAAAATTCTGTACTGAAACTTATTATTCGAGTGGGAGATGATACTGTACTGGTTCTTCTATAAAATCGATGTGATACCTTGCACTGTCTCAGGTACCCAAGAATCCCATGTTATTGAGTCCAGTTGTAGAAACATTGAGGATGTTTGCCCCCCCCAATATTAATGGGATAACAATAGGGTCTACTCTTAGCTGATCCTTGGAAGCGACATTCTCCATGATTTCCTCTCCCTCTTGGTCCCTGCTTTTGGGGGTAAAATCGCTCTGCTTGGTTTGAGGTCTGATAATAAAAGGGCTTAAATCCTCAAGAAGAACAAGGCCCTCGTGATGCCCTGACAATGGCCCCTTGATCGCCCAGCCCAACCAAAAACACGTATGTCAAAGACTTTCTTAATCTCACGTTGAGTTTTTTCCAGGGAACGAAATGCCCCTACATACTTTGACATTTCCTTTATGAATTCATCACCAAATAATAATCCATTTTTAGCTTGCCCTGCTTTGTTATTGGCATATTACACCAATTTCAGGTCTATTTTCAACAAAATACTTTTTCTGCGCTCAGTAGTGAACTGCCCTTTGAACCCACTCTCTTAATTCCTCAGAATCTAAACCTTTCTTGCTAACATAAGCTTCATCAGCCATATCAAAAAATCTTTGTTAATAGTCCTGTAAGGTCCAGCAACCTATCCTAACACATCCTTAGACCTTTATCCAAAATCATTTCTGGGATCCAGTCCTCCTTTACCAATAAATGCTAGTATTTTAGCAACTAAATCAGGCGTCATCATCATCTTATTAGCCAGTTTGGCCTTGAAGATTCCAATCTCAAACCTAACCTTACCTCATTAGGAATTTTGTTCCGTAACCATGTTGCAACATAGTCAGCAACATGTGCTGCCGGGGACCACTAAGGTGAAAGCGGGTGCTTTAATAACATGGGGTCAAATATAAAGTCCCCTAATGACTCTGATTTCTGTATATTACCTCTGTTCTCATCATCCAAATCAAACTCGGATGAGCAGTTCAATTCTACTTCTACGCACCGGAAGAATAATCAAATCGGGAACAACTGTATGTTTAGGGCCATTTTTTAAATTTCTCTTCATTTTTTCTGGACCATTCTGTTGGCCCCCATGTGTGTCTCTTCATTTTGTTTGGACCCTTCTGTTGACCCCCATGTGTGTCCTCGACACTACCATGTTTTGTGTGGTCAGAAAACGCATTATGTGCTTCCACAGATATCTTTTTTTTTTTGCTTGTGTCAAGTTTACTTCAATTTGGGTTTTTTCTACTAACTGTACCACTTTTTTGACATTGTGAACCTTTAACAAGCTGACCAAAATTTCTCCTCAGAAGTCAAACCCCTGGCCTGAAAAATAGCCTCCATTGTTTTCTCCATTTTGTCACTTAAATCAGAAGAAGGCGTATTTACATATTAAAACATACTCGTTATTTTATCTTCTATTGAAATCTACTTCTCCTTCTATGCACTAGATTCAGGCATCTTGAAATTTCAATTGATCCTTAAGCACACATCTATATATCTAAATCTTACTAACTGAGCCACAATAATATAAATTTACTAATGTAGAAAAGATCTACCTAAACACAAACTAACCAGATAAACCACCAGAAGCACTATACCTATTCCTAAATATGTTCTCTGCCACCATAATGTGTGACCAACAATTCACCTCAGCTGTTTGTAATGAAGAACACTTAACTGCCTGAAGCCGATATATGCTTCCCAATCTGTAAAATGTGTGTAAATCTCAATGATTTCTATTGTATTTACCCAATTTTCTAAAATGGCCACCCACTCATCATGTGATACCCATGTGATACGTGCGGCGGGAGTGCGTGCCCTAATACATGTCTAGCCCTTTATCTATTTCTTCTGAGCTTTCTGACACTTCTTCTGCATTCATTATTGACCCCGAAGCTGCTTGTGAATGACGACCACCTACAGCATCAAAATCCTTGCTGTGCATGCTAGCACAAAGCTAAGCGCTGCGGGTGGTCTCCTTCTCAGCATGCATCTTTGGAAGCTGTATGCTCGACACATGCAGCACAGCCTGCACCTTGCGCATGGCTTGAACCACTCATCGCTGCACGCGCCACTGACTCTCGTGCTCCCAATGGATGGGCTTGCGTTTCAGAACATTTGTGATTCACCCCAACAGTAACCACAATATTAAATGATTATAAAGCAGAATAATATTGTAAAGGTTACTAGCCAAAATATTTTCACCCTGCATTGTACATTTTTACAATCTGTAACAAAATTCCGTCTTAAGAAAGCTTTCAGTTTCGAGTCATAAGCTCATCTTCCGCATCGTCTCAACCACCTTATATATTACAACATATTCTCTCCTATTATCAATAATTTTATAAATAAACCCATTCAACACTATTAAACCAAATATAGGCTGTTTAAACAGTCTATTACCACACGCTAGTTATACACGTAAAAACTGTACTTATTTGCAGTTCTAGCCTTTTATTATGTTGGAACTTTTGTTAGTATTCAAAGTTCTATAAAGGGCTGCTGGGACTGGTGATGATAAAGGAGACTGCAATGGTGTTAGGCTCCAGTCTTGCCATTACAACAATTCTTCAGCACCTATTACACCAAACCCATACTCACAACCTACACTCTTGAAACTGAAAGCATAAATAATATGAAGTTCAAGCGCTCTATCTTTGGCTCCTTTTCACTAAAATTCACTCTTAGGCATGGCAACAAATGACAGTACAAGATCACCGCTCTGGTCATAATGTGAGACACTGGAACAGTACCCACATAGGCCACGCTGCAATTTAACATCTTTCCAACCAAGCACACCCTGCAGTGTAGCTTGCTATTTGTCTGCTAATGGAGTTCCTTTCCTTGTCTGGTGCAGGAAACACTGGCAGCGATGCCACTGATAATTTAGATGGATAGAGAGGCATTAGTGAAAAGATCCCATGCTTGGATGATAATTGCATCATATGGCCATCTAAAACCCCAGAACTATCTGGAGGGTTTGAACTGTCTAAAAGTAAAACTAAAGCTTATGAATTTCGTAGTAATTTGCCAGTTTGGAAAAGGGTGGGCAATTCAACGTCATGTCACCTCTGTAGTTATTACAGAGAAGACGTTTGTCATATAGTTCGTAGTTGTGCAGCTCCGTTGAGAGAAGGCAGAAACCTGCTAAGAGAGGGTTTTAACGAATATGCCATTTGCACATGTCATCAAGCAGTAATAGCTGGTTTGTTGGGAGAAGATTTATCATTCACTGGTAAATTTCTGAAGTTCATTGAGGTAGCGGAGGGTAAACTAGCTAAATGCGTTTAATAATGATGTACGATGTTGATTACACTATTTACTCAAGCTTGAAAGGAGTGAAACGAGACAAACTGATAGTAAGGGTTTCCCCTCAGACAAATGCTCGCATGGTTGGATTTAGGAGGAACATTTTTTGGGTTTTTGTAAGTTTTCCAAGGTATGGTAGTACAAGGATACTTATAAAATTGGTACATACCACATTAAAATTCTTAAATAATAAAATGTGGATGAAACAGATACAGACCGGGGAAATAACAAAATAATTTCTTCTTATAAATTTTGAATCAGTTTAAAGTGCATTTTAAGACTTTGTTACTAGGTGATGTTAAGCTTGGAATATGAAATGTGATACATTATAAGTTTATTATTAACGAAACCTATAATTATTAATTAGTTACTCACTTTCTTACAATGGATACCCATGCTGATGATAGAATCATAGATTTGTGTTTTTATAATTATTTTTGTAAATTCGTGAATGTACTCATTATGTGTGTTTCATCTATGACTATTATTTAGTATTAGGATAAAAGAGGACCCCTGTTAGGTATGTTGCACTTTGTTGATTGTTTTGCAGAAACTGAATTGTGGATTACTCCACAATGGTGTAAATAGAACATCTAAGGTGCTATGAGTCTATTAAGTACAATAAGACTTTATGAAATGTTTCAACTGTAGATCGATGCAGTTAAAAAACAGAAGGGGGATGGGAGCACACTGCTTCACCTCCCAGCAAAGTTCGCCCCTTAGCATCCTGGTAAATGCAGTTCAGTTTAAATGCTTACTTGAATTTTTGTTGAAGTGTTTCACCAAAGTTGGCGCAGGTTAGTGCTGTTAATCTCTAGACACATGTGTTTCTGGATATTATCCTTCATCAGTAGAGATAAAAACTAAATTCATCTGGGGTTGCTGAGAAAGCTGTCACAATCCTCTCAGGTCTCTGTACCTCTCCCTGGCACACAGGTGCATCGCCAAGAGCTCGTCAGCTCAGTGGCTCAAGGGAGCCTTTTTAAACAGAAGGGGAATGGGAGCACACTGCTTCACCTCCCAGCACAGTTCGCCCCTTAGCATCCTGGAAAATGCAGTTCAGTTTAAATGCTTACTTGAATTTTTGTTGAAGTGTTTCACCAATGTTGGTGCAGGTTAGTGCTGTTAATCTCTAGACATGTGTTTCTGGATATTATCCTTCATCAGTAGAGATAAAAACGAAATTCATGTGGAGTTGCAGAGAAAGCTTCCACAATCCTCGCTGGTCTCTGTACCTCTCCCTGGCACACAGGTGCATCTCCAAGAGCTCGTCATCTCAGTGGCTCAAGGGAGCCTTTTTAAACAGTAGGGGATGGGAGCACACTGCTTCACCTCCCAGCACAGTTCGCCCCTTAGCATCCTGGTAAATGCACTTCAGTTTAAATGCTTACTTGAATTTTTGTTGAAGTGTTTCACCAAAGTTGGCGCAGGTTAGTGCTGTTAATCTCTAGACACATGTGTTTCTGGATATTATCCTTCATCAGTAGAGATAAAAACGAAATTCATCTGGGGTTGCTGAGAAAGCTGCCACAATCCTCTCAGGTTTCTGTACCGTTCCCGTGACAAACAGGTGCATCTCCAATAGCTCGTCAGCTCAGTGGCTCAAGGGAGCCTTTTTAAACAGAAGGGTGATGGGACGCCGCTGCTTCACCTCCCAGCACAGTTCGCCCAATAGCATCCTGGTAAATGCAGTTCAGTTTAAATGCTTACTTGAATTTTTGTTGAAGTGTTTCGTCAAAGTTGGTGCAGGTTAGTGCTGTTAATCTCTAGACACATGTGTTTCTGGATATTATCCTTCATCAGTAGAGATAAAAACGAAATTCATCTGGGGTTGCTGAGAAAGTTTCCACAATCCTCTCAGATCTCTGTACCTCTCCCTGGCACACAGGTGCATCTTCAAGAGATCGTCAGCTCAGTGGCTCAAGGGAGCCTTTTTTAACAGAAGGGGGATGGGAGCACACTGCTTCACCTCCCAGCACAGCTCGCCCTTTAGCATCCTGGTAAATGCAGTTCAGTTTAAATGCTTACTTGATTTTTGGTTGAAGTGTTTCACCAACATTGGTGCAGGTTAGTGCTGTTAATCTCTAGACACATGTATTTCTGTACATTACAGCACTAACCTGCACCAACTTTGGTGAAACACTTAAATAAAAATTCAAGTAAGCATTTAAACTGAACTGCATTTACCAGGATGCTAATGGCCGAACTGTGCTGGGAGGTGAAGCAGTGTGCTCCCATCCCCCTGCTGTTAAAAATCAGTTTTTACCTTGCAGTTTTGAATATGTTATGAAGATTTTAACTGTATTTTAAGATTATTTTCTTAAATGATATTTAGTTATGATGTGTCATACAGTAATGTAGGAGGGTCATTTTGTAAGTTTTAATGAACTGAACAATAAAGTATTAATATTACTACTGTTAGTGGCCATGTAATACCTGATATCGTCAGTGAGGTCATTCTTTATGATATTCTTCAAGCTATATGCTCATTAGCAATATATAATCCTGCTGGCATCATGGGCCAAATACCCATAAAACGAATAGGTCTCCTCCTGTAGGATTCTTCCTATGTTTGGATGATGCTTACTGTTTTTTTTGATTCACAAAACTTGCCAGGAGCCATAAAAAATATATATATAGCAGAAACAAAAAAATCATTTTGTGTCAGGGTTACTGAAAGCAAAAACCTAAAAACCACGGAAATACCAAGTTCATGACCTCACATGTGACATCACAGATGGCATTAGAGATAACGCTAATGTGCCCCAGAAATTTTAATCCCGGCCCTGGTCAGTATGGTTTATAGTCAAGGCAACTGCGTTACTCAGACAAATAAAGGGTCAATTATTTACATTACCTTTATTTTTGATTGAAACAATCATAAATGCTGTTATTTTCAGGGGACCAAAATAGCATCTTTTTATTTTTGGGAAAACAGGTGCACGAACTAATGACCTTTTTAACTGACTCACCTGTCATGGGTATGAATTAACCTGCGTAGCTATTATCCGTGGGAGGTGAAACTAATTGTACTTCCATTGTGAAAACAGCAAGGGATAATAATAATTTGCATGTACCTTGTTTTGTCAAGCAAGCAGGATCACATCGCGTTGAACAAAGAGAGTATGTCAGGAAAATTCGCAGGAAAACGCGGCATGCCTCTTGAGAGGGTGGGTTAAATAGTATTTTATCTGAATGTTATGTTCAGGGCAAACATTAGAAACACTGAGTAAGACTCCATTAGATACGTTTAAAGCTTTTCAGTTTCTAGTCATAGATAGAATATTGGGGTCTATTCAGAAAAGAGTAGGAATATTTACATTTACGTCAAATTGGAGAGTTCCTACCTTTTGGAATTCACGCAATCCATAGGAGATCAATCGATTGTTGCCTCTGGCACTTGGAGAACCGGGCACTGGGGACATGGAATCGAGCAAGCAAGTGCACATATTTTTTGTTTATTTTTTCTTCTCAGTTTTTCCCAAAGATATACCCCTCCTCTTACACCCGCACCAAATATTAGAGTAATCCATTTCCCTTCCCACCCGGGAATGGGTATTTATGCTAGCCCATGCTTGAAGTAAAAAAAATACGACCCTTTCCAGGCTGAAAACGGGAATGTGAGCAGTTTTGTAAATAGCTACAAACTTGGAAACGCCCATTACAGCCTAAATCAGACCACTTGCTTACATGGACGTAAAATTCACTAAAATGCGAGGGGTAGCGGAAGTAACTTCACACGCCCCTTGAGCTTCACTTTCACTCACACATACATATGCTTATACATAAACATGCATTCACACATACACACACACACACTACCTACACATGCAAAACACATTCACACATACACGCACTCTCTCTTACATAAACACACTCAAAACAACAAGCACACATTTAAAAGCATTTTATTTACTTACCTCAGCTGCCAGGCAAAGTCATAATCTAGCTATTTGTACTCCATTCTTTATAAACTAATAATGAATAATATAACATTATTCACTATTAGTATAAAGAAATTGACGAGGTGAGTGAAGCCCCCTCCGACGTCCATAAGGACAAGCTGCTGTTGTTCCGGCCACTGATTTTGTCAATGCTGACGCAAGGGGTCGCAAAGGTAGTGCCAGGGGTCACAAGGGGCATGTCAGGGGTCGCAGGAGCGACCCTTGGTGATCCCTAAATGACTTCCATGATTGCTTGGGATTTGCGAGTGGGGAGGCTCAGCACACCATTTACACACTTGAGCGCAACACCCCAAAAAAGACTTTCACCTGCTAGGATCCTGGGATGCGTAACTGAGGTACACTTGATTATAAACTAATGTTTATGGTCAAATTTACCTTGTAAATATGCCGTATATATACAGGTAAAAAAGTTAGGGCCGCATTTACAAAAAATTGGCGTAGGGCAGTGCAGCAAGTCTTTTTGCTGCACTGTCCTACCCAATTTGAAAGGTCATGAATGCACAATATTACAAAATACAGTGCATTCCTGTCCTTTCTACCTGCGCCGCACACAATTTGGTGCCTAGCGCCAATGCGGGCACCCTTGCACCACGATGCAAGGACTGCATTGTTGGCAGGATTGTTTTGTGCAGGAAGGGGCACCTTTCTGCACAAAAACCGTCCAGAGAGGCATTTTCCTCATTCTATGTGTGCTGCATCCTGCAGCACACATGGAAAGAGGAAACAATTAGGAGAAATGAAGACATTTTTCCTCGTATGCCTGCTCTGGGGAGGCGTAAGGTTTTGGTGCTGCCCCAGGTTTACTTGATTTTCTAAATCTGGGGCAGCGTCAAAATCCATGCTTGTTGCATGGGAACACCCACTGCAATGTCATGGAATGCCTTCTTGACGCAGAGTAAGGCAAAGCAGCTCTTTGCGCTACCTTGCCTTACTCCATATCTATGAGGCCATGCAAAGCCATGCAGTGTGGCTTTGCGTTGCCTCATCGATATGATTGGAAGACCTACGCCACCTAAGCATCGATAAAAGTGACGCTCCGGCAGTGCAGGCCTTTTGTAAATAAGCCCCCAAGAGCTTATAGAATGCTGTTCAAAACTCAAGTGAACAGAAATATCAATGTAGTGCTTTTATTAACTTCAAAATATTTCCAGGGAGAGAAAATGACCAATGAATTATTAATTACTATGTATGTTATAAGTACTTTAAAAAGTAATTTTGTAGTATGAGATTTTGGGTCAGGACTTTAAATAATTTGCTGAGGCTTCTGCATGGTAGAGAAATGTGAATGACTAACATATGCAACCTATGGGTCCTATTAAAAAAGTGAAACGTAAATTCAGTTGTATGCTGTATGTTTACAACTAAATGTACCTTACCTGCCAGGAATTCACAAAAAGATTCTTGGCAGCAGTAAGCCCATTTAGGTGTGTGGAGCTCTCTGCCACAAATGTGGGAGTTTCCTCACCCCCAAATCCTACTCAAGAGGTGAGGTAAGTGAGCATTTAGAGGCATGGTTACCCTTTAAAGATTGTGAACAACCACAAACATGAACGTTTAATGCCACGAACAAGAGCCTTTTTACCTTGGATAAACCCCTTCCTTCATCAAATTAGTGGATGATTTATTCCCATTACCAGCCTGACGAGGGTCTGATTATTACTCAAGCCAAGGACTGTCATAAATCTCTTTACAGGGTGGGAAGGGGACTGGGTTACGCCCAGATTTGGTGATGGTGTAGGGGAAAACAGTTTCTGCTTGGAGAAAAATATTTTCCCTTTGGAGAAAAAAAAAATGAAAAAAAATGCATATTTGCATAGTGTTGGACCTGGACCTTTCTGGAGGGTCATGCCAGATGTTGCCTTCCTTTGCAGAACAAGATTTTGTTAGCTTTTAGGACTCTATGCACTTTTCCCTGCTAACCAGTGGTAAATTACTTGTGCTCTTTCCATAAAACATTTAAAATTGGCCTACCATGATTGGTACATTCAATTTACTTGTACGCCCCTAGTAAATGGAACTACTAGTTAATTGTTACCCATTGTGCCATCCACTGAAGTAGCCTTTTAAAACATTTCTCTGGTGTTCAACTGGAACCCGTAGCGCGGTATAAACTGGCCTATAAATGCTTTTACCAGGCCTAAACCTTCGCTTTTATTATTTATAAGTCATCCCTACGGTAGGCCCTAAAAGTCAATAGAGCAGGGTCCATGGCGTTAGACCTGACAGCCTTAGGGTGGCCTTCCCCCGAACATTTGGCCTATTTTTCTCCCCTCTTTGTTGATTTCTTTTTGTTGGCTTTAAGACTCTGAGCACTTTACCACTGCCAACCAGTGCTAAAGTGCATGTCCCTCTCCCGTCAAACACAGTTTAATTGCTTACCTACCATTAGCGTATTTAATTTATTTATAAGTCCCTAATAAAGTGCACTACCTGTGCCCAGGTCCTGTAAATTAAAGGCTACAAGTGGGCCTGTAGCACTGATTGTACCACCCACACAAGTATCACTTTAAACATGCCTCAGCCCTCCTACTGCTGAGCCTGTGTGTGCAGTTTCACTGTCATGTCGACTTGGCATTTAAGACTCCTTGACAAGCTCTAAACTCCCATTCTATTACATATCAGTCACCCCTAAGGTTGGCCCTAGATGGCCCTTTGGGCAGGGTGCTGTGTAATTAAAAGGTAGGACATGTACTTTTACGTTTTGCATGTCCTGGTATTGAAAAACACCCATATTCCTTTTTCACTACTGTGAGGCCTATCCCCTCAAAGGTTAACATTGGGAATTCCTTAATACATGTATGAGCTGTAATCCCTGATTGAGAAGGAGTAGCTCTGTCATGTTTCATATCATTGGAATGGTAATGATAAACCATCTTTGCTGGCAAAGTTGAATTTATCACTAGTATTTTAGAAATGCCACTTTTAGAGGATGGCATTTCTCTGCCCTTAGCTTGTGTGCCTACAGCCTGTCTCCAATAGATGCCTGGGGTGGGTGTCAGCTGAACTTTGTGCATTCCCTCTAGACAGCCAAAGGAAGGTTAGGTGTGACTGAGTGCCCATCCACATCCTGATGGGTCATCCTGGGCGGGATGGGAAGGAGAAGTTGACACTTACACCTGAATAGTCAGTGTACTGTTCCCACACAAAGGGCTGCATACCCCCTGCAGTGAGTCTGAAGCCAGAGCTGCGAGGGAGGCCTCTGTTCACATCAAATCCCCTCTTTGAAGTCACCTCCACTTCAAAAGCACAACTGGGTATAAGTACTGGGATTCTGACCCCGCCAAATCAGATACTACTGGACCTGTGAAGGAACTCTGCCAGGAGAAAGGACTGCAATGCTGCTACAAGGACTGCCACTCTGCTGGACTGCTGCTCTGGAAAATGTGCTTTTCTGATGCCTGCTACTCTCTGCACTGTTGAAGAAAGAACTGGACTCTTGCTTGAACCCAGAGTGATCTCCAGGGGCATGCTAACTTACCACCTGTTTTAAAATGCAGGGATATCAAAGTCTTACCCCCTGCTCCTGCACCTGGTCCATTGGAAGTAGATCCAGGTGCTTGCTCCAGTGGAAATGATGCCTCCACTGCTGCCTGAAGCAGAATCAACGCATCATCACTGTTGTGGGAATGGAACTGGCGCATTGCACTTGGGACCAGTGCATCATGTGAGGAAACCCAGTACATCGGACTCAGAAGCAATGCATTACCGAACTGGCACTTCCTCTTCGGAACTGGCGGAAATTGCATGGGGAAAATCAACACATCACCTCAACTACGGGATCGATACCGTTGCATCGCATAGCTACACCCCACATCTTGCTGTTGCCACCAGAATCAAGGTATTTTTGTTCAGCTGGCCTTGCGTGGCTTCTGTATCCGGCCAGCACTCTATCACAGTCGGCCTCGATTCCTGACTTTGCCCCAGTCCAGTACGACCAGATAACACCATAATCGCATATTGCTTCTAAGTGCTATTTTTACTTTTAACCGGTAAAAAATAATATCTCAACTCCTACTTATTGGATTTTGTCGTTTTTGTCTTGTTTTGTTTATAAAATCATAATCTATTTTTCCAAAATGGTGTGGAGTCTTTTTGATGGTGTTTTTACTGTGTTACTGTTTGAAGTGTTGCACAAATACTTTACACATGTGCCAAGCTACCAGAGGGTGAGTACATGTTAATTTCTGATGTGTATCTGACTTACCCTGGCTAGAATTGTAGCTCCTGCTTGGACAGGCTTCATACCTCTGCCAACCAGAAACCCAATTTCTTACAGATGCTATTTGAAAAGTAGGGCCTGTATATTTCATTTTCATGTGTCCAGACAGTTAAAAGCTCCTAAAGTTGTTGCTCACTGTTGTAAGGCCTATCTCTCCCATTGGCTAACACTGGGTTACCTTATTACATTTAAAAAGTGCTAAATTCATATTGGGAGTTAATAGAGCTATGTTGTTTACACTAAGATTAATAATAATTTAAAATCCTCTTTGATGGTGAAATCACATTTTAAGTTACAATTTTGAAAATAGCACTTTTGAAAGTTGGCATTTTCATGTCCAAACCAACTATGCCCTTCTGTCAGTGTCTTGGTTCACATGACTGTGAATGGTTCTGTTGTTGTGGTTTGTGTATTGCTTCCAGATATGGGAACAAAGAAGTCGTAGCTGTAAAGGGAGTGGATCTTACTGACAGGATGGCTGAGTGGGAGCTGTCCCCTGACCCTATACTTCAAAGGACTTTGCCTGCAGCACATAAAGGAACCTGAATCCAGGCCTGTTCTGCCTTTTGTCAACCTAGATAGTTTGGAGCTAAACCTAGGGCAGAACTAACCAGAACCAGTTTTGCGTCTGAGGCCAGGGAATTCCCCGACAAACCTTTTGGTACCAGGTATAAATATGGCATCTTCAGAGCCTCTCATCAGAACTCTCCTGGACCTGTGGGAGATTCAGAAGAAGGACTGCCCTGCTGTCTGAGGAAAAGGGACTGCCCTGCTGACAGAAGAAGGATTGTACCTGCTTGCTTTAAATCCAGGCTTCCCAGAGTGACTCCAAAAGTCAGCTAGCTGACCTCCTATGTGATCTCCTTCCAGAAACGAGCCAGCACTCCAAAGGAATTTCGCTTGTTTTTATTATTTTCTTGTAACGGTATCCACGAGTTTCGGCTGCTACACGCAGCCTTGTTAATGACACAGATCACCATTTTCCTTAACTTTAAATACACACAATCTACGATAGCATAAATTGACATAGACAAAGGACAATTACCATTGCAACACAAGGCAGTACATTTAGGTAAATACGGGCGCCATTTTGGAACAGGTTTTGTTTTACATGGTGCTCTATCATTTTCTAATGCTAGTGCATAATTTCATCAATAAAATATAATTGAAACCAACAATTCCAAATTATTTGATGAATATAAAAATGACAGATACATTTACACACAAAAGGGAAAGTTCCTCTTTAAATATAAAATGCATCAGTACCTACTGCTCCTTAGCTGCCTTTTTACATATAGACCTCCCCTATATATATCTCCACATGTCCGCCATACTTATATAAAGTGCTTAGTGCTTTTTTGTTTTTAGTTTTTAGTTTTTTTATTTCTTTAAAAAAAATCTAAAGTGCCAGTGCTGATGCTAGTGCTTATATAAAATATTTAAAGTGCTTAGTAATAAAGTGCTATTGTCCATTGTCCTTCTCCTAAACTTCTCATGAAAAATGGCTCTCCTGAATGTGAAGACTCTCCAGCAGTTGTTAATACAGGCATGTAAATAGATCTTCATCAATATTCAATCCATTAGGCTCTTTGCCTAATGATAACCGGATATATATAACCTACTGGCGGTCGCCAGTAGGTAGTTATAGTTAGAACCTAGTTTCCATAGGAAAAGCATTTTTTGATTTGCTAATAACTTTGGCGTCGTTTGATGAATCTTTCTGAAATTCTCCAAAAGAAAAGTCTATCCAGGTCACCTCCTATCCTGAAAGTCTGGGGGTGATTCATCAAGCGGGGGCTGAGAAAAAAGGGGGGTCCCAAAACTCATTTTCCCCATATTAATTTCCATAGGAAATTTTGCTGCGAGCTACAGCCCGAACTGCTGAACGGAATTACCCCAAATTTGGCAGAAAGGTAGAGCTTGGTTCAGAAAGCAAACTTTTTTTAATGGTGTAAATCCGTTCAGTATTTTTTGAGAAATTCAAAAAATAAGAGTCAAAAAATCATTTTCCCATAGGAAACTTTGTGCAAGGCTACAGCCAAAACTACTGAACGGAATTACCCCAAATTTGGCAGAAAGGTAGTGCTTGGATCAGAAAGCGACCTTTTTTTTAAATGGTGTAAATCCGTACAGTAGTTGCTGAGAAATTAGAAAAATAAAAGTTTCAATATCTGGGCGGAGCCTAAGTCGTGTGCGCGAGATTCACTGTGATTGGCTGCTAGTAGTCCAAACCAGGAAGTGTTGGCAGCCATCTTGTGGCTCGGTAGAAGCGAGTCACCCAAAAACGGAGAAACAAAGGTATAAAACAAGAGAAGGGGGCAGGGTAGAAAAACCCTGACCCCCTAGGCCTGCTCAGGGGGTCACAGAAGGACCCTCAGGGCCAAAGAAATCATTTAAAAAAAAAAAATAATATCGGCGCAATTCGCGCTGGGGTCGCGGGTTCCCGTGTTTTATTTTAATGAGGCCCTTGGGTTGGCTAGGTTCCGGGGGCATTTCTTAAAAAATACTAGCAGGGTCTCGCAGGGAAAAACAGTGGGGGCACAGAACGAAAAACAGTCACAGCAGTGGGGGCACAGAACGGAAGGGCAAAAACAGTGGAAAAACAGTGGGGGCACAGAACGAAAAAACAGTCACAGCAGTGGGGGCACAGAACGGAAGGGCAAAAACAGTGGAAAAACAGTGGGCACAGAACAAAAAACAGTCACAGCAGTGGGGGCACAGAACGGAAGGGCAAAAACAGTGGAAAAACAGTGGGGGCACAGAACGAAAAAACAGTCACAGCAGTGGGGGCACAGAACGGAAGGGCAAAAACAGTGGGGGCCCAGAACGAAAAACAGTCACAGCAGTGGGGGCACAGAACGGAAGGGCAAAAACAGTAGAAAAACAGTGGGGGCACAAATATAGAGGGGAGAGACATATCACAAGGTCGCGGCTATGCCTTTAGAAGTCCGTCCGTCGGCTGGGAGCTCTGTGAGTTAGTCTGTCGGTACGATCCTCTACACTACCCAAAGACTACCCAAACACCACTGCACTGTCGTAAACTCTAAAATACTACCCCCAGCATGATCTCCTACACTACCCAAACACCACTGCAGTGTCGTAATCTCTAAAACACTACCCCAGCACGATCTCCTACACTACCCAAACACCACTGCACTGTCGTAAACTCTAAAACACTACCCCCAGCATGATCTCCTATACTACCCAAACACCACTGCATTGTTGTAAACCCTAAAACACTACCCCTAGCAGGACCCCCTACACTACGCAAACACCACTGCAGTACCCTAAACCCTAAAACACTACCCCCAGCATGACCCGTACAGTACCGAAACACCATTGCACTACCCTAAACCTTTAAACACTATCCCCAGCACGACCCCGTACACTACACAAACACCACTGCACTACCCTAAACCCTGAAACCCTACTCCCAGCATGACCCCCTACACTACCCAAACACCACTTATCTACCCTAAACCCTAAAAGAATACCCCCAGCAGGACCCCCTACACTACACAAACACCACTGCAGTACCGTAAACACTAAAACACTACTCCGAGGATGACCCCCTACACTACATAAACACCACTGCACTACCCTAAACCCCAAAACACTACTCCCAGCATTACCCCTTACACTACCCAAACACCACTGCACTACCCTAAACCCCAAAACACTACTCCCAGCATTACCCCTTACACTACCCAAACACCACTGCATTGTCGTAAACTCTAAAACACTACCTCCAGCACGATTCTTTCACTACACAAACACCACTGCACTACTGTAAATCCTAAAGCAGTACTCCCTGGATGACTTCCTACACTACACAAACACCACTGTGCTACCCTAAATCCTAAAACACTACTCTCAGCACGACCCCCTACACTATACAAACACCACTGCATTGCCGTAAACCCTAAAACACTACTCCCAGCATGACCCCCTACACTACCCAAACACTACTACATTGTCGTAAACTCTAAAACACTACCCCAGCAGGACCCCTACACTACAAAAACACCACTGCACTACCTTAAACCCTAAAACACTACCCCCACCATGACCCCCTACACTACCCAAACACCACTGTACTACCCTAAAGCATAAAACAGTACCAGTCCGTCGGTTCGCAGGTCTGCGTCTGCGAGCCGTCGTGTCCCTAGCTGTACATGTGCGAGCTAGTCTGTTAGGTGATAGGTGTGTCTCTGCTAGCAGGGCCGTTGGCTCGTTGGTGTCCCTTTGCGAGTTAGACCCAAGCTCTCCCTCTGCGAGCCGGCACTTTGGCGTGCGTTTGCGAGCCGATGGCCCGTAGCTCTCCCTGTGCGAGCCGAGCCCACGGGCCGAAGCTCTCCATCTGCGAGCCTGCCCGACGGCCCGCAGGTCTCCCTGTGCTAGCCGGATCGCAGCTGTTACTCTGCGAACCGTTATTGGGAATATAAGGCGGCTCTAAAAAGAGCCCTTGTGTTTATTAGTTGGAGCTACATATAAGTGTTATTCAGGTGTTATTCAGGTTATTCAGAAAAACTCGATTTCCCTGATCTGTAAAGTGTACTCCATCACTTCTGTAGATATCAGCCACATCAAAACGTATGTTGTTGTTCTAGATGGACCCCATTCTATGGTCTCTGAGGCATGCAGACACAGCTTTGTTGACATTCTTCCTAGATTTTTCAATCTGAGGACAAAATTGGTTTGACCATTTCCACTTCTGTCTTTGGCATATATTGAAATATACAAAGACAGTTTGAGGCAAAAGCAACATCAATTGTCGAAAGGTGTCCTTCATTAGCATTTCCAAACCTACACCAGTCAATGTGCCTAGGTCGTTTCCACCACAGTGCACAATCATGAGGTCAGGGTGTTGGAGATGCAAACAGGTTTTAACTAAAGGCAACAATTGGTGCCACTTCAATCCTCTTTGTCCAAACCATTTAATGTCCACATTTTGTAAACCTAGGTCTAAGTCAATACGTCTCTGTTCTGCATACCTCTTGCATCAGAAAACATAGCTATGTCCTACGATCCACACTAGCATTTTGAAGGTATGGCTGGGAAGTATGGATAGATGTCTGTAGCTCATGCAGTCCGTTTGTAGAATAAGAGATATGTTTAAAGATGGGGAACTACTTTTTTTCTCATTCAAAACGATAACTGATTGGGAGATGAAAAGCATTGTTTTCTAAAAAGTAGGGTGCACATTAGTTTGTGGAAAAGCATCTTTGTCATTGGTTAATAAAAAGCAGTTTGAATGTGGAGTTGATAAGATAGGATAAAATTTGCTCAGTTGAACCACACCTGCTACTTGTATATGGAAAGCACTGTTTGAACGTAAAGCAATGATGAACTTTTAACCTGCACGTGCCGTAGAATGTTCTAGAAAGTGTTGATAGAATACGTTAAACTTCTCACCTGTATGTGTCCTTAGATTAAAAAAAAAAAATGATTATATGGGAAGTTCAAAAATAACCAATAGAGAGAAGTTTTGCAATTTGAAAAAATCAAGGCACTATTTTGATTTGTTCTTTACATGTATTTATGTGTGGAGCAACAGGGAAATTGTGCCATTACTGGTTCCATTCTTGACGAGAGCGGTGCATTATATGTACTGTGTGACAAAGAAAGAATTGCATATGTTTGTGACATTTGGAATCTGCATACCAACTACGAACGTAAGTTAGAAATTAAGAATGTGTGTTATGTGTTGTGTAGTAGTGGTTAATATTTGAGGCATTATTTTTAACTTTGAAAGTATTTTTTATTTCTAAGTAACAGTGTTAGTGAAGTGTGATGTTTCACATTGGTACTAAAAGATGTATAAAGTGTGACTAATTGTTAAAGAATTACTTTATATATGTTTCAGATAACAAAAATGTAACTTATCTTCTGTAAAAGACTGTATGGTTTTAAAAATTATATGTAGCGTTTATTTGTATTTGTATATGTATTGCGATGAGATAAACAGAATGTCACACGTTTCCAAATAATTCTTAGTCTGGAAATAGTGGGGAAGGGGTTATAGTAGAAAATGTATATGTTATTAACTTAACAGAGATGGAACAAAAACCAGAAATGTTATGTGGACAATTTGTGGTCTCATTTTTTACATAAAGAGGTAGATTTCAATATCAGTTAAGACTGGTGTGTTACTGGGAGGCTTTGGATTTTGGTGTTGTTATGAAATGCAAGTTGTTGAGGAGCGTTTCTTCAGAAGACATTTTTTATAAGTATTGTTGTAGGGATTCTGCACATACACAGAGCTATGCACAGGATAATAGGACCTCGGAATATAGTGATGAGCCAACCATAAACCTTAGCACCTAAAACCCCAATCCGACTAGCTTTAGCGTCTCATTAGCAACAATGCTACCAATGATTAGACAACCCAGAACACAGTATCTCTCTCTCAGGACTCGCAGGAGCAAGAACACCCTTTCATAACTCACTCATACCTGTCCACAATGTGCGTAAAAAGAGACACTGTATAGTTTAAAATGTTTATTTCAACTACCGTGCTCTAAGATACAGTACACGTGCCAGTACTATCAGCATAATGCATAAGGATAATATAATCAGCATAGTTACAATTCCATAGAATACAAACGCGGAAAGCATTTCATAAAGCAGTGGATATAGGGCTAAATGACCATACCACCCTCCCCGTGCTAGTAGCTAGTTTATTATAAAAACAGAAGACCTCTGGGCATTGTCAAGCGAACCCCCATTCCTAAATATCTAGATGAAAGGTTTACATCATCAGACAAGCACAGCTCTTCTCTCTGGAAAGGTTTTTCTCCAAGTGCCTCTAACCGTGAAATCACAATATTAAAAGCACACAAATTTCTCCAAGGCAGCTGTACTTAGTGTTATGTCTAAGTGCGAGGGACTGGCCAGATCAGCAAGAACAAGGGACGTTGTTTTTCGACCTTGTACATGTTGTGCAGACGTAACCCAAAGGGAACAGGAGAAAAGGTGAAAGACAGAAATGCAGACAGTTCTAAAATAGCCGGGCTGAAGCAGAGGCTGGAAAAACAAAGGCACAAAGTAATGTGCGCAAAAAAGCATCATGGCAGCCAGGCCTAAGCCAACGTAGCAAGGCAGACCAGGAGGCCACAAACCACACAACAATATGTGAGAGATAAAAAATAAATGAAAATGTTTTATGTATATTTTCTGCATGATTTTGTTGACAATGCTAAAGTAAATGTGATTATTAGTGAAGGTAATTGTCAGGGTTTGTTTGTCTGCTGAATATACGTAGGCCTTTAAGTGGTCCGGGTCTTGTCGGTACTGAGCTCTGTCATCCGTTTGAGACAGTTGCGAAATATATAATCCCAGTTAAAGCTGTTAATATAGGTATAGTAAAGGGACGATCCATAACAAGTTTGGGAATTACACCTTTATTTACTCTGTCTAGCTCTCACCACCATTTTGTGCCCCCAGCGGTACTGTTTATAAAAATAATCTAATACAGTTCTTTGTATTATAAAAATAGCACTTCTAAGTTTATTGCTATATTGGTAGGGTTTGTACTATATAGAGAATGGTGCAATCAGTTTCATTGGTATAAAACTGCACTGTGTTATGTTGGAAATATTAGATATGTATAGGTTGTGATGTTATATTTTACACTGTGAGGTACATTTGAATATAAGTGAAGACAGGTGTTATACTGCGAACCCGTTGAAAATGTGCACAGATTACATGGAGAGTAAATGGACAAAGTAAACGTAGATGTTGCTTTCTGTATGTATGCATGATTAGAATCATTTGATGATGCTTTAAGATATAATCTAAATAGTGTTTGTGCTTTACAATTGGGTATACTGTACCGTGTTAGTAGTTAGTGACTAGATACTGCTACGAAATAAAGGTGGAGAGGGGCGTTTCTTTACAAGAGATATTTTATCAATGTGTGAGAGATAAAAAAGAAAAAAAAATGTTTTAGTAAATTTTCTGTAAGATTTGTTCACAGTAGGAAAGTAACTGGCATTATAAGTGATGGAAATTGTTAGGTTTTGTCTCTGTGCTGAACATACACAGGCCTTTAAGTGGGCCGGGTGCTACCGGTGCTGAATACTGCTACCGCTTTCAGACAATCGTCATTTTTTTATCCCACTTAAAGCCCTGAATATATGTATATTAAAGGAATGGTACAATAAAAGTTTAGGAATTACACCTCCGTTTACTCTTCTCATCTCACATTCTCCATTTTGTGCACTCAACGGTAGTGTTTATAAAAATTAAGTTATAGAGCTTTATATAGTATAAAAATAGCACTTATACTTTTATTGGGGTGTTGGTGGGATCTGTAGTGTACAGAGAAGGTCGTAATGAGTTTGAATGGTACAAAAGGGACGTGACATATGTTTAAAAGATTACATGGTTTTCGGAATAAGCTGTCCCTCTGTGAGTCCTCGGGCCCGCAGTTGTACCTCTGCAAGCGAACATTGGAAATATACCGCAGCTCTCTCTCTACGAGATAGCTACTTCACGTTCCCTCTCCCTACATCACCGTCCCGCACCTATCCCTTTACAAGTGGATGGCCCGCACCTCTCCCTATACTAGTCGGCCCCCGGCTGTTCCTGTGTGAGGCGGCCCGCAGCTGTCTGTCTACGAGCCAGCCAGTCGGCTCGCAGGTCTTCCTGTACGAGCAAGTCCTATCACACCAAATCATGGGCTTCTATTGGAATTCACAAGGGCATATTATCAAGCCCATTATCGCCGCTTTAGCAGCAGTTTCCTGCCGCTCAAGCGGCGATAATTTTGACGCCGTTCTTGATAATATGCCCCGTATGCGTTTGCAAGCCGACGTCCCGCACCTTTCCCTATAGTACTCGGCTCGCAGGTGTTTCTGTGCGAGCCGGTCCGCAGGTGTTCCTGTGCGAGCCGGCCCGCAGCTCTCTCTGTTTGAGGCGACGAACCGCAGCTGTTTTTGTACGAGCCAGTCAGTCGGCTCACAGGTCTTCCTCTACGAGCCAGCCCGCCGGCTCGCAGCTGTCCCTCTGCAAACTACAGGTCAGCTCGTAGTTGTTCGTCTGCGAGCCAGGTCGCTGTTGTATCTCTGCAAGCGAACACTAGAAATATACCGCAGCTCTCTCTTTACGAGATACCCACTTCACGTTCACTCTCCCCACATCACCGTACAGCAGCTATTCCTTTAGAAGTGGACGAGCATCACCTCTCATTATACTAGTGGGCCCGCAGCTCTCCCTTTTCGAGCTGACGGGTCATAACTCTCCCTGTAGGAGCCAACTAATCGGCTCGGAGGTCTTCCTCTACGAGCGAGCCCGCCGGTCTGCAGCTCTCCCTCTGTGAATGACCGGTCGGCTCTCTGCTCTTGCCCTGCAAGCCGTCGGACCCGCAGTTGTACCTCTGCAAGCTAATACTGGAAATATACCGCAGCTCTCTCTGCAAGATACCCCCTTCACGCTCCCTGTCCCCACATCACTGTCCCGCACCTATGCCTTTGGAAGCCGACGGCCTGCAGCTTTACTTATAGTAGTCGGCCCGCAACTGTTTGTGTGCGAGTAGGCCGGCAGCTCTCCTTCTACGAGCCAGGCAGACGGCTCGCAGGTCTTCCTCTATGAGCCAGCCCACCGGCCCGCAACTGTTCATCTGTGAACCGGCCCGCAGCTCTCTCTGTACGAGCCAGCGAGTTGGCTCGCAGTTTTTCCTGTATGAGCCAGCCCGCCAGACCGCAACTGTTCCTCTGTGATCCGGCTTGTAGCTCGCTCTGTACGAGCCAGCTAGTCTACTTGCACATGTTCCTCTAGGAGCCAGCCCGCTGGCTTGTAGCTCTCTCTCTCTGGGAACCACTGGTGGGCTCTCAACTCTTTCTCTGCCAGATAATCCGCAGTGGTACCTCTGGAAAGCAATACTGGAAATATAGCGCATTTGTCTCTCTACGAGATAACCGCTTCACGCTCACTCTCTCCACATCACTGTCCCGCAGCTATCCCTTTGGAAGCCGATGGCTAGCACTTTTCCCTATAGTAGTCGGCTCGCAGCTGTTCCTGTACTAGCTGGTCCATACAGACCATTGTCCTTCTGCGAGCGGACGGGTCGCTGCTGATGCTCTATGAGTCAGTTTCTCTGAGCCGGCCCGCAGCTCTCCCTGTACGACCCAGTTAGTCGACTCGCAGGTCTACCTCTACGAGCTAGCGCGCCAGCTCGCAGCTCTCCCTCTACAAACCATCGTTCGGCTCGCAGCTGTTCGTTTGCGAGCCGTTTGGTGCGTAAAAGTACCTGTGCAAGCTAACACTGGAAATATACTGCACTTGTTTTTGTGAAATATCGCGTTCATGCTCTCTCTTTCAACATCACCGGTCGCTGTTCTTTTTCTAGCCAGGTCGCAGCTCTCCCTTTGCACGGTATGCAGTTTAGCAATCGTACTGTCAGTGCCATGCACTTTGTCCAATCATCCATCGAGCAGTATCTACTTATTCTATCTCTACGTCAATATCTAAGCACTTATAAATTCAATATGAGCTCTGTTTGCAGCACTGTAATCATTTTAGTTAATAGTAATGTACTTATAAAATAGCATAGCTACTAACACTAGTATAGCTACAATATTCTGTGCAGTATGTATGCAGACCTCTAACCAGCTACAAAGTATGGAATGTTACAGTTTCTAATCATGTTGTTACACAATCAGATGTGTACTACTAATGCTGTGGTCTAGTATCTTTTACACTACACATAGAGTACCAGAATTATGCAGGTAGTACTGTTCCATTGCGGAAATCATTGTTGTACTTTCTTTGTATGTATTTTTATAATTATATATGTGAATATTTTTATAATTATACATTTGAATAGTTATATATAATTATTTTAATTATATGAACCTGTTTTCAAAACTCTTATTTTTTTACAGATATTTTACATCATTATTAAGAAAGAGATACAATGACAAGAAAACAGCAAAGAAAAAGAAAAGAAAGAAAGGAGGTTTATTTGAAAAAAAAGGAAAAGAGATATTAGATCCAGTACAACATGGATGTTCAAAGAAAAAGTGTTCTGGTAAGAAAAGTAAAGTTTTTTTTAAAAACTTGCAAAAACTGTTATTAATATTAAAAATATAGAAGAGACAGACAGAACAAGAACAGTGAAACAAAAGCAAAAGAAAAATGTTCAAAAAAGTGGAAAATTGGATTATCGGAAAAAGAATTATGTTGGAATACGTAACAAACAATTTTCAGAAATTCGAAAACGAATATATAAAAGTAGAGTACTCCAGAATTTACAAAAAAAAAGTAAAATATATAAAAGGAGATCAGCATTTTACAGACAAAAAAAGGAGATTCTAAGTGTTATTGAAAAAGCTTTTGAATTAAAAAGAAGATTGTTTATCTTAATTTTAAAAAGATTGAAGACTTTAAATACAATAATGGAGCGTATGAAGGACAAATGTAAGAGAAAAAGAATTGTAAATAGAACACATTTTTGTAAAATATTTTCCGGGGAATGGAAGCATACTTCTAGTACGGAACCTTTTTTAATGAAGAAAGTTATTTTCAACAAAATAGTTTAGTGCATGCAGTTGATACCTGTGGTCATTCTTATGAGGTGCGAGATGGTTGTCCAATTCAGAAAGAAAAGCTAGTTCCTAGAAATGTTGAAGAATTAATAGCTGAGGAAGTTCAAGGGAGACGTACCCAGGCTCCAGTGTTTACATGGGATTGTAGTAGTATTTGTAGTATACGTCAACAATCTATTGATATTTTACTAAATTTCTTAAGAGAATATGGAAGACCAACTGTGAAACAGAAGATTAAGATATTACAAGGACTGGATCCTTGCACAGTGAGAAAAAATACAGGGTTGCAAGGTCATTCTCTGGCTTGTCTTTCTAGGAAAGTGTGTCAAAGTCGTTTTCATCATTTGAGAATGTTAGCAGTACATCATTCACAAAGGCGGAAGTTAGTTAGAAAATTATACTACGTGAAAAGTCCTGCATTATGTCTAAATGAAATTAATACAGCTCTTTTGCATGGTTCAGTTTTGGATGTAAAAAAAGTATGTGATGATATAGAGTTACGTTTCTTTGCCGCTCAAGAGGAGTGTAGAGAAAGTGAGACTTTGATAAGTGTAGGTGTTGAAGAAGAGGTGGAAGATACTACTGATGTCAAGTTTGAAAAGAAATAACAAAGTTTAAAGTAGTTTCTGGTGAAAATCCCAACTATGTTTGTATTTGTTGCCGACGTATTCATTATAAAAATTCAAACTAGGAATGTAGATGTGTTTTTAAAAAGTGAAGAGGAAAACAATGATAAATGGAGAGAATTTGCTGCTTATCTGTTTGTGGAAGGTCGTTTTGAGTTAGGTACTGTACAATGCATTTGTAAATATTGTTATAATAAATTAGAAGAAAACAAAATGCCAGCTAGAGCTGTCCATAATGACTTAGAATTAGTACCTATACCTCCAGAACTTAAAGATTTAAATACATATGAGGCTATCCTTATACAATCTGTGCACCCTTTTCAGGCTATAATTCGTATGGAGCCTAAAACAGGTAAGCTGCCTCCAACAGATCTACAAAGAGGTTTAAAAGGAAGAGTTGTGTACTTACCTTTAGATTTTAAGAAAAATGTTGAAACTGTTGGTGTAGAAAGAGAGGATACTGAACCTGTAGTCATTCTTGTTAATGGTGTACCCACAAAGAGTCGGAAAATATGGCAAGAGTTAGTAGATGTCACGAAAGTCCAAAAGGCTACATTATATCTGGTGCAAAACAATATTTACTATAAAAATGTAAATGTAGAAGAAGAAGAAGAAGAAATGACTTTAGAAGATGAAACACACATTTCAAGTGGACAAATAAAGGTGGGCGATATGATGAACGACCAGTTCAGATTCCAGCTGCAGAATATCGTACTTTACGATTGTACTCAGAAGATCCAAGATTTCGTCAGTGTATTCCATATTTGTTTCATCTTTTATTTGAGAGTGATCTGTCCGCACTTTCATATGCAGTCAACCATATATTAAAAACGGGAACGCATCTTTCACATATTTCTGCAAAGCAATTTATGGCCAAAGTTGAAGAAAGAGACGAACATTTAGAATCACAGTTAATTAATTTGATGGCATGTCAACGTGGCACTAATGAATATTGGTATCGATGTCATGGGAAACTAAAATGTATGTTAAGAAACTTAGGAACCCCTACGTGGTTTGTTACACTTAGCTGTGCTGAGTACGCATGGGATGATTTACTGGATTTTCTACAAGAAGCAAATTCAAATATAGAAAATATTGAATTGAAGACACCTGGAGAACTGTGTTCCGTAGATCTTGTAAATGTTTGCTGATATTTTAATCATAGGTTTGAAGCTATGATGTCTTTTATCTGTAATAAAAAAAATCCACCTATTGGCGAAGTTATTGATTTTTTTGGGAGAAAAGAATACCAAGCTAGAGGTGCTCCTCATATACAAATGCTTTTATGGATCAAGAATGCACCTAAATTTGGAACTGATTCGGATGAGACTGTTTTGTCTTTTATTGAAGACTATGTTACCTGTGCGATTCCAAAAACAGGAGGCGAAAATATCTTAAGACAGCAAGTTTTACGGTTTCAGAGTCATCGATGTGGAAAGTATTGCTGACGGAAATATAAGTCAAAGGATACATTTTACACAAAATGTCAATTTGGCTTTCCACGTCCAGTAATTTCCAAAGGAAGAGTGAACAGTTTTATGTCAGCAGTGTGGCATACCATCACTCGAAAATCACCCAAAAATACTTATAATTTAAAAAGAACAGAAGAATCCAAGTACATTAATGATTACAATCCGGTGAGTTTGAAGATGTGGAATGCAAATATGGACATACAATATGTTGCAGATAACTCAATTGCTGTTGCTCGCTATGTCACATCATATATTACCAAGTCTGAGAAGACAGAATTGAAAGAAATGTGGGAGGAAATATCGCAGGAGAAGACACTTAGCAAAAAATTGTACAGCTTCAGCTTGAAGATGCTTTCACATCGAGAAATTGGATCTTACGAATGTTCGGATCGATTGAGATCTGCAAGTTTATATTCAAAGTCAAGAGGGATCATCTGGATAAGTCTTGGTCTTGCTGCAGCACGAGTTTTGAAATCTGTACAAGAAATTGAATACTTGGCACTGAATGAACCGGAAAGTACAGATATTCTGAAAACAAATATGTTGGATACGTACTATCCAAATAGAAGTCCATACCTGGAAAACATATGTCTATATGAAATACTGCAACATTATAGTTTTAAAAAAATGTCACAGAAAATATAAATGAAGGAAAATACGCTGTAATTGGATATGAAGGATGTTTGGTAAAGCATGACAAAGGAAATCTGATTAATCACAGGAAATTAAGTTGTGATACTCGAGATAAAAGAGAGTTTTTCTATTTAGCTCTTCTGCAACTCTTCAAACCTTGACGGACTGAAATGGAATTACTTGGACATTGTGACTGCTATGAGGATTCTTTCAATGCATGTAAAGATAGCATTGAATGTACAATTTTTCCAAATTATCTCGAAATGTTGAACGAAGAGATTAATCAAGAAAGAACTATTGCAGCTGAAATAGCTAGAGATAGTTCTCAAGATACTCAGAGTTCTGCTCCACAAAGTCAAGATCCACTAGGAGAAGCCATACTTGAAAATGAAGCGGCAATAGCAATGAGTGAAGTGGAAACGGTGATGCAGCAAGCACAACAGGACAATATTGATTTGGAAAATTTAGAGGAACATCTGAATACTGAACAGAAAGAAATATATCACCAAGTTACACAACAGATACAACATGGATTACTGCATGAAAAGAATGATAGCCAATGTACATCATTTAGACCTATTCTTATGTACATCAGTGGACAAGCTGGAATGGGTAAAAGTTTCTTGATTAAATGTTTGTCAAGTTATCTACAGAAAACAACAGATTCACATTTGTCTTGTGTTGTAACTGCTCCAACTGGGTTAGCAGCACACAACATTAAAGGGATTACATTACATCGTCTACTTATGTTACCAGTAGAACATGAAAATAAATTGGAATACCACAAGCTATCTGGAGAAGCTTGTTTCGAAGTTTCAAGAGTACTAAAGAAAATGAAACTTCTGGTAATTGATGAAGTAAGCATGGTCTCAAACTTAATGCTTGCGTTTGTACATTTGAGAATGCAGCAGATTTTAAAAACAAATTACGATGTTTTATTTGGAGGAAAACATGTAATTGTATTTGGTGATCTACTACAACTCACACCTGTGAAAGGCCAACCGGTTTTTAAGACCCTTCTTCATGAAGATACTAAAAATCATTGGGAAGTATTGGAAATGTAAACATTTGGACTTCTTTTGAATATAAGGAACTTATTAAGAACATGCGACAAGCAAATGACGAAGATTATGGAAACATTCTTCAAGATATTAGAATTGGTTTCTTAACAAAGGATGGAAAACATGCTTTAGAAAGTCGGCTACTAAAAAACTTGTTTCCAACAGAAAATATTGCGGCTGAAACAATCTACCGAAGAATTGCAGAAAAGGAATCTATAATTTGCCTTATTCCAACACTGAAAGAATGCTCTACATTCAATGAAGAACTGTTGAAACTGGAGAATGAACCGATAATGAAAATGATACCTATTGATAAAATAGAACATGAAGGAGTAACTATTCTTTTGTGAGAGAAATTGCAGTTAAAATTAGACTCTTTGGAAAAATCCATATCTAAGACTGCTGGTTTGGAAAAGACCTTATATGTCTCTGTAAACTGCCGGGTAATATTACGACGTAATTTAGATGTTGAAAAAGGTTTAGTAAATGGAGCAATGGGGAAAGTTGTTGACTTTGTTAGTTATGCAAATAGAGATGAGATTGAATTTTTGAAGATTAAATTTGATCAGATTGAAGAGGTGAAACAAATTGGACGCTGTTGTGTTCGTTTCTTGCTTGTAAAAGATTTGTATGTTCGTAGAAAACAGTTTCCTGTTTGTTTAGCATATGCAGTGACTATTCATAAATCTCAAGGTTTAAGTGTAGACAATGCTTTGGTAAATATTGAAAGTTTTGTGTTTAAAGATGGTATGGCGTATGTTGCATTGTCTCGAGTAAGAACGTTATCCGGATTGTATTTGATTGATTTTGGTGAGAAAAAGGTTAGTGCAGATGTAAATTGTGTAAAAGAGTACAATAGGTTAAGAAGACTCTATGCTCCTAATTTAGGTGAATATCCTATTTATGAAAAACGTTTAATACGTCCAAAACGAAAATATGATAAAGATTATACTGAGATTGCAAGGAAAAAAAGAATTGAAAAGAATGACGAGTCTGGAAAGAAAATAGAAGGGAACACGGTTGCTTATATTGTAGGATATCAGTTAGAAAATATTTCAGGTATCAACTGTTATGCTAATGTAATTGTGAACGTTGTTTTTTTTTTTTAGAAAATCTACAGCATGCAATTATTGAAAATCGAGAAAAAAGATTTTTTTTCTTTGTTACATTATATTTTTGAGAAGTTGAAAACTGATAAAACGAAAATCCATACTGCTTTTGATGTGCGGAACCTTTTGGATATATGTTCTGGTTCTTCACAATTTACACAGAATGTACAGCAAGATGCTCAGGAATTTCTTATGTTTATGCTTGCAGTATTAGAAGATGAAGGTATACAAATTGAAAATCTGTTTGGACTACGTTACAGATGGGTTCATAGATGTGACGGCTGTTCATTTTCATCTACCACTAACATAGACACTGAATGATTCATATATTTGACAATGCCAGATTTGAAAACAGTGTCTTTCAACGAACTAGTAAAATCAGCTAATCAAGATATGGAATGTACTCAGTGCAAATCGGAAATGTTGTCAACATTATTTATAGAAAGATGTGGACAATATATTATTTTAATGCTGCAACGTTGTAGAGCAGATGGAACAAAATTGGAAACCAAAATTAAAAATTTTGTGGCAGGTCAAGTGTCAATTTCAGAAAGAACTTTTAAAACAGTGGCTATTGTTTTCCACGATGGACCTACTTCAACATCTGGACACTATACTGTCTATTTAAAATGCAATAAAGGATGGACACTATGTAATGATGCGCATTTCGAGTATACATTTTGGTTGCCTAATGAATTACGAAATTCATACTTAATATTTTTGATGCCAAAATTCTAAGAAGATATCAACATGAATTACTGAGTATATTTTGGATATTTCCACTACAAATGATTTTAGAAACATCATTCACCCTATCAGAAACATGTGAATATGATTTTAGAAGTGTATGTTGGATATCCTCATTGCAAATGTTTTCAGAAACATCATTTGGCCTATTGAATTCAAAAGTTTATTTCGGATATACTCAATGGAAATATCTTCAGAAACATCATTCGGCCAATAGGGAAGATGTTCGTAATTACGGTTTCAATTATTAATTCTGTTCTTTCATATTGCGTTTCAAAAATTGTGTTTGAAAGAAGGTGGTGATATATTTGAAGTTTGTATTATATACTATGTTACTAAGGATGTTTATTTGTGAAAATGTAAATACCAAGTTGCGTTGGTTGTAGACATTTTGAAGAGAAGTGTGTTTTTTTAACAATCTTATTGATTGTATTTTTTGCCTGCTGTCATCTGATGATTAACATTGAAATCACTGTTTATGGTGAAATTCAATACAATCTGAAGACAGCAAAAAATGGCAAATTGAATATGTGATGTAATTGTATACTTATGTTGTGTTGCGAAAACTATAACATTATATGTAATAACATAATTTTTTTCTTCTTTTTACAGACCTTACTACTAAAGTTTAAAATACTTTAAATTTGCATTTAAAAAAAGAAGTGAAATTATATTACTATTAATTTCATATCTACTTGGAAACAGGTAAGATTAATCCACCCAGGTACTACCCTTTCAGTGTATCAAAGACACTGTGACTCCTCATGCCCATCTCCAGTCACCCAGCCAGTACTATACACTAATGCAATTTCTCCACTAATACCCAAGTACATATAAATTCAGCATACACTCTCCTTGCAGTACTGTAATCATCCAGTCACTGCTGATGTACTCATACAATCGTTCTAGCACTAACACAAGCAGTGCTACAATTGTCTGTGCACTATCCATACAGATCTCTAAGCAGGCACATACTACTCATTCACTTATCTAAATACCCTGGTAGTACCCATGCAATCTAGCAATCACCCTGTCAGTCCCCATGCACTTCTCCAATCACCCATCTAGCGCGGTGAACTTATCTAATCACTTTGCTAATACCAAACCACTTAAATACACCATGCACTCTCTTTACAGCACTATTAATCATCCAGTTACTAGTCATGTACTTATGGAATGGCCTAAGTACTAACACAAGTACCCGCTATTATTATTAATAGTAGGTTTTAGGGAAGATATAGTTAGAAAGTAGCATTTAAAAAACCTAAGAAATTCACTGAAAAACCATAGGTTTCAGGGACGTTATAGTTAGAAATTACCATTTAAAAACCTTTGAAATTCACTGAAAAAACCATAGGTTTCAGGCACGTTATAGTTAGAAATTAGCATTTAAAAAACCTTAAAAGTTCACTGAAAAAACCATAGGTTTCATTGACGTTATAGTTAGTTGGACATTTCACTCATACAAAACCAGTTTCGTGTATCTGTTTAAAAAGTTCCCCATTAAACAAAAAGATGTTATTATGCAAACAGAGACCCATCATTTCAATCAACATGTTAGTATGATCAAAGTACATGATATTTCTGTCATTGAGGTAATTAATGCATGCTCGAATGCCTTGGTCATATTCTATGATGGTATAAAGGCTGGAAACATCCATAGTGATAAACATAAAGTTGGTTTGCCATTGTATTTCATCTATTTTTTTCAAAAAATCTTTTGTATCCCTCACATACGATGGAAGGGAAATGACATACCCCTGTAAGAAAAAATCCACATACTTCGACATATTTTCAAAAACACTCCCCATAGAAGAAACAATCGGTCTCCCTGGTGGATTCGTGGGGTCCTTGTGCACTTTGGGTAAAAAGTAAATAATTGGTAATTTGGGATAGTCCCTTTTCAAAAACAGGCACTCCTCCCATGTTATAATACCATCCTCCTGCCATGGGAGTATCCCTTATGGTGAGATGCTGAGAGCGAGAAGGAATTGCAACACGGATGAGAACTATCTGGCAGAACAGGAGACTATGTTAGAACGCTTCAGGGAACGTGGTTACCCTGAGTGGGTACTACAGAGAGCAGTTTCCAAACTTAAAGACATCGACAGACCCAGTACACTAAAGGAGAAAAACAAGGAAACTGAGTCCCAGGTAACACGTGTTATCCTTACTTATAACAATAAGTCAAGGAAAATACAAAAAATTCAATGCTAATGCATGGGGATATCACCATACCTCCTAAGACTTCCACACACAATCTCAAAGGGTTTTACCCTTGTGGACACTGTAAAGCCTGTAAAAATAGTCATATGGTGAAAGAATACAGTGTGCCACACTCTATGAAGAAAAATACCATTTCACAATTTTTGACATGCAGTACCACACATGTCATTTACATTTTAGTGTGTCCATGTAACAAAAGATATATTGGCAGTACGACACATATGGCTAAGAAAAGGGTCCTAGAACATCTTAGGGCCATAAACAACAGGGATCCGCATTATCCTATCGCGAGACACTTTGCCGATTTTCACCTCGCTAACAGCTCACTTCTCAGCTACTTTGTTATTGAACAAGTGACAACTAGCTTTAGAGGGGGAACAGGGAGCTCAGATTGAGAAAAAAGAATCTAAATGGATACTTGAGCTCGAGACGAGGTACCCGAATGGGCACAATTTGGACGAGGAATTAGCAACGCACCTTATGGAAGAATAACTGGCTTACACTAACATACGTTTTATGATATTGTTTTCCCGGATCAGCAAGCTGCATAAGTTAGACTGTACAAGCAATTTTTGCATGCGATTTAAGGTAACTTGGTTAATATAAGCAACTAATGAACAGTCTAGCAATTTGTTAAAAAATGTTTGCACATTTTTAATCTTATGTTTTTATATTCTTGTGTTTTCTATTTTTCTACACAGGAGGAAAGGAAGGGGCCCACCGACATTCTGCGGACACTTCACGGGCCTCCTAACCTTTTCTTCATCTCCACGACTAGAGCACTAATGTTTTAAAGATAAGATGGTTTATAACTTTTATCCTTTCTCTTTCTCTCTCCTTTTCCTTTTCCTGCTTTGGAATTTCTTACTTTTTCACTTATAGTCACGCTTGATATTTGACTATTGTACAGTATAAGGATTTGTATGACTATGTCACTTGACGTTAGTATTGGTCTACTGTACTGCATGGTACTTGAAATTTTCTTGCCACTTGGTGACCAGAAACAATGAAATTCACACGCTCTGTCGGTATGCCCTCCGGTCTCGAGCTAGCTGCATTTCAGCATGATGTGGATTTATGTTTATTATAGTTAGTTTGATATTGATTTACCATGTATTGAAATGGATTTCCGTTTTGGTATAACATATCTGTTGTTATTCTTTAAGGAATTGTTGATATGATTTCTTTTAATATAGTGCCATCTAATTTGACTTTAGTCACTCCAATATGGCCGCCACTCCCACGCTGGTAGCTGGGTATCGTGCAGTCCTTTGTCGATTTCATTTCCCCTGTACTGAGTCTATGTATTCACTCGGTGTACACTTGGTTCAGTGTGTGATCAAGGGAGCTTGCTCCCGAAACGCGTAACCTTGAACTTCATTAAAAACCTTTAATAGGAATCTGAGAGCGCGTGCTTATTTGCAACTGTGGACTTTATATATATATATATATATATATATATATATATATTACCTACTGGCGGTCGCCAGTAGCTAGTTTTAGTTAGGACCTCGTTTCTATTCAAAACATATTTTTGTTTTCCCAATAACTTTGGCGTCGTTTGACGAATCTTCGCGAGATTTTCAAAACTAGTGGGGCGCTCCGGTCAGCTCCTGTCTTGAAAGTTTCGGGGTGATTCGTCAAGCGGGGACTGAGAAAAAAGGGGGGTCCCAAAACACATTTTCCCCATGTAATTTTACATAGGAAATTTAGACAAAGCTACAGCCCGAACTGCTGAACAGAATTACACCAAATTTGGCAAAAAGGTAGGTCTTGGTTCAGAAAGAGCCCTTTTTGTTAAATGGTGAAACTCCGTTCAGTAGTTCCTGAGAAATTTAAAAAAAGAAAAAGTTTTGATATCTGAGCACCGAGGAGGGTTTGCGAACCCTCCCGAGCACGAGCTCAATTCTGATTGGCTGCCAACACTCCAAACCAGGAACTGTTGGCAGCCATTTTGTGACTCGGTAGAACCGAGTCACAAGAAAAAGGGTGAAAAATGAAGACAAGGGGGCAGGGTAGAAACACCCTGACCCCCTAGGCCTGCTCAGGGCTCCCACAAGGACCCCCAGGCCCAAAAAAAGCTGGGATCGCGAATCCGGCCGAGAAAATTAAAAAAAAATGAAGCGCGGCCTCCCGCGCTTCGTTATTGTTAAGCCCCCGATTGGGCCAGGTCCTGACGGCATGCCCAAATTATATTGCAAGGGCCCGCATGGGCCCCCCGCAGCCCCGGGGACCACCACCTCCCCGGAGCTTTATTGATGATTTGCGGGGGCACGCAGCACACCCCGCAGCCCCGGAGGCCTCCACCTCCCCGGGGCTCTTATTTTAAAAAAAATAAGTGTGTGGGGGGCTCGAGCCCCCCCACACGCCCCGGGGACCACCAGCTCCCCAGGGCTTTGTCAATTAAACGTGGGGGCACGCGGCCCCCCGGAGCCCCGGGGACCGCCAGCTCCCCTCTGTTTATTTTTTTTTTAAATGTGCGTGGGGGGGCTCAAGCCACCCCACACGCCCCCGGGGACCACCATCTCCCTGGGGCACCAAAGGTTCAAATTTGGGGGTCCGTAACGGGGCCCCAGGGACCACCACCTCCCCGGGGCTTTGCAAACATGGGGAGGGGGGCCACGCAGCCCCCCCTGGAGCCCTTGATGGCCCTGGGGACCGCCACCCCCTAGGGCCGGCTCAGGTGACATTTCTGTTTGCTATGGCAGGGCGGGAGCACGGCTCCCACCCTGCCATAGCAAACTCCTGCTTTGCTTCATTGAAGCGAGAGCAGGGAAACATGCTCTCGCTACAATGAAGCAAAGCAGAATTGCTTTTCAGCAAGGTGAGCTGCAAGTTAGCAGCTCCCCTTCCTCAAAAGCAATGCCGGCTCCCGCAGGAGGCGGGGAGCTGGCAGGGACCGTGGGGGCATTGGGTCTCCCCCCATGGTCCCAACGGAGAGGCCAGGCCCCGGGGGATGGGGTCCCCGGGGCCAGAAGTGGCCCGGGAGGGGGGCCACGCAGCCCCCCTCCCCTATAATTAAAAAAAAAACACGGAAAGGCCGGCCCAGGGGGAATGGGTCACCGGGGCATAATTGGCCTTTGGAGGGGGGCCACGCTGTCCCCCTCCCCAAATTATTATTATTATTTTTTTTAAAGCTGCCAGGCCCCGGGGGATGGGGTCCCCAGGGCCAAAAGTGGCCCAGGGAAGGGGGGCCACCCAGCCCCCCTCCCATAACAGACAAAAAAAAAAAGGAACCAGCAACTCGCCGGAGGCCCCGCCCCCTCCCTGCAGCATTCTGCAAACACGCCCCCTGGCGCGTTCTAAGTTGGGGGATTAAGTCCCCTTGAATACTGAGGGTCCCTGGGGGCCAACTAGCCCACCAGGTACCTCCAGTAAGCGCCACAGAGCTGCATTGCAGAGAGGTGGTCTGAGGCCACGCCCCTTTTGACACCTTTCTGCAACGCAGCTCTGTGGCGCTTACTGGAGGTACCTGGTGGGCTAGTTGGCCCCCAGGGACCCTCAGGATTCAAGGGGACTTAATCCCCTAACTTACAATGCGCCAGGGGGCGCGTTTGCACAGTGGTGCAGGGAGGGGGTGGGGCCTGACTTAACAAGTGTGCAAACGCGCCCCCTTGCACGTTGTAAATTGGGGGATTAAGTCCCCTTCAATCCTGCACCCCTCCTTCATTTCTAACATATAATTAAGCTCCTGGGACCTGGCCTACGCTGGGGCAAATCTTTAAATAAGCGTGGGAGACAGGGCTTCTTTTTTTTGCCACAAGTTAGTGGAAGCACCATTTCATGGATTCGATAAGGATGCTATATTTGGCCTGAGGAGTAATGTTCTGTTTGTCACAAAAGTCACAAATATACCATAATAATTAAGGTTATGTTCAAACAGCCGACTTGTGTATTTTATGTTCACTACATTAAATCATTTTCAATTTATGGTCTATGTTCTGCCTTCTGATGAAAATAGAAATATAGCATATTTTTTAAATATTGGGTTAGCTACTACAGAAATGTAAAGACCGAGTGTGTTATCATAACTGAGCACTATTAAATGTCCTAAGTAATCTTGTTTTTAGTAAAGCAACTCTCGAGAAACAGAGGTGACCCCCGAAGTGATAAGTGAAGAGGTTCACCTGAAAGTCTGTTATCAGCTATTTGTGCCTGGCTCTGCTTCAGATTTCTCATTTCGATGTGACGGCAGGCTGAAAATTGGAAAGATACTGATTTCACCTCAAACAAGATGTTTTTTTTTCTTTTTGTTTTCAAGGACATCCTGAACGCTTTACCCTCTGAGGTCATAGGAAATCAGGTGAAGCAGAAAAACAATGTTTGAAGAGAAAAAAAAGTACATTGTACATTTTCTGTATAACTGTCCTAATTCGTGGAGTTAAAACAATAGTTTCACATGAGCTGAGAAGATTAGGAATATGATAAACTAAACTAGCACTTCGCTTTCTTGGATATTGTTTGGTCTTTAGCCAGTAATTAATTGAATTACAAGAAATTTAAACACGTTTATGAAATGATCCTTGAACAACAACTTTCCTGCTGAACTGTTCAGGCCAGTAATTACATATTTTAAATTTCCTTGAAACAGAATGTAGCAATTTAGTTTTGATTTTTTACCTTTGACGCTTATTTAAATGTTGTTGTCTGAGCTTCTCAGAATTGTCCAGCAGCATATCATGAAAAAACGGAATTACAAATAATCCATTTTTTCGTCGGCTTTACAAAAGTATTTTCTGGCATAAATCAGTCATGCAGCTAGAAAACCTTGTCAAATATTCATGGGCATATCTACATGCCCCTTGCGCCACCCGTACATCACTTTTCCCATGTTAAAAATGACGCAAAAGTGGCGCAAGGGGCTTGTAAATAAGCCCCTCAGTGCGTACATTATATGCCATTCAAAGGGGTGTTTCCTATATTTATTTATTTATTTATTTAAAGAGTTTTATATAGCGCTGGCTAGACCCGTGGGTATCAGAGCGCTTTACATAAGGATCAACAATGTTACAACAATGAAACAGTTACACGTTACATCAAGTATATGCGTCACATTTAAAGAGCGGGAAAGAGGGACAAATAGGGCGGATGGAGGGGGAGTGAGAGGGGGGAGGAAGAGGATGTAGAAGGTATGAGAGACAAATGGGACGTCTGCCCAATAACCGACTGGGTAGGTGACGGCCGAGGAGGGAATCCACAGCCAGTCTCCCCTATAGCTCTCAAGGAAGCTCCATCGGGAATCGGTCAGATAGCTATGTCTCAACAGATGAGGGAAAAATTCACAGAAGAATGTCCAGATGTGAAGCAGGATGGGAGCTAAGAACCAAGTGGGTTAGGGTAAAGGTCAAGAGCTGGAAAGGAAATAAGTAGAGTGGATAGGGGTAGGGGGTAGTAAGAGGGGGAGGAGGGAGATAAGGTTAGGAGAGACGAAGGAGAGTCTGCCCAAAGACCGGCTGGGTAGGAGACAAAGTGTGCGCATACAATATGCAACCCGTGCATATATTGTGCACGTGTTAAACATGACAAGGTCTGCACAGCGTGCATCTTCAAAGGACTGTGTGGGGAGTGGTCAAAGAACGCAATTCAAAATGGGTCACCACGCATAAATACATAACTTTGTGGGCATAGGCAAACATCTACTTGTGCACTTTCTTACATATCTAAGGGCTGACACATCAAGTCATTATGCCATTGCAAAACCATATTTTCGCGAAATCACAGCCTTCGTCATCGCATAAAGGCCTGTCTCAATGTACTAATGCGGCATTAAGAATTGAAAATGTCTTTCTCACTCACTGCACTTTGCAATCTACATGAATAGCAAAGAAAAAGGGACATGAAATGGGGTTCACTGGCAAAATATCGAAACCACAAATATCGGGGGACAAAAATATTGTGTCAAGAATATTGAGTACAAAAATATTGCTATCCTATACTTATAAAGTGAATAACAAAAATATCGAAAATAAGATATCTTTATACACTAATATAGAACACAAAAATATAATGTTTAATATAAACATAGTTAAATATAGTAAACTTAAATATTTTAACATTAAACAGTAATCTAATGTAAATTAAATATATTTAGATAATTTAAAATTATTTATACATTTTATACTTATTTAAAAAAACTCATATACATGTGCATGTTTATTTAAACATATCGAATTTAAAACTATTGATAAAATCATTATAATTTATATTACAGTTTACAAATTTTGTAAACTAGTAAAAGAACATATATATATGTATATATCTTTAGATTATCTATCTATCTATCTATCTATCTATCTGTCTATCTATCTATCTGTCTATCTGTCTGTCTATCTATCTATCTATCTATCTATATACACTATAAATTACAAATCTATCTATCTATATATATATATATACACTATAAATTACAAAGTGTAACAAATAAATTGGAAACAATTCTAATTTAATTACACACAAAAATGCAAACAAAAAGTATTTACATTTTACTAAACATATATTATATATTACAAACATTAATAAATATTAATAATATAATGTTAAATATATAGGTGGAGCTAATCTGATATACTACAGATACATCTTGTGGATCTCACCAGATGATGGTTTCACAAGGTTGACCAATACCGCAAAAGTATGGTCTTTCAACTTTTCACATTTTGAAATATTCTTTTTACTTTAGCAGAGTGACATATATTTTTGGTCCTGAGGAATGCCATGAACCTGTTAGTCTATTAAGGCAGAAACATATTGACCAGATTATAGAATAGAGGAACATTCATATACCTGTTTCATGGAGCTTGTTTTTAATCCTATCCATTGAGGGACCAGAATAACATTTGTTTTAGCCACCAAGAGATAGTTTTAACCCACATTTACATTTTTCTTTTTGCACTCTGTCCCTCCCTACCCATGCAAAATAAATAGCACTTGGAGTGTGTGTGACAACCCCCCGTTCCTCTCCTATGGGAGAGTAGTAGCCCACACTGGGTACCTTGTGGTCACAGTGTGAAGAGGGAACCCTATGATGAAGCATGTCACCTTAGGGTGATTGAGGGTTCTTTTCTTAACACAATAGTGTTTCCCAGTCCCGCCCCTCTTTTTGCCTTTCTTGTTTTTGGCACCCTTAGTACATTGTGTGAGTTACATTTATTGGAGTAGTATGTTTGGATGGGGTAAATACTCCTTCATGAGATACCATGCGTTTTTTATAACTAGTCTTTATTAGTGACATTGCATCTTATTACACAGCAAAATTCGTCATATACATGTTACATTATATCAGCCATTTTTACTCATGACAGTGTTCAACAATCTCCACTCACCCAGAGAATTACTATACACTGCAATGCACATTAAATTTTTATCCTTTTTTTTTTTAACGGAATAGCGACAGGCAAAAAATAATAAAGAAACCGAAAATGATCTTAGAACATGAAAGAAAGAAATAAACACCCCCCTGTCAGCAACCAGCAGCATTACTACCCCTTGTATGGATATTTCAGGCGGACTGGTATATCTGGCTTGGTGTTTCTGTGAGAGGGCCATTTGCATTTTCTACGCTAGGTACCTGCGAAGTGTGGTTGGGAGATTGTGAAGGCACAGTTTCCTCATCGCTCTGGTCTGTTGTCAAGGACACTCCTGTCAACATTTGTCCCCACACTGCCAGGTCTCTCTCAGCGTTCTCATTCACTCTCACTGCCCTGAGGTGACACTCTTCGGCCACACCCCACTCATGCATATCATCTCTCCACTTGTCCAGCGTAGGGGGCGTAGAGAGGATTCAATGTATCGCAATCCGCTGTTTTGCCAGAACCAGGCCCAGTGTTGCAAACTTATGCTGTATCTGTGTCCCTTTTTTTGCCGTTGGAAGGACACTGAATAAGCACACCTTTATGGAGACTTCTATTCGCACTGCTGTTGTGGTGCGAAGAGTCTGTGCAACCTGATTCCAGTATGTTTGCAGTTGTATACAATTCCAGGTCATGTGTAGGAATGTGGCAGGGTCCATGCCGCAACGGGGACATGATGGGATTAGCCCTAGGGTGAACCGCGCCCGATGCTGTGGGGTCAGATAAGTACGGTGCAAGTAATAGAATTGGGTGAGCTTGAACCTGGCATTATTTGTTGCTTCAGCCACCTGCGCGAGTGCCCTTTTCCATTCCCCGTCAGTCAATGGCAGCAGTAAGTCCTCCTCCCATTTCCCTAAGACCGCAGATAAGTCAACTGTACGGTCTTCCTTCAGTGCCTTATAGATGCGTGAGATAAGTCCCCTGCTGGGCCCTGGGTCCAGCAGTGTTATCAATGTGCGCGACTCCCGCGGCTCCTCCGGAAATGTGGTCCATATTTCACAGACCGTATGCAAAATCCCGCTATATAATATAGTCTAAAATCTGGGAGACTTAGAACCCCGACATCCATATCCAATTTAAGCATCTCGAGTTTAACTCTACTCTGGCCCCTGGCCCACACTAATGAGACTAGGAGGCTGTTCAGTGTGTCAAACGTGGATCTTGGTACTCTACAAAAGGAATTCTGCAGGATATACAGACAGCGGGGCAGCATCACCATTTTTGCAATGGCCACTCTCCCTATAACCAATAGGGGAAGCTTATTCCAAAATTTAATCAACGCTTTTAATCCTGTGAGGACTTTACCCATGTTCAACTCGTATTGAGCTTCTGGCTGGTGGGCTACCTGAATGTCGAAGTATCTGAAATGGTCACTTTCTCAATCTAATCCCACCTCAGGATGATCCTGAGGTGCTCCTCGCGCAAGGGTCACTAGCGGGAATAGTATTGATATCCGATGGTTAATACGGAGGCCGAACGCTGTACCAAAGGAGGCCAGTGTCTCCAGGAGCTCCGGGATTGCCTCTTCTGTCTGTCTAATGTATAAGAGTGCGTCATTGCATACAATGAGATCACTTGTTTGGCCATCTAATGTTATACCCCATGGTGGCATATTGTTATGTTTCATATAGATGCCATAATATAGGCATAGTTTGAGAAGCCCTAATATAGGTATAATCTTTCACCTACATTAGTTCCCTATTCTCCACAATAACGGGCGCTGAGGGCTGAACCTTATCTAGACTGTGGTTTGGGTACTGAAAGAGGGTTTTTCCCGAACAATGGCCTCCTATACCATCTTCGATGTGCTCATCCTGTATGATTAATTATTCATTAGAGTTCTAGGAAACCAGGCAGGGGCTAGGATCCACCTGCATAAACATCTACATAACCGGTTCATCCCATACGTCATCTTCATACCCAACAATGGCTAACACAAGACACAAGGGACAAAGGGACTCTATACTTTTCTGTATAAATACAGCACCTCTTGCTATCAGTAGTTAGAGGGAACCGAGACTTCCAGGCCGACACACTGACCAGAGACGCTGAGGCTCCTGCATGCAGTCGCTCCAGCTGACAGTGGTCTAATCATCCCTTGCGGGGTGTCCAACTCGAGACCAGGACGAGGTCCCACACTCTCATTATTCAGGTAATGGGGTTTGACTAAATCCTAGTGGGATTCTTGGCTTCTTTCGCACCTACTCACATGCTAGGTACACTTAGGTACATCTAGACAGGCATCGTAGGAGTATGCGCTTTATTTTATAAATGCATTTTATATTCATGTGTTTGTTCATGACTATTGCAAAATGGTAGAACTGTACTATCCTTTTTTATTCACTGTACTGCTGATCATATAGCTCTGCTACTGTTTAACAGTTGTCGCAGCACATTTATTTTATACTAGAAGAACAACTGTGCAATAAATTTTTATTGTAAACACGCTCAACTGTTTCTTCTGTGTAACTCTCTGAGACCAAATGAGCAAGCACGAGTGACTGAGCGAAAAGTAGTACATTGTTTCCACGAGTCTGAGGAATCAGGGTTGGCTTGTTCTGAGGTTGCCAAAAACTAATCTCTCTGATAAAAAGGAGATTCTAGTGGCACTGTGAGCTAGCTAATGCAAATAGGCTAACATACGCGGTGGGGGTGCTCAGAATCAGTCTGCCACAAGGCCCACAGTGTATGTTATCCAAAAGCGCAGGTCCTGCAGGGGTACTATAGGAACTACACTACATGGCGCCACCCACGTTGGTTTGGTACTTATTTAACAGTAGAATCTGAGTAGTTCAGTTGTGCTTATTCTCAGAGACCCCTACTCACAAAAACCAGAGATGTCTGGAGTGGGTGGGTACAAACTCCGCCACAGCTGAGTAGGCGAGATATCCTATTTATTGGCTGTTGGTTAATCAAGCTTGAAGGACATTTTTCCCAAAATTGTGCAAAACACCTTATTTCATTTCCTTGGAAAGTTATTCTGTGTTTTTACACACAATGACTGAAAGCGCTTTAGATCCAGTAAATATGCCATTACCTCTCTCAGACGAGGAGGAAGATGCCAATGCAATACAAATTGCACCCAATGTAAGACACACACTCACAGTTAAACTCCTCAAAAATGGTGTACCAGCCAGAGGAGGTGTAGTAATATTCGTGATAGAGGCATACGAAGATTTCCAAACAGAGGTGTTCTATTCATGGGTTACATTCCCAGCAGCAAATGCTATAACACAAACTTTTCATTATTATTTACATGAAGAAGTCCCAGCGGTCTACACTCCGTTTGAGGAGATTGAAATTCTGCTTATCTACCAGGAACATAATTTCTGGTTTAATGGCGCCCTACCCCACTCAAGAAGAAGAGCAAGACTTGGTCCATTAGGAAGACCAGGAGCAACATGGCCGATATTAGGGACCTATGCACCACATCCTGACATTGACACAATGCCAAATGATGAATTGCTTTTTCAACACATAGGGGTCGATTCCGATTCGGGCCGGAAATTTCTCCGACCGAGCCGGACCCGGAGAGATTTCCGACCGAATCGGACCCGTGCAGTCCGACCGAACGAGTACGATGCGTCCGTATGTTATCGGACACGAGTCGGTCGGACTCCCATTGAACTCAATGGGAGCCGGTCGTACAACGCGTACGCGGGCTCCCATTGCCTCAATGGGTGCGAGGCGGACAAGGGCGCTCCCTACAGCGAGTACGCCGCGAAGCGCTTTGCGGCGTACACGCACAGGTAGGGGGACCCATGGGTCCCCCTGTGTGCGCCTCGCACGGGTACGCAGTACAGGGGGGTCCGACACGGACCCCCAAAGTACGGCTCCGACAGCGAGTTCGAGTCGGACGGCGCGAGTCGGTCGGAGCGGTCGAGGTGCGCATCGTACTTACCCGGCCGGAAAACGTCTCCATTGCGCGGTGCGAATCGGGTCCGAGCGAGTCGGGCGGAGCGGTACGATCCGGGTACGAGTCGGTCGGAGCGGTCGGGTCGCCCGGACGAGTCGGTCGGCGAATTCGCATCGTACTCGCTCGGCCGGACCCGCGTACGGTTCGGTCGGGAAACAGGCTTTCGCATGGCTTTTTTCCCGACCGAATGGTATTGGGTGCGCCTCCGACCGAGATCGGAATCGGCCCCATAGTGTTGATAAAACTCTACAGAAACATGACACAATTCGTCATGAGGACACTTGCGGTCCAACAAACAGTAATTACACCAAATACAGCTCCTACACAAAGCACAGCAACTAAAATTACTCCACAAACATTACACGCGGTAATGGGTAAATTGCCCACAAAACGTGAACAAATTCCTTTCTGGGTAGCTCAGAAAATAACCCAGTTAGAAGCAGTATTCCCAAATACCACACCATTTGAAAAACACAGAATGTTAACAATCTGCTTGCCCATGGGGATTACACCACAGTTAGAGGATTGTACATCTTGGGGTACAGTCTTTGCTGCCATATATACCAGAACTCATGGTATTCCTTCATTAGCAGTGATACCAGATGTATTAAGACAAATACAAAATGAGTACGGAGCAGAGCCTGCCCTGAATTTAGGGACGAAGTTATTAAATAACTACGACTAGGTATCGGCCATAATACTAGCTAACATTAAAGGGGAAGCAGCATTAGTGGCAATACGCCTACGGGAGTTCTCTCCATTAGAACAGGAGAATGAACTACCCAAAATAATTGAAACTGTGTATGCAGAGTTAGGCAGGGATAGTTTGGGGGGAAAAGCTGTAAAACCTCAACTAATGGGCAGTCCCGGAAAGGACACTTCTAAGCAGACACCGACTTCTTCTAAAAAGAAGTGGGATAATAAAAAATAACAAAAGTTTAAAGACAACAGATCTCAGTCCCGAGGCAGGTCTCCTCCACAGTAGCCCTCTGAAAAGAGGTACAACCTTAGGAATAGGGATAATATTAGGAAACCTGACAGGTATCAGGATACTGATATACGTTCCTCTCGTTCCTTTCAGGACTCGAAGAAAAACCCCGAGAGAGAAGGACGGTCAGAACACAGAGAGGAACAGTCCAGAGACAAGCAGCGTGCTCAAGACTTTACTTCCAAAAAAGAAGATAAGCAAAAATCAAAACCTCTATTTAAGAAAAAGAAAGTTGCTGGTCTGAAAATCAGACATGCCCAGAATTCTGAGGACACAACTTCTGAACGGGGAATGGGCTCTGACGATGCTAGACAGTGTGGCAGAAGTAAGAATAGCTCGCCAGAACCTGAAGGAATTTCTGGTGACAGCGGACTTGAATGATTACATCACGGTGGAAACACCAGACAAAAGGGTGAGCGTCCCACATAAGTTACATGAAATAACACTCCGGATGGAGGGGGACATGCCCAGGTAAATAAAAGGTCTCTTTTGGAAGAACTTATTATCTGGGTATGACATCCTGTTAGCCTAACAAGATTGGCCGCCAGCATTCGTAATGGAGTGCCCCAGGAGAGAAAGTATAATTTTTCCTGCATTTTCCGACCATATTCCCGTTCACCTTAAACATACATATGCACGGGAGTGGGCAGTAGCCCAAGCTCCAGCATTGTACAAAAATCACGCTGGGTGGGATGAGGATTCAAACTACCACATGATCCCGTTAAAAGTTTCACCTAAAGATTCAGCATCTCTTCTTCCACCTGCCCCCTTCTTGCTCCTCCGGGTCTCCGTTTCTCTTCTCCCTGTGTCTCCCGCGGTACTCGTTTCCAAACGGGAGATTGTACAGGCGGGCGCTGAATGCACTGGGCACCGGGAATTACAAGGCAAGATGAGGTTTGACTCAGCGGGTTGGATAACCTTGTAAGGCATAAAGATCCTCCTCCCCACCAAGGAAGCCCAGGCGTCCAGAAGATGCTTGCTCCAATTAAGAGGCCAGAGGATGAATAACACTCTGTTCATCCCGGATGGGCTACCCAGATCAGCTGAGTGATCAAAGACCCTGTTTGCATCCCTTGCGGAATGTACTAGCCTAAAGGTTACACTGCAGATCGGGAAATTGCTGAACAAAGTGATATAACGGCAAGCCCCAGAACAGAGAACAGGACTTGCATGGAGAGAAGGGTGAAGTGGAAGCATATGGGCTGCTGACGAAACGCAAGAAGTTTCCAGTAATGACACATTGCAAAGGCTATGAACTGATTGCCTTTGTTCTATAAAGGCTACTTCTGCTTAAATATGTTTGGCACTTTCCAATCCTTTTCAAACTTTCTAGTGTTCTCTCTGAAGTGTCTCTCTGCTATCCCTTGGCCCCCCCCTTAACTCTCACCAGCCTTTCTGATGACCTGTCTCTCTGCTATCCTTTCATGAATCAAAATGGCTTTTGCTATCCCATGCTCTGTAACAGTGTATAAAATAAACAGCCTGCTGCAAGCAGACAGAAACCTTCTTGAAGAAAAAAAAAAAAAAGTTTCACCTAATGCTCAGAGGCAATACCCAATAAAGCAAGAAGCTAAAAAACAGGTCAGGGAGATCTTAGATCAACTTGAATACCAGGGGGTCATTGAAAAATGTACCTCTCCAATGAACAATCCTTTGTTTCCCGTCTCTAAAGCCGACAATACATATCGTCTAGTTTTAGATTACAGACATTTAAACTCATGCACAAAGACATTTGCTGTCCAAAATGCACATAGTGCTGCATTAATGAATAACATTGTGCGGAAAAAATACAAAACAACACTTAGGGGTCGATTCCGATTCGGGCCGGAAAAAGCACCGACCGACTCGGAGCCGGAATTTATTCCGACCGACACGTACCTGTGGCGCTTGACACGCCAAGTACGATGCAAGGCGTGCAAAATCCGACCGACACGTACTGAACCCAAGCCGTACGACCGACACGCATACCAAACCAAGCCGAAGTAACACAAAACACCGCGACCGACGCGTACACAGCATAGAAAACTGCACAAACACAGCGTGAACGAAACGGAGAAGACCGTACGAGACAAATGCAGGGTCCGACTCGGTCACAAGAACGTTTCCAACATGCACAAAAAGTACTAAGGAAAAATACACCAAAAAGGCCAAACAATCAATTACAAAGCCAATAAATACTGGGGGGTGGGGACAGAGAACAAAGACACACCCACAACTCCACCCATATAAAGGACACAAATCCCAACCATGATCCTTTGCAAATGCCATTCTACTGCCAGCACTCAACAGACAGCAACCACACACCCACAGCTCATCCCTCACACAAGCCACACACCATCAGCACACCAACAAATAGCTACCTCACATACACCCAGCAAAACACACACCCACACACCCTCACCTGCACACCAACACACACATCACTCACCATCACCACCCATCACCATGCCCCCAAGAAGAATCACAAGTTCCTAGATTGTGAATTGGAAGTCCTGGTAGACGAGATCCTCAGGGTAGAGCCACAGCTGTTTGGCACACTGGTCCAACAGACCCCCATCTCCCAGAAAACCAAGATGTGGGAGAGGATCATCAACAGGGTGAACGCACAATCACCATGTCTGCGCACAAAGACTGACATCCAGAACAGGTGGTATGACGTGCGTAGGAGGGTACGGGAGCTGCTCAAGAAGGACTACCTCCTGAGCCAATACACCGGCAGTGGCCCTCCTGCCAAGCCAGTATACCTCAGGCCCTGGGAGGAGAAGGTGCGGGCCATCCTTCCGCCAGTGAGCGTCTATGGACTAGAGAACATCCAGAGCCTGGTGAGTACGCAACAAATGTACACAATATTCTGCCACAATACACACCCACAACACTGTCAAGGGGAGAGTCAAACCATGCACTCATAGCAATTACACAGCAACCAGAACAGAATCATCCCAAAATGTGTATGTCAGTCAGATAGACACAACACATGCCATCTCAAAGTTACATTTAACCGTGTCATCACATGTACAAACACAACTACAACTACAGCTAGGCAGTGGCACAAATAGAACTAACAAACACATCCAGACATGTAGCCACCACTACAAAACCAACACACAGTGAAGACCACTCAAAGGAAGGAATTCTGTGTATGCTGGGCAAGTCAGTGTAGCCAATAGCATCATGGGAGTCGTAGTCACACATATTGCTCACCCCCACAACTGTCCCATCAACACCACCCTGAACCATGCTCACATCACAGGGAGTGGATAAGGACTGACAAGATGGCTGACACTGGCTACTGCTGTGGGGAGCACAAGGCCCTGCTGGCAACTGTGCAACAACCAACAGCAGGACACCACTGACTGACATCCTGAGAGACAACTTCCACTCCCTGCAATGGAAGCACGTTCCATGGTGGGATATCTGGCTGGCTGGGTGGGAAGGAGGACTCGCAGCACTGACCATAGTCACAAGCACCTCCCCTCACACACCCCCTCAACACATACTCCACAGAACCCACCTGGGAGAATGCAATGCCTCACATCCTAACTGAAGATCCCACAAAGAACCACCACCCTGGGTTATGTTGTGTGAAGCACAGGGACACTCTTTGGACTTTTAGCCAAACAACTGCCAGGACAACACTCCCAGCCATCCTGTCAGCACAGGCAGCCCACCCCACAGGGAAGCAGAGTCAAAAGGAAGGAAGCATGGGCATGCTGGGAAGTGGGTGGAGGCAATAGCATGATGGGAGTAGTAGGCACAGATATCGCTCAGCCTCACAACTGGCCCATCAACACCACCCTGAACCATGCTCACATCACAGGGAGTGGATAAGGACTCACAAGATGACTGACACTGGCTACTGCTGTGGGGAGCACAAGGCCCTGCTGGGAACTGTGCACCAACAAACAGCACAACACCACTGCCTGACATCCTGAAAGCCAACTTGCACTCTCTGCAATGCAAGCACGTTCCATGGTGGGATATCTGGCTGGGTGTGAAGGAGGACTTGCAGCACTGGCCATAGTCACAAGCACCTCCCCTCACACACCCCCTCAACACATACTCCACAGAACCCACCTGGGAGAATGCAATGCCTCACATCCTAACTGAAGATCCCACAAAGAACCACCACCCTGGGTTATGTTGTGTGAAGCACAGGGACACTCTTTGGACTTTTAGCCAAACAACTGCCAGGACAACACTCCCAGCCATCCTGTCAGCACAGGCAGCCCACCCCACAGGGAAGCAGAGTCAAAAGGAAGGAAGCATGGGCATGCTGGGAAGGGGGTGGAGGCAATAGCATGATGGGAGTAGTAGGCACAGATATCGCTCAGCCTCACAACTGGCCCATCAACACCACCCTGAACCATGCTCACATCACAGGGAGTGGATAAGGACTCACAAGATGGCTGACACTGGCTACTGCTGTGGGGAGCACAAGGCCCTGCTGGGAACTGTGCACCAACAAACAGCACAACACCACTGCCTGACATCCTGAAAGCCAACTTGCACTCTCTGCAATGCAAGCACGTTCCATGGTGGGATATCTGGCTGGGTGGGAAGGAGGACTTGCAGCACTGACCATAGTCACAAGCACCTCCCCTCACACACCCCCTCAACACATACTCCACAGAACCCACCTGGGAGAATGCAATGCCTCACATCCTAACTGAAGATCCCACAAAGAACCACCACCCCGGGTTATGTTGTGTGAAGCACAGGGACACTCTTTGGACTTTTAGCCAAACAACTGCCAGGACAACACTCCCAGCCATCCTGTCAGCACAGGCAGCCCACCCCACAGGGAAGCAGAGTCAAAAGGAAGGAAGCATGGGCATGCTGGGAAGTGGGTGGAGGCAATAGCATGATGGGAGTAGTAGGCACAGATATCGCTCAGCCTCACAACTGGCCCATCAACACCACCCTGAACCATGCTCACATCACAGGGAGTGGATAAGGACTCACAAGATGACTGACACTGGCTACTGCTGTGGGGAGCACAAGGCCCTGCTGGGAACTGTGCACCAACAAACAGCACAACACCACTGCCTGACATCCTGAAAGCCAACTTGCACTCTCTGCAATGCAAGCACGTTCCATGGTGGGATATCTGGCTGGGTGTGAAGGAGGACTTGCAGCACTGGCCATAGTCACAAGCACCTCCCCTCACACACCCCCTCAACACATACTCCACAGAACCCACCTGGGAGAATGCAATGCCTCACATCCTAACTGAAGATCCCACAAAGAACCACCACCCTGGGTTATGTTGTGTGAAGCACAGGGACACTCTTTGGACTTTTAGCCAAACAACTGCCAGGACAACACTCCCAGCCATCCTGTCAGCACAGGCAGCCCACCCCACAGGGAAGCAGAGTCAAAAGGAAGGAAGCATGGGCATGCTGGGAAGGGGGGTGGAGGCAATAGCATGATGGGAGTAGTAGGCACAGATATCGCTCAGCCTCACAACTGGCCCATCAACACCACCCTGAACCATGCTCACATCACAGGGAGTGGATAAGGACTCACAAGATGGCTGACACTGGCTACTGCTGTGGGGAGCACAAGGCCCTGCTGGGAACTGTGCACCAACAAACAGCACAACACCACTGCCTGACATCCTGAAAGCCAACTTGCACTCTCTGCAATGCAAGCACGTTCCATGGTGGGATATCTGGCTGGGTGGGAAGGAGGACTTGCAGCACTGACCATAGTCACAAGCACCTCCCCTCACACACCCCCTCAACACATACTCCACAGAACCCACCTGGGAGAATGCAATGCCTCACATCCTAACTGAAGATCCCACAAAGAACCACCACCCCGGGTTATGTTGTGTGAAGCACAGGGACACTCTTTGGACTTTTAGCCAAACAACTGCCAGGACAACACTCCCAGCCATCCTGTCAGCACAGGCAGCCCACCCCACAGGGAAGCAGAGTCAAAAGGAAGGAAGCATGGGCATGATGGGAAGGGGGGTGGAGGCAATAGCATGATGGGAGTCGTAGGCACAGCTCTACATCTCCCACCACATGGCCCAGCAAGCTCACACTCACGCATGCACATCCCACAGAGAGTGGAAAGGCCCATCAAAGATGTCTGACACTGTTGCTGTGTCGTGGGGAGCACAAGGGCATGCTGGGAACTGCACACCAACCAACAGCAGGACACCACTGTCAGCCATCTTGCCATTGCTCTCACACCCACACACACTGAACTCCCCACAAAAGCAAGTAAGTATGGGAATGCTGGCAAGTGGGGTGGAGGCAATAGCATGATGGGAGTCATAGTCACAGACATAGCTCACCCCCACAACTGTCCCACCAACACCACCCTGAACCATGCTCACATCACAGGGAGTGGATAAGGACTGACAAGATGGCTGACACTGGCTACTGCTGTGGGGAGCACAAGGGCATGCTGGGAACTGCACACCAACCAACAGTAGGACACCACTGTCAGCCATCTTGCCATTGCTCTCACACCCACACACACTGAACTCCCCACAAAAGCAAGTAAGTATGGGAATGCTGGGAAGTGGGGTGGAGGCAATAGCATGATGGGAGTCATAGTCACAGACATAGCTCACCCCCACAACTGTCCCATCAACACCACCCTGAACCATGCTCACATCACAGGGAGTGGATAAGGACTGACAAGATGGCTGACACTGGCTACTGCTGTGGGGAGCACAAGGCCCTGCTGGCAACTGTGCAACAACCAACAGAAGGACACCACTGACTGACATCCTGAAAGACAACTTCCACGCCCTGCAATGCAAGCACAGTCCATGGTGGGATAACTGACTGGCTGGGTGGGAAGGAGGGCCGGCTGTCAACCAAATACAACCAATGCAGACCATGTTCACACCCCAACAAATACATAGAAATGCCCAAATAATGCAGGACAATGTGCTACACCAATATCAACCCCTGACTGTGACGACTTAGGACAATGCAATGTACAGGCCCGCACCCAGAGGCACAGTCACAACTGTCAGGTGTGTCAACCATTGATGCCTGCAGAAACATAACATACATTGTGTGTGTCTCCCAAAAACAGGTGATGATGGGGACACAGCAGCAGACGCTGAGGAGTTCCAGTCCCAGGCTCAAGAGGATGCAGAGCTCACTGGTGTCGTACAGCCTCTGCCCTCCTCGGACGAAGAAGACCAACCTGGCACATCCGGTGCAAGTCAACATGCAGCACCAGCAGGACCACCAGCTGCAGCACCAGCAGGACCACCAGCTGCACCCCCTGCACCCACCCCTCCAACAACTGTCACCACAAATACCATCCCTGCCGACATGGACAGAACAAGGAGCAACACCAGCACAGGGACCCTGGACCAACGTGGGGCCATGGACACCACCACCACCACCAACCCCCAAGGGGGACCAGGGTCATCTGTGCGTGCCACTGCACGCACTGCACATGTCGGCAGGGGTGGTGGGAGGGGTGGGAGACAGAGGTCGCTGCTTGCAGAGGTTGCTGGTATGCATGATGACCCACAACTGGTACGCATAGCCGATGCGTACCAGTCCAGCACTGGAGATCTCAGCCAGGTAGTGGGGCTCCTCAGAGACATGAAACAGCAGCAGGCTGCCCATCATGCCCGCTTGGACTCACACATGTCCCGCGTGGAGTCCAAGTGGGACGCACTGCAAGAGATGACGGCGGTGCACAGGGACATTTTACAATGCCTCCGCCAGATGAACAACAACCAGTCTACACCTCCCTGTGTGCCAACAACATCTGGTGCTGAACAAACTGCAACTGCCACAGGGAGGGAGGATGACTCTGGCGGAGAGTCCCCTGCACCGCAGCAGCCTGTACTTGAGGGTCCCCCCAAAGAAGAGGGGTCGTCCGAGGAGGGGCAAGTGAGAGGCCGATGGCCAAGTGCAACTCCCAGGAAGCCTGAACCTGTTCTGGATGTTCACCTTTGTGCACAAACTGTTCACCCTGTTGACGGCAACTCAACTCCCACACATTACATGGGGAGTACAAGTTGGACCAATGTCTCAGACAACTGTGGCCCCGATACTGGGGATTTTGTCTACCAGGACTTTCAATTCACCTAGGAACTTCTGATTGCAAGATATATGTACAGCACCAACCATCCTATGCACTATTCACACAAATGTATCACAATAAACACACTAATACACCATACTTGCCTCTGTTGTGATTCCAACGTGGGTGCTGTCATGGGGATGATGAACTGCAAAATTACACTGTGTATGCGAACTGCAACAGCAAGTACAACACAGGCATGTGAGTAAAGGCAACGTGACACATATGAGGGAGACACACCACCAGGGCTACACAACACATACACACCTAGGCCATCTGACTCATTGCCTACACTGATGTTGCCAGGGAAGACGGTGCAATGCACAGACACCACACCTATTCCCAGTTGTAGTCAAGTAGCCCACAGGTGCAGTAAGCAAATGGCAGTCAAATGTGTGACCACAGACAACGCACATCACAAAGTGAAGCACAGGTTTATTACACAGTTGCAACATGTTGTAACCACTACAGATGCAAGGTAATCCCACCTGGCAGCGGGCACACAGTCAACAACTGTAGAAGGAAGGAAGTCCATGGGTGTTGCGCACATCACCTGTAGGGATACAACAGCTACCACCCTGGAAGTACAATTACGTCGTCGGTGGACACAGTTGACCAAACGAATCTGGAAGTACCCTGTAAAGGACAGAAATGACACATAGTCAAAAGCAATGGAGAACAGGACAGAACAGCAAAACTCATGCACAATACATGTTACAAGATACCCACCCAGAACCAAGTTAGCATGTCAACACTGTTGGGGAGTACAGACCACCTGTAAGCACACATCGCTACACACATCCAGTCAAGTAGCCCATGGACACACTCCAACAGCACCAGAGCACCACCTACACATATCATGCCAACTCACATCATTGACATGACACCTCAGGATACTCACATTCAGCTAAAGAAGTTGGTGATGAGCTGTGTGCGGACATCACCCTCATCATCATCATCATCACTGGCATCGTGGTCCAGGCCAGGATCCTCCACAGGTGGCGGATGTTGGTCATTGTCATCCTGGATGAGAGGCAACTCCTTCCGCACTGCCAGGTTGTGGAGCATGCAGCAGACGATGATAATCTTGCACACTTTCGCTGGGGCATATGGGAGGGACCCTCCTGTCTTGTCCAGGCAGTGGAAGCGGCTCTTCAGGAGACCAAATGTCCGCTCAATCACTCTCCTGGTCCGACCATGTGCCTCATTGTAGTGCATCTGGGCTGGTGTCACAGGGTTCCTGAGGGGTGTCAGCAACCACGGCATGTTGGGGTATCCTGAGTCACCTACGGACAGGCAAGTGCACATTAGCTGACTTGGAAAAGTGGGCGGAATACTACAGATCAGATCACACACAATGGCACAAAGTCAGTATACACCGACAAGCCAGGCACGCTGGTTCTGCATCTGTGCCATCATCCTGGGGATGCGACTACTCCTCATCACAAAGGCATCGTGTGCTGAACCAGGGAAATGGGCACACACGTGTGTGATGGTCATATCTGCAAGACACACCACCAGTTCATTGACCGAGTGGTAGTGCTTGCGGTTACGGTAGGCCTGCTCCTAGGCCTGTGGTGGTACCAAAGCCACATGTGTCCCATCAATGGAGCCAATGACATGCGGCATCCTCCCCAGGGCATAGAAGTCACTCTTCACGTCAGTGAGTCGTTGCAGTCTAGGGAAATAGATGTACCGGTTCAGGAATAGCAACATTGCCTCCAAAACATCGCGGAGCACACGGCTCAACATGGTCTGTGACATCCCACCAGCAGTCGCCACAGTATGTTGGAAGGTACCGGTGGCAAAGAAGTGTAGGGCTGCCATCACCTTCACCTTGGGGGTCAGCGCTGTAGGATACGGCCGGCCAGGCTGCAAATGTGGGGCCAACTGCACTGCCAAATCCTCAATCAGCTGCCTGGTGAAGCGGTACCGTCGGATGCTGTCCCGTTCCACCATCGTTGCCAGGTCTGGGAATGGTCGATGGACAGCAGGAGCCCTGCAGTGCAGAGGAGAAGAAAGCAAGATTGTCAGTCACCCCACATATGCGGCATTGAACACACTCAATATCACATCATACATCATTATGAGGCACAACTACATGAAGTGTGCAGTTCCGTAAGGACATGTATGGTACATACATGGCCAACATCTGTCATCACGGTTCAACAAGTGGCATCAATAAGTCCCAGGTTGGCCCATTGGATATCATGAGGCCGTGTCACAGTTCCCATCTCCTGCTGCCGTGTCACAATCACCCCCCACAGTGACATGTGAGGACAGATGTGCCCCAGGCATCACAGCTCAACGACAGGTACATTCCCAGGGACCCTGTATTGCCACATGGACACTGGCATTACATGGAGTATCAGGTATACACCACAGCAAAACAACCATGACCCCCACAGGTAGTGGTCCCACTTGCCACTGCAGGACAGACATGGACGTCTGTGACACACACACGCACAACATCAAAGTCCATGCACACACAACGTGGATGTGGAGACTGTCTCCCATTGTGCACATGAAATCAGAGACATTGTAAACACTACATGCACACAGACTGTGGAGGACCATCACTATTGTGCCACTGGGACACCCTGGCTCAAACATACCGTTCCACATGGGACTCACGGGGTATGTGACATGACATACACATACACCACCGTGAAATGTGACCATGGCACATGCACAGATATGAACAGTTGCACATCACAGTGGTCATGTACACCTAACACCCAGGATCCTGTCCCCATGAACACGTGCACAGCCTGGGGGTGGCTGCCCCCAGGTGACACCCACAGGACAACATGTACACCAACATACACACAATAGGAAATGCAGCCTTACATGCCTTATGATACAGTTTGGACAGGCTGTCGTGTTGTAGGTGTGCCCCTCACTCCCTGGCTGGCATATGTTCATCTGAGACAGGCATGGTGACATATGCCAGTCACTTGTACAGGGATGCGTTGAACAGCAATGGACCGATCGGTGCCCCCGGCCGGCCCATTGCATTCAATGTGTGAAGGTACGCGTTGTACCCCTGTACGCGTTGATCAGCAATGGACCGATCGGTGCCCCCGGCTGGCCCATTGCATTCAATGTGTGCGGGTACGCGTTGTACCCCTGTACGCGTTGATCAGCAATGGACCGATCGGTGCCCCCTGCCGGCCCATTGCATTCAATGTGTGCGGGTACGCGTTGTACCCCTGTACGCGTTGTACCGCAATGGACCGATCGGTGCCCCCGGCCGGCCCATTGCATTCAATGTGTGCGGGTACGCGTTGTACCCCTGTACGCGTTGTACCGCAATGGACCGATCGGTGCCCCCGGCCGGCCCATTGCATTCAATGTGTGTGGGTACGCGTTGTACCCCTGTACGCGTTGATCAGCAATGGACCGATCGGTGCGCACCCATTGACAATGGCCTAGCCTGGCAACGGACGCGTTTTCGAAATTCGAACAAGTCGGTTGCTGGAAATTCAGTTGGTCACCCACAACAATGTTGCAAAATCATGTATGTCATGAAGTTGAAGATTTGAAGGATGCTGTGGGCATGTATTGGTGCTGCTATTCCATGGATTGGCCAGATTCAGAAGATGCAAACGACTTGGACCTATCACTTTGGACACATGGGACAGTATCTGCCTCTACAGCACATATATATTGCTGGCTGTTCCCCTGAGAGCTCACTTGCCTGCACTACATGCTCCAGGACGACATCTGCCACTGCACTGCTGCTGTCTCTGCCCCCTCTGGACCCTGCAATGGCACGTACTGTGGAGAGAGCCCCAGCCTTCAGCCTTGAGGAGAACCAGGCCCTGCTGGACAGCCTACTTCCACAGTACAGCAAGCTGTATGGGACACCAGAGGAGCAGGTGAGTGTTCTGTGCACTGCCTTTCTGAATGTGCATTGTGTCTGACTAGCAAGGCTGAAAGTCTGCACGCCACTGGCTAGCAGGCTCACTGAGTAGTTGTCACCCCCATAGTGTGTAGTGACATGCACTGGACATGTATGGTGCAGTGACAGTGCATTTGAACAAGGTTTTACTTCCCATGCAATGATACCATGTAGTGACTTCTGGCAAACTGTCCATGGGCAGCGTTGCACTGCCTGTGTACATCATGTGCCCCTGTGATTGAGACATGTATATACAACTGTGTCATGCACGGATATGTTGCATGTGTAGTAATGGCCTTTTCACTTTGTCATCCTGACAGGTTAATGCCCATCGAAAGCAGGAGATCTGGAAGGACATCGTCCGGGCTGTCCGGTCCGTGGGGGTCTACAAGCGCCGGATCCGCAACTGCCAGAAGAGGTGGCAGGACCTTCGGGGCTGGACCCGGAGGATTGCACGGGTCCAGCTGAAGCTGTCGCCTCCTCGCAGGAGGGGCGGAACACGGACCCTGCCCCCACATGCTCCAGATCCTGGCGGTGGTGTTTCCAGACCTGGATGGGCAGCTGAAGGCCAGACAGCAGCAAGGAGGGGGTGAGTCAGAGACTGCACTGTGAACTCTGTATTACATGCTATGTGCCCTCCTCTGGCCTGGTTAAACTGCCACAGTACAGCAGTCATGTTGTCCAGGAGCCATTTCCCTCTATTGTGCACTGCCCACTCCTCATCTGATACCCAGGTGTGGCCCTTACATTCAGGGAATTGTGTCACTTGGGACTGTGTCTTTGCAGTTTGCTTCACTCAAGGTGGGGGACAGCATCTGTTTCCCTAACTCTGTTGTGGGCATCATGGGTGGGTCCATTGTTCACACAACGCCTGTGTTTGGACATGTAATCTGCGTGTTGCTTTGATATGCGGTCCACTTGCTGAGCTGAGCCACCACATGTGCCTGGGGTATGTGGCACACGCCCATGCAGCGGGTGGGAACAATGTTTGGGCCCCAGGAGTGTGCAGATTACGTGTGTCACACATACATAGCCAGCTATCCACTGTCCAGGGCTCATCCCTCATTCATGTGGGGCAGGACAGTCATGCCTACTCCAGGCCATGCAATGCACTCTGTACTCCCACTCCCGTGTATCAGCTGACACATTGTGCGCAGTGATTTGACCCCTCAGGTGTCTGCCTCTGTGTCAGTGTGCTGTGGATTTGTTGCCAGGACTGCTGGGGTGTTTCTCGGTAGGGGCTCAGCATGCCACTGGAGATGTGACCATAGGAGACGATACTTGTGTGTCACATAGGTGTTTGATCAGCTGCCCGTGCAGACTGGGGTATGCGAATGTGAAGTTCAGGCAGCTGTTTCCCATTCACAGCAGATTGTGAGGGGCTCAGGTTCAGAGGGTAGTGTCACAGGTCTCCCATATGTCCAATCGGTATGACCTGGACAGATGAGGGTTAAGATGATGTGTTGTGTGGGGGATGTACATGTGCACTTGTGCAGCTCCAGGACTTGCATTCCCCATGACCTACTATTGTGACACAGTGCAGAGTGTTGTTGTCTGGCTGCCAAGTCATACATCACTGAGACAGTGATGTATGACTTAGCAGTCATGCCTCCGCCATGGCATGTGTCTACTTATTGGTGATCCTGCAGGGGAGTGACATGTGCTACATGCACACCATTGTGGCGATGGCTATCAGGACATGGGTGCATCATGGTGTCTGTCGCAGGTATGCATCACATGCATTTCCTATTTGACTCTGGGCATCCCTTTCATCCGGAAACCTGTACTGACTCAGTGGCAAGAGTTGTGATGTGTGCATGTCCACATGCTACACCGTGTCCTCTGCACTGTCCAACTACTGTGTAGGTGGTGCATGTGTCCACACTGGAGTGTTGCTATCCAACAGACACCAGACAGATGGGTGCAAGGCCATGTGGGATGTGAGTGCCATGGTTGGCATCAGACTGACAATTGGCTTCTCCTGTTCAGTTAGGGCACTTTTAGCATTGTTCAACTAATGATGCCAGGGCTTGCTCTGTAATGTGCTGTGCTCACAGTGGTGTGTGCGTTTGGTGCAGGTGACTGATGTCTGTCTGTTTCCCCATTGTTTGCAGATACATCCACGGCCACGGAAGGGGACAGCTCCACGGACCAGGAGGAGCCGGAGAGCCAGACTGGGTCAGCAGCCGAGGAGTGGTCGGAGGGACCCAGTGGCACGGAGGGCGAGGGAGCCACACCGAGGAGTCCTCAGCACCATCCACCTCAGCTGAGGACCAGAGCAACTCGGAGGATGACTCCCTTATGGAGGCGGGTGTCAGCAGCCACCACACCCCAGCTAGTGTTGCTGTCCCCGCCACCACCAGCACCACCACCGCCCTCCCATCGGCTCCCATTCCCCAGGTCCGTGGAGGCTCCCATGTTCGGGAGCGTGTCTCCTTTGGGCCAGGCACCGCACCCCTGCCCCTGTGTCCCCTGCTGCCCTGAGTGAGGAGTCTCTGTACCTCCTTCGCCAGCTCCATGTAGGGCAGACAGCCATGCTGAGTGTCCTCCATGCGCACACCGCTCTGTTGACTCAGCTGGTGTCGTTCATGGAGGGCATCTCATCGGGCATGTCTGACCTACAGAGGGGCAATAGGTCCATGGACTCCTCCCTGACGGCAGCAGTGTCCCTCCTCAGACAGTCCCTCACCCCTCCTGCCTCTGCTCCATCCACACTCCCCAGCACCTTACCCGTCCCAAGCACACACACACCGGCACAGGCCCACACCAGCACACACACGTCCAGCACACAGACACACACGCCACAAACAAAATGCACACGCACGCACAGTCAGGGGACTGAAACCAGACTCACAGGGGATGGGGCCCTGGAACACACACACGCATCCACGAGCACTGTGCAGTCCTCAGTTGCCTCTCCCTCCAAAGCACCCTCCCTTGCCTCACCTGCAACCCCAAAGACCCAGCGGCTCTTCCTCAGTGACCTCGGCCTCTTCCCCTCTGATCCAGCTGATACAGCATTTAGGGGGAAGAGGAAGCCCACCCACATTGAGCAGAGTGCCCCTCGCCCCCGGACACCCTCCCCCAGGCGCAGACAGACTGAGGCCCCCACCCGCAAGTCCCCCCGGAGTCGTAAGAGCAAGACCCCGCCGCCGCCCTGCAGCTCAGGCACCAGGTCTCCTTCCTCCATCCCTCAGGCCCCCACTCCACAGGTGCCCCCACCACACCCTGCCCCAGGTTCCCCCACCCACAGATATACCATCCCCAAGAGGATCCGGCCTTCTCCCCCTGCCACTTGCTCTCCCGGCACCACACCCCCGCTGCGCTTGTCTGTGCCACTGATGTGGTGAGGGTGTCCTCCCCCTCTGTCCAGCCCACCTTGCCTGTTCCCCATTCTCCTCCCCTGGTGGTAGGCACTGCAGTGGAGTCCACTACCACCCTGTCTGACTTGGGCACTGCAGTGGAGGACCTGTCCACTCCATCTGCAGGGTCCACTGCAGTCATGCCGGCACCCACAACATCTGAGTCATGCCCCCAGTTGTGCCGGCACACACCATGTCAGACACCTCCACTGCAGTTGTCAGTGGCTCTCCAGCACCCACCACCCCTTCCCTGCTTCCTCCTGGTGAGCCCTGATCCTGTCCCTGCGGTGCCTGGCCTGCCCCCCGGTTGCCCCTCCTAGTGCATTGTCCCTGGTTTTGTGCAGTGCAGGCATGCGTAGGGTGACATCTGCCACTGTCACCCTGTTTGGACTTTGACAATGGACTGGCCATTGGCCTTTGTGTTTTTCTGGACTTTCAGTTTTCATTACACACATATGCTGAATAAAGCAACTTTCTGTTCTCTAGTGCTTATGCTTCTGATGTACATGTTGTTGATGATGCTAACCATGCCCTTGCTGCAGTGATGGTGATATTTGGTCTCATGATAATGAAGTGTTACTGTGCAGGAACCCATTTGGTCCAGGGGGAATGTGTCCTATCCTGTGGTGTATCCATGTCATCCATAGCAGCATCCGAGGGTGTCATGTGTTCAGTATTTGGCAATGGGATTTCCTACTTACATTAGCAATTTCACATCTGTGGCTTCCACCCCTGCACATCTGTTGTGCCTGCCATTGTTCAATTCGTCTACTTCCCTGACCGTGTGGCCATCTCCACTGGACATGCAGGTTTGGGCATCAATGGGGAAGGACTCATCTGTGTTGTCAGTGCAACATTGCTATACAAGTGTGTTGGATCTGTGCTGATGATTTCGTTGACACTTCCATGACCAGGCTGATGTGACGGGAGCCTTCATTTGGTGCTAATTGTTGATTGTGTGACCAAGTGCTCAGCTGACATGATGGGGCCCTACTGAGGCAACATATGGCACAGCTTTCCTCACACAGGAGTGGAGTCCCCTCATGGCAGTGTGTACTCCTGTGACATTGCCTGCGCCCAAGGTGTGTGTTGTATGAGCATGTCTGTGTGTTCACTTCCGTTTAGCTGTGCATGCTGTGATCCCTAGTGTTGTACCTGTTTGTGATGCTTGCTGAGTTGACCTATGTTCCCCCAAAGGCTTCTCCCTGGGTTCTCTGTGATGTGGGTGCATGGCACATTACTGGTCATCAGGGTGTCACCCATAGGTGTGTTTGCTGTCAGTGCTGAGTTTGTGTGCAGACGCAGATGGGTCACAGTCAGGTTTCCCCTTGGCACTTGTTGTTTGCCCCTGTCATGTGATTTCCAGTGATTGTGACACGTTGTGTGTGTGACTGCTGGCACTCCTCAGGGTCCGGGCTGCAATGTTGGTTGTTGTCTATGTGTGTTCTTTGTGGGTGACCTTGGCTTCTTCATTGGTGTGTGACTGTGGCTGGGATCCTATTGGTTGGTGTGGTATTGCCGTCATGTCCATGTATAGCGTAGTGTGCAGTGTGTCAGACATTCAGGAGTCTTGTTGAGTGGCCATGTGTGATGTGTTTCTGCACCTTGGTTCCTACCCACCACCCTGGAATAGTCATGGGTGCATGTGCAATGTCACCAGTGCATGTGTGCTTCACTGCTGCACATTGTTGGAGGTCGAGGGGTGTGGTGTTGAGTGTGTGCAGATGAGAGTTGTTGCCCGGCTAGGCCCCTGCCTCCATGTTGGCCTTGGCTTACTGGCCGTGCTGATTGATTTGTGCTTGTGTAGGTGTGATGGTAGTTTGTTGCTCAGGACACATGACTGTGGTTCACAGTGTGAACGACATTTAGCTTTGTCATCACAGTGGGATTGTAATGCAGCCCAGGGTCACCACATTGTGGGGGCCCTGGGGGTAGTGCTGTGGTGTGTCTGTGTCTTGCTGTGTCAGTTGCTGCTCCTATGTGCCTGTGTGACATGTGTGATTTGTGCTCCCTCTCATCTGACAATGCCTGCTTGCCCACATAGGGGATTTGGATCCATGAGTTACCTTTGTGTGGCACTGTATGCACATCTGTATGATTGGTATTCAGGTCTCCTCATGTGTTGTGTGGTTGCCTGGGGACACTGGCACCCCCCTCACCTGTTGTGTATGATGTGCAGTGTGGGTCTGCCTGTTTGTGTTTGTGCATCTGCACCACTGCATTGGCATATCTTGGGTGTGCCATTGGCTGTATGTAGTTTGGTGGGTTTCCCCTGTTGTCCCTGGGACTCCTAGGTCATCGGTCAGCACAATGATCATGGTTTGTGTGTCCCATTGCTGCCATGGTATGGTATCTGTTCACCTCACATCTACAGTCTCCACAGGGTATCTGAATTTGTGTGCCCATTGGTGCAAATATGTGGGTCTGCATTCTGATGGTCACTTCTGTCATTCTGTCATTGATGAATGTTGACAGTGTCAGCCCCCATGGGTGTTGTTTGTCTGCACATGGCCAAAGGTATGTCTTATTTGCACTGCAGTATTTGCCTCCCCCAATTTATGTTGCAATGGGACACATGCACTACTTTGCCACTGATGTGTTTTATGTTCTGTGACCAGGAATCATCCATGCAGTTTGGCAGTTGCAGCTCTTTCTTTGTCAACACTTACATTTTGGTCACTGTGATGATGGGGGTTTGGACCCCATTGCCACAATGTTCAAAATGTGCTTCAGCTATGGACCCCACACTTACATTTTGGTCACTGTGATGATGGGGGTTTGGACCCCATTGCCACACTGTTCAAAATGTGCTTCAGCTATGGACCCCACACTTACATTTTGGTCACTGTGATGATGGGGGTTTGGACCCCATTGCCACAATGTTCAAAATGTGCTTCAGCTATGGACCCCACACTTACCTTTTGGTCACTGTGATGATGGGGGTTTGGACCCCATTGCCACAATGTTCAATATGTGCTTCAGCTATGGACCCCACCCTTACATTTTGGTCACTGTGATGATGGGGGTTTGGACCCCATTGCCACACTGTTCAAAATGTGCTTCAGCTATGGACCCCACACTTACATTTTGGTCACTGTGATGATGGGGGTTTGGACCCCATTGCCACAATGGCCATGGCCTGCTTGCATTGTGGGGGCCACACACATATATGTGTGGCACATGTGATAGGGGGTCACATTGTATGTTCAAAGTCATGTTCAGTGTTGTGGGCATTTGACACAGTCTACACACGCTTGTCATGGTGTTGGGGGATGTCTTTTTCTTGCATTCCCTAGGTTGTGGTGTGCTGGTTGTGTCATGCATTGTCCATCCTATGAGTGGGGGTGGTGTTGGTGGTAGGCATCCAGCCCCCTGGGTAAGGGTGGTAGTAGTGGTAGGCATCCAGCCCCCTGGCTTAGGGTGGTAGTAGTGGTAGGCATCCAGCCCCCTGGCTTAGGGTGGTAGTAGTGGTAGGCATCTGGCACCCCCATGGCTAAGGGTGGTAGTAGTGGTAGGCATCCAGCCCTCCCTGGGTAAGGGTGGTAGTGGTGGTGGGCATCTGGCACCCCCTGGCTAAGGGTGGTAGTAATGGTAGGCATCCAGCCCCCTGGGTAAGGGTGGTAGTAGTGGTAGGCATCTGGCACCCCCTGGCTAAGGGTGGTAGTAGTGGTAGGCATCCAGCCCCCTGGGTAAGGGTGGTAGTAGTGGTAGGCATCTGGCACCCCTGGGTAAGGGTGGTAGTAGTGGTAGGCATCCAGCCCCCTGGGTAAGGGTGGTAGTGGTGGTAGGCATCTGGCACCCCCTGGCTAAGGGTGGTAGTAGTGGTAGGCATCTGGCACCCCCATGGCTAAGGGTGGTAGTAGTGGTAGGCATCCAGCCCCCTGGGTAAGGGTGGTAGTAGTGGTAGGCATCTGGCACCCCTGGGTAAGGGTGGTAGTAGTGGTAGGCATCCAGCCCCCTGGGTAATTGTGGTAGTGGTGGTAGGCATCTGGCACCCCCTGGCTAAGGGTGGTAGTAGTGGTAGGCATCCAGCCCCCCTGGGTAAGGGTGGTAGTAGTGGTAGGCATCCAGCCCCCTGGCTTAGGGTGGTAGTAGTGGTAGGCATCCAGCCCCCTGGCTTAGGGTGGTAGTAGTGGTAGGCATCTGGCACCCCCATGGCTAAGGGTGGTAGTAGTGGTAGGCATCCAGCCCCCCTGGGTAAGGGTGGTAGTGGTGGTGGGCATCTGGCACCCCCTGGCTAAGGGTGGTAGTAGTGGTAGGCATCCAGCCCCCTGGCTTAGGGTGGTAGTAGTGGTAGGCATCTGGCACCCCCATGGCTAAGGGTGGTAGTAGTGGTAGGCATCCAGCCCCCCTGGGTAACGGTGGTAGTAGTGGTAGGCATCTGGCACCCCCTGGCTAAGGGTGGTAGTAGTGGTAGGCATCCAGCCCCCTGGCTTAGGGTGGTAGTAGTGGTAGGCATCTGGCACCCCCATGGCTAAGGGTGGTAGTAGTGGTAGGCACCCAGCCCCCTGGCTTAGGGTGGTAGTAGTGGTAGGCATCTGGCACCCCCTGGCTAAGGGTGGTAGTAGTGGTAGGCATCCAGCCCCCTGGGTAAGGGTGGTAGTAGTGGTAGGCATCTGGCACCCCTGGGTAAGGGTGGTAGTAGTGGTAGGCATCCAGCCCCCTGGGTAAGGGTGGTAGTGGTGGTGGGCATCTGGCACCCCCTGGCTAAGGGTGGTAGTGGTGGTTGGCATCCGGCCCCCCTGGGTAGGGGTGGTGGTGCGCATTCAGGCCCCTGTGTGCATATGTGGCATTGGTGATGGGCATCCCGCCCCTATGGTGCTGCTGTTGCTGGTGTAAGTAAATTCTGCATCCCTCTGTGTGTGTGTGATGTGTCATGTACGTGTTGTATGTGTTTTGTGGTTGGTGTCTGACTTACCTTCTGCGCCGTACGCGTCCGTGCCTGTTCCGGTAGTAAATGTAGAATATTGGTATGATCGGGACGAAGGGATTAATGGTTGGTTCGTGTCGTTCGTCTTTCTCGTTGCTTCGCGTCGTCCTCGTCGCTTCGCGTCGTCCTCGTCGCTGGCGTGTTCGCCTCGTAGCCGTGGATCGTGTTGTGGCGCGAATCGGAGCTTATGTGCGCCTCTCCCGGATGCTTTGACGTGCTGTGCGTAGCGACGGGTTCGGCGCGTACGGAAAGCGCATCGTACTTGTTCGGCCGGACGGGGCTGCATTTTCCCTTCCGTGCGACTCGATTCTGCGTTTCCGGATTCGCCTCGGTCGGAGGACAGGACCTGGATTGGGTGAGTACGACTCGGCCGGATTCTGTGCTGTTGTGCGCATCATACTTACTCGTTCGGTATGCTGTACGTATCGGTCGGGAAACAGGCATTCGCATGGCTTTTTTCCCGACCAAATGGTATTGTGTGCGCCTCCGACCGAGATCGGAATCGGCCCCTTAATATCTCAAATGGATTTTTCTGCCAAAATATAGCGCCTGAAAGCAGGTATTTGACCGCATTCTCAGCGTTAGGGACCCAGTGACAATTTTGTCGACTCCCCCAAGGGAATAAGAATAGCCCCGGGGTATTTTCAGAAAGGGTAACAGAGTTACTTCAAAAATTTGATGAAGAAGCATTGTCCTATGTTGATGATATTTATCTAACGGATGATGACTTAGAGAGGCACTTGACCAGGGTAAGCACCATTATTATGGGATTTGCCACTGAGGGCTACAAATTTAACTTTAAAAAATCAAAAATAGCCCACCTCAATGTCCTATTTTTGGGATATGAGCTGTCAAGTGAAGGGAAAAGTCTAGCGGCAAACTTTTTAGAAAAATGTGCGCTTCTCCAGCCTCCAAAATAATTAAAAAATGTACAATCAATACTATGATTCCTAATTTTCAGCAGAACATACATTTTAGATCACGCACAAAGGGTAAAACCTTTCTACGACCTAATAAAACCTGACTTTTCAGCCAGAAATTGGACACAAGAACATACTAATATTCTTCGTTCACTCCAGGAAGACATGATAGCTTCCAAACACTTGCAAACACGCGTAAACGTACGCCACTTGGTGATCCGTATAATTGCGGGTCAATGTGGGTACACTTACTTAACCTTCAATGATGGAGAAACAGTACCAATTGCATACAAATCACACCTGTACACAAATGCAGTAATGCGTTTCACTTCAACAGAGAAAATCCTGACAGCTGTTCAGACCGCTGTAGCAAGAGAAAGAGCACTGGCTCAGGGGAAACGCATTATTGTCGTAACCCCGATACCGGCTTTAGAAGCTGTTACAAAGGCTAGCATTCCAAATGCAAAAGCCTTACATCCAAGATGGATACAATGGGCTAAAAAGGAATTTGGACCTTCATACAGAACACCTGTACCAGTCCTTGCAATACAAGGAACAAGAACTGTACTTTTGCCGCCTCTTGCCGGGAAAAAGGAGAAAAGATTTGTCTCAATAGACTTAATCAAACCACACTATGCGGCCGATAATAAGCAGTAGGCCTCGTGGTCTCCACAGTAGCAGACGCCCTCCTCTCGCTACAATCCAAGAAGTTCAAACAGAAAGACTCATCACGTTTGAAGAGCCACCTGTAAGGAATGAAGGACTAAGCAACAATGCTATGGAACTTGTTCCACTTGAACCAAACATTCAAATTCAAAATGAACATCAGACTAATTCACAAGTTGCAATTAGACCTAATACAGAAGTCTACATCAACATGCCTCGTCAAGAGCAAAATAACATTTCAATTAATCCCGATGCAATTCCTACAATTGATCGAACTGCTTGTGGCTATTTCATGAACTTTGATACGTTTTCTCTAGATCCAAGCGAGCCGGAAACGACGCCAGCCAAAAAACCATTCAAGCAGCAAATAAAGAACTTTCTTCACTTTCTAAAAAAGACATACCTGGTATCGCCTTGGATTGAACTCTGGGTAATTTCTGGGCTATTGTTTTTTCTTTTCTGGCTTGACTTAGTACTAACTTTTAGTATGCTTATTAATGGACGCTATCTTCAACAAAGTTCCACAGCCCAAAAGGTCAACATACTACTGAAGCCACATCCATCATCACATCGTGAGCAAAGAGACTTGTCATCAGTGAACATTACAGCAGTTCCTATACCGGATGGTATAGAATGGGACAAGGTTGATTTTAACATATCCGGTCCGACCGAGCTTTTAAAAATTAATCATGTATTTAAAATTTCATTAAGTGATATTATTACCTCAAGTACATTTTCTGATGATTGGGACTCTGAGACAGTAAATAACATGTTGTCTGATTTAGAGAAAACTGCTGCATTTTCTAATAATGAAATGTTAGAGGGTTCTTCAGATTATGACACATTGTACTGTTACCAACATTATGGTCATCATTTCCTGCACAAATCCATTTCACCTAGGAATGTTTTTGAGTACCATCAGTGGGAACATTACCCAACACCACCAAAAAGTAGTTCACAAACATTTGCACAGAAATGTTCATACTTTTCAGTGTTTAACACCACAGATCCAGCCTCATATTACTACAAGGTTGCACCAACATCAACACTGAAAATTATGTTGACAAACACTAAACAGACTTACTCTGCTTCCTTTTTGGCCCAATTGTCTGAACAGGGTTTCGACCTATGGAAAGACGAAATTGACTTAAAATCAGTTTGGGGTTCAAGGGACTGGCAAGTCCAGGGTACAGAGGCACTATTCAGAGCATGCCTCATTCCACAGCAGATGATCTTTTTAAACGATACTGTGCAACAGACATCCTGTCTTGGACTAGCCAAGAGCAAGGACCTGAACACCCCTAGGTTTCCAACACCGACATATGGGGGGTGGCAGAATTCAACTACAAAAGAAGGGGCAACAATGGATGAGTTCTTAAAGTACAATAGAACAGACCCATATTGGAAACAGTGGGTGGTGTGGCCCTTAGACATGAATAGCTGTCATGAGCGATTCCTGAACATCACCGAGGGACTCAGTATCCATAGGCCAGACCCACGTTATGTACAGAGAGAACATCCAGGGGTAGTGACATCCTATAGTGTTGGGAAGTTGTGCCTCGGTTGGCTAGAAACCTCAACACTTGCAGAAGTGAAACAACACTTATCTTTACCCTCACTTGACATGGATCTTAGGGACTTTTTACTAGGACCCAGGAAAACACTTCAAAACGTTTCATATATGCAGGCATATATGCTGCCTATAATGAAAACTGGAAGATTTCCCAACAAGAGGCCGCAGAGAGAATACGGGAAATAGACCGTATAAACTTAGAAAAAGCTTTAGCTGTGGTAGATAATGGGTTAACAACTTTGACCTCCAGGATATATTCATTGGGCAACATTGTATCTTTTGCTATCGACATACTGGAACAAGATTTAGCCATATTACAACACGGCCAATCTCAGTTATGTTCTATTATGTTATTAAGCTGGACGCTGCAATCTTTGCGTGCAGTCTTTGTGCCTTAGTGTTTTATAAACAGTACGTCTCTGTTTTCTGAATACAATCTAACAGATACACAGATAGAAATGGCACAAAGGGGAGCTAAATATACAATGCTGCGTATTGAAAAACTGGACAGGCTACCATTCACAGTGGCGGAATCACCATCAACAGAATGGCTAATCCACGGCCATATCACTCTCCCGGTCACAACCTTTCAGTTTCAGTATTGCCTTGAGCAAAAGCAGGCAGGCAGATATGAAATATTGGGTAAAGAATACATTAAGGAATCCTGGGAATTACCATATAAATTTTGGTGCCGGAGAGGGGATCGTGAGGTATTCCTGAGTGGTACAAACTGCCGGAATGCTTTAAGCGGCTCTCTCATGTGTCAAGACATTATTTTACATGGAGCTTGTAATGGTTCGGTGGTGAATCTGTCTTGCCACATGAAAGGAACTCCAGCTGCCGTGATCACGCCAGTTTTCGAGTTACTCTCAAATGGGAGCTACTTGATGCTGAATGATCAAGGTTGCTGTGGCATGCTTCTGGGCATCGCCTATCTGGTCACCGTGAACGCCAGGGTTACTTGCTGTATGCAAGTATTGTTTCCCCCAACAAGTACAGTCAGGGAGGCACCTTTGTGACCTTCGCTAGAGATATCTTTTATAAAATTTGACGCTTTGAGCAGAATGAAAGCCATGCTTTTACAGCAAACTGTACCCTTAACCTCCGCTCGAGAGACCTTTGATCTTCAAGTGGCAAGGACCTTGACCGAGATACAAGCGCTTATTCGTACAAACTGCCCCTTTCCTTTCGTAGAAATGGTGGGTCGTATCTTTAACATGTCTGATACAAGTGGTATTGTACACTTATTTAAGACCATAGGGTCAGGTTTTCTAAGCACCTTCCAAACAGCCCTCGTAGTTATCCCAAATTTTATACACTCCGTATTTGGAAGCATCTTTGGAGGTTTACCTCTGATACTGCTTTTAATAGCTGGAATCCTGATCGTAATTTTCCTGATACGCAATGGACGGCCCAATCACGAACGAAATGGCGAAAGCTCTTCTAGAACGTAGATACCGTGAGCGCATGGTACAACATCTGGGCGCGCCTTGCCTACAAGAACTGAGTGCTTCTTGGTTCTTATCGTTTAGACCAGTCTGGATGGACTGCATCTTACCTGTTCTTTGATGCCTGTTTTGCGGTGAAGAATGCGTGTTGGACATCTGTCTGACACTCGAGTCAGAGACGCCTGCGGACTTGAACACGAGGCTGGAACCGCTGAGGTCCCACGCTCGGCTGTGTCCCCAGCGTACTCCTATCCTGACGACTGCATTCCTTGAAAACCCGCAGGTGCCTTTAACAACTGGGGTGAGCATCAGCTCAGCCGCCACTAGCGCTGACACCAGCACAAGCGCTACAACAAGCACTATGGGCACTGAGGTATTGACTACAGCACCAGCTGCCGATATGCCAACTATGGGCAGTACTGAATTTCATCTGTGCTCCATCGACGTACTGTGTGAAATATTACAATTCCCATCCCCTACAGCAAGTGACTGTGATGTTGAGTCTCCCAGCCAGGACACTTAATCTTCAATTGGCTCATAATGTGCTGGGAAAGAATTTGGAGTTTCCTTTTTCATTTCAACTCTGATTCAATTTGGAACATTTCCTACTAAATTGACACTATCGCTAGAGAAAGCATGGCCTTCTAAACAGCTTGTAAAGTTTTAAATTCTATAAAGGGACTAAGCTAGACCTTCAGCTTGAATACAAATTCAAACACTGACCCTTCACATTTTTTTCCCTTTTAGAAATGTTTTGAAATATGCTTTTAGAGTTTTAAAAATGTTTTTATATGGCTCACTGACAATTATATGCGCTACCACCTAGTATGACTTAGTAGTTTGCTATCATTGTTTATTATTGTTGACTTTTAAGAGGAGTGGGTGTTATGTTTCATATAGATGCCCTAATATAGGCATAGTTTGAGATGCCCTAATATAGGCATAATCTTTCACCAACATTAGTTCCCTATTCTCCACAATAACGGGCGCTGAGGGCTGAACCTTATCTATACTGTGGTTTGGGTACAGAAGGAGGGGTTTTCCCGAACAATGGCCTCCTATACCAGCTTCGATGTGCTCATCCAGTATGATTAATTATTCATAAGAGTTCTAGGAAACCAGGCAGGGGCTAGGATCCACCTGTATAAACATCTACGTAACCAGTTCATCCCATACGTCATCTTCATACCCAACAATGGCTAACACAAGACACAAAGGACAAAGGGACTCTATACTTTTCTGTATAAATACAGCACCTCTTGCTATCAGTAGTTAGAGGGAACCAAGACTTCCAGGCCGACACACTGACCAGAAACGCTGAGGCTCCTGCATGCAGTCGCTCCAGCTGACAGTGGTCTAATCATCCCTTGCGGGGTGTCCAACTCGAGACCAGGACGAGGTCCCACACTCTCATTATTCATGTAATGGGGTTTCACTAAATCCTAGCGGGATTCTTGGCTTCTTTCGCACCTACTCACATGCTAGGTACACTTAGGTACATCTAGACAGGCATCGTAGGAGTATGCACTTTATTTTATAAATGCATTTTATATTCATGTATATGTTCATGACTATTGCAAAATGGTAGAACTGTACTATCCTTTTTTATTCACTGTACTGCTGATCATATATCTCTGCTACTGTTTAACAGTTGTCGCAGCACATATATTTTATACTAGAAGAACAACTGTGCAATAAATTCTTATTGTAAACACGCTTGACTGTTTCTTCTGTGTAACTCTCTGAGACCAAATGAGCAAGCACGAGTGACTGAGCGAAAAGTAGTACATTGTTTCCACGAGTCTGAGGAATCAGGGTTGTCGTGTTCTGAGGTTGCCAAAAACGAATCTCTCTGTTAAAAAGGAGATTCTAGTGGCACTGTGAGCTAGCTAATGCAAACAGGCTAACAAACGCGGTGGGGGTGCTCAGAATCAGTCTCCCACAAGGCCCACAGTGTATGTTATTCAAAAGCGCAGGTCCTGCAGGGGTACTATAGGAACTACACTACAAAATCCCTCCTCAGTCTCACCGGTAGGGGTTCCATCACAAGCACGAAAAGTAGTGGGGATAGTGGGCACCCCTGTTGTGTGCCCCTTTCAATCTTTATAACTTCCGATACCTGACCCCCATTCCGCACTCAGGCTCTCGGTTGGTGATGGAGCAGTCTGACCCAGGTGACATATTTCCTGCCGAATCCCAGTCACCTCAGTACCTCCCACAAATATTCCCACCTTAAAGTATTGAATGCTTTTTCAATATCTAGGGCTACAACCGCAGCCCAGAGTTCACTATCGGCCACTGAATGTAGGACATGAGACAGCCGCCGTATATTCATGTGTGTTCCCCTCCCAGGTAAGAACCCGCATTGGTCCTCATGCACCAGGGAGGTCACAACTCTGCTCAGTCTCATGGCCAAGACTTTAGCAAGTAATGTAGCATCTACTCCTAGCATGGACAAAGGTCTATATGCGCCTGTATCTTCTGCATTTCTGCCAGGCTTAGGGAGCATAACTATCTACACCTCCCTCATGGGTTGCGGCAGACATCCTGCCCTTTTTGCCTCCTGCAGGGTCTCCAGTAGGCATGGGAGCAGGACATCTGCATATATCTGGTAGAATTCTACTGGAATTCCATCCGGGCCCAGTGATTTAGCGGGAGCCATACTTCGTAGTGCTTCTTGTAATTCCTCGAGTTGGAGTGCTACCTCCAATTCCTCCTGTGAGGCGTGGGACGGGGACATCCAGAAGATACTCCCCCCTACAGGAGACTTTGTCTCAGGGACCTCATGGTATATTTCAGCTAGATGGTTGAACAGTACTGTGTGGACACCAGCCTGAGTGGTGGCCTGGTTACATTAGGATGCTGTAATGTTAGTATAAGCGGGGGTGGGTGATCCCGCTTCAAGAGCCCCACTAATAACCTTCCAGATCTGTTACCCTCTCTATGGAGCAGTTGACGATACTCACGACAGACCAGGCAATCCAATCTATCCCATATCTCCCCAACTTGGCGTTGCGCCTGCAGGAGTGAATCATGGCTTTGCTCTAACGTCATCTCTCGCGTTGACGTTTGGTCAATCTATCTTCTGCTGCTGTCAATTCTAGTTCTAGCCTTCTTCTTGTGCCCCCCACCCTGGACAAACAGTCCCCGCAGGTAACCACTTTAAATGCGCCCTATTCCATGCCTCTGGTCTTTGTAGTTGACCAGTTCGTGGTGAAGTAACCCGCAATGACCTCTCTTAGTTCCTCTCTAAATATCAAATCATGTAGCGTATCGGGCTGCTAACGCCACAGAGGGACCCTTGGCCTGTGTCCCTCAGGTCCCCATTCCAGCAACACCAGAGCATGGTCTGATAAAAACTGGACAAGCAATTCAATCTGTGTTACAGCACAACACGCCTCCCGAGAGAGCAGAAAATGGTTGAGCTACTATACACCTCACGGGCCAGAGTGTAACAGGTATAACCCCGTTCACCCCCATGTGTTTCGTTCCAGATATCTATACAGTGTAGCCTGCACATCACCTCACTCAGATCAGTCGACATGTGAGGTTTAGTGTGCTGTTTCGGTGGCTGTCTATCAAGTGAGCCATCCAGCAAGCAGTTAAAATCTCCTGCCCATATTAATGGCATCCCATCTATGACGGTAAAGAACTCACCATCATCTATGTTTGGGGCATAAACATTCGTCAGGCATACCTCTACGCCATTGAGCTTGCCATGCACTATCATATATCTGCCTTCCACATCTGCCTCGTATTTCTGTAATTTGAATGGGACCTGTGGGGCCACCCATAAAGACACACCTCTAGCATAGGTAGAGTAGGTAGATGTGAATAACTGTCCTGTCCATTTCTTATGAAGTTTCTGTGTCTCATTGTCTAACAAGTGTGTCTCCTGTAGCACCTTCCAAGTTTCAGTCCCTCCCTTTCACTCTCGCACTCATCCACTGTGCTGTGGGATACCCCAGGGCTCGGCACTAAGCCCAACTTTATTTAATATCTATGTGAGGCCTCTTGCTCTGATGGCTAAAACTCGGGGCATTTCCCTGGTCTCATATGCAGATGACACCCAGATGGTGTTTGCTTTTTCCAAAAACCCCAGCCAGGAGTCAGCAAAATTCTAACAGGATCTGTCAGCAATCTCGGAGTGGATGGCCGCTAACTATCTGCAGCTGAACTCGTCCAAATCCGAGATCCTTCTAGCTGGAAAAGATTGCCATCTCTGGAGCAATGAATGGTGGCCGCCGGTGCTCGGAGCCCCCCCCCTAAACTGGTGGTAAAAAACCTCGGTATACTGCTGGACAGCGACCTGACTTTTGAGAATCATGCCAAATCAGTGGCAGGGAAATGTTTTGGACTACTGCGCGGCCTTAAACCTATACTGGGTCTGTTCGATGCTAAGACCCGGCAACTGATTGTTCAAGCCTCTGTCCTTGCCAGACTAGACTACTGCAATGCGCTCTTTCTGGGCGCCAACAAAGGCACTGTTAAAAAATTGCAGCGTGCACTTTTCGCACTTCCTAAATATTGTCACACTTCTAGCCTCCTCTGTCGGCTTCACTGGCTCCCCCTTGAACAGAGAGTGAGTTTCAAAACGCTTTGCATCACTCATAGAATTCTGGGGGGTTCCGGCCCCAAAATCCTGAGTGATCTATGTTCTTACTATGTTCCCACATGTCCGCTGCGTTCAGCTGACCTATGCCTGGCCAGAATTCCTCGGATACATAGAGCCAGAGCAGGCGGGCGCTCTTTTGGGTATCTAGCCCCCGGCCTTTGGAACTCCCTTCCCTTCCACATCCGTAACACCCCTGATCACCTCACCTTCAGAAGGCTGGTGAAGACATGGCTATTCACCCAAATCTAACTGTCTCCTTTGTTCTGGATTCTCACTCAGTGTTTAATTTAGCGCTGGGACGCCCCGTTGCTGGGGCAGCCATGCGCTCTACAAATCTTTTAACATAACATAACATAGCAACATGAGTGCCTTGTCGCCGCAGATATGTTTGTACTCTATAGCATTTCACAAACAAATTTAGCACCCTCATGTTCCATGTTATGATTTTGTACTGTCCCATATCTCCCAGTCAGTGCCTACCTGCCATTTGTGTGTACGGCCTGTGTGCTGCCACAATCACTGCCAGAGAGAGTTATAAACTGAACATTTGAAACCACCCACCCACTGGGTAGACACTGTATCAACAAAACGTGCATCCCCATATATTCCCCAATCCTACAACCCCAACCTCAACCCCTAAACTTTACCAATGAATAAACATCATCTGTCCTGTCATAGAAACCCAAAAACATAAACAACAATACACTTACACACCTCATGCAAATCGTACCTCTCATCCTACCGACATGCAATCCCCATACAATCATCCGCTATATACCTTCTACCAGGCCAGGGATAGTGCTCTTCTCGGACTAACTGTACATCCGTCAGTAGCGCCCCCCCTACCACGGTCGCCACTCACACCCACTCTTACAACTATCGACTCAACACACTCACACTGTCATACCAAATACCATCCAATAAAAAGGATACTCAAATTAAGGAAATAAGAATAGGAGAGAATAGGAGCGAGAAGATAAAGAAGGAAACAACATTGCAGAAAAGGGTTGAAAAGAAATTTGGAGGGGAGGAAGACATTATCCGCCCGTCTGATACCGGTGCCCATCCTAGTCCATTTCTTCATCTTCAGTGTGGAGGAGGCATACACCGCTGTAGCATAGTACCATGTTCGACAAGAGTACCATTGACGATGGCAAGTTTTTTGCAAGTCTGTATCCTGTCATTCCTCCCTCAAATGTTGCTCCTGTCCATGATCCACTCAGGAGCCTCCCAGCTATGGAGTGTCCTCGACAATGTCACCCATGCTTGCATCGGAGCCTGTGGCTTGTACAACTTCTACCAAGGCCTTTGCGGCCTCTCGTTCAGCTTGTTGTGTCAATTGGTCTATTCTGGGGGACCGCCTGCCCTTGCTGCCATAGTCTGTTCTTTCCAAATCCATGGATCCATCCCCTCATACTACCACTCGCTGTGTTGATTTGGAAGATTTTTTTGACCTTCTGTTGCGGAAACGGCTCTTTCCCCCTTTGGGGATAGTTGAGGGTCTCTCCACTGCTCTTCCCCTATGAGGTGCTCTCTCATCTCCATGGACCTCCAGCCAATCCCAGGCTGCCTCTGGGGTTGCAAAGAAGTGGGCCCGATCTGCGTGGAGAACCTTCAACTTCGCAGGATTGAGGAGCATGTACTGGAGGTTCATGGCTTGCAGTTTTTGTTTCACTCCGATGAAGGACGCTCTCTGCTGCTGAACAAAACGGGTGTAATCTGGAAATATATGGATTGTTTGGTTCCCAAAGGCAGGGTCTCCTTCACGCCTAGCGCGCTTAAGGATACAATCCCTGTCCCTGAAATTTAAAATTTTGGCTATTAGGTTCCTGGGCAGAGCAGCCGGTGGTGGCGGCGCCACAAGCACCCGGTGCGCCCACTCAACAATGAATATAGAGGAAAGTTCTGCTGTGAGGAGTGCTTCCTTGATCCATCGTTCTAGGAAGAGTTCGGGTTCTTTTCCCTCCACACCCTTCGGGAATCCTACAAAATGCAGGTTGCACTTTCAGGAGCGCCCCTCCGCATCTTCGGTCCGACGCTCCAGAGCCGCTGTCTTGAGTGATAGATCAGTTAATGTTGCCTTTAATGTAGTAACTTCTTTCTGCAGCTCACCAACCATTTATTCTGTGGCTAGGGAGCATTCCGCTACAGTGCGAAGGTCAGTTCGTAGCAGTCCGACATCCAGTGACACTGCATCTATTTTTACCTGAACGGTTGCACTGGATGCTTCGATAGCTGCGAGGATTTGAGCCCCCATAGGTTCTGGCTGTACTGTGTCATCCCCTGGTGGTGCCGCACGATATGGGTCCAGTCTCAGGGGTATCCCCTGAGCTGTGTAGTGATCCATTTTCATTTGTTGCACCCCTCTCTGAGGTCTGTCATTCCCCATGGTACGGCTCGCCGCCAGGCCGTGTGGCATTCCTGCTGACCCCATACTGCTATTTATATGTGGTCCGGGCAACTATGCTTCTGCCTGTATCTGGAGGGCTGCACAGTCTGTCTGCGATTCCCAGTAAATACTGTGAAATGCCGGTAGTACCGGTCACAGCAACGCCCGGGCGAATATGTCAAGATTCCGTGTGTCAACTTACTTGTAGGCCTACAGTAAGGGGGGGGTGCCTCATTATAGCTTGTGTGGTATCTCAGCTTCTGTTGCTATATGGGTGCCTGATACCTAGTCCCACACCTCCAGAGGTAGGAGGAGCAGATGCCCGTCCCTTCTTGTACGATCCTAGTGGAGCCCCCGCGAGTCGTCTTAAAACAAATCGACTGGACTATGTATTCGTTTTTAGCTCCCTCGGGGGTTACAGGTTACTGTGCTTTAGTCTCTCTGTGTGGGTGTACAGCTGCCAGCACACCACTTCCCGGGACCCACTCCGTTCACCTTTGTAACTGAAAATACTTAAGTTCTCGACTTGCCCCTCACATGGTTTCTTGTCCCACGTACCAGCAATCTCGATGTGGCGGGGTCCTGCAACCCCCGGGCCGGGGCCAGCAGTATCATGGGTCACCTCCTCTATGTATTGGCCACTGCACACGGTGTTGCCCAGATCTGTGTCATATGGGCCTGTTCTGTTTGCCGTCTATATGGGGCCCCACACTGCCCGCCCCTGTGGAATCCCACGTTGGTTAGGCCCCAAAGCCACTATCCCAGTAGGCCCAATTTTTCCCATCCTAGGCTGCCCCACTCTGTTAGGGGAAAGGCCCCGGTGGGAAGGGCATCCCGGTTATTCGCTCCACCAGGGGGAGCTGACGGGGTGCCATTACTAATGAGGGAGGGGACAGGGTGCACCACCTGAGCAACCGTGTCCCCCACCATATTCTGAACTCTAGTCGGGCTTCGCCACCAGAGGCCTCCACCTGGTAACCCTGACTTCAGTTTTCAGGCCGCTAGGCCAAGCTGCCTCTTCCTGCTCTGCTGGCGAACTGATGCGGTGTGCCTCCTCCGAGTTTGGGGTCACCTCTCAGGCTCAAAGCACAACCGCTCTATGTCTCGGGGGAGGAAATCCACTTGGGCAGATGCCCGGGGCCAGAGCCACAGGCTCATCTTCCCTGCTCCTCCTGGGCCCACATCACTGCTGCCTCCTCCTACAGGTGCCGTCAGGGATTGTCTCGCTGCCCACCGGGCCCAAGCGCCTCATCTCGGTTGTCTGGACTTGGCGGCAGGCCTAGGCCAGCTTTTCCATTTCGTAAGCGCTCCTGTGCAGTGGCGGGCGCCGGCCGCTCCACCTCCTTAGAAGGGCTCACTCCAGTCAGGCCCTGACACCAGGACCACAGGGCCCACCACCCCCGCACCACTCAGCGCCAGCGACGGCCAGCGACAAACTCCTTGAGGAGAGGAACATCGCCCCTCATTCCAGGCCTCTCTACCCACGGACCACAGGCCCGGGTGCCACTCACCAGGCCGGTTCCACTCGCCTCACCGCCCCTGCTCTCCACGACCAGAACTCCAAAACCGGGGGGGGTGCCAAGGCAAGTCCTCTTACTTCTTCTACCCGGGATATCGGTGGGGGGTCGGCAGCCGTCCCAGCGTTCAGATCAGCCACAGCGATGGCCTCGAAGACTCTCCCGGTCCATTCTTCATCGGGGGCACAGCAGGCCCAGTCCGCCCAAAATCACGGCCCCGGGTGGCGGGAATGCTCATGACCCTCCGATTTTGGCTTCACATCTCTTTGTAACGGAGGGTGCCGATAGAGGGTCCTGCAAGCTTGGATGGGCAGGATTATTTAGGATATTTTTACGGGCGGTCTGCGGAGCTCTCTAGGCTCCGTCCCCTCCGGTCGCCATCTTTGCCACGCCCCTCATGAGATACCATGTTAAATACACAAACATCATCATAATATAAATTTAAACAGTATAAACAAAACTATAAACTTGTAGGATTAATACATATACTATTCCTAATCCAACCTCTTCAACAGTAGGGAAACCGTTGAACTCAGGAGGGTCAAATTTACTATTCCAACTCCAGTCAATGCAACAGTAGGCAGAGCGTTGGACTCAGGAGGGTTAAAATGTACTATTCCCACTCCAGTCTGTGCAGCAGTAGAGAAAGTGTTGGAATGCATAGGGGTAACTGTAGGAAAGTGGGTTTCTGTTGCAGTAACCCCCCCACTTTTTGCCAGACTACTAATGCACTTTGACTTGATGTGCCCTGGGACACTGCCAATCAGGTTCCCAGGGCCTGTGTTCTTTCCCCAAACCTAACCCAATTGGCATCTCTGGCCACAGGTCAGCCCCTGGTAAATGGTACCACAGGTACCCAGGGCACTGTGACCAGGGAAGACCTCTAAGGGCTGCAGCACTTATTGTGCCACCCTTAGAGGCCCTGAACCTTTATACACACACACTGCCTTTGCAGGCTGTGTGTTTTGGTGCAGAACAAAGTGAAGAGTCGACATGGCACACATCCCTGTGTGCCATGCCTACAACCCACTGCCCTGTCATAGATCAGTCACCACTCTAGCTGGGTGCCTTATGCCAGTGGTGAGGGTACAGGTGCATGAGCCCTGTACCCCTACAGTGTCTAAGTCCATTCTTAGACATTGTAAGTGCAGTGCTGCCATTATGAGTATATGGTGCTGGGAGCTTGTCATTACGAACTCCACAGCACCATAATGGCTACACTGAATACTGCGAAGTTTGGTATCAAACGTCTCAGCACATTATACCCACACTGATGCCAGTGTGGGATTTAATGAAAAATGCACACAGAGGGCATCTTAGAGATGCCCCCTGAAAAACGACCAGCCTCTGGTAGGTTCCCTGACTGGTACACACCAGCCTGCCAGCACGAGGCATGTTTCTGGACCCCTAGGGTGGGAGCCTTTGCTCCCTGAGCCCAGAAACAAAGCCTTTCCTGGGCGGAGGTGTTCACACCTCCCCAGGCCAGGAAGAGCCATCTGTGGCAGGGGAGCTTCAAAGGCCTGGCAGCCTTTGTAATGCAACCCCCAGCCTCTCCTGCTATCAGGAGCAGGCCCCCTTTCTGTCTCCCCTCCTTTTCGGCAGGAAGACAGGCGGGAAAAACTAGCCAGCCCAGAAGGTGTGCCGACCTCTGCCAACTCCACCCCTCAGGTGGGGGAGACAAGGTAAAGCCCACTCTCCTGTGCCCACCATCTTGCAGATGGCAGGCACTCCCCAATCAGGATTAGGGATTGTGCTCACTCCCCCAAATGGGGTGAGCACACCAAGGGTGTAGTCACCATAAGGTCAGTAGCCCATTTGCTACTGACCTCGAGACCCCTAAAACGCCCCTAAATACAGTATTTAGGGGGCAGCCCTGAACCAAGAAGGCAGATTCCCGCAACCTAAGAAGAAAAAGGATGAAAGAAGACGCCCAGCAGAGGAGACTGCAGAGAACAACTGACTTGGCCCCAGCCCTACCGGCCTGTCATGTGGTATGTGGCCTCATGGTCTGCCTTGCTAAGTTGGCTTAGGCCTGGCTGCCATGATGCTTTTTTGCGCACGTTACTTTGTGACTTTGTTTTTCCAGCCTCTGCTTCTGCCCGGCTATATTAGGACTGTCTGCATTTCTGCCTTTCACCTTTTCTCCTGTTCCCTGTGGGTTACGTCTGCACAACATGTACAAGGTCGAAAAACAACGTCCCTTGTTCTTGCTGATCTGGCCAGTCCCTCACACTTAGACATAGCACTAAGTACAGCTGCACTGGAGAAATTCGTGTGCTTTTAATATTGTGATTTCACTGTTAGAGGCACTTGGAAAAAACCTTTCCAGGGAGAAGAGCTGTGCTTGTCTGATGATATAAACCTTGCGTCTAGATATTGAGGTATGAGGGTCCGCCTGACAATGCCCAGAGGTCTTCTATTTTTATAATAAACTAGCTAATAGCACGGGGAGGGTGGTATGGTCATTTAGCCCTATATCCACTGCTTATGAAATGCTTTCCCCGTTTGTATTCTATGGAATTGTAACTATGCTTATTATTTTATCCTTATGCATTATGCTGATAGTACTGGCACGTGTACTGTATCTTGGAGCACGGTAGTTGAAATAAACATTTTAAACTATACAGTGTCTTATTACGCACGTTGTGGACAGGTATGAGTGAGTTATGAAAGGGTGTTCTTGCTCCCGCGAGTCCTGAGAGAGAGAGAGACCGTGTTCTGGGTTGTCTAATCATTGGTAGCATCGCTGCTCATGAGACGCTAAAGCTAGTCGGATTGGGATTGTGGGTACTAAGGTGCATGGTTGGTTCACCACTATACTCCGAGGTCCTATTATCCTGTGCATAGCTCTGTGTATGTGCAGAATCCCTACAACAGGCCTGTCTGCAGTTTCCAGAGATCCTGCGCCAAAAATCGTCTTGTCCTGCAGCCAGTGACCTCCAGAACCCCTGGGAGGACTGACTGCCTTCAACAAAGACTGGATCGCCTGTGAACAGCAGTTCTGTTCAGAAGAAACCCCAAAGAAAGACTCCGAGCCTGCTGAGGAAAAAGAAACCAGATGCCTGGAACCACCACTGCACCCGTTGCCTATGGCCCGAGTTCGAGTGGCCTACCGGTCCCAGCGAGGTCCCCCAGCGCTCCAGAGTCCAAGTCCACCATGGGTTGACCCCTCCAGGACTCCCCGACGTCGCCTGCAGCCTCTGCACGGAGACCCCCCCAACCGCGAGTGGCCCGGTAAGGTGAAATCCGACCTCAAAAGACACCCCTGCATCCAGCCACCCTGTACCCTGGAGAACAGAACCCAAGGTGCACCTATGTCCCCGAGCCCTCCAACTTACCTGCCCAGTTGTTGGTTCCTCCTGGAAGTCTTCCTGGACCGAGCCTGCAGCTGAAAACCAAAACCGAAAATCCCCATTGAAAACAACAGGGCTCCCTATGCCAAACCAGCACCCTGCAGCCAGCCGCCCCTGCGCCGCTGCATGTGCACTTTTTGTGCTAAACAGGATCCCGTTTTGCCCTGAGCCTAACACCAGGAGCTTGGCTCCCACAACCTTGTGGCCTGCTCGCCAGCAGCCACCAACCGGAGGCCCCCTATCCCCCATAGGATAACATTGGGCCTCAGCACTCTGCACCCGGCCGCCCTAGTGTCGCTGAGGGTGTAACGAGAGTGCATCCTTGACCCTGGGGGAACCCTTGTTCTAATCCCAGAAGTTCAACTCCAAAGACCGATTACTTCCTGGTAACCGTTAACTTCATTTCTCTCCATAGGAACCTACTGACTGTTTTTCTCTGAAAAACTTTCTAAGTGTGGAGTTGGTTTGTATGGAAAACTGAAAAATTATTATTATTATTATTATCATTTATTTATATAGCGCTGAATCACCCCAAAGGGGTATCTCTGCGCTTAGGACAGTGTGCTGCAGCCAGACCCAAGGAATCAAAAAAGATACGTTTTCAAAAGCTTCCTGAATTGAGAGAGGCTCTGACAATCGCGAAGCTGGAGGGGCAGTTCGTTCCAGAAAGCCGGGGCAAGATGAGTAAAAGCTTTGCCACCCTTGTGCGCATTTTTAATTCTAGGGGTGCAAAGAAGAAGCTTAGAGCCTGATCGAAGGGGCCGTGGGGGGTGTACTTGATAAGTTTAGCGGATAAGTAGGAAGGCCCCTGTTCATTAAGGGCTTTATAAACAGTGCAGCCTATCTTAAATTTCACCCGCTTTCTCACAGGGAGCCAGTGGAGTTTCTTGAGAAGTGGGATAGAGGCCATTCTAGGTGGGGCGTTAGCTACTAGACGGGCAGCCGTGTTCTGCACAACTTGTAACTTGTTTAAGGAGGCTTCGTTGGCCGATGCCGACAGAGCGTTACAATAGTCCAGACAACTTAGTACTAGGGCTTGCATCAAAGTTTTTTTGGTGGAGGAAGGTAACAGGGGGAAGATTCTTCTAAGTAAGCTGATTGTGTAGAAGCAGGTGCCAGCAGTAGTAATGGCATCAGCGTCGAGAGTGAGGTTCTGATCGATCCTGATTCCTAAATTCTTGACCACTTCCTTAGGGGCGGGGGCATTACCCAGCTCCTCAGGCCACCATCTAGGAGTCCAGTTTATAGCTGCTCTTCCAAACAGCATGATCTCCGATTTTTCGGCATTCAATTGGAGGAAGTTAGTTCTCATCCAGGCAGCAATCGTCTTCATGCCCTGGGAAAAGATGAGTTGTATATCAGGTCTGTTTTTATCAAAGGTGAGGAGGAGCTGGGTGTCGTCCGCGTATGAGATGGGACTGAACCCTAAGTTCCTCATTAGTTTGGCCAAGGGGGTGACATAGATGTTAAAAAGAGTGGGGCTCAAACAAGAGCCCTGCGGTACCCCCTTGGTAACTTTGGTGGTATTTGATCTAAAGGTCCCCAATGTAACCGTCTGGGTTCTATCAGTAAGAAAGTCTGTCAACCACTTCAGTGCAAGCCCCTGTACTCCAATGCCCTGAAGTCTCTCCAGTAGGATCTGGTGCGAGATGGTGTCAAAAGCCACCGATAGGTCAAGCAGCACCAGAAGTGCCGCCTGACCATTGTCCAGGGCCATTCTGATGTTATCAGTTACCTCAATCAAAGGCGGATTCGGTACTGTGCTTGGCCCGGAAACCTGACTGGGAGACATCAAGGCAATGAGAGGTTTCAACAAAATCAGACAGATGTCTGTTTATGTGCTTTTCAATAAGCTTGCTTTGGAGGGGGAGCAGAGATATGGGACAGTAATTGGAAAGCTCAGTTGTAGAGATCTTAAGATTTTTACGAATGGGTACAACTTGAGCAGCTTTCCATTCTAGGGGGAGTCTGCCTGTACTCAAGGAACTGTTAAGAATGGTACAGATGGGTGTGGCTAACTGTGCGGAAAATTTGGATGAGATTTGGGCAGGAATAATATCAAGGGGTGAGCCAGATTTAGTTTTGGTAAGGAGAGATTCAACCTCTACCAGAGTGAGTAAGGGAAAGCAGTGGAGCTGCGAGGTATTATTAGGGGAGACAGGATAAACACACACCCACTAGCTGGTACTCCCCAGCCTTACGAACTGAAAAGAGTCTATGTAAAAAACTAGAACGGATATGGCAACACTCCCACAGTGGGCAAGATAAAGAGAGATACAAAGTCCTCATATCATAAAAATATTAAATCCGCCCGCAAGCTACACATCACTCTTCAGCTGGAGCAAGCTGGGAACAATTCTAGAACCCTCTTTCAGATCTTGAAGTCTTACACCAATCCCAGTTGCTGTGCGATTATATAGCTTCCTTTTTAACCAAAAAAAATCGAAAACATCTATCAGAAAATTATCTCGTCCAATGAAATTTCTTCGCACCCTTTAGCAGTTTATCCTGTCTCCCCCTAACCTGAAAAATAACAATTGCGCAAAACTGATTTTACTTACCTTTTCTCTAGGAAATGTCCCAGTGTGATATCTAGGCATATCACACTGAGTAGAAAAGGTAATCTAAAAAGTAATCTCAAAAGTAACTTACCTGTAATTCTTATTGCAAAATCAATACAAAGTATATGTACAGCATTTCACAGTATTGCATTACCAGTAATTCAAACTGTAACCATTTCAAAGTACATTTACAACTGCATTTCCAACTGTATATTTACTGCAAAGTATTTATCAACTTACCTGTCCCAGGCTTGCTTGGTTCTAGGAAATAAAATAACTAAAAGAATATTTTTATACAAAAACAATTGGTCTGAAGTTCAGTCTTTGAGTGTGTGAATTCATTTGCTGACTGAGTGGGTACAACAAATGCTTAACACTGTCCTCTGATACTGCCTTACTGCTCGACCACACTACCACAAATAGAGAGTAAGGTTCTATCTAACTTTACCTCTGCCTACCTTTGAGGTTCCACTGGACTCTGTGCACACTATACCTCACTTTGGTATAGTATATACAGAGCCAGATTCCTACATTGGTGGATCAGCGGTGGGATATACAACTTTGCATTTGTTGGACCACTTGGTTACCACCTGATCACACGACAGAACTCTTAAATTGTCTTTAGAATTCTGATTTTTTTCAAATTGGCATTTTTGCAAAACTACTAAAAGTCTTGTTACTGGCCTTGGTTAAGTCCCTTTAGAATTTTAGAAAAATAAAAAGTAACTTTAGCTAGGGTTAGAGGGGTTAGAAGTTTTTTTTAACAATGTCTCAAAACAAGAACCCAGCTGTTAGTGAAAATAACCACAATGTATAGAAGACTTGGTTGAGGAGCTCGACTTCACCCCTTACCTTCACTTGTCTTTCAAGGAGGTAAGGTCCCTATGTAAACTTAAAAACATAGCCATGGGTCCCCATCCCACCAAACAAAAGCTCCAGGAGCTGTTATCTGGGTATGCTAAGGACCACCAATCTGAAAATGGTGAAGACCAGTCAGATGAGGAAGGAGTGAAAGAGGATACCCTGGTAGATCAACCCCCTCCACTCCCTAGGGAGAGAAGGGTCCAAGTACCCCTGACTCCAAGAATCAACCTCTCAGTACCTAGATCCCACACAGGTGGGTCAGGCGCTACTGAGGACATTGAGGAAAGCCTCAATGAGGAGGACATCCTGCTAGCCAGGCTGACCAAAAGATTAGACCTAGAGACCAGACTCCTGGCTCTAGAAAAAGAAAGAGCAGAGATGGGCCTAGGACACATCAATGGTGGCAGCAATCTAAAAAATATAGAAAAGGAAGGATCCTGTGATCCCAAGATCTCCAAAGGGATTGTCCCTAAATTTGAGGAGGGTGATGATATCACAAAATGGTTCACAGCATTTGAAAGGGCTTGTGAAGCCAGAAGGATGAAGAAAACTCACTGGGGGGACTCCTTTGGGAACTGTTCTCTGGTAAGTGCAGAGACAGACTTCTGACCATTAGTGGGGCAGATGCTGGGTCTTATGACCTCATGAAAAGAACTCTGATTGAGGGATTTGGAATCACAACTGAGGAGTATAGAATTAGATTCAGGGGGGCTCAGAAAACCCAGAGTCAGCCCTGGGTGGAATTTGTAGACTACTCAGTTAAGACACTAGATGGCTGGTTGACTGGAAGCAAAGTGCAAGATTATGATGGTCTTTATAATTTGTTTATGAAAGAACACATTCTAAGTAATTGCATTGATGAAAAGTTGCATTAGTATCTGGTAGACCTAGGTCCAATTTCTCCCCAAGAATTTGGAAAGAAGGCGAACCATTGGGTCAAGACAAGGGTAACTAGGACGTTCACTGGGGGTGACTAAAAGAAAGGGGTTATAAAACCTCCCCAGAGGAAATACAGTGAACCTCTTAAAGATAAAAGTAAGGAGTCCCAGGTAGTCCCCCAAAAACCTGTCCAGGAGGGTGGGCCCAAAGACACCTCACAAACCAAAACTGGGTACCAAGGTAAGAATTGGGATCCCGACAAGGTATGGGGTCACAACTGCCAAAAGGCAGGACATCACACCAAGGACCCTAGCTGTCCTAAAAACAAAGCCCCTAGTGTGGCTCCAGGGGTTGCCAGTGTAGCTTTGGAGGGTGATTCCTCAGATGAGGAGGTCCTCCTAGCCTTCAACTGGAAACTGGGCCCAAAAGGTGAGTTGGAGATTCCAGAGGGGAGTAGACATTTCCACCACCTACTGGTGAATGGAATCCCAGCCACTGCCCTGAGAGATACCTGTGCCAGTCACACTGTGGTGCATGACAGGTTGGTTCTCTCAAACCAGTATGTCCCAGGGGAAACAAAAAGAGTAAGGGCTGTCCCAGGGGGTGTCACTGTTAGGCCTATGGCTGTAGTGCTCCTAGAAATAGCTGGGTCCCTTAGATGGAGAAAGGTGGTAGTCAGTAAAGACCTACCCCTTGATTGTCTCCTTGGGAATGACCACCCAGAGGTTGGTCTGAGCCAAAGAGAGGTACTGGTCCAATGCCAGACCTCACCCAAGAAACCTGGGGGGCTCAACCTGCAGTTAGTGCAGCTAAGCGCCAAAAGAAAAAGAAGAAAAAGCGTAGGAAAGGTGGGCAACTGTTAGCCACAGTTCCAGTGGGCCAGGGAGATTCTATCCCAGTAAGGGAGAGCTCCAAAATTGGCACTGGTGAAGTCCCCCTAGCCAACAAAAAGACCTGACTACTCAGGCAACTGTCCAGCCTGAATTGGTGGCTCCTCAACTGGCAGAACAGAGGGTGGAAGAAGGGTGTTCACTACCAAGTGTAGTGACCCTCCACCCTAAAACAGCAGACAGGCAACCAGAACCCAAAGAAGCCTGTAAGGTAGCCCCTTCATCTACCAGTGAGGAGCTAAAGGTGTGGTTCTGGGCACTGACAGCTGTCAGTAGCCTCTGCTGGGTGTTAGCCTTCATGGCAGCACTGTCCTTGGCATGGTGGCCTAGCCCCCTGCCAAATAGCAAGTTAGGCCCCCTGACCTTATTGGTCATGGTGGGGTTGCTCAAGCTGTGGGTAACCTCTGTGGGTAAGCTGGGCTTTGCCCTAGCTAAATTAGAAATTGCAGAGGAAGGCACCTCTGAACCCAACCTAAAAAGTTGGGGTAAAGAGCTAGGAAAAGAGCATTGGAAATTAGGTCCTGAAACTGTTGAGGTAGGCCAGCTCCCCAGAGGGACTGACCTGGACAGAAGGATGTAAGGCAGAGTAGGCCCTGCAACTTTCAAACCACTTCCTCTATTCTTCCTCGCTTGAAAGACTAGTAAGACTCTCCCAGCTTTGGCTGAGTCTCCTGGCCTTTGGGCTGGGGGGGGCTTGTGTAGGAAAGTGGGTTTCTGTTGCAGTAACCCCCCCCACTTTTTGCCAGACTACTGATGCACTTTGACTTGATGTGCCCTGGGTCCCTGCCAATCAGGTTCCCAGGGCCTGTGTTCTTTCCCCAAACCTAACCCAATTGGCATCTCTGGCCACAGGTCAGCCCCTGGTAAATGGTACCACAGGTTCTCAGGGCACTGTGACCAGGGAAGACCTCTAAGGGCTGCAGCACTTATTGTGCCACCCTTAGAGGCCCTGTACCTTTACACACACAACTGCCTTTGCAGGCTGCGTGTTTTGGTGCCGAACAAAGTGAAGAGTCGACATGGCACACATCCCTGTGTGCCATGCCTACAACCCACTGCCCTGTCATAGATCAGTCACCCCTCTAGCTGGGTGCCTTATGCCAGTGGTGAGGGTACAGGTGCATGAGCCCTGTACCCCTACAGTGTCTAAGTCCATTCTTAAACATTGTAAGTGCAGTGCTACCATTATGAGTATATGGTGCTGGGAGCTTGTCATTACAAGCTCCTCCCCCAGGCCAGGAAGAGCCATCTGTGGCAGGGGAGCTTCAAAGGCCTGGCAGCCTTTGTAATGCGACCCCCAGCCTCTCCTGCTATCAGGAGCAGGCCCCCTTCCTGTCTCGCCTCCTTTTCGGGGGGAAGACAGGTGGGAAAAACATGCCAGCCCAAAAGGTGTGCCCACCTCTGCCAACTCCACCCCTCAGGTGGGGGAAGCGAGGTGAAGCCCACTTTTCAGTGCCCGCAAGATGGCAGGCACTCCCCAATCAGGATTAGGGAATGTGCTCACTCCCCCACATGGGGTGAGCACACCAAGGGTGTAGTCACCCTAAGGTCAGGAGCCTATTGGCTACTGACCTCGAGACCCCTAAAATGCCCCCTAAATACAGTATTTAGGGGGCAGCCCTGAACCAAGAAGGCAGATTCCCGCAACCTAATAAGAAAAAGGATGAAGGAAGACGTTCAGCAGAGGAGACTGCAGAGAACAACTGACTTGGCCTCAGCCCTACCGGCCCGTCTGCAGTTTCCAGAGATCCGGCGCCAAAAATCATCTTGTCCTGCAGCCAGCAACCTCCAGAACCTCTGGGAGGACTGACAGCCTTCAACAAAGACCGTATCTCATGTGAACAGCAGTTCTGTTCAGAAGAAACCCCAAAGAAAGACTCCGAGCCTGCCGAGGAAAAAGAAACTCGATGCCTGGAACCACCACTGCACCCGTCGCCTACGGCCCGAGTTCGAGTGGCCCACCAGTCCCAGCGAGGTCCCCCAGTGCTCCAGAGTCTAAGTCCACCGTGTGTTGACCCCTCCAGGACGCCCCAACGTCGCCTGCAGCCTCTGCACGGAGATACCCCAACTGCTAGTGGCCCGGTAAGGTGAAATCCGACCTCAAAAGACACCCCTGCATCCAGCCGCCCTGCGCCCTGAAGAACAGAACCCGAGGTGCACCTACGTCCCCGAGCCCTCCAACTTACCTGCCCAGCTGTTGGTTCCTCCTGGAAGTCTTCCTGGACCGAGCCTGCAGCTGAAAACCAAAACCGAAAATCCCCTTTGAAAACAACAGGGCACCCTACGCCAAACCAGCACCCTGCACCCAGCCGCCCCTGCGCCGCTGCGGGTGCACTTTTTGTGCTAAACAGGATCCCCTTTTGCCCTGAGCCTAACACCAGGAGCTTGGCTCCCACAACCTTGTGGCCTGCTCGCCAGCAGCCACCAACCTGAGGCCCCCTATCCCCCATTGGATAACATTGGGCCTCAGCACTCTGCACCCGGCCGCCCTAGTGCCACTGAGGGTGTAACGAGAGTGCATCCTTGACCCTGGGGGAACCCTTGTTCTAACCCCAGAAGTTCAACTCCAAAGACCGATTACTTACTTGGTAACTGTTAACTTCATTTCTCTCCATAGGAACCTATTGACTGTTTTTCTCTGAAAAATGTTCTAATTCTGGAGTTGATTTGTATGGAAACTTGAAAAATAACAATTGTGCAAAACTGATTTTACTTACCTTTTCTCTAGGAAATGTCCCAGTGTGATATCTAGGCATATCACACTGAGTAGAAAAAGTAATCTAAAATGTAATCTCAAAAGTAACATAAAAGTAACTTACCTGTACTTCTTATTGCAAAATCGATACAAAGTATATGTACAGCATTTCACAGTATTGCATTACCAGTAATTCAAACTGTAACCATTTCAAAGTACATTTCCAACTGCATTTCCAAGTGTATATTTACTGCAAAGTATTTATCAACTTACCTGTGCCAGGCTTGCTTGGTTCTAGGAAATAAAATAACTAAAAGAATATTTTTATACAAAAACAATTGGTCTGAAGTTCAGTCTTTGAGTGTGTGAATTAATTTGCTGACTGAATGGGTACAACAAATGCTTAACACTGCCCTCTGATACTGCCTTACTGCTCGACCACACTACCACAAATAGAGAGTAAGGTTCTATCTAACTTTATCTCTGCCTACCTTTGGGGTTCCACTGGACTCTGTGCACACTATACCTGACTTTGGTATAGTATATACAGAGCCAGCTTCCTACAGTAACATTTACTATTCCCAGTCCAATCACTGCTACAGTAGGGAAAGCGTTGGAGTCAGGAGGGGTACAGTGTCCTATTCCCACTCCACTCTGTGCAACAGTTGGGAACGCGTTTGATTGCAGAGGGGTAAAATGTACTATTCCCACTCCAGTCAGTGCAACAGTAGAGAAAGGGTTGGACTCAGGAGGTGTAACAATTTACTATTCCCACACCAGTTGTTGCAACAGTAGGGTAAGTGTTGGATTGCGGAGGGGTAAATGTTACTAATCTCACTCCAGTCTGTGCAAGAGTAGGGAAAGTGTTGGATTGTGGAGGGGTAAAATGTACTATTCCCACTCCAGTATGTGCAACAGGAGGGAAAGGGTTGGACTCAAGAGGGGTAACATTTACTATTCCCCCTCCAGTCTGTGCAACAGTAGATAAAGCGTTGGATAGTGGAGGGGTAAAATTTGCTATTCCCACTCCAGTCTGTGCAACAGTAGAGAAAGTGTAGTTGACTTCAAACCAATAATATAGTTTAACAACTTCATTGAATAACAAAAAATATAAATATTTAAATTTAAAATATATATACTTAAAATTATTTACATATTTATTACAATGTTTAATGAATATTTTAAATTAAGACAAATAAAATAATATAATTAAAATACCATACTTTGTTTTCACAATTATAACAACCAACAAATATAATGTTATTTACAATTAAAAAGGATAACATAATTAAAACATAACATAATAAATAACACATTTATAAACAATAAATAATTATTTTTACATTTATTCTCAATTAAATAACTTCCTACCCCATACCGCTACAAATTAAACAACACACACCTAAAATATATCTTAAAAATATAATAATTTAAAAATTTACATAATTAATTATCAATTACACAATTAATAGTAATTAACTAATATTACAATAATTATATTTAATTAACTCCCCACCATTTAGCCCTAGAAACCCAACAATGCGGACCTAATATATGTTTGAAAAAATATCGAATTACATACTTTACATAATTATCAATTAATGAATTAATACCAATTAACTAATAAAAAAGTAGTTATTTTTAATGAAATTCCCAACCTTTACCTCTACAAACACAATTCGTACCTCCTATATAACTTTAAAAAGTTCTTAAATACACAATTTACATAATTAATTATCAAGTAAATATTTATTATTAATTTACATTATTACATGACAATATTTTTAATTAATTTAATTAATTTCCTTAATACCCATTACCCCTCCAAAACCCTCCAAAAACCACAGCCCACACCCAAAATATTAATAAAAAATTAAATGAATTACACAATTTGCATACTTAATTATCAATTAAATAATTAAAACAAATTATTAAATAATTAATATTAAATTGTTTCCCATCCTATACACCTACAAGCCCCACAATCCGCACCTAAAACCTAACATAATTAAAAAAATAATTACAGAATTAATTATCAATTCAATATATAATATGAATTAATAATTAAATATAACTAATTGAGTTCCCACACTGTACCCCTATAAACCTCACAACCCACTATGGCACTAAAAATACAAATAAACTATTAAATAAAATTTAAAAACAACTAATGGCCTCATTACGATATTGGTCGGAAAGCATTCCGACCGACTCCGTGTAGGAATAGGTGCCGACTGACTCGGGTTCGTCGAGTCTGATGACCGATTACGATGTTTCCGAACACTGTTCGGTCGGACTTCCATTGACTTCAATGGGAGCCTGTGTTCTGACCGACAACACAGGTTCCCATTGAAAAATGGAGTGGCTGCAGAAAACCTTGAACCCTGTCGCAGGCACCCCATGGTGCCTGCCACACTGTGCATGGTTCGAAAGAGGGGTCCCATAGGTACCCCACGGACCCCAACCGGAGGTCTCTGGGTGAAGGGGGGCCTGCTATGGGCCCCAAAGTCAATTTCCGACAGATGTTTTGTGTCGGACAGACCGATTCGGAAAGGCTGTCCGAATCCTACATCATAATACGTCGGTCCGAAACGCGGTCTATAGACCTGTACGATTTGGCTCCGACGGAATCGGAGTCTCCGAATGCCGGTCAAAACTGAGTCAGAAAGATCGAACTGTTACCTTCTATCATAATCGGTCGTCAGAAATGTTTCTGAGTCAGTCGGAAACATGGGTTTCTGACACGGGTTTGGAAAATCCGGATGCCGTTCGGAGCCTTTCCGACTGACATCGTAATGAGGCCCTAAAAATGTACAAACTATATTAAAAGACATTAACAATAATTAATAATAATTATAGGATGTATAACATATAGAAATAAAATATATACTACAAAATTTAAAAATAAATAAAAAATTACATAATTAACAACAACATTAATAACATAGATATTTTTAACATCAATATTACTTACCTTAAAATCGATATTCTTGTCCATGATATTTTTGCCCAGGATATTTGTGCATCATGATATTTGAAACTCAATATTTCTGCTCCTCGATACTTTAAAAAATATATTTTTTCTGAATACCATGAAACGGGTGTCCTTCTTCACAATTAACAATTGGATGCTTCAGTTATGTGCAACCACAATTGAAGGTACAAATCACTGATGCAAGATGTACTACCGAAAGGGGGTAGTATACTTTCGCGAAGTGGAATTTGTCCCGTAAGGACAGCTTCCACCTTGTGAATAGGGACTTTTGGTACTGGATGGGGAAGACAGTGCATCACTGCATGACCTCCAGGGCCATTCACAGAATGCTGCCTTTTATTTTTCAAAAGAATAGGGGCTGTGTTAAATATAAAATGTTTTCATTCTGTGAGTGTGAGTGTAGGAATGGATGTTTGCTCTCTCTTGTAGGCTTCCATCACTGCATCACAGCCATTCGCATGGAGTCACAAAACATATCCAGAGGCAGGACTTTTTCTGACTGCCAGCAAAATGTATTTTTGTGCTGCAAGTGACTTGCACATCACTTACAGCACAAAAACTCTGATCAAGTCGCAAGGTAGTCATGAGCAAATAAATGCTACTTTATGACCTGCACTTGGTACATCAGCCTCTAACGTCATAACTTACAAGCAATCCACTATGGCACAAGTATCCAAGTACGGGTAAATACATATTTCATTATACTTTTTGTAGGATGTTTTTAGGAATCTGTGTCAATAACTGAATACAAAGCGATACCAAACTGAATACAGGCAGTCTTACCATGGGTTATAAAGTGTCTTATCCAAGGCTAGGTGGCAATCTACCCACTTATGCAATGACACAGAGTATCTACATCATACCTTTCCACACAAAGGTGAACTTCTCTACTAGGACCAGCTTACAACAGAGAGAAAGAAGCCATTGAGTATGAGCATTTGGGCAAGCAAGAAGTCTATGCTCTCTAAATCTTGAAAACGCTGCAACCCGCAAAGCATGGGTTGGATGAAGATTTGTTATTAATGCCAAGCGCATTAAACTTTATACTAAGATATACTGCTTTTAAGCTCTTTGAGAAAGTAGGGTGATCTAATGCATGAGTAGGTTCTGCGTTTCTCATTGGAATGAGGAGTCATGGAGGCAGGGGTGGTGGGATAAAGTCTTCCCTATGAAAGGGGAACACAGAGCTTATAGGACTGAGGTGTTACAGGTCTGCAGGGGTGGCCGGTAGGAAGAAGTCCAATAGTGGGTAACAGAGTGAGCATGAAAATACTGATACTCGCAGAAGGGTTACATTTCCTCAGAGGTGGCATTCCAACCAAGTGGCTTATGTTACGACTCTCAACAGTTATGATGACATCACTTTTGTTGCTCATTTTGTCGGCTGTCCATTGGTTGGCAGTGATCTGAAAAGCTTCATGAAAAGCCCTTCTCTACCTGCATATTCCCTGCATAGATGATCTCTTGCTACTTCTTGCATGCCAAACTAGCCATTTTGCTTCACCATTATATGGGGCTCCGGAATCAATTAAAAAAAAACAAATTCCAAAGGAAGCATGATTAGTATAGAAAGACAATGAAAAGTGTGCACTGTTCCTAATCCTATGCATGTGTTAGGTACACATTGCATAAATGATGTTGCTGTAGGGTGAGGTAAAAAGATGACAGTCACAAGTGTATGAGTAACATATATAAGAAAAAAATATGAAACCGCATAGAAATTGCATATTTGCAACAGAGGTAGCATCATGATATCCCATGCCAGTGGATGTCAAAGCTAGAAAGGTGCTGAAATGACATGAGTTGTATGGAGATTGCACAAGAGCCCATGATTGGAAGGAAATATGCAAACGTCTTAGTCAGTGGAAGTGGTGTTTAAGTAAGAACCTCACTGGCAGACCCTTTTAAATTAGTAATGCATTAGCAGACTCTCACACGGTTGTTATGGACTGGACATGAGGTAAACCTAAACAAAATGAATGCCCAATAAAAAATGTTACTTCCAGAGAAGGCATGAGTTGCATAAACCTATTGTAATTTTTCTTGAGACACTTCAGTATTGATTTACATTACCCCACCTTATGTTCTTAATATGAAACTGACTTTGATTTAGACTCCAAATATCACCTGTACCTCGTAGAACACACCAGATTTCCAGCACTCAAGCAGTAACAGCATGAAAACAGGCAGAAGCAGGAGGCTGACGTAGCAGTGGGGAAAAAAACTAACACAGCCATAAGTTCAATGCAGTCACTGCTCGGAATTTATTTTACAGATAGCCATAAAAGTCCTTAGGTCAGGTTATATCATACCGTCTTGGAGGTAAGCATACATAATCTCAATATATAAAAAAAACTGCCACTTCGAACAATAGGTGGACCATCTTTTTCTGCGTTACTTGGGTCAAATCCACAGCAGACACATTCTCCAGGAGCTTCAGGAGTGGGCTGAGATGAAGACACGCTTGACTATGGCCTCAAATCTTTGCTTTACTGTAGACGGCTACGAACCATCCCAGATGGGGTTGTTTTGAGCAACTCCATTAGGGACTTTCTCTCAAGGGAGAGCTTGTTGACTGATCCCAAGTTTCTAGAAAATCACTTTATCATGAGAACTCTATAGAGAATGATTTCAATATTACGGATCAGAGTAGCACATGTACTATAATAGGGCTCAGAGGAGCAACCTAGAACAAATCCCACTTACCTCAGGAGGCCGACAGTACCTTACTTAAAGAAGTGTCAGGGTCATGAGCCATTATCTTGAAGTCAAATACCTGACGGAAATAGATCTCTTTAGGCTAGATTTAGACTTTAGTTTTACCGATTGGTGATGTAACATGGAAGTGTAATGCTGTTGCAGCTACATCTGCTGCCTATTTGTGCACTCATGATTCGATTGAAATGAATATATGTTTTATTATTTTGTCCTCTTTATTTACTTGTTAGGCAATATGCCTATTGATCTTCTGCAGGATTTTTAGTACAAAACATGTATCCATCTTTTTATGTTACTCAACATAGGTTCTTGTTGTTCTTTTCGGATTGGCAAGTATCTAACTTCAGCCTTGCAGACTTGTGCGAAAATATTACAGGTGCAGGATCTACGTAACGGATTATATTCTTTTTATATTAGTGTTGTTTTATTATAATTCTTTTTTTGGTCTGTTGTGATGTTTATCATTTTTGCACATAATACTTGAAAAAATTCACGTAATATTTAGGGAATTTTAAGGTTTGTATGTATTTAATAATGATCTGCTTATGGTTGATGGATGCTTATTCTGAATAAACGTGACATTTGACATTATGGCCACTACTCCACACCAGCTGAAATGCCCATTGCAACAGCCTGTGTCCCTGCAGATGTGTGGGTGCAACTAAAATCGCCTTGCAATTTTATCTGGCGGTGTATTTGCTGCAGCATGTTTATGCACTATTTGTTTTTGTTTTGCTTATTGCCTTGAAGCATTTGCATGCATTCTGCTGGAATACCACCTCGACATGCTACAGATGGTAAACAAACTTTGCTAATTACAAGCCTAAAGAAAAGAAACAGCGTGATCTCTGTCCATCAAGGACTGCGTGTGCTGTCTTTAATGAGTGTAAAAGTTACAGCCTACACTACATCATCAAATACATCATATCGTGTGTTTTTCACTCAGCTCTCCATTCTGTCAATTTTCTCCTCTTTACTATAGCACCTGTCAAAAGTTGTCAATGAAGATAGAACTTTCAGTATACATACATTCCTACTTAAAAAAATACACCATCTTGAATCAGGCTCTTCTCATTACTGAAGGCTCACAAAGCCTTTCTCTTCAACTGTCTAGGCGACCGTATCTAGTCGCTATGAGCTAAAGTAATGCCAATATGTTCACCCACGATACTATACAACGGAGTCCATTGTATCCTTGGGACACAACATCACCCCATGAACAACGACCATTAACTGGAGCTACATAGACAAAATACATCAAATATATGAGATAAGAAACAGACATGATTTAACAAGAAACCAGGATTTAAGGAACAGGAATGGCATAACATGTAAACATGAATTAATACATGGGCACACATATCAAGCAGGCGTAATTAATGCATATTGAGGCGACTGAGTTCCTAGTACCACCAGCATTAATAAATAAATCAGTATCCATGGCCCTGTCAGAGTGAACATTGGCAAGGAACCAACTCTAAATGGTTATGTAACCTAGTTACTTCATATAAAGGAATGACTGAATACATTAATTTGGTATCCTGGTGATAGACAGGAAGACTGATAAGATATGCTTAGTGCAGTGGTCAAGATGTAATTTATAGGGAAGAGTCAAGTGCTGAAGGCTTCAAGACAAGTCTTAGGCCATCTAACAACAGAAGGCAGGTAAAAAAGCATTCTAGTTTTTCACTTCCAGAAATGATAACAAGCAGTCACTGGATCTGATCCTTATAATCAGTTTATTGTACAGAGGGTGAAGAGACGGAGTCCTAAGAAACCAACCAGGAATATACAAGTGAATAAAAATCTGGAGATACACAGGAATGTTATGAAAGGCCCAGTGGAACAATCCCAATGTTTTGATCACAATGCACTTTGTTACGAGCAACTAATGCAGAGATAAAAGATAGTGAGATAGATGCATTTGTGGCTAGGAAGTACAGAGAAATGCTTGGCTGCATCAATTTGAATTCTCTGAAACCTTAATAATTGAGTCACAAAAGGATTAGTACATAGGTTGCTTCACAAAATCATATTGAATTTGCAAAAGGGTGATGCACAATAAGTTACAACGTTTCGCAAATCCAATCTCAGTACATGTGTCCTTAGCTTTTAAGCAACGGCACAATCAACGACTACTTCCAGTCACAGGGGGAAAGTCCAGAGCTCATGGGCATGTTAAAAAACTCAGGGGCATATTATCAAGCACGGCGTTAAAATTATCGCCGGTTTAGCGGCAGAAAACTGCCGCTAAAGCGGCGATAATGGGCTTGATAATATGCCCTGGAGAATTCCAATAGAAGCCCATGTTGACACCAGAACATGGGCTTCTATTGGAATTCTCTAGGGCATATTATCAAGCCCATTATCGCCGCTTTAGCAGCAGTTTTCTGCCGCTAAACCGGCGATAATTTTAACGCCGTCTCTTGATAATATGCCCCCAAGTGAGGACAGGAGAAAGAAAATCAATCTTCTGTGCAAAATACGCAATCAACAGGGATCACGGGCGGTCCTAATTTAATAGTGAGCACCAAATGAGTGGAGCAATCATCAATAGATCAAGTTCACACAGGAGAGAACTATTTTGTGAGACCTCGGTTTTATTGTCGTCAAGAATAGGTGACGGCCTTTAAGAGGAAGAAAAACAACAACAGATTTTTTGCACCTTTATCTTGCAAAAAATCGGAGAGTACATCATACTGGGCTCATGTTGAGCCGACCAGAATGCTGCAGAAGAAAGTGATTTTTAATGAATTAAGAAACTTGAAAATGTCCTTGGAGCATTCTAGTCACTGGACCTCAGATAATATGAAGCCTGTGAATATATTACTAGTTTCCAATAGTTGTGCAAGACTTCTTGCTAAACTGAGCATTTATCCGGTGAATTATATTAAACCTGGAGTGATCCATTTGAAAGGATGTTGGCCTTTTTAGTTCAGAAAAAACCAAGGTGTGGACAGGTGTTCTGAATGGTTTTATAGGTACAGTCTTGTCCAAAACAGAAGTGATCCAAAATGCACATGCTTCATTAATAGAGGCCCCAAAAAAGGAACTGAGCTCAAAGCAGTAGAAAAGTTGCAAGAAACAACAGAAGCATTAGGACAAACAGTTGCTCATATTCACGTAGACAGTGATCAAGAAGGAAGGAATATTCCAGAGAAAGGTTTCAGCAGCATGATTGATCCAAGTCAAAGGCCAAGTCATTACGCAATTATCTAGCATATTATGAGCAAAAGCTGAGAGTGTGTACAGAGCTTTTGTTCAGTGACAAGTTGAACAAGACTGAGAGAAGCACAAACATAAAAAAGATTGATAATGTGAGATCACTTGTGGGTTTCCACTCAGATAGTGAAATTCCCAACTAAAATAAAATTGGCAGAGCAAGGTAGAAAAGGGCTCAGAAGTCAGCCGTGCACTGACATCCTATCTGACCATCCCCAGAGCACGGTGTGGCAGAATACCCTTAAATGTAATAATTGTTGATAAGCCTAGCAGGTCAGCCAATGGTTAAGGGTCCAATTCAAGACACTGAAGAAAAATGAGTATTTGAAAATAATAGCTAACTTTCACTCATTTGTTGGGGATAGGAAAGGGGACAGCCTTTTATGTGGTAGGTTAAGCCAATGCCAGGTGAAGGCCTGAAGCCTCATGGTTCCATAATTTGGTGATGAAAATAATATCAAAGCTAATGTCTGAGATAGATCCATAATTTACACTTTATGAGTAACTAAAAAGTGAAGTTTAGTCATGCACAGTGGAGAGAGATATTGAAATTGAGCGATCAGGCATAACAAACGTTTTACAGTACTTGAAGCAAGGCTTTGCAACATCAGAGTAAGGGGAAGTAATGGACTGCGGACACGAATTGATTTGCGACTGTAGTACATGTTGTCCAAACTTACTGCTGACTGAGGCTGAAGTCCAGCATAGTGCCAGACTCTGGGCATCAGGGCTGGACTGGGAACAGCAACCAGCGCTGGCATATTGCTGCTCGACCAGCCCTGGGAGCGGGGAGGGGGAGGGGGGGCTAGCAAGAAGCACTGCTTTCACTTTTGTTACAGGGGCTGATATTGCAGCACTGCTGCAAAACCGGCCCCCAGTGACAAAACCGGCCCTCACAGGCACAAAACCAGCCCCCACCCCTCCGGACCACCAGGGAAATGCCCGGTGCTGGCTACAGCCAGTCTGGCCCTGCTGAGTATTCTCCTGTCATAGAAAGGTACAGAGTGGGTAAACTTGCACAACTGCTGTACAACCACACCAGCAATCACCATATAAATGACTGGCACATCAGCTGATCTCCTGCGGAGGAGCTGTTTCCCGGATGATTTAGAACCAAGCAAATAAAGAAGATACAACAAGAAGCGCAACAGAAAGACTAATGTGATCTCACTCACTTCAGTCAAGCAGAGGAGAAACTCTGCCAAGAAAAGAAAAATTATTAACCAAAGGTGAGAGATGAACTTTAAAACAGGAGTGCAATGAGAATACCAGCTAGGTCAATTGAATACACAAACTCACAAAAGAAGCTAAAAGAAATTAGAGTCAGGAGCCCTCAACTTACAAAGAAATTAAAATGGTAGTACAGAAAATATAAAACTTGGGCAATAAAATGGTCCAGCAGCCTCTGGGTTATCATCGTTCCAGCATCACAGTGAGGGCAGGCCCATCAAGTGATCATGAAGAGGGTGGAGCCACATTCTGACTGGCTGGAATCAACATAGTGGTTTAATTCTTTTTCTAGCTTATCCCATTCCAGAGAGAGAGGTATTAGTATTTTAATCTGTACTCATGTTTTCTAGTGAGGGGGTTGTAGCCCTTGGCTACACTAGGTGTTGCAGGCAAGAGGAGAAATCCCAGATGAGGAAGCATGCCACGTCGGTGGGTGATGGGATTCCGTCCTTATTTAAGGATTCCCCCAATGCATGATTGAGAGCCTCTTTGCTTGTGTTCTAGTTCTCTAGGGCTTTGTGAAGCCTGTTAGACCCATGGATAATTAGGTGTTCTGCTATTGACTGTGTTTGCCTACTGTTGAGTTCTCACAGAAAGGACAGCTAGGCCTGTCACAATGAAAATAGCTTTTAGAGCCTTGTCGCTTTAGGGACATGGTAATATTATGTTTCCACATGACCCACTTTTGAATACCAATCACCCTACCTTGTGGGCTACAAGGCTTACATAGAGTTGACATACTAATATTGAAAGGGGGGTATTTTACCTGTTAAAAGGGTTATTTTAACAGGCTGCACTGCAAGTTTTATGCTACAGCAGCTACAATGGTAGGCCTGTGGCCATCTTTTCCTTTGTGACACTAGAGGATGGCGCAATAAGAGCTGCAGACCATAAGTGATATTTCATTTCACATTTATTTTACATTCTGTGGGTGCATTTCTGCACCATATTCTATGGCTTTATGGAAAAGTGAAATACGGCAATCGGGGATTAATCAATTTCTACAGCATGTAGGGGCAGAGCACATACACTCAACAATGGACAGCAGCGCCTTAGTCTGCAGTGTCTAAAAGCAACAATAAAATTCAGCAAAACAAAATGGGAGATCATGCAAAAAGGGGCATTTTCTCACACTAATATTAAAAGTAACAACACAGCCAAAAGAATGCACATCCTCACAAAAAAAGGCTAAAACAAGGAGCTGGACTGGAGAACTATGACGCACAAATTGCAAGTAAAGTAAAACAACAACACAGCAGAACACAAAATATTAAATGGAGCAGTAAAATGGCTTAACAGCATTACAGGAAGTCTGTGCTGACACACAATATATAAAAGCCGATCCGCCAACTGAGAAAAACTATCATTAACTAAAAGGTTAGAAATTAACTTAAAGAAATAAAACCTAACTAAAACTAACAACACATTTAATTGATTACCCAAACGTACAATAGAGCTAAGACAAATAAATGGACAGAAAGATATTGCATGGAAGTGAAACCGATAGAACAGAAAACATACAACTAGAGCAGTAACAGAGCGATAGTTCTATCCAGTGTCTCCGGTATGCGCGCATTATCTGTACTTACAGCGGTGCCCGAGCAACTTTGGCTGATGCCTGGTGGAGCTGTCATATGCAGCTATAGAGGAGTTTGGCTATGGTTCACCCCTCGGCCGGCACCTACCCAGCCGGACATCGGACATCGTTTTCCTCGCCGCTCCGTTGTGTTTTCCTACCTGCATTCCCTACCCCCATTTACCATCCCCCCTCTACCTCTTCACTCCCCATAAGACGTGTGTACGCGCTAACAATCTCACATTATTGTGTAATCTCATGTTTTTTTTCTTTTCTCCTATGTCTATACCTGCCTATGTAATTATGGAACCTGTAACTCACTGATCCTCATGTAAAGCGCTCTGATACCTCCGGGTCTAGCCAGCGCTATATAAAACTTTGCAAATAAAATCTCACCAATTATTTTACACAGTATCGTCTGTGTGGATTAGTATGTGTTTGTCTAAGCGTGTCTTACACTCCAATCAACAACCTCAATAGCAGTTGATTAAAAATACCTGTTCCTTGCATGCTGGAAGCTAAAACAATGGTGCATGGTTATGTTGTGAATGATGCAACAAAGCATTCTTAGATGAGGCACTATATAAGAAGGATGTTCTAGTGGTCCACATTTTTTGTATTTGCATCTTCGCAAATGTTCATGCTTTTATATTTTAGGGAAAGTGTGTGCTGCATTGAAATTCATTTATGAGATACTGTAAGGTTTCAAAATGGAGTCAACAATGACTTGATCAGCACAGCTTAGGCTGAGCCTAAGTGTCAACAATAGTTTATTAGTCAATTAAAACCATAAACAAGATCATACAGTACATAAGGTTTAAAAATGCGTACAAAAAAGATTAAAAAAGAGATTTGTTGTACATCTACACCGTCTCCCACCGCACACTAGTCGCCAGACTACACGATGCAGGCATACAAGGAACAGCCCTGGACTGGATCCGATCATTCCTCACCGGAAGAAGCCAAAGGATCAGACTCCCACCCTTCCTCTCCGACCCCACGAAAATCACCTGCGGAGTCCCACAGGGTTCATCACTGAGCCCCACCCTCTTCAAAATCTACTTGGCCCCACTCGCAGCCATCGTCCGACAAAACGGCCTCAACATCGTATCCTACGCCGATGACACCCAGCTCATCCTCTCCCTCACCAAAGACCCCACCACTGCCAAACTCAACTTCCAGAAAGGAATGCAAGACTTCGCAGTCTGGATGACCAACAGCTGCCTGAAGCTCAACGCCGAGAAGACAGAAGTCCTCGTCCTCGGTACCACCCCTTCTGCATGGGACACCACCTGGTGGCCGACCGCCCTCAAAAGCCCACCTACCTCCTCAGACCACGCCAAGAACCTCGGCATCGTACTTGTCTCATCACTCACCATGAACCGACAGGTCAACGCCACCTCCAGCTGCTTCAACACCCTCCGCATCCTCCGCAAGACCTTCAAGTGGATCCCCCCTGAGTCAAGGAAGACAGTCACCCATGCACTCATCACCAGCAGACTGGAGTATGGAAATGCACTCTACGCCGGCATCAACAAGTCCCTACTCCGCAAACTCCAGACAATACAGAACACCGCCGCCAGACTCATCCTCGGCATCCCCCGACATGAACACATCAGCCAACACCTACGAAGTCTCCACTGGCTCCCCGTGGAGAAAAGAGTCACTTTCAAAATCCTCACTCACGCCTACAAATGCCTACACAACAACGGACCCAAATACCTCAACGACAGAATCAACTTCCACGTACCCAAAAGAAACCTCCGATCTTCCAACCTCGCACTGGGCGAAACCCTGCGCATCCACAGAGCCAGAGCAGGAGGAAGATCCTTCTCTCACATTGCAGCCAAGACCTGGAACGAGCTACCGGCAGACATCAGATGCGCCCCCTCCCTGAACACCTTCAGGAAGACCCTCAAGACCTGGCTCTTCGTCTAAACAGATCTGCGGACCCACCCCTCAGCGCCTTGAGACCCTCATGGGTGAGTAGCACGCTTACAATTCCCTGATTGATTGATTGATCTATTTCGGCCACTGTGCATCTTGTCACTAGTCCTTCACTTTCTTGATCTTTCCTGCCTAAGTATTTAAGTAGAGGTGCCAAATACATATATTAAATGGATAAAAGTGGCTGATCAGGGACTGATCTATTCCCTAGTGTATAAAGTGCAAAATTGCCATACGAGCGGCTGGAGTTCACATAAATAAATCGCTATTGATAATTAAAGTTCTTACATGCAGGACTGAGGCGGGTATATGTATGATGCCAGATGGGCCATGGTTCCCCCTGTAAAGGTACAGGTGTGCAAAACTACGCATCATTAAAATGTCAAGTTAAATAAAGTAATTACCTGAGCATAGCGGGATAGGGAGCAGCTAAATATGGCGATCCCTAGCAGCCTGTCCTTGGAGATTATCTACTCATGTGAGGTTTACCTTAAAAACGACAGGTATATCAAGTCCTAAAGTTAGAATTGGGAACCCCCTCCAGATTACTCATCGCCCAACCTATAAGCTGATCGTCTATTTGAAGATATTCAACAACTGGGTTAGTCTAATGTTCAGCATTGTGTTGCATTGGTCCATAGACTCCACCAGTGCAGGCCTACATGAACTAATTACCGGGTCGAGGAACTCCCGTCTTAATAGAGATCTTCCTTGGACAATCAAAACAGGACAAATGCATACAATGTGGAGCAATATCTCGTTCCCCTGATGGCATAGATGGCAGGACAGATCTTCACTTAAACCAGCCCTCCTCCATTTTGGTATGAGGTCTAGTGTGGGTATCTCTCCAAATCTTAAGGCAAGAAATGACTGTTTGATCTTCCGGTGCAAGGGTGCTGCCAACAGGGGTGATTCTTTTAAAATGGAATATGATTTCAACATCAGACACCCATGACGACGTCTAGACAGGCTCTCCTTATCTGCCGTCCAGCTTTGCAGTTTGGTTGATTTATTTACTAATTTCTTGAAGATTTGCCCAGAGATATTAGAGGTCCATAAGTCACCCAATTCAAGCAACCTAATGCTATTTTCAAGATATTTCATGTGAGAGCCATTTCCCCGTTGTAAGTTGATTTCGGTCCAGACTAAATTAGCCAGGGTGTTTTCAGCTGCTGCAACCAGATTATGACAAAGCTTTATGAACGCCGCCGGCCTAGAAAGTGTCTGTTTTTTGAGTAGGAATTCTAACCAGAGCTGTGCAGGGGAGGCCGACCTAGGGATCCTGAAGGTTTGTTTATAGGCTCTTATCAACAGTTTGTCGAGCAGAGGAGCTTCGTCACTTGGCATTATCTCCGATCCATATGCGAGAGTTGGCAACAATTTGGCTTTCATCACTGATCCCATGGGTTTCAGATCATGGCCTCGAATGGATCTGGCCAGTGACGAGAAGCCATAATTAATGGCCTCTGCTTTCACCCTTATCGCCTTCTTCTGGGAGACAAAGGAGCTGTTTGCGTCTATTTTCACTCCTAGGTGTACGTAGAGTTTACCCTCATCAATTCTGTTTCCCTTAATAAGTCATTTTGGACTTTCTTAGGAGAACGATTACATACCATCACACTTGTTTTCGAAAGATTTATTTCCAGGCCATTGTTTTCAGTGTAAGCTCCAAGGGAATTGAGCAGTCTTTGAAGGCCTATTCGAGTGTTGCTAAACAGTACCAGATCGTTAGCATAGAGGATATACGACATTTGTTGTCCTCCAATGCTCGGTGCGTGAGGCTTCTGCTCGTCAAACTCTGTAGAGAGCTCTGCCAAAAATAAATTAAAAAGGATGGGGGCTAGGACACAGCCCTGTTTTATGCTAGTTGTTGTTTGCACCTTCTTTGATATGCACCAGCCATCTCCAATTTTGATCTTGACCCAAGTATCCGAGTATACCAGCCTAATTGCTCATAAGATATTGGGTGGGATACCCCATCGCTGAAGTTTGACCCATAGTTTGTCCCGAGGGACACAATCAAAAGCCTCCTTAAAATCAACAAAGCACATATAAAGAGGTGTCCCAGTTGCTTTTGCTCTAGTCCTAATTAGGCTCAGGGTCATAAATTTGGTTAAAGTGCCTTGGCCCCTTAAAAAGCTTGTTTGACTTAAGGGGAGTCTTCCATTGTCGTGCAGTAGCATAGAACATCAAGGTCCTGAGGAAGGCCAAGACACTTTTCAGGTCAAAATGGCCGAAACATGTAGACCTATTCACTGGACAGATGCAGTTATTATTTCTAAATTGCACATGCACTGTTTTTAATCCTGACACCAAGAGTCAACTAATAAAGCCTTTTTTCTCTTGGTAGTTAGTTTCATTACACACTTCACTTTTTTGCACTGCGCCCATCACTCAAGCTTTCCAGTGCTTTACATCTTTTGGATTCCAGTAGATCCTATGTTAGAGTATCTAAAAACATCCCTGAGCTCGTCCCTCACAGTGAGGGGGTTGTAGCCCTTGGCTACAGTAGGTGTTGCAGGCAAGAGGAGAAATCCCAGATGATGAAGCATACCACCTCGGTGGGTGATGGGATTCCGTCCTTATTTAAGGATTCCCCCAATGCATGATGAGAGCCTCTTTGCTTGTGTTCTAGTTCTCTAGGGCTTTGTGAAGCCTGTTAGACCCATGGATAATTAGGTGTTCTGCTATTGACTGTGTTTGCCTACTGTTGAGTCCTCACCACCACCATTCTTTGAGGATGCCCTACCCCCCTCCTCCGTTGGGCTGTCACCTGTCAGAGACATTTTAAGGCGTGGACATAGTGGGCAATTGCCCTGGGCCCACACCTTCCAGCCCCCCCCCCCCAGAAAAGTGAATATTTTGTCTATTTGACCTCTGTTTGAACCTCTTACTCTGTTTCTTTCTACCCAATGTCATCTTAAGGATTTTTGTGGTTCCTGGTAAGGCATGTACATTTTTTTTCTTCTTTGACCCAGTGTCTGAAATTTTAACAAATAAATAACTCAGTATAGTTTGAGATTATGCAAGCTTGAATTAGCAGGAAATGTGTAGCACATTTCAATGTTGTTCTGAACAGGAGCCGTTAACATATGTCCGGCCTGAAGACCCCAAAATCCTAAAGGTGACGCTGTCGCCTATGCGCTATCCTAGTTTGCCAATCATCTCTTTTTATCTAAAACATTACCCGCCCTGTAGTGCTGCTTCCTGCCCTTATTACAGACATTTTTGCACATCGTAGCTAACTGAGTTAACTAATTTCCCCAACCGTAACCCCCTTCCCAGGGCTGAGCATACAATTACACTGCGATCAGTGTGCATTGTCCGAACTTGGCATTGACAACTTTGCACCAGGTTGAGTTCCTCCCAAAAAATTATAATGCCCAGGTAACAAATACAACTTCTTGCTGCTGGGGGTGGAAAGCATGTACCTGCCTCCAGTGGTGCCATGTAGTGCATGGCCTCCCTCTGGCACCCACACCTTAGTTTTGTATGGGAAACCTATATTGAATTACATTTGGTTGAATCTGTGAGAGTTCATAATCCATAGGTAAGCGGCTATGAACTCTTGCAAATTCCACCTAATGTAACTTAACAAGTTATCTGTCATTCTGGATGTTATTTGGGGGGAGTTCATCTTCACTCTCTTTGGGCTGGCTGCCATGTTACTCTGGAGCCAGGCTGCCTCCTTACAGGAATATGCCTGTATCAAGCCTCTAACGTATTCTGCTACCACCACATGAAAAATGTTTCTGCTGTGAAAAGCTTGGAGTCCACTTCTTTGTCTTGAATACAAGTGAAATCTGTTCCAGCCCATAGGGTTCTCCCCACAGGTCTCAACAGCAGGTACAGAACATCTTTAGTCTTTCAAAGGTTCAGTAGTGTTCTGAAGAAGGTACGGTAGGGGCACTGCATTTATGCCTGGCACTACCAGCCTTTTGGTGGGGGGTGACTATGGGTCTCTGCCCAACCAATCGGAAAAAGTTCCCAGTGGAAACTCTACCCACTTTTGCAGCTGTTCTTGTGTGCCCTACTGAAAACAATCACAGACACTTTCTAACTAAAGCAAAAATGACAGAAATGTTCTTTCCCAGTTCAGAACTCCTGTGCCCACCCTAGAGTTGTTGAAAACAAAATGAACAATCCTTCCTCTGTGGTCAAAACTGGTTCTAAGGGCAGCTCCTCTCCCACTGAGATTGAAGCTTGACTGCCAAGGAAGTAAAAGAGAGGCAGGCCTAGGCGGGGGCTAAACCTGCCAGTGACAGGTTAGGCATCCTTTGAAGATATGTAAGGGGCTGGGCACGGTCCCCAGGCATGCTGTCAAGAAAAGGTCAACTTCTTCCACACACAAGGCCTTTGTCTCAGCTCTGGGAGCCAATTCACACCTTATCAAGGAGCTATTCAGCTCCTGAGAGGTCCATTGGAATCTCAGGTAAATGGACTTCTAGAGGCATTAGGCAGGTTAAGGTGGCTTTTTAAAAGTACCTTTTGTAAAATAATCAGTACAAATCCAACTTTACCAACAAATTTGTCTTGTAGTAAATATTTTAAATAGTCCAAAAATGAATTTTCACCTGGCTCCTAGGCTGAGATAGCTTTATTGACTTTAATAATGTACTCCAGTGCTTTCCTATGGAACAGCTAACCCTGCTACAGTGAAAATAGCTTTTAGTGCATTGTCACTGGAACCACATGTGTAAAATTACATTTTTATATGTTCTACTTTTAAATATCATGCACTCTGCCTTAGGGGCATTTAAGGCCCATGGAGACCTAACACACTTTAAAAGGACTATTTAGGCCTGTCAAAAGTAGTTATTTTGATAGGCCAAATTTGCAGCTTAAACCTGCACAGCCATGTTTATTGATGGCAGGTCTGCAGTCACATTTTGCAATGTCACTTTAGTGGGGGCACAATATATGCTGCAGTCCACTAGTGATATTTAACTTACAGCCTTTGGGTACACCTGGGACCATATACTAGGGATTTATAAATAAGTTAAAAGTGCCAATGAGCAGTATACCCAAATTTTAGCATTTGTTATGTCTTTCAGCACATGCACTAGAGCCTAATTAACAGAATACCAGTGCACAGTGTTGAAAAACCAGCAGCATCAGTCCAAAGAAATATAGGTGAAGACGCAAAAAGAGGAATTTTGTTTCAGCTACAATTAGCAAAGTCCTGAATGAAAACAGCAAAAACCAGAAGTGATGTAGCGCCCCCTCTTTGACAAGGCCCACAATCCAAAACGTATCTGGGGCTGCCATCTGTCATGCAAGACCCAAGTGTTTGAGCAGCTCAGACAAACTACCATTTTCTGGCAACATTGAACTGATTTGTATATTAGTGGTCCTCTTCTTTAATGGGAAACAAATTTTAACATAGATGGAATACCCCATACAAACACAACTAATAGTAAAACCATGTATGCAACCTTTTTCCTCCTTAGTGGGGTAAGTAAGTTAGATGTGCCTTTAGATGCATGCTAGCTTCTCCACTGATGAGCAAGACACACCTATGGAAATTACTGCTGTCTCATGCAGAGTGGATAAAGCCCACATTATGCCTCTGACTGCTCGGATTTGGATGTGGATGGATAGATGTATACATAGTTAGTACCCTCCTGCAATGTTATTAAACATTATTCCAGATCTTAAATGTGCTAACCTCAGTGATGAGGAAATGTTTGTTTAAGCATGCCCGTCACAGTTTTGGTTCACCAGCAGTGTAGATCTGACAAAATTAAATGTATGGAATTTCAGCTAAAATATACATCATATTTGTTTAGAAAAAACTATAGATTAAATTCATGCATTGGTATGGTCTAGGTGAAGCAAATATATTAATAATACAAGAGCAAGAATTCAATTAGAAAGTCACATTGAAAGTGTGCATATGTGATTCTAGTTGTGTGCTGTTAGTGCTCAGTTTGTTAAAAAAAGGTCTGGGGCCCTAGAAGACTTCTTGGGATGAGAGAGGGTGAGTGCCCATTTGCATCAATGTTAACATCCACTATATCTTAGTGTTCACCCCCAGTGGTTGTTCAACTTTTAGAACTGTGGGTATAAATATCAGCTCTGACCAAGACTGCATGAACAAGAACCCCTTTGGCTAAGGGGGTTGGTTGTTAGTGGGTTTCTCCAATTAGAACATTTACTTAAAAGCTTACCAAATAGTGACATTTACAGTACAGTTTCCATGTGAATGGACTAAAAAGCCAAAATCTCTGCGAGGTCACAAATAAAATATTCCAATACATTTGTGTTGTTCCAGACTCCATAAGTGGCCAAAAAAATCTTTGGAAAATTGTGGCAAAACCATATATTTGTAGAACAATTTGCCTAAAAATTGATTAAGTACTATGGGGCACATGCATCAATGTAAAAATTTGCGAATCCTTAATTGCGAATTTTAACGATTCGCAAATAACGAATCGCAAAAACAGATGCAACAAAAAAATTGCGAAAAAATAAAGAATCGCAAAAAATCGCAATTTCTCTTGCGAATCCTAAATTTGCGAATTCGCTAATAGCGATTTCGCAAATAGCGAATTCGCTATTTGCGAGTCGCAAATAGCGAATTCGCAAATAGCGAAGTCGCATTTGTGATGCATCTTGATGACATCAGAACCAGGAAGTGAGCAGCACAAGCCCCATTCCCAGTTCACAGTCAGAGGGAGAGGAGGGAGCTGGCTCTGGGAGCTAACTAGCAGTGGCATTGAGCAATTGGAAAAACCTGGTAACTGCAAGAAAATGGAAAGCACACAAACAGCAGAGGACAGCCAATCAGGCAGGAAGCGGAAAATGAAATTCTCAGAAAAAGAAAGTGACACACTCATTGAGGGAGTTGTCCACAGCCATGATAAGCTGTTTGGGAAACAATCATTGAAAGTGGCAGAGCAGGAGAAAAGGAAAATATGGATCCGGATCCAGAACCGGGTGAATGCCAGTGGGGTGACACACCGCACCATCGACGACCTGAAGAAAAGATGGTACGACATGCGCAGTCGGGCCAAGGAGCGCATAGCTGCCCGTCTGAAGGAAGCAAGGAAGACAGGAGGGGGAACACCGATAGACACTGGGAACACTACCATGGAGGAAATGGTTGAATCCACTATCCAGCCTGAAGCTGTTGTCGGTGTGACACAGCTAGACACGTCAGGAGCAGCAAACACATCTGAAGGTAAGATGACTGCATGTTACCATTGACCTAAATAATAAAGGTAGTACACCACCCCAGTACAGCACAAGTGCACACTCAGAACATCCAGTACACAATGTATCCATGAAGGGAAGTGCATTATGGGAGATGTAGGCAGGTCAAGCATATACAATGTCAAACACACAAATAGGCTAAGAACAACTCAGAACTGTGAACATATTCCAAATTTAATGCCAAAGTAAAAATATGATCACTGTGACATGACATCCCATACTTAAATTAATGCTGGTTTTGCACTGTTAAATCTCACAGATGCAGAACGTGTAGAAGCTGAGGATAGTGACAACCAGGACATACAGGACATCAGCGCAGTTGAGGATATGGACACACCGGTGTTGCCAACAAATCCATCCAGTGCCCCACACACACGCAGGGCAACTGTCCCACCACTGGTCACCATGGAGTCTGACGATGAGACAAATGCACCACATGAGTCCAGGCATGGCCCAGCCACATCCATCCCAAATCCACAAACACAGGTCCGCAGAAGTAATGTCAGTGTCCGGCGTAGAAGAGCCAGATCACGCAGAACACAGCAGGAGGAGCAACCAAATGATGTCTGGGGTGGTCTTGAAGGACAGATGCTCCGCATGCAGCGCCTGCAGACCAAGAACACACGTTTAGTGCAGTTACAAATTGGGAAGATGGCAGACAACATTGCAGTACTGTGCGATAGTGTGCAGCAAATGACCAAGGTTATGCAGGAGGGACATGCATCACAGAGAAGAAACCATCGGCAACTAATGCAGCACCTCAAAAGCTATGCCAAATCCAACAATAGGCTGGCCACATCAACTGCACTGCTGGCACGTAGGTCTGTGACCATGCAAACAGAAATGTGCCATTGGAGCGGGGATGTGGCGAAGGCACTGGACCAGGTAACCAATGCAGTGGAACTGCTGAATGCTACCACAATTGGGGCCAACATGTCCACGCAGGAAGAGGGTAGTGAGGGGGCCTCAAGCTTGAGTAGCATAGCTATGCCAGTTGCCACTGCAGGAAGACGCAACACACGCAGCAGTACCCCCTCAGCTTCCAACATGAGGGATGAGGATGCTGTCTCTGACAGGCGTCTGGGTGTTCGTGGGAGAAAGCGCTAGCCTGCTATTTACAATTGCATACCGATATGGTGACGTAACCATGGATGTGATCGGACCTTTTGACTGATTGACAAGTCATTATTTATTTTTAATACACTTATGTCCATTACTTAAGAATCCTGTGCCACTGGCCACATTGAAAGTGTGCTCCGACACTCATGCCATATTTCCTTTGAATAAACCGTTCTGTGATTGTAATATACACTGTTTGTGTCATCATTACTCACCTCAGAAATAGTTTTGTGTGATGTCCAATCTTCTCCTGCGCCCTTCTGCTGCGCTTGCCCCTTGTGCTGCACGGCGCTGTGGCACTTGCTGGTCCTCATCCTCGGAGTTGCTGTCAGACACCTCGATCTCCATTCCACCCCTCGTTGCTATATTGTGCAGCATGGCACATGCTGCTACTAGCTTGCAGCATTGTTCAGGGTTGTATTGAAGTGCTCCACCAGTCTTATGGAGGCATCTGAATTGGCTCTTCAGCAGCCCAAATGTGCGCTCTATGATGTTCCTTGTTGATATATGTGCAGCATTGTACCTCTGTTGGTTGGCAGTTGTGGGATTGAGGTAAGGCGTCAGAAGGTAATTACGCAAGGCGTATGCGCTGTCACCTGCATGTGGGTAAGCAAAGGGTCAGTGGCAGTTTGACATTGGCATACGTACAATGACTGTGAGTATCACCTACACATATTTACCAAGCAGATGTGCCTCTCCAAATTCTCCCCTGACCAGACGGGTGTGAATGCCACTTTGCCTGAAAATATATGAATCATGTGCACTCCCAGGAAATTGAGCCACTATATCAGTGATGATGTATTTGGCATTGCAAACAACCTGAATATTAAGGGAGTGATAGCATTTTCTATTTCTGTATATGTATTCCTGTGCTGCAGGGGGACATATTGCCACATGTGTGCAATCGATGCAACCTATAACATGTGGGAAGCGAGCTATCTGGTAAAACTCCTGTTTTGTTTTCGCAAGGTCATGCGCGGTGGTGGGGAACTTGATGTGTGAGCCGATCCTGGCCATCATGGCATCAAGGAATGCTTTGAATATTCTTGAAAGTGTGCTTTGCGACACACCTCCAGCTACTGCAATGACCCCTGAAAGCTGCCTGACGCCAGTAGGTGTAGGCAACATAGGACCTGCACATGCGTTGGGATAGCATTGGTCCTATGTGTCTGTCGTTGCAGTATGGGATCCAATTCATTGATCAGGTCATGGATCATTGCTGCATTGAGCCTATACTTATCGTATATCTCATCCTCTTGCTGTCCTAGCAAAGTTATGCGGACTCTGAAGATGCGCTCATTGATTCGCCTCCGTCTGTGTCCAGCAGCCAGCAGCCTCATCCTCCTCGCCATCAGGTACATCCCTGCCATTGTGAGATGTGGTAGCTAATTCTGGGTGTGTTTCAATGGGTTTAAGTAGAATTGCAGCTGTATCTGATTTGCACTCATGATTACCACCTGGTTGTGATCCTTCTTATTTTGCATTCGCAAAATTGCGAATTTCAGGTAATTCGCAATTTGCGAATTTTCATGCATCTCTTTTGCGATTCCTTATTTGCGAATCGCTATTTGGGAGCGCAAATAGCGATTCGCTAATACTATTCGCAGAATGTTTTGCGATTCTTTAAATTAGCGAATTGTTGGGTTTTCGCTATTTTTCAGTTGATGCATTGCGAAACTGTATTTTGCGGTCGCAAACGCCATAATTTAGCGAATCGCTAATTTTGCGATTTTTTAGGCTTGATGCATGTGCCCCTATGTGTATTACTGCCAGGTGAAATCTTATTATCCTTTTTCAAAATTCTATCATTTAACAAAATATATATATTTTCTTTTTCAACTTCATTTTTGTCCATTTTGCCTCTTCACAGTAAATCTGGAGAATCAGTTTGCAAGGGTAAAGTGGAGAAATCAAAATCTCGCAAATAGGAGGTAATGGACAACAGATCTAGATAAACTCAATCACAAAGAGAACATACACGATATGAGAGCAATTTTAAACCAGTCTTACATACCCAGGCCCCAGATAGCAGCAGGGAGCAGTAATTTGTCAAAGAAATCAATGCCAGGGCACAAAGATTTTTTAAGTCACTACCAGCACAATCTACTGTGGTGCATGCTACTCCCATCATTTGTTCCTTTCCCTGATACAGTTCAAATGTCAACCATATTACAATGTACAGCACTCAATGGAGCCCCAACTAGATGAACCTAGAACAAAGGAAATATCAATCAATAACATTATGAACTTTGTTTCAAATTAGCAACATTACCCATTACCCATTTATGTAAAGGTGTTTGATCCCAATTTGTTCCATGTGTGGTGTGAGTAGATTGTCCTGTGCTTTTTTCCTCACATTCTGGTACTTGTAGCTTGGAGTTTATCATGGAAAACAAACTATAAGTACCAGATTGTAATAATAAATGTAAGACTGATTATTTTACCTGGAAGCTATGGGTCAAATTAAGGGCTTCTTTCTTCATTTGCTAGGCTTCAAAGGCAATCTGCCTCACTTGGATAGTAGTGGCTCCTGGGGAGGTCTTGTGTGCCATTTGCACCACTGTGCTTTTGCCACTGTGTCATTCTTGAAGAAAAAATGTCTGTGTGCCCCCCACAATTTTCAACCACCTCCTATGAGGAAGGCCTTGGATACATGAATAAGGTCCCAGAAGTGTCAATGATGCTTCTGAGTCCTCACTTTCTCTCTAAAACAAAGTATGCAGCATCCACATAAGTAAGAATACAGTTGCCTAGCCATCTGAATCCTCCGAAGATGGGAGTGGATATAATGTCCTTAAAGTGCAGAAGGGTAGGTTTCACCTAGCCCTATAATTGACTGTCAGGGTCTCTTTACAAAGGGAATTGCCCATGTTCTGCCTCTTACACAGCAAGAAACAGCAAAGTGGAGCCTGTGCAGCATAACCATAGGTTCTCATCTCAAGGTGGGCCTATGGGAGACCTGGATTGCAAGCCCGCACATGACTTTCTGCATGAACAAATCAGGTGCTATAAGGACACACTACACTTTTTGGAACTCACATGCACTGTTAAATATACATTAGCATGCAAAATAAAACTGTCTCATTATTGTGCAAAGTTGCAGATGCCACATAAGGTCCTGGTGGCTGGGAGGAATGACAACTAATTTATCACAGGCACAGAGGTAAGAATGTGCAATTCTACCAATTATGTTTGCTTAATGTTGATTCCATCACCTGCTATTCATTCATGTAGTCTACTCAGAGCTGTAACTAGCCAAGCATTCATGCCAGGGTAATGTTGTATTCAGAAGGGCTTCTGGATATTTTATTTACTGCAGGGATACACATAGGCGTAGCTGTGTGCGATATACATTTTTATCGTTCATTATCTATTAAGAGCTGTTCTATCCAAGAACTACTAAAGATATTAGTCTTGCCAGGGTGGACGCATCTCAACTACAGCAGTTTTATTGTCTAGGCACTATAAAGGAGAACTGATTTCTTTATTAAGATGCATCATAGAATAATGAAGGTCATCCCCCATTTACCGCAAGCTTAGGAGACACAGATAGCCAGATTTTGATTTCATATATTTTACAGATCCTCCACCCTAAGGGTACGTCATCAGGTCGTTATTAGTAATTAGCTATTTTGATGTCCAGCGCACTAACGACCAAGGCCTAGCGAGCAGTGACCTGACAAACGGCCTTGACTCAAAAACAATTTATCAGGGAATGTGCCACACACTCACCTCTCTCTAAGTAGCAGTGTTTTTTTAAAGGGGATTGGGCCACCATATATCTCGGGGTGGGCGGCGGTTGGCTAGCTTTCAGTGACATGAACTGTGGGTGGGCCAGTCGCTGCTTGTTTTCACATGTCGACGTTGCTGGGGAGATGCAAGCTCTTCTCGGTTTTTTAACTTGATTTGTTACTTGATATTTAGATGTTACGGTTATTTTCTTTGATGATTGCTAAACGCATTTGTGATATTCAATATCCAATGAACTAGTGAATGTGTGATGCGGACGGTCAGGAATTGTTAGCAAATGTTAGTGGCATGAGGTGTATTATGGAGGAGCACATTATAAGCTGTGGTTTTTGGCATATTATTCTATAGTCAATACTATCACCAAGTGTCTCTGTTTGCGCCCCTTAAGATTAGAAGACCTTGGGAATTGGCACCTCTGCAACAAGGCAGAGAAATTGATACTACTAGCATCATATATTTGAGGGTGAAAGAAGTGACGTGTCATGCAGCTGATTGGGCTGAGGTCAGCCGCGGTCCGTGCAGGTACCAGCAGTGGGGCCGTGGGGCCGTGTAAGGGGGGATTCCGGGGGACGATGCAGAGAGAAAATTAATTATTTATTAATTTTCCCTCAGCATTGTCCCTCAGAATCCCCCTTAGACGGCCCCACCGCCCCACCGCTGTTACCTGCACAGACCGCGGCTGGCTGAGTTACGCCGTGCATACATGTACTGAAAGGTAACACTAATTTCTGTAGACAATATAGGATGAAATAAGTAAAACCTGTGGTTGCTTTGGGCAGTAGAGCGACTTGGGACATGGCAAAACTAAAAATGGTGGATGTCAATGGAAGTAATCTTTATTTAGGAGATAGGTACATTCAATTCATCGAAGTGACCAACTGTAACTTGAAAACGTTGAACAAAGTACATGTTAGGACAAACGTTTCACCTGGCTTTCTCTGGATGTTTGCTGCCTTGGTTCAATAGATCAGCTTTAAAACACTCTAGAGTTTTGTGGATTTCTGTCTTTTCTTTTTGCTTTTAATTTATTTTTGTTTGTAATGCATTTAATTGGGTTAGAATACTTCTTGAATGGGGAAAAGTATGTGAAGGCTGTGTAGGCAAGGGGGTTGGAAGCTGCGTATGTGGGACAGCAAGGGGGGCAATTACAAGACCACTGCCCAATAGGAGAAGTTGCTGGTGTCTTCTGTATCTCTTTCAAAAATTGCTTAAAAAAACTTGTTTTATTTTGCCAACATAGCTTCTTTACACTCCTTTGTATCAGCCACTTATCACTGACTACTCTCATCTAACTTTAAAATAATGTGTGGATGGTGTGCCTATGCATTACATTCATTACGCACACATACTTTCAGATTATGTGTATCCATTAGCCATACTTGCAATTGTGAGAATCTCTCTTAGTGTATGTATTGATACATTGTAACTGTTTTCCTGCTGGAAATCAGACCTTATCCAAGAATAAAACGGTGTTAACCTGCCACAGTGTGTCTGTATGCAGTTTGGGAAACGTTAATTAAAATGACAGAGCACACAAAGGACCATATGGGCTCAGTTTACTATGTCGCACGAATCTTACATTTAACTCCCGACCACAGTGCGTGTGACTCTGCAATATTTATTTTCATAACTTCTAAATGATTAAAAATACATTTTTGCAAACACTTGTAGACACCTGAGGTGTCCGAAAAAGCCTTTCTGTAATACTTTAGGTTTATCCAGGAGTGGGCGAGTGGCAATGCCCACCAGAGTTCACTTCCCTTTCTTACAGAATACTGATCACTCTTCTACAAAACAAAGTCTCACTGTCACCAAAGCACATTCTCTAAACTGTCCACTAATAAATGCTCGATCGCTTTCTAAAAACAAACATCACATCTACGACCTTCTCACCGATGCAAAACTCGACATACTATTCATAACTGAATCATGGTTGGGAGATGATTTGGCTCCAGTCCTGCATGAAGCCGTTCCTCAAACGATCACCCAAAATCGTATAGGCAAAAAAGGAGGTGGTCTAGCTGTTGTGTTCAGGCAAACATTACATATCACTAAAGTTGACGACATCTCCATAAAGAATTTTAGGCTCTTCTCACAAGATGCAATACTACACCATCTTCCTCCTGTAACTTCCTGCTCCTTTACAGACCTCTACCTAGCACGGCGACAATCCCAGATGAGCTTCTATATACGGTTTCAAACCTGATAACAATACACTCCAATCTATGCGTTCTGGGTGACCTCAACATTTGGTTTGACAAACCCAATATGACCCATCCAAAAGCAATAACCACTGGCCTAGACGCACTGAACCTGCATCAGATTGTCCATATACCCACACACATCGCAAGACATATGTCATTTTTGCTAATACCGAACTAGTTACCTTTCAAACTATAACTCCAGTCACGTGATCAGACCACCATTTGCTTGCTTTCCAACATAAAACAACACTAAGTGACTCACCTAAAACCACCTTACGTGCATCCACCTATCGACCGTGGAACAAACTCAATTTGGAACACTTAGAAACACAACTAACATCCAGTACAGATCTGGAAACAATAAATTCTGTTAAAAAACTATATGAGTTGCTACAGGAAGCTTTTGATATCCTGATACCACTCAAAACCACACAACAGAACAAAACAAAACAAGCACCTTGGAGAAATACAGAGATAAAAGACATAAAACTACAAATTAGAAAGCTGCAATGTGTCTGGCTCAAAACAAAAACCAAGCAAGACAAACTTCACCTACAGAAAATTAACAGATTATACAAGTCAGCTATCAAAAAAGCAAAGAAATGGTACTATTCAGACAGAATTCAAAATGCTAAATGTGCAAATAAAGAATTCTATAAAATACTCAATGAATTTCGTAAACCAAATTGCCTAGAAGGAACTCATCCCGTTACTCAAGATTTCACAGACAAACTGGCAAATCATTACACGGACAAAGCAGACACATTGGCCTCGTACTTAAAACAGAGACAAAGCTCCAGCACTAACCCTTTTGCAAAACAACAATCCAAGAATATTCTAACTCAGCCTCTCCATTCCTTCCAACACATTTCACACGATGAATTTATGGACCTGGTCAAAGCAAGCAGGCCTGCCGGCAGCCCTTCTACCCGTGTCACCGCAAACTTTCAAGACAATTCTTCTGACAACCTCTGCTGCCACTCCAGTAAGAAGAACCATCAACGATTCCTTAACTACCGGAATAATTCCAGAAGAACTCAAAAAGTCATAAATACGCCCTTTACTGAAGAAAACAAACTTGGACCTGCTGAACCCTGACAACTACAGACCCATTACAAATGGACCTTTCCTGGGCAAACTGATAGAAAGAGCAGTGTTTGCCAAGATATCACAATTCATTGAAGACAATGCCATACTTTCAGACTTCCAAACGGGATGGATTCCATCTGGGAAGAGGCACAGAATCTTCCCTCCTTGCCATCTGGAATGACCTGAAGAACACAGTTGACCGCAACGGGGTTGCTGCGCTACTCCTATTGGACCTCTCGGCTGCCTTTGACATGGTTGACCATGACACTCTGATACAAAGACTCTACGTAGCCGGCATAGAGGGTACTGCTTTAGACTGGATCACGTCCTACCTTTGAAACAGACCTAATGTCATCCATACCCCACCTTTCTCATCCAAACCATACTCCACAAAAACTGGGGTCCCTCAAGGCTCTATCATCTCACCCATGCTTTTCAACATCTACATGAAGTCATTACCGGTACTGATCAATCAATTTCAACTCACGTGCTATAACTATGCAGATAACATGCAAATACTCCTTCAACTGGAATGCCCCAAAGACATTAGAAACTCGCCAATTTTCAGTTGTCTCAGAGCCGTGGATCAATGGATGACTTGTAGCCATCTCAAATTGAATGCTTCCAAAATGGAAATTCTCACGTGTGGCGATTGGAAACATTATGACCCGCTTGCCGCCTGGCCTGATGAACTGGGATCACCGCCTAAAGTATTGAAGGAAGTAAGAAACCTCAGAATGACCATGGACTACAAGCTGTCGATTAATGCCCAAGTGGACAAACTAGCAAGATCAAGCTTTGTTACTATAAAAACTCTGCGACAAATCTTGCCCCATTTGGGATTTCCACACAAGGTCCAAGCTACCATCTCCCTTGCTCTGTCAAACTCGATTACGCCAATAGCCTCTACCACGGATCACCTTTAACGACTATGAAAAGACTACAATGGATTCAGAACTCGGCTGCCAGACTACTCTTGCATATCAAACCGCAAGACCACATCTCCCCTGCCTTGAAAGCCCTGCATTGGTTACCGGTTGCCAGAAGATCCATGTTCAAGCTGCTTTGTATCACCCACAAAGCGATACATGGAATGGGACCGCTCTTCATCAGGAATAAAATCACCAAACACATTCATCATAGGAACCTCCGCTCTAGAGTGGCACCTCGCCTCAAAATCCCGAGATACAAGAAAAAAAACATGGGTGGCACATCCTTCTCTGTTCAAGCAGCCAAAATGTGGAACTCTTTACCCTCCAACATAAGATCCACTGACAACCACCTTACCTTCAGAAAACTACTCATGAATTGGCTCTTCCCCGCATAAGCATCATACGCAAACAGAAATATACAGCATATCCCTCTGTATATAAGCATTCATTTGTACTATAGATATGTACCTATATATGTGTATTGCTTTGTATAAACATGTAGAATAATTATGTTTAAAACATTTTTTTTAAGTACAACACTTGAAAACCAGAGTTTATCGAATGCATCTTTAATCTACTTATACTTACTTCCTTTATGCATCTATATACCTTCCATGTACTTGGATCTATATATTTATTACTTTCCTCCACAAAAAAAAGCATATTCAATGCACTACCCTATTTCTCACCCGATACCTCTATCAATATCTTTAATCTACATATACTTGCTTCCTTTATGCAGCTATAAACTTTCCATGTACATATGGATCTATATATATATTACTTTCTTCTAATTCAGCACATCCAATGCACTGGCCTATTTCTCACCCTATACCTCTCTCAATATATCTTCCACCTCAACTCTCTGACTCATCTCAAACCTCTTTCGACTACTCTTTCCAATGCACTACCCTATTTCTCACCCTATACCTCTATCAATATATCCTCTACATCCACTCCCTCATTCAGCTCAAACCCCATACCACTACTATGATCCCCAAAATAGCCCTTTCTAGACTCTCCCCTACTCTACCCCTCCTTGCACCATCTGACACCTCTTTTACTATACTGTTCCCCCAAAACAGGCCTTTCTAAACTCTTCCCTCTGACTCTTCCCCTCCACACCCCTTTTTACTCATCTCAAGCCTCCCACTACTGCTATGACCTCTAAAAAATAAAAAGAGAAAAGTCTAAATCCTTCACTCTTCTATCCCTCCACTATCCTTTTCAATCAAAATATCAGACTAACATGTCCACTTCTCAAATTTCCCTTTTTACTATACTAATTCACCACTAATCCTTTATGGGTTCCAGAGTAGAGTGCTACTCGCCGAAAAAGCCCTTCAACACCTCGTTAGGGATAGAAAGCACTATATAAATGCAAACCTTTTTTCCCTCTTCTATCCCTCCGCTATCCTTCTCAATCCAAATAACTGACAAATATCCGCCACTCAAATTACTTTCATATTTCACTTTACTAATTCACCACTAATCCTTTATGGGTTCTGGAGTAGTGTGTTACTCGCCGAAAAAGTGCTTCAACATCCCATCAGGGGTAACAAGTGCTATATATATATATGCAAACCTTTGTCCCTCTTCTATCCCTCTGCTATCCTTCTCAATTCAAATAACTGACTAACATATCCACCACTCAAATTACTTTCATATTTCACTATACTAATTCAACACTAATCCTTTAATGGGTTCCGGAGTAGCGTGCTACTCGCAAAAAAAGCGCTTCAACACCCCATCAGGGGTAACAAGCGCTATATAAATGCAAACCTTTTTTCCCTCTTCTATCCCTCCGCTATCCTTCTCAATCCAAATAACTGTTAATATCCACCACTCAAATTACTTTCCTATTTCACTAAACTAATTCACCACTAATCCCTTATGGGTTACGGAGTAGTGTGCTACTCGCCGAAAAAGTGCTTTGGCGCCTTGTCAGGTGTAGTAAGCGCTATATAAATGCAATTACAATACAATACAATACATAACCAGAATATTGCTAATGAATATTCAGGAGGTGGTCACACATCCATCCTTAGCTCTGCAACAATGTATGTCAGAATTAGCTACCCTAAAACTTGAAAGCCCCTTTTTAAATTTAGGAGTCAGGTTTATGCAAGGAGCCCATGGCAAATTCATATTTGAACACTTTTGCAATCATCTTAATACATTGTAACGCATAATAACAATGCTTGGCGACTTTTGAACAGAGAGGTTCAGTACAAAAGCTAAGAATAAAGAAGAAAATCCAAAATAGTGCAGTTAAACCTGGCCTTAACTAAACATATACAAGGAAAGTACATGCTTCTCACATTTAGTCAGTTTTTAGTCTGTATAGTCTTTGCAGAAAAAGTGCACATCAATAACTACGATATGGAAATGACTGTTCAGAAGAATGATAAGCCACAAGGATGACCGGGCATATTGCCAATCAAAGATATCGATCTGAACAACAAGCAATATCATTTTGGCTTCACTGGACTCCTCAATATTTTTTAAAGTTGCACTGTCAGTGGGGTTTATTCATGAACTTCCCAGATGTGTCTATATAATTTAATCAGTTCAGCTCTGACAGTATCACTTACTATAAATCATGTAAAGTGTGCAGTCCCCCAAAGCCCTCAAAAGAGATCAGACATTTCAGCACTTCATCTTACTTGAGAGACAGGACATTCATCATTAGGCAAAAATATGCGGCAGTCACTTTGATTGAAATATTGGTTTCTTCTCCTCCTTTTGTAAGCGAATTAAATGATTTTTCCAAAAACTGAGGTTTTAATTATATTTTCAAGTATCCATGAACCCCGCCTATTGAACAAACTTTGAGTTGGAAGAAGTCCATATTTTACAATGTACCTTCTAAATATGGCATGCGCTGAAGCACAGATAAAGAGATTATAGAATTGTGCAGATCAATACAGTTCCACTAAATCATTAACCTTCTTTATTGGTAGAGACTAACAAAATCTCTTGAAAGATTATGTGGTAGTAGCGTACCTTACATTTAATGTGGGCTTAAATAAGTATTTTAATGGGACTGTGTGTACACAGTGTATAACCATTTCTAGGCACTAGGCAGTGAGCAGCAGTATTTTACTATAAGTGGTAGAGCGCTATGCACAAAGAGTTTGCTGTGAATTGATGTGACTTCTGTAGTATTCCTGATTTCCACTTGAGAGGCATTCTAAGAAGAGTCGCACAGAGAGCATGGGTATTGGGCACAGATTGTTTTCAGTGACACTTCAAGGTAAGGCTATACCCCTTTCAAACGATAGGAAGAGCAGCAACAAGTGACAAGAAAATGAAATCTAATGTGTGAGTGTGCCTGTGCTTATATATGTGTGTGTATGTATATATATATATATCTATATATATATAAATACATATGTGTGTGTTTTATAACCTGCTCCATACAGCACCTAGCAAATAAGCATAGTGAGCGAGTAACTCTGACTCTTTCAGGTGGGGATTATAAGGCTCTCGTCTCTTCTTTTCTTTATTTCTTTAAATGGCGCTAAGTGATTCACAAAATCACCATTTGCAGGGTGTTGCAGAATTATCCGACTAACAAATATTAATTATGAATATCTAAACAAAAGGTGGCTATGCTAAATGCTTGCACATCCGATTTAAAGCATATCACGTGTGATAACGGTGTACAGACACAATGAGTAAGTTCAAAGCCTTGCAAATGAGAAAAAAAAGAAGTCCTTCCAGTGGTGCTCACATGGTAACAGCACCCAGGCACCTAGGGTGCGGTTTGCAGTACTGTGTTCCAGTGATTCATTTGTAAAATATGAAGTCCAGGTGCTCAAATATTTGTCGGAGGCCACACCCACTTTCCCCCTGGCTCCACCCATTTCCTCCACGGGCTCCACCCACTTACTCTATTGGCTCCGCCTTCATCCTTAACTGGCACTGATAAAAGGCAGATGTAATACCCGATCTGAATTTCAGCAAGGGAGCCTTCCTCCAAGGGAGGTTTTGAGAGGAGGTTCCCCTGCCCTGTGAAAATTTTGAAAAAGAGGTTACACAAAGACGGTGAAGCTACTCTCTACACAAATAAAATAAAGTAGGAAACGATACCTTGAAATGGGTGCTGCTGAAAGAGAGAGAGCACTTGTGCATGCAGAATGTCAGTGTGCCAGTCGGTCTGCCTTCGTTATAGCGCTGATGGTCATTCTGTTCCTTGAATTGAATTGGTTGAAAGGCGGTACTAAACGAAGTAGATTATGTACTGGCATTCAATGGAGGCAGGGACAATGTTGCCGGACACAAGTGAAGTGGCAATTAGAAGAAGGTATTGTTGAGTTGTGTCTTTTATCCGCAGCACCGTTCTCATAATATGTCAGTTATCAAATGTGCTTCTGAAGGCCCCTGGTGCTTAAAAGTGTTCTTTACTGTTCTCTGTACTTTTAAGTGTTTGATGTGGCACAAATGAACTTACAGCCAGCTGCAGGGGGCTGTGCAGAAATTATTTTTATTTTAGAAAGTTCATCTCGACCAGGTAGTGTTGTACATAGAAGAGTGCGTTGGGGACGTTGGAAATCAGGGACGGGTGAGACATCATTTGACTGCGCACTGTTTGTGTCACATGTATGTGACCAGAATGATGCTCTGCGCTGTGTCGTATCAATACACACGGTGTGGTGCCCCGATTGCTGGGGCCTCTGCCTCGGTTCAGTGTCCGTCACCACTGCCAGTAAAAGCAGCATTGGTTTTTATTACTTACTGTGGTTACTGCTGCTGGTGGCACTTCCCACACTGACCGTGCAAATCACATGGTTTACATAAAGATTATCAGACACCTTCTTTTATCCCTTTGGCTTTCATGGATTTCATTTCTTTTGAGCACTGCCAGTGCCAGCCAAGTAAAAGTAAAGAAAGTATGTCATAGAGCAGTAGACACTTTAGAGTAGGCAGGGGTGAAATTAAGCAAGGGCAAGGCCCTGCCCTTCCGGCAGCCTCGGAACGGGAAACAGCCACTACAACGCGGCCGGTTCCACGCATTACCATAACCACGCATGCATTACAACGCATGCGTGGTTACCACGAAATGCCTTTACCACGCATACCTTTACTACGAGATACGTAGTAAAGGCATGTGTGTTAAAGGAAAAATTAACCCCCCCCCAAAAAAAAGCGTGCGATTAAAAAAGGGGGGTTGGGGGCGGTCTCCCCCCCAAAAAAACGCACCTCTTTCAGTCGAGATGTGGAGGCAATCGGCGTCGTTAGAGGAAACGGAAAAACACTTCCGCTTCCTCTTAACGACGTGCAACGTAGATCGGAACTTCGGAAGAGAAAGGAGAGGAGAGGACGTGGAGAGGTAAGGGGGATTTTAGATTATGTAAATAATAATTTAAGGGATGGGGTCGCACAGGGGTACAGGGACGGGGAATTATGGTAATGGGGAAGGGATCGGAGATAACCTTTACCAAGAAAATGCCATTAACATGCATGATTTTAGAACGAAAAACGTTGTAAAGATATGCGTGTTAAAGGCATTTTCGTGGTAAAAGTTATGAGTGGTAATGGCATTCGCGTTGTAACGCATGCGTGGTAAAGGCATGCGTTGCAACGGAATGCGTGGTAACGTCATACAACCCCTCGGAACATTGCACTGCACACAGTGCCCCGCCCGATGCCGGTGGCATGATTGCTGGGGCCTCTGAGGCTCTGACTCGGTTCAGGTGACCGTCACCATGCGCCAGTAAAAGCAGCATTGGTTTTTATTCCTCACTGCGGTTAGTAAAACCGAGAATAAAAACTGGCCTAGCAGACCATAAAACAAGCCCGCAAAAAATGCCCCTCAGACTGATCTGTGAGAGGGCAGGCAGGCAGCCCTTCGGCCACACCCTGATTGCTCCAACGGCAAGTTTGACCCTGGCCTCACGCCACTAGTTGGCTGTGATTGCCGATTTTAATTTTACATGGTTGACAAGTGGCATCCGTCCCATGCATGTCACCGGCATCCAATTGTTTTTAAGAGGGCACAGGACAGCATATTGCATTCTGAGTGTTGTAGTGTCTGAACATCCAAGCAAATTGCTATTCATTGTCTAAAACCTGTGCCTGGTTGAGGATGTCACATATGACATCGGGCTACTCAGCAGCATTGTGTTAATGTTTACTGTGGGCATTTTAACAACCCCCACTACAATGGCTCCAACCCCATCGCAAAATAAAGTGTGTTTTGGCAATTGTGAATGGTTGCTGGAATTATTGCTGTCCCTGTTTGGTAAACGCAATTTGCTGTGTTTTGTGTACCTAAGAAGCACATTAAACAGGGGCTCCTGAACCAGCAGGAACCGCTGTCTATGGACAGGAAGGCTGCACGGCCCGAGCGTTACTGCTGGTGGCACTTTCCATACCGTGCAAATCACATGATGATGATTTACATTTACAGAAAGATTATCGCACCTTTTTTTATCCCGCTTTGTCTTTCATGGATTTTATTTCTTGTGAGCAGTGCCAGCCAAGTAAAAGTAAGTATGTCAGACACTTTAGAGTAGGCAGGGGTTAAAATAAATTAAGCAAGGGCAAGGCCCTGCCCTTCTGGCAGCCTCGGAGCATTTGTACTGCACACGGTGCCCCGCCCGTCACTGGTGGCATGATTGCTGGGGCCTCTGAGGCTCTGACTTGGTTCAGGTGACCGTCACCACGCGCCAGTAAAAGCAGAATTGTTTTTTATTACTCACTGCGGTTATTGCTGGTGCAACTGCCTTATTAAGAGTCCTGCTGCTTCTTCAAAGTGCCCGCCTCCACGTCGTGCTAACTGGTGCTGCCGTGCTGGTGACTCGTGCAGTGCGTGTGTACTGGGGCGTGGTCCACCGTCCCTGGAATGAAAAAAGGTTGTGCACGGCATGCTGCCGCAGTCCCCTACCCCAGCGGTTCCCAAACTGTGCGCTGCAATGCCCCAGTGCGCCGTTAGAACTTGCCAGGGGCGCCGCGCACGTCTTGGGTACGTGGAAAAGGTAATGTGCGAAGTGTGTAAATTAACTCTCTGCAGCCCCGAGAACCAGTGCAACATATGTGCGGAACCATGCTCCCTTCTCCCATTGGCTGAATACACTCACACTTAGGCGGGACCACAGGTGCTGCGGCGAGAACGGGCTTGGATTGGGACTTCAAAACTGTCCCGGCGCTGATCGGCGGAGGTTCATCAGCCTTATCTTTGCAGGACTTAGGATTGGCAGCAGAGAACGGCTCATGCCCCTGAGTTCCTCTGTGTAGGCTGTGCGCGAAGGGCATGTGCAGGAGCAAAGAAGGCTGCAACGCGGGACCGAGCACAGAAGAGGCACCCCTGAAGTGTGAACCCCCATCGAGCCAGCGACCTACCAACTAGGTGAGAGCACTCAGATGTCCTGAACACTTTACCCATTTCTCCAAATGCATTTTTTAATGAATGAGCCAAAAAAAAACAAAAGTAATACCGCACAAACATGAGGCACTTTGATGCATTAACTTTAGCTATAAATTCGCAGATAACGGAGACTGGCGCAGCTAAGGGAAAGTATGAGTAGAGGAAAGGGGAAAACTGTGCTCGCGCCTAACGACTTCACTGGCCGTCTTCTTGATGACGTCAGTAATCCGTTCTGAAAACATATTCTCACCTAACCTCTGTTGCCCCTCAAGGCCCGCATAGCTCAGTGATAAACCCTATTCACAGAGCCAACAAGAGACAAATACGTTTGTGGTGTGTGCCGGAATAACGGGCCTCGTTACGAGTGGGCTGTTCTTTTCAGATCCCTGTGCAAACTACTGTTTTGGTAATTATCACATCTAATGCAATTTTCAACAGGTAAATTTCGGCAAGTGACCCCTGTCGAATTTTACAGGGGGGAAATGAAAGGTAAATACCAGTAAATGTGGAATTTCGGGTACAGAGCACCAAAATACGCAAGATATGACCTATTAAGAGGTGTGAAGAAGACCCGAGAGGCACCCCAGAAGTGTAAGCGCTCCAAAGCTAGGAACTTGTCTGCTTGCGAGGACGTGAGAGAAAGACACCCCTCGGGTGTGAACATCCAAGAGGCGCCCTTCCACAGATGAATAACCCTGCCTGCGCCAACCACAACTCTGTCTGAGGGCCCCAAAGCCTCCCTCGACTTGTGATTGCACCCGACCTGTGCTATGAGGGAGAAACGCTCTGACCCTTGTTCACCCCTTTCACGCACATCTGGACAGGGTAAGAAGGTTTTTAGTTCCTTTTCTCATAAAATGCTTTTAATTCCAGATCTTTCCCACCAGGTTCTTCTGTTAATATATATTATTTCTTGTATGTAACCCAATTCTTATTTTATGTCCCCAATTAGGTTATATACACATCTTTCTGGGGTTAAGAAAAGTGATTTACTTATTTTATCTTCTAACTTTTCAATTGCTTGTGTAAAGCACTTTTAATATTTTGGCCACGTTTGAGGTATAGAAAACGACATGAATTAATAAAAACTCCTACCCCAGGGCTCCTCTGTACCAAGCCTTGCCCCACACACCACCCTTACCTTACTGGTCTCTTTCCTTTCACAACACTCCATCATATCACAGCTGTGCCCAGCACAGGCCTTCGTACTTAGCAAGGTCTTCTGTCGCCACAAATTTCAACCTTACCTTTCCCCCTGCATCTCTTCTAATTTTAATTATTCTCCATGATATTCGAGTGTAGTCTTAGATTTCAGTGCCTTGTGCCCTGCAACACATTTTTAGTGCCACATTTTGGCACTGTCCTTCTCTAAACACAGAGACCTCCAACACCTCTCAACTTGGTGTTCAGCAGCTTGAAATTATTAGCATGGGGATTGTTGGACTGGGAATGTTGCCCACATAGAAAACATGTAATGCAGGGTGCAGAACCTATGTTGTGACTTTGAGGGGTGCACAATGATTGCCCTCATAGCAGGCGTAGAACAACTTTCCATGTTCTGGGTAAGTTACACAGAGAGGTGGTGGCAGCGTCCCTGGCTTTTGTAAATCGGTTGAGTGACCAGACATTTTTATCTGTGTCAGGGAGAGGCTATGTAGTCTACCAACACCTCATGCAAATTTCTGCTTTTATGTGAAGCCTAGATTCTTGTTCTGATATCACATGCTTGCATACAGTGTGTGTATATGCAACAACTACTTGGTGCATGTTTGTTAGTGTGTGTATGGTGAGAATTTTGTACTAGGACCAGTGAGATCTATGTTGGATGGCATCTTGTTCAACACAGAACAAGATGGAGGGTTGATAATGCTTTTCCGGACAGTGGGATGTATTGATTGCCTTCCTGTGGCTGGAATGCAGAGACACAGACATTGATGTGAAGGAGAATGGAGACAGGGCACCCTTTTAGAAATTGAATGAAATCCCTGTTAGTAAAGTGATGCTGATAAGTTCTTCGGGAACACTGCTGTTCAGTGGATGGTAGGGGCGTAGGTGGGACTGCAGTTTATGTTGTTCATGGTGAAGAAGTTTCTAGACTGGGCTTGTCCTTTTGTCTGTCTCTAATCATTGTTACAGGAAGGCTAATAACTGCCAGGTGCACATAACTCACTTCTTTGTGCCAGTGTTTTATACTCCTGCTTGAAGCCAGCATCGTTGCTAACTGCTTCTAGGTACTGAGCCGAGGCTGGGCTTACATCCCCCACCCGAATAAAAAAGTAACATAATGTGGAGGCGCGGCCAACAGCCAATGGGTCAAGGGAGCCGTGGGTCAAAAAAGTTTGGGAACCACTGCCCTACCCCCTTGTAGAACCAAATACAGACCGATCTTTGGCCCGCCCATCAGCAACACTGAAAGCAAATTGATTGGCAATCGCATCATGGAGATGGATTTATTATCAGGCTCGCTCTCTCAGCACTGCAGCACTGCACAGCAACACCCTTCTTCACCGAGGGACTCTGGAGACTGTAAGAGTGTGAAGTGAACAACACTGCAGTAAGGCAATTATATTTAATTTACTTTTTGACACATAACGTGCAGACTGCAGTGCAGTCGTGTCGTTGATGTAAGTTGGCAGTTGCAGTGTAGACCTGGCCCTGATAAAAAGGTGCCAGTGCTAAGCACCGGAAACCACCAGCCCAAAATAAGGACTGTTTAACAGTCCGGGCAACTTGAAGGGAAAACACCGAAGCACACACTCTCCTGTTTCCTAGAATTCCTTGATAAGTTAATAGATGTAGTCAATGAACAAGTAAGTCAAATTCCTCTGTTTATTCGTTATAAACTTCTGTGCATGGCATGAACAATTTCACCATAGAAGCAGCCAACACGTGTTTCGTTTGCAGGACCTTTTCAAGGCTAAAGAAATGTCCAACTACCAAACTAGTGGACAATGGCATGAAGCACATCTGCTACACTTCATAGGTCTTTCAAACTGTAAGCCGGAAAACACTAATTTCAAAAGATCTTAGCACTAACGGAAAAGTGACTACAGGTAAAGATAAATCAGCTTAATAAACTGTATAATCAATATTAATTAGGCGGATCACAATTTGCAATGCCCATTAATTGTCTACAAGCACAAGGATAGTGGCCTTGATGGAACAATGGACCACAACACGTTTGTTTGCATTTCCAGATGTAAAACTCTGGGGCATATTAGCAAGACCCACGTTAAAATTATCGCCGTTTTAGCGGCAGGAAACTGCCGCTAAAACGGCGATAATGGGCTTGCTAATATGCGTTATGGAATTCCAATAGAAGCCCAGGTTAGATGTCCTGCACATCTAACATGGGCTTCTATTGGAATTCTATAACGCATATTAGCAAGCCCATTATCGCCGTTTTAGCGGCAGTTTCCTGCCGCTAAAACGGCGATAATTTTAACGTGGGTCTTGCTAATATGCCCCTCTATTTTTTAAAGGAACTGGCGCTGCTTTAAAAAAGAAAACACTTTCATTTGCAAAAACAATAGGGGGAGCAGGCAGTGGCCCTGTGGACCACTGCCTGCTAGACCTGGAGTGGCCAACATGACGAGTCAGTGTCAAGGAGACTCTTTCCCTTTGCAAATTAATTGCCTCGTCCTTTGAGGTTTTGGTAACTGATCAATGGGTTGGATACATTGCATACCAATTCTCAGTTTTCTCCTTCCAAATTGTGATTTGTTGTGGGTCTCGAAACCCATTTTTTGAGTCAAAGACATTTTGCACATTTGATAAAGGTATTTTGCATTTGCAAAACCAGTGATTTTGTGAATTGCGGGGTTTGCAAATGCAAAATACCTTTGCACACCTGGCCCATCATCTCATATATAATGGCTAAATTCAAATATCTTTTTAAGGCCGTTCTGCAGAGAATCTAATACAATATTCCTGGAAAGCAGGGTCTGCTTCAGTATCTAGGTCCTCATTGCGAAGAGAATCTTTTTTTTTTTAAACTTGTTTTTTATTAATCACTACGTCCGAGTTATCAGGAACAATTGACATGCATGTATATTTACATCATCTATAGTCGTTGCGAAGAGAATCTTAATACCATTTTGGGTAGAAGCATGTTACCACCTAACACTGTATTATAACTCTTCAGTTATGTGTGCTAATGATGCATTTGTTTCTGTGAACTAATCCTCCAATTCGTCCCAGAAAAAGACCTAAAACTGCAGCTTACATGCGAAAATCTGGTTAGAAGCACCAATTTCGACTTGCAATTCCCCATTTCATAGAGCCTACAGGGGGTTGATTAGTGATCTCCTGGTAAAATCAGGACACCTATCAGGAAATCTGTTCTAACTGTTCAGACTTACTAATTCCTCTGGGTCAGCTCAAAGCTGCAGTCTGGGTCCTCGACCCCTTCTACCCTGTCTGTACCATCACCCATTGGAATGTTGAGGATCTGAGAAGACAATTAGGACAGTTGGAGGATTCTGCCCTCACCTACTGAGGAGATTGGAACTGGATGTTCTGGAATCCAGTTCCTGTGTTTCTCTTATTACTGTGCTAATTTATTTAAAATGAAATCTCACTTTCGTGAATGTAGCCCAAAATGTACGCAGCATGCCTACTTACAGGTACCAAACTTGTTTTATGTAAAAGTGGGCCACCAAACAAGGATTGCAATATAACCTCAATAGCAAATATTAGCATTTATTTCTTCCTGTGAAAGAAAAGGCAATTGTGTAATAAAGATTTTCGCAAAACTCACTTAAAAATATTACTTCTCTGGCATCCAAAGATGTGTTCGACTTTTCCTATTTAACCTGCATGTTTGTAATACTTTGGAGGTTTCTTTCAACTGACAGCTGACATGTTGCTAAAAAGTAAAAAGTAAAGGTTCACATAGTAAACTTTCCTGCATTAAGTATTTACATATATAATCCAAGTGTATTTAATGAATTATTAATAGACCAGAGGGTATTTAATAATGAAATACTGCCAGTGTTATTTTTATTACTAATTATGCCGAGTTTTCAAAATGACTGTTCTGCAGTCTACATCGAATCGAAATCAATTAGGTGGCAGCAGAACTGTTGCATCCCAAGAGTCACAGAAATGCTTGTACCTCAGTCTAAAGAGATCCCGTTAAATATATTGTTAGGTCGCACAAATTCCACATGTAATAAAATTCATGAGTATTATTAAAGTGCTGCCATATGTTTTTCAAGCTCATAAATGTCATATCTAATTAGCTTGCTCCCTTGTCTTTTATGAGTACTTCCTTTCCATTTTATTATCTTAAAGGATTACAAACAGAATTATTTTAATTGGAAAGAAGTATTTGCATATTTTTGAAAATAGAAAATAATTGCCATAGCAGACAATGGGAGACGTCTACTGTATGCAGCTTATGTGACAAAGTGAAGACAGCGTTAAAGGAAGTGGCTGCCTTCATCCTTCAGATGCATTGGGAACCATTGTCCATTGAAGGTGTACCCAAGCTAATCATAGCAACGAGGCGTGTGGAAATGATTTAGTGGTAACCAGGCACAAAAACGGATTAGGTCATGTCTGACCCTGTCTCATTTTATCAGGGTGTGTGTACTCTGCCTTGCACCAGGTGATAGCAGCACAAATCATTAGCAAAATTAGCCCCAATCTATATAAAACACAGGAGTATAAAAGGAGAACAAAGGGCCTAATTTAGAGTTTGGTGGACAAGATACTCCTTCAAAAATGTTTAGGATAGCCTGTCTGCCATATTGCATGTGCCATGAGCTATAATGCACTTTTAATTCGGTGAACGGGACATCAGCCACATTTGTGATGGCATATCCTATCTACCAAACTCTAAATAAGGCCAAAAGCCATGTGGCCACTGTACGGTATGGACAACAGCTAAATGCAGTTCTCCTGGACTGTATTACATGGGAATGCACATGTGCTCGCTATTTGTAGGGCAATGTCTCTATCCCCTGGACCTCTCTTGGTTGATAATTCCACAGCCGGCACCACTGCATAAACAACAGGTGTCTGATACGACTTTCTTTAGGGCAGTGTCCCTATTAACTGCAAATCTCATAAACTCTTTCTCAGGACACGGAAAACAAGGCATGTGAATCACCTGCCCTTGCGCCCGTGTGTATCACCTGATGTTTTGTCTATGGTGCATTGACATGTGGGGCCCCGGGCTTCTCCAAAAAATTCCTGGGGGCCCCACTTTTCTCTGTGTCTTTTTACAGGTGTTATCTTTATTGGCATAGAAAAACGAAATTTTCCAACACACCGGAGGCTTGTCCTTTTTACTTTCCTCATTTGCTCCGCAACAACGCGCACTAACCTATGCGCGTCAATAAGGAGAGGCTCCTCCTCGGGTAAAACCTCCATGCCCCTTTAACAGTTTAATTGGCCCACAGGCATGGGCACTAACACGCCACAGTAATGGGAGGTACCTTATTTCGATGTCGGAAGTATCACCAGGTGTTATACATGAAACTACCTTTGTCGGCCTCTGGCTGAGCATGTTAAATACACGTGCATAAGGCACACTCTCTATTCTACCAGATTGCTGTTGATGCAGAATGGGTAGGATCAAAGTGGGCATTTCTCCTTGATCAATCAAGTGCAAGCCCTCTCCCTCTCCCATGGACTTGTTCTTTTGCATTCAGCAAGATTATGGCCTTATCGATTCTTCTGCGAACAGGTACATTGATACATCAGATTTGTGTCTTAATCAATTTCTTTGTTAATTTTCAATATTTCAGTGTGTGACTATAGGAGATGCCCCCAGCAACAGACCATGAGGCAAAACTATTACTAGGAGTGTGTGGAAAATATCATTCAAAGACTGAACAGAATGGTATCGATAAATCCAGCAACTTGGCATTGTTGAATTTATCGTAACTTGTACAGAAAAGAAGATATAAGACTTTCTTTTCTGTAAGCCAAAATCCAGCTTCTAGCACTCTTCCATGATTGGTCAGCCATAAAGCGTCAGCTTCAAAGTAAGAACAGGTCAAGCAAGCCTGTCAGCCAGGGCCACACCCTCTCCCTGTCAGATGGGAGGCTTAAGTAAGGAATTCACAGATGTGAGTGGGGGGAAGCTTATGGAAATAAGCCATGCTCTGAGTTTGATTTAGTTAGCTCTTCCTGCTCTGCTGAATTTTCAACAATGATGGATTTTGAAAGAATTGTGCTTTCTAGGACAAAACTATACCACACTTTGAAGTATGTTGTCATGCTTTGGGGTGTTGCCCTGCACCTCATTGGACAGGGGTGCTCCCCTGCTTGTCGCCAGAGAAGACTGGATAAATATGTGAGAGATGCACAGCCTCTCAGTTCTGCTACCTGAAGCTACAAGAAGAAGGAGGATTGTCCTAATGGAATCCTGCTCTGCACCCAAAGGCCTTCCTGGTGAAGACTGCACCTCCTGCTCGGAGGTCTTTGCCTTGCTTCATGAAAGAGTGAGAAGTGGACTCCCTGCAGCTACAGGTTAACAGAGCTTATCTGACACTTCTCTAGCCAGATTCACCCTCCTGGAGTGCGTCCAGGAGTAGAATTTGAAGTTGTTGACCAAGTGCATTGTGGAAAGTCAAGTCCAGGCCTGCCAAGGACAATCTAAGCGATTCCAGACCCTTGGATTTGTGTTTTGGATACTTTGAACCCACCAGGAGACCTTCTGGAAGGACCTCCAAAAGTTTGGAAAAGTTTGGTATACTTTTTGGAAAAAGCCCCAGGACGAGACCGACAGTGAGAGCCAAGCTGGCCACCTTCAACAACGACCAGGCCCATATTCCAGATTTGTCCCGCTGAAGAGATTTGGAGGTCCGACTTCCAGAGTTTGGCTAGGAGCTCCCTGAAAGTCAAGTCGGCGAACCCTCACTGAATCCTAACTGGTGGAGAGCAGTGAGGGCCCTCAGTGGAAAAAGGTTCAGCAATGTTTTTACGTTTGAAGGTGAAATTTTGACCGAGACCTACTGCATGGGCTATCTGAGTAGGGCTCCATTGCGGTTAGCCTCAAACTTTGACTTTGTCCCTGTCAAGTGTGACCAGATGTCCAGAAGTGGCAATATTGGTTTCTAAGCATTAGAAAGTGTTTCTTCTTTAAAAATTCATATCTCCTGTTCCCTACATTGGATTTTCATGATTTTGGTGTCATTTTAAAGATAGAAATATTTCCTATTGTTAGAAATTAGTGTGGGATTTGTATTGTGTGTTAGTGTTTTTAAATGCTTTATAAGCCTGTTTCCTAAATTAATCTTTATTGCTCTGTGTCTTCTACCAAGGTTTGAGCAAGGGACTATTTTATAGAGATCCTATGTTGGACCCAGTACCATGTTGGTAGCCTTGTTGTTGGTGTTAGGTACCTACCTACAACTCCCCATAACCCACCCTCCAACACAAAAATAATAGAACAGGGACACAAAAAATGTACCTCACCAAAACATCCTAGATGTTTGTGCTCAGGTTTATTATAAATGTTCTAACCAAAGATGAGAATCTTCTACCACCTCTTACACATTTTTTTGTTTTGGGTACCTACAGAATAATTTCTATCATCCACCATAAATGGGAACTAGAGCTATAAAGAATAATGTTTTGACGATCTAAGTTGGGGGCTCCTTTTTTGGTCACAGAAAGCATCTTTAATGTTATCCTGTTAGACACTGGCAACCAAGTCAACATCTCACTGGCAGCTGAAACATAGTTAGATTTTTAACATTTCCAATCACGCATAAAAATGAAGTTTAGCAGGCTACTTAGCACTCATTTTCGCTATGCAATCCAGATCGTTTAGTGTTTGAATTTGAAACCAGTTCAAGAAAGATAAAATAAGGGAGAGCAAAGATGAGAAATCCAACTAAGCTAAATAGTATGGGTTTAAACTGCAGAATGATAATACTTTCAGTAACTGATCAACTACATAATAAATATACATAATATGGGACAAGCTCGATTTTATTTGACTAAATTCAGAATGCACTGGCTCACATAAATTTGCCTCAAGTAACTTATGTTCAGAATCTCGTTAGACTGATTATTTCACAAAGCCTTATGAGTCTTAAAGTTTTCAGATTCAGACTATAGTTAGTTTGGATCCATGTGTGAGTAATTTGCCTTTATTAGTCTCAGATTAAACCAAATTAACCTTTTTGTCAAGGGAGTTGACTCAGCAGGAAAGATGGTGAAACCCAACATTAAGGATGATTTCTTGTGTCACATTTTCTGATGTGGGGGGGATGTAGATTTATTACATGTACAGAAACAGCTATAGTGACATTATCAGAAAGCATTATTAGGTATCCCGAAAAAGCCTACCTTGCCCTGAGCAAAACATATGTGGGCTGTGCTCTCATTTACTTAATTAGCGAGACCCCAAATGTGAAGCTAACATTGGATGCTACGCTGATGTTTCTACAACATATGTGAAGCAACCTTAGATAAGAAATTAAGTGGTGCAACAACAGAACTAATCATATATTGGGAGTTTTTTTGGTGGACTATTAATTCAAGCACTTCTCAAAAAGGTGTATGCTAACACAAAGATTGGCAGTTCTAGCCATGGTGCCAAACTAAAGGGCTGCTGTTATTACTTTTATTACTTTAAACCAGGTAACCAGACCTCTTTATGATTCCAACAACTGCTAAACAGAAATATTGAGCTATCTAGGTACATTATCTGAAGCTTGTGTTTGTGGTATTTATTTTATAAAGTCAACTATAAGGGTCTTGAAAGGGAAGCCTTGGCATCCAATTTCGGAAGAAAAAACTACAATGTGATGATATTATAAAGAATAGAATAAATGAATAATTGGTCTTCTGTAAGTAACTGGCAAAACTTTCATGAAACATCTTTTGTTGTAACTGGAGATATGGGCTTTTGATAACTACAGTATCCCAATTCTGAAATAGACTTTGTAAACAAACGTATTGCAATTGAAAGTTGATTGGAGTAATGAAGAGTAGCCAGCAATATGGCAGCTCAAATAAGTCAGTAATTTATTGTTTATTCATCAATTTTTGGCTAACTACGATTTGGTGAAACTTTATTTTATTTGAGCAAGCTGAAAAACTAGATATATGTAATGGCCTAGTTTCAGGTACACATTAATTCCTCTAGTCACTTAAAACAAGTCTAAACAGGCAAAGGAATAAAGGGAATATGTTGTCTCAAACCAATTTTCTTTATTCTTTTCATAGCGGATATGCCATTGATTATAATAATGTTATGTTATGTTAAAAGGTTTCTAAAGCGCTCGAATACCCATAGGTGTCTTGGCGCTATTTGAATGGCAGTAAAGTGATGGTAGTTAGGTGATGAGAAATGACTAAACACCTAACCATTAAAAAGCCAAGTTTTTATTAGCTTCCTGAAACCCAGCAATGTTGGTGCTGCCTTGATGTTTATAGGTAGACTGTTCCACAGGGCAGGGGCTTCGGTGGTAAAACAACTGCCTCCCCATTTTAATCTCTTGAACCTGGGGCAGTGCACTGTCAAGGTATTTTTAGAACGAAGTTCTCTATTTGGGACATACCATGAAAGAGATTTTTTAAATAACAAGGACCTACATCGTGCAGGGCTTTGAAAATAAGGCATAATGCCTTGAATTTAATTCGGTTAGATACCGTCAGCCAATGTAGTTCCTTGATAGCCGATGAAACTGGGTGGAATTTGGGCAGGTTGAAAACCAGCCTGGCTGCCGCATTTTGCACACTCTGAAGATTCTTTATATGTTGTTTTTGAAGCTTAGCAAAAAGGCCATTACAGTAGTCCAACAACTGTTTTTCTGGTGGTTAAAGGAATAAAAGAAAGAATCTTTCTGATAATCCTTAGGGTATTAAAACTGGCCGAGACAACCGAGCTGATATGTTTATTAAAACTTAATTGGTCGTCTATTATTACGCCCAGATTTCTAGCTTTTTGTACAGGAATTGGGAGAGCTCCCATCTCTGTTGGCCAACAAGCCGGATTCCAAAAAGAGGGGTTATTGCCAAAGAGTATAACCTCGGTTTTCTCAGCTTTTAGCTTAAGACAGTGCGTTTCCATCCAGCCACTGACTGCTCTCATACAGTTGTAGAACTGAGAGGTAGTTGTTTCTATGTTATTCGAGGCTGCCACCACAATTTGGGTGTCGTCTGCGTAAGACGTAGGGGAAAAACCGAAAGATCTAATCAGAGGGGCTAGTTCTGAAACATAAACATTAAAAAGCAGCGGACTCAATGAAGATCCCTGTGGGACACCACAAGGGAGTAGAAAGGAATCAGAGGAAAAATTCTCTAGCATAACTGAATGGTTTCTGTTAGTCAGAAATGATTGGAGTAAAGCCAAGGCTTTGTCGGCAATGCCCAGTTTACTGAGACGGTTGACAAGGGTGACATGGTCAACCGTATCAAAGGCCGCCGACAAATCCAGAAGAATGAGTGCTGCAAAGCCCCCCTTATCCAGGATGGTTCTTAACTCATCCGTTGTTTTTATTAGAGCTGTCTCAGTACTATGTTTGGCCCTAAAGCCGAACTGAGAAGGATCCAACAGATGGTTATCCTGAATAAACTTTGATAGTTGAATGTTTAACAGTTTTTCCACCAGTTTGGCTGGAAAAGGAAGCCTGGAGATAGGACGGTAATCGGCTGGGTTGTTCGGGTCTAGGTTAGATTTCTTTAAAAGTGGTAGAATTGAAGCCATTTTCCAAAGGTCAGGAAAGATACCTGTGCTGAACATCCCATTAAAGATGTCTGCTAAAGGTGTTGCAATGGGAGCTGAAATTTGTTTTAATACAGAAGGAGGGCATGGGTCAAATGGTGATCCTGACTTAGTAGAATCGATTAACTTTAAAACTTCATCCGAAGTGGTAACTGTAAATTGTTTAAGGTTAGCAAAACAACTAGTATTATCTACATCCAGGGCATTTATGGAACCTTTGCTGGTTGGAAGGTCATTGACGGTGGAAAATTTATTATATATTAGTTCCACTTTGTGACGAAAATGTGAGGCAATTTCTTCACAAAAGGATTGACTGATGTTATTACTTTTCGTCTCAGGGAGTTTAGTCAGTTTGTTTATGACTAAAAAAAGTTCCTTAGCCGAGTTTTTAGAAGCTTCTATTTGCTGGGTGAAATAGAGCATCAAGGGATTTTTTCTGGATTTCAGAGGGTCTCTAAGAAAAATGGTTGGCAGATGATACTGTTGCATTGGGAATACTGCTTAATGGTCTGCAACAATCTATGTTTGCTCTTTCCAAGGAGAACCTTCTTGAAAGTATTGTTTAACAAACAAAGGTGTAAGAAAGGGGATTATTAGTTAAGAAGAAAAAGAGTGAGCAAATTTCTGTCTACTGAGAAGGAAGCTGCCTGTTGTAGTACTGAACTTTCTTCGGGTAGCGTGGCAGAGGTATCCATGGCCTACTCAAAGGAGAAGGTGTAGGCTAGTGACCCAGCATGCAGGCATACAGCAAACAACATCCCAAAAAATCACTGTCCAGTCAGTGCTTTTACTCATAAAACTTTATTACACAACAACAGACTACTCAATACCACTCATTAGTTTGCAAATATCCGCATGATGGCAGGTGGAAATATCCTTGGTGGCTCCCTTCTAACAATTCACATTCCTAGTGAGGCCTGTACCCTATAATTCCAATAACCCCACATCTACTAGAAACAATATAAAGAGATATAGTAATCAAAAGGCAGCCCTACTGGCTTTGTCAGGGTGGCCAAAGCAAACACAAGGAGATGATGGACAGAGCGCTGAAACCTTTCGGACACTCACCCCAAGTCACAGATCTGGGTTGAATTCATCATCGTTCTTTAGCTCACTTCACCACCTCAGTTCAGACCCAGCTATATGCATATCAGTCTTGACCCTGTGCCTCATGGGAACAGTCCAGCTATTGCAATTAGGTAATCACAATTTACAATGCATGAAACTCAAAGTGTTTCAGATTGCTATTCCTAGGGGCTTGCAAATCGCTCTACCTCATTAATATTAATGAGGTAGATCGCAATTTGCGACCCCTAGGAATCGCAAAATTCACGGGGATGGTGGCCTGATGAGGTCAGCAGACCACCGTCCGTGATTGCTTTTAAATAAAGCAATCTTTTTTTTTTTGTAAAGCAGCCCGTTTTCCTTAAAGGAAAATGAGATGCTTTACAAAAAGTAAAATGAAAAGTTTTCTTTTCATTTGTTGAGACCAGGCAGTGGTCCGTGGGACCACTGCCTATTCTTAAAAATGCTTTTACAACCATTCAGAAAGGGGAAGGGGGGACCCCTTCCCATTTGCGAATGGGTTACCATCTACTTGAAGTAGGTGGTAATATGTGAATGCTTTGCGACCGCATTTACGGTCACAAAACATTCATGCATACCATTAGGATTCGGTATTTGGAAGGGACGCCCTAAACACGCCCTTTCCAAATTCCGAATCGCAAACCCATTTTGCGATTTGATAAGAGGTTACCGAATCGCAAATTTGGGTTTGCTGCATCTGAAAAGCATTGTTTGTGTTTGCAAAGGGGACGATTCGCAAAATCGGCCCGTTTGCAAACGCATATGCCCCTAAGTTCCATAGCTTTTGCAGACTCTTGCAGGACACCACTGTGATACCAGAAGTCAGGGGGTTGCCCTCTGATGAGAGTTACACCTCAGCAGGTCCAGTCCTCAGAAGTTCCATGGGGAACCCTTCTCCTCCAGTGTCCATGAGCAAACTGGGACATCTGCTGCCCCTCAGATGGTGTAAGGAGACCAGAACCACTGGCCCTGGAGAGTGGAATCCATAGAAACCCTTCCAAGTGGAGTCGAGGGTGCTCGGGGTCTGGTTGTATTTAAGAACCTGCAAATTTCATCTTCTCTTCATCTCTCTCCCCCTGTGTAAGGTTTTTAAGTAAGGGTTCAAAGTTCTAGTATATAGGCACCTGTAGCCAAATAATGGGATGCAACATCATCATCATCCACCTCTTTTCCACCACTCCTTGCTTCAAAAGCTGTATACCGATGGCTTGAACTCACAATCAAGAGTTTACTTCGAAGCAAACGTTCAAATACAAGGTGTTTTGGGAGTACACGCCCCTCCGTCCATGTGCATTTTAATGGGGTTAATCTCATAGGACCATTGTGGTTTCGCTGCCTATCTGTGGGGCTAATCTGGGTTTTTCCTGTTTGGCCTTTGTCCGGCTGGTTGCACCACCCCACCTGTGATCTTTCAATCAGTAGCTTCAGGCCTAGGTCTCAGGACCTGCCTGATCACATATTTCTGATTCGGGGGACACAAAGACTTCACCTGCAGCATCCCTGAATTCCACTGCTGGGAGTTATGACCTGCCTTGTGGTGCCAAACCCAGTTTTGGGCCCATGGAGGTTTGTTCCTGCTGCAAATAATTATCAAGAACTGAAGAAACCTGCAAAATCAACGCTCTGCCCTTCTTCTGGCTGAATTTTCCCATGCAGCACTGCCGTGCAGGAGAAATTCCCAACGCAAAGCCCCGTGCGGTTAAAGATATCCACCCAGCGCCTGCCAGCAGCCCGAAGAATCGCTGCACGCAGAATCCTACGCACCACCACCCTGACTCCGATGCAGGCCCTGATGTGCAGAGAAAAGAAATTACGCATTGTGGGACCACGTCTGTACAAACCGATGCATCGCTTGTTTGCCATTGCCGCATCGACCTCCAGCACATCTGGATTTCCACGCATCGTTCCTGTCAGCCAGTTTTCCAGTACAGCACCAGCAGACTAGAACCATCTTGGAATCGACGCATCACTTCCCCCTACAGTCCAGATTCGACGCATCTCTTGCATGCAGCACAACTGTTGCATTGCCTCCCCAAGGACTCTGGAACTGATGCATCGCTTTGGTTTCCAACACTTCCCTTCTCTACAACTGTTTTGCCTAGTGGATTTTGACGCATTTGAGGTACTTTGTGTAGAAATCACACATCCACAGATTTCTTTGGACAGAATTACTTGAAACCTTTTAAAAGTTATATTTTGATTTGTGTATGTTGGATTTTTATAATGTTGGTGGTGTTTGGTTTAGAGAAAGATACGTGCTATGTACAAATACTTTTCACATTGCCTCTGAATGCCTCTGAGATAAGCTTGACTACTTGTGCCAAGCTATAATCCCCTTAACCTGAGTAGAAGGAAGGGTCCCTACTTGGACAGGGTCCAAGCCACTGCCAGCTACAGACCCCAATTTCTAACATTGTTGGCAGCGGTGGGATTGGGAATTGTGTTTGTACTTTGCCATACAGTGATCAGTCTGCACTACTACTGAGTTCAGACCATTACGCGACCACATTGTGTTGTGTGATTTTGTTTGTCCCATTAGAAGCTTCAATCGGAAGGAGGAGCTGCAAAATGCCTTGAGTGTCTGGTGGGTAGTCAGTGAACCTGAGGAGGAAGAGAATGGAAATGTGGATCTGGATGTACAGAACCAGCAATGGTGTTTTGGAGCTTAAGATCTGCTGGTGGGGGGAGTGCCCCCCAGGCCAGGTAGTAGTGTGTCTTCTAGAAATTTGTCCCCAGAGGAGCTGGAGGACAGGCGACAAGAGAGCACATGAGGGAGCTTGAGCGGCTCAAATTTGAGAGCAAAAAGTTTGAAATGGAGACAAACAGCAGGAGAAAGAGAAAGAGAGGTCCCTGGCTCTGGCAAAGAAAAAAACTATTTTTGGCTCATGAGTTGAGGTTGAAGGAGCTGGACATCAAGGCCAAGCAGGCAGAGACCAGCTCAAATGGTGGCAGCATGCAGTCAGTGCAGTCTCGGGGAAGTGTGCACTTTCCAAAGATTTTGACAGAAGATTTTACTAACGGGGATTACATATATATAAGTTTGGTTTACAGAATATGAGGCAGCCTAAAGTTCCCATAGTCTGGGAGGACGCTTACCATGCGGGGGAAGCCTCGGAACCTACGGGGGAGCAGGTGGCCAAACTGAGAGACCTACCTGACCTGACCCATTTTCAGCAGGAAAGGGGTCCCACCAGGGAGGAGTTTTGCAAGGAGCAGATGGAATGCCCTACTCTTGTAGGTTTGCAGCAGCAGGCTGCAAACCAGGTAGCTGGTGATCAGTCTGGATCACATTGGATCTACTGGGAGAACAGCCTCCTGTACAGTGAGTCTAATGCTCCAGAGCCTTCCTACAGGGTCTGGCTCATAATGGGAATTTGGCAAGACATTTGGGGCAGGACAAGACCTTTGTCAGGCTTGTCACCCACTTAATTTGGACCCAAATGCAGAGGCACTCTGATGCACATTGTAGATCTTGCCAAACTTAGGCAAGTGGTAAGAGTGGGAGGAAAGCTAATGTTCCTCTCCAACCTTTTCCTGTGGTGAACACCCCTTTTGAGCAAGTGGGAATTGTGAGGCCCCTGGATCCCAAGACAGCCTGATGCAACAGGGACATCCTGGTCTTGGTGAACCATGCCACCCGGTACCCGGAGGTTATCCCTCTCAGAACAGCGATGGCCCATGTGGTGAGCTGGGCATTGATGGGGATCTGACGTCTCTGGGGGAAGAGTGTGGTGTAACCTAGAGGTTCACCACTCCTTACCACCCCCAAGGTAATGGGTTGTTTGAGATATTCAACTGAACCCTAAATGCTTGATTAAGGGTCTTGCAGAACCCATAAGGCGTAAGTGTGATGTCCTCTTGCCAGGCCTTCTCTTTGCTAACAGGGAGGTACCACAGAAATCCTTAGGATTCGGCCCCTTTGAATTGCTGTATGGGCATCCTGTAAGAGGACCTTTTAGTCTGGTGAAAGATGGATGGGAAAAAGCTCCCGGTAAACCTCCCCAGGATGCATTTAGCTATATGCTGCCCTTCAGAAACCAGACTGCTCACTTCAGGAAGCTCGCTCAGGAAAACCTGGAACCAAGCCAGGAAGAGATGAAACGCTGGTATGACCAGAATGCCACTCTGGTTGAGTTTCAGTCTGGCCAGAAAGTGTGGGTCATGGCACCAATAGAGCCTTGTGCTCTTCAGGACAAGTTTACTGGGCCCTTTAAGGTAGTGGAGCGTAAGAGTGATGTCACCTATCTGGTACACTTGCAGACTCCAAGGAACCCTTTGCGTGTCCTACATATGAACCACCTGAAACCTCACTTTGAGAGGTCTGAAGTGGACATGCTCTTGGCATCAGATGATGGGGTAGAAGAGGAGATTGAATGTCTTCCTGACCTCCTGTCTGCAAAGGAGCATCATGGATCAGTGGAAGGTGTGAACCTCTCCCCTGCACTGACCTCAGATCAACAGAGTGACTCTCACCAGCTGTTGGAACAGTTTGCCACTCACTTTTCCCTGACCCCAGGTGTCACCCATTGATGTACCCATGATCTGGACACTGGGGACAGTCCTTCTGTAAAGCATAACATTTACAGATTGACTGACAGGGTCAAAACCAGCATCAACGAAGATGTTTCTAATATGTTGGCGTTAGGGGTGATAGAGCCCTTCAATGTTCCTTGGGCCAGCCCAGGCTCTTAATCCCAAAGGCTGCTGCACCCAGTGCCACACCTGAACTTCGGTTCTGAGTGGACTACCGTGGGCTCAATCCTGTCACCAGGACTGATGCGCACCCCACCCCCAGAGCTGATGAGTTCATAGATCGGCTGGGAGCTGCCAAGTTCCTTAGTACGTTTGACTTAATGTCTAGGTACTGGCAGATTGCCCTGACTGATGAGGCCAAGCAGAGGCCTGTGTTATCAGTGCCAGAGGGCACTACCAGTTGCGGGTGATGCCCTTTGGGTTGAAGAATGCCCCTGTCACCTTTCAGAGGTTGGTTAACCAGGTGTTGGCTGGACTGCAGGATTTCAGTGCTGCCTATCTGGATGACGTTGCAGTGTTCAGTTACAGCTGGGAAGAACACTTGCACCACCTCTGGGAAGTGTTAAAGGCTCTGCATAAGGCAGGTCTTACTATCAAGGCCAGTAAGTGCCAAATAGGGCAAGGGTCTGTGTTTTACTCGGGTACCAGGTAGGAAGCAACCAGGTTGCGCCGCTGCAAACTAACATTGACACCATTCTGGCTTGGGAGCCCCTCAAGACCCAGACTGAGGTGAGGGCCTTTTTATGTGTTACCGGGTATTACAGGAGATTTGTCAAGGGATATGGCACCATTGTGGGCCCCTTGACTCAGCTGACTTCCACGAAGCAGCCAAGGAAAGTGATCTGGACTGATACCTGTGAGACTGATTTGTATGCGCTGAAATCTGCCATGTGCACAGCACCCGGGCTCAAGGCACCCAACTTCTCCCAAGAATTTGTTGTGCAGACAGATGCTTCAGAGCATGGTGTGGGAGATGTACAGTCAAAAATGAACAATGAGGGCCTGTACCAACCTGTAGCCTTCATTAGCAGGAGGCTACTTCCCAGGGAACAGAGGTGAAGTGTAATTGAACAACAAGCTTTTGCTGTGGTCTGGGCTCTGAAGAAGCTGAGGCGCCTAACTTGTTGGGACTCACTTCTGGGTTCAGACCGACCACAGGCCTCTCAGATGGTTGATACAGATGAGGGTTGAGAAACCAAAACTGTTGAGGTGGTCCATTTCCCTACAGGGGATGAACTTTAAAGTGGAACACACCCTGGTACAGAACACACCAATGCTGATGGTCTGACCAGATTCTTTCACCTTAGTGATGAAAACTCCCAGGAGGGTGGATAGTTCTCCCAACTTTTCAGCTGGAGGGGAAACATGTTAGACCTGGCATCCTTGACATGGTTTCTCCTGTGTTTTCTGCTCTACCTCCTGTATATTTTTGTCTCTGTGCTGGATTTCGTTTTTGCTGGTTTAGGTACTCTGGGCACTTTGCCACTGCTGATCAGTGCCAAAGTGCAAGTGCCCCCTATTTAAATTGTAATTCTGATTGGTTATCCATGATTGACATATTTGATTTACTGGTAAGTTCCTAGTATAGTGCACTGTGAGTGCCCAGGGCCTGTAAATCAAATGCTACTACCGGGCCTGCAGCACTGACAGTGCCTCCCACAGGAGTAGCCCTACAAGCATGTCTGAGGCCTGCCACTTCATTATCTGTGAGCGCAGTTTTTAACTGCCATGTCCACCTGCCAAGTGCACCCACTACCCAGGCCCTAACCTTCTCTTTTTTTAAATTTAAGTCGCCCCTGAGGTAGGCCCATGGTACCCCGATGGGCAGGGTGCAGTATATGCGAAAGGTAGAACATGTATTGGGGTGTTTTACATGTACTGATAGTGAAATACTGTGTATTTAATTTTTCACAATTGCAAAGACTAACTCTCCTATAAGCTATCATTGGAGCTGCTTTGTAACATTTTACAAATGTCCCAACTTTCAATTGGGAACAGCTAGAGATTTGGAGTTTACGCTCTCCATTCAGAATTTAACAATACACCTTTTAGTAAAGGTAATTTTATAACTGTGTGTTTGGAAATGCCACATTTTGAAAGTGGGCATTTCACTTGTTTAACCATCCTGTTGGCCTCTGCCTGCTTGTGGAGTCACTGTCTGGTTTTAGACTGACGAGGCCTGTTTGTACATTCACTCCAGACACTTACACAAAGGGAGCTGAAGTGTGCCTTGCTTATGCTGATGAGCCATCCTGCGCCATTGTGGTGGGAGGAGTTGTCATTAGCACCTGAATAGGCTTTGGTTGCCCTGCACAATGTCTCCACCCCCTGTAGTGTGGCTGGACCAGGGAGGACAGAACTGGTTTTACTGAGCAAGAGAGACTTTCTCAACAAAGACTTCAAAGGCAAAAACGGGTATAAGTATTAGACCTAAAACCCCAGAACTTTAGATTACTTTTGGACTAAGAGGACCCTGCCAAGAAGAACAGCTGAAGAGCTGCCAAGAGAAGTACTGCCCCTTTGCTGTGTGTTGCTTTGCTGGGTTTGCCTGCAGTTGCTGCTTCTGTCTGTGAGCAGTGGAAAGGACCAAACTTTTGCCCTGCTGTGGTACCCTATTTAAGAAGATTCTCCAAGGGCTTTATTTCAAGAACTGAAGAAACCTGCAAAATCAATGCTTTACCCTTCTTGCGGCTAAATTTCCTGGCGCAGCATGCAGTGCAGGAGAAATTCCCGACACACAGCCCCAGGCGGCTGAAGAGATCCACCAAGTGTCTGCCAGCTGCCGTATGAATCTCTGCACGTTGAGTCCCGCGCACCGGTCTCCAATGTCTGAGACCACCGCCCTGACTCCAACGCAGGCTCTTATGTGTGGTTAAAAGAAATGATACATTGTTGGACCGTGGCTGAAGAAATTGACACAGCGTCTGTTTGCTACTGCTCCATCAATCTCCAGTGCATCCGGATTTCCAGGCATCACACCTGTGCAGCCAGTTTTCCGATGCATCACCTGCAGACCAGCACCATATTGGATTCAACGCATCACTTCACCCTACAGTCCGGATTCAACGCATCACTTCTCCTGCATGCAGCAGGTCTATCGCATCACCTCCCCGAGGACTCAGGAGCCGATGCATCGCTGTGTTTTCCGACACTTCCCTTCTCTGCGGCTGTTTTTCCTAGTGGATTTTGACGCATTTGAGGTGCTTTGTGTAGAAATCATGCATCCATAGATTTCAATGGTAGAATTGCCAGGAACCTTTTAAAAGTCATATTTGAATTGTGTATGTTGGATTTTTGTCGTTTCGGTCTTGTTTGATTTAGATAAAGATACTTTATTTTTCTAAACTGACATGGTGGCCATTTGTAGTGTTTTCACTGTGTTACTGTGTGTGATATGTAGAAATACTTTACACATTGCCTCTGAGATAAGCTTGACTGCTTGTGCCAAGCTATCCATGGGGTGAGCAGGGATTATTTTAGGTGTGTAATCCCCTTATCCTGAGTAGAAGGAAGGGTCTCTACTTGGACAGGGTCCAAGCCACTGCCACCTCCAGACCCCCATGTGTGCATGCCATTTTCGGCAATACTGCTAAGTTTTTTTTACCTCTGTGGGAAATCTAGTTTGCATGTGTTTTAGCGGTGATTGCATGATAGCTGGTAACATTTTAAGGAACTGATACGCTCTAGCTTCTCAGGATTAATTAATTTTATTCTACTCTGATCATTGGGGAAATAAATACACAGGGATTACTGGTTTCAACTACTTCTATGAGCTCAACATTATTTACACAGCTTCACAAGGATAGACATTAAACACCCCAGCAAAAAATGCATATGAAGGATCACAACCTGAAAGAAAGTGCAATGGTTAAGTCAAAGCGTGTAAATATAGATATGGAAAAAACTACTGTACGAATTAGAGGCTCTTTCATAAGCATATTAAGTCATGAACAAAACACAAGACTCAGGAAAAGAAGTGCAACTGCAACAATTTATCATCACCAGAACATCAAAAATGCGTCAATTGATAACAAAAATGAAGACAGAGAGAGAAGAGAAAAAACTGACAGAGAAAAAATGATGACTTTGTAAAAAAATACCATAGCCTGCTCCTTAGCACATGCTACCCAATGACGAGGGGAGGCTTTGCGCTGTACATGGGACCAAGTGAGCCTGATAATTTGTCAATATCAGCTCTGAGACAAAGATAACAACAATTTTCAAGGACATATAACAACTACAGGCCCTCCTTGGCCAAGCACAAGCTACACCTACTCTCCAAAGTCCAAATTTTCCCTATTGTCCAAATTACACCCTATATCACACCCAGACATCATGCGTACCATCTGTGTCATGCCCAGTGGGCCAAGCAAATAACACCTCTTACTTCTTTCAGATACCAACAGTGTTAAGAAACCGATAGCACTGAGAAAACCCTATTAGACAAAAAATAAGATCAAAGTGCTGGCCCAATATCAATCCCTGGGCCTATGCATACCATTTGTATCACGCTCAGCGGTCCAAGCGGTGAGGCCTCACCCTTGTATCACACCCAGGGGACAAGCATACCATCTGTATCATGCCCAGTGGTCCAAGCGGTGACCCTGTAGAACACCCAGGGTCAAGCGTACCATCTGTATCATGCCACGCAGTCCAATCGGTGACCATGTATCACACCCAGGGCCAAGCGTATCATCTGTATCACACCCAACGGTCCAAGCCGCAACCAATTTTCACCTTTCCTGGCCTGCTGACCATCGAAGAAGGGTAACCTCTGTGGGATCGCCTCCGAGGTTGCCTTGCGACTGCTCAGTTTGGGCACATGAAGTGGCAATGTTTCAGATTTCTGTCAGTAGCAGGGCACTCGGGTTACATTTTTGCACTTCTTCCTAGTTTCCATATGCCAAATGCTGGGGATTAAGGATCAGATGTAGTCTCTTACCCAACTGACGACAGCTTCAGGACAGACCTCCGCCCCTCAGATTCAGCAGAGTTTTCCATAGGATAAGAGAGGAACAAATCTATAGAGCACACTAAATCCTGCAGGTGCCAAAGCGCTGTAGCAGGACAGATGAACACGAGCAGAGCAGCCAACAATCAATGATTCCAAGATGAAAAGAGCCAGGCTTTCTGATGTTTTTTGAAGGAAATTAAAGAATCTGCTTCAGAAATGTAATTGCAGCGTCTGCTCACCCTCCTTGGTACGCTTATGTGAATCCATCAGAGCTGGGTCCTTTCCTTCAGCTGCAGTCTGGTTAGAAGCACCAATCTCTCCTATCTGGCTCGTCAAAATGTTGCTCAAATATGAATTTACCTATGAAAAAAAAGGAAAGAGGCATTTGAACAAACAGAAACAGTTGGTTTAATTAAACACTGCGGCCGGGAGTGCAGCATACAGAAGCGAGTCTAAGGACTGACTCAAAGTACAATCTTTTTGAATGCCTTTTTATACATTTCTTGAAGCATCATTAAACAATTCACAGATCCTGTTTCGGGAATGGAATGTGGGTCTTGTCATGAAGCCATAAATTACTCCAACCTGATGACAAATGCAGGTGGGTCTCGGCCTTGCGTGGGCACAATGAGGGTCAGTGGGTAATGTGTCCAGATGTCTGGCATAGAGGAGCGTGTGATCACTGTGAGTGTAGTGTGTCCTGTGTCCTGATTGGCTGAGTGTTCCTAACTTCATGTGGCATCTAGCTTATGGTGTTTTGGGAACGCGCACCCCTCCGGCCATGTGTGTTTTATTGGGGCCAATCTTCTAGGACCATTGTGGTGTCGCTGTTTATCTGTGGGACTAATCTGGGTTTTTCCAGTTCGCATGTTTGTCCTGCTGGTTATGTGCCACACCAATGGTGATCTGTCAATCAGTAGCCTCAGGCCTAGGTTGCAGGGCCTTCCTGATCAGGTATTTCTGACTCAGGGTTGATGGAGGGGTCATATCAGGTGATTTCAACAACAGTGATTCGATTTCTTTTTTGTACATACATGTATTATTGCGTACATCGACATCAATATTAACATTAGGAAAGAATTGGGCCACTGGAATGCAGACCACATCGGAAACTGTGACGGAAGTCTAAAACATTCATTGTGGATTGGCTGATTAGGTGTGGAAATTCTGATTGGCTATTGGGAGGTATTTACAGGGATTGCAAAATGCCATTCTTACATGCCGGTTATCGGTGAAGGAGTGGACGTGCTAGGATGTTGATGTTGATACAGTAAGGAGAAGGGGCCATGAAAGAAGACAAGTTTGTGGGTGTCTTATATTAAAGAGGACTGAGAGGAGACATACTTTCTTAAATAAATTAAGAAGGGATGAGATGAGATTCATTTTCTACCCATCACAATGTATAGAATGTTGATTTAAATTATGTATGGTGGACAACAGTTAGATAACAGGGGGCTATTTGGAAAGCATGTACCTGTTTATAAAATTGAAAATTGAATCTTATAACTTCCTATTTTCTCCCTCCATTTATACTGGAGTTCTCAATGTCACTGACCAAAAAAGATCCGCAATATTAAAACTACCCATCTATCCTGCAGGCAGAAAAATCGTATATGGTGATACTAATATTGACGATATATTTTCTATAAGTACTTTGTAAAATCATTTTGATAAATTAAATGCTGAAAGAAAAGAAAGAATAAAATGAATTGGTCATGTTTCTTTATTAGAAAATGTAGGACTGGGGCATAAGAAATAAATATTGCAACATGTTGGATTTTCGTGAACTTGTTAATTTACAATGGGTCAGCGTTTTTGCTAGATGGGGTCAGAAGCTTAAAATGATTGTAATGTGACATGTATAGACATAAATAGAGGGAGTCTTAATTGCAAATGCAGAATTGTAAATATGCTTTTAAAAATAGTTTTTGTATTTGTTTGCTTCATAGCCCTGATGAAGTCCTTGTTTAAGGGTGAAACACAGTGTCTGGGCTGGGTGTTCCTATTTTGTGAGGAAAAAAAGATATATGAAGACTGACCTCTATGTATGCTCATGTGTTTATGAATGAATGGAAGAATTTCCTGACCCATCTGGATGAACTTTGCTATGATTGTACTGTATTATTGTTCTTAATATGGATATTAATAGAACGCCCCAGGGATTATTTCGGTACGGCTCCCTATTGCAATTTTTCACCTACCAAAAGTAGCCGCCTCTCTTTGTAATATAGCTTTGCAATACAATTCACTCTTTTTGCTGAATCTTTTGTGATACCATGGGAAAGGGTTGTCACCTTTTGTAAATTGTGATGTATCTTGTTGAATGCATATGCTTCTTTGGTATTGTAATAAGTGTCCCTCTTTTATATTATTTCACAGTGAGTTGCTCTGTGAGTTGCGACTTAAACTTATATACAGCTGACGCTCCAGATTATTGGCCTTAGTATTCATTTATATTTTGTAGGAAAGGATGAAATACCGCTCTTTTAATTTGTATTTCATTCATATTCCCGACCCAACTCTAAAGTTACTTATAGTTGATGTATATAATTGAGTTTCTAGTTAGCTTGGGTAGATTCATCATTACCTTAATACATTTTTGATATCAAGATTAACATTGTCTATAAATTACTATGAGCAACCGATCCTTCATGGAGACTTCAATAGTTTCCTCAATAACTTGTTTTAAATACTTCAGTTGGGGATAGCATTGTCACAAACCAATATTGTATATTTTGATTGTTAATAAATTTACTGTTATTGTGTTTGGCTTCATTTAAGCTCCTTCACCATTCTAAATAATCGTTTGTAGACTGATTCTTGCTGTCAATCACACTTTGTGTCACTTCTGTTATGTCACTTTTGATTGTCAACTTATGTTTGCAAAGTTTTATTGTGCTACTCACTATGGGTTAACATTGATTTTAGTATAAGGCTTTGACATCTAGTGTCTGTATAATAGATTTGATCAATTTAGTCCAATTTAATTAGGTATTCCAAATATATTCTAAACTCAGATGTTACCTGTGGCTAACTGTTAGACCTGGCACCATTGGCGTGGGTCTCCCTTCCATTTTTCGCTGTTGTCTCCTCTGTTTTACTGGTGTTAGATGCTCTGGGCGCTGTGCCACTGCCATTCAGTGTCACAGCGCGAATGCTCCCTGTATAAATATGTCTATGTGAATTGGTATATCCCTGATTGGCTTATTTGGTTTACCTGTTAGTCCCTAGTAGTGTGGCCTATGTGTGCCCAGGGCTGGTAAACCAAATGCTGCTGGTGGGCCTGCAGCACTGATGTGTGCCACCCACAGAAGCAGCTTGTAAAGTGTGTCTCAGACCTGCCACTGCAGTGTCTGTGTGCAGTCCAGAACTGCCATCTTGGCTGTGAAGTGCACTCACTTCCCAGCCCCTGAACCTTCCCTTAGCATCCTGTAAGTCACCCCTATGGTAGGGTGCCTTGTATGTGTAAGGCAGGACATGCCTTGGTGTGTGTAGCATGTCCTGGTAGTGAATTATGCACCATTTCGTTTTTCACTACTGTAAGGCTACCTGTTCCTCATAGGCTTGAATGAGCAGTTTGACTATTACATGCTATAGTCCTAACTGACCCCAGGAACATGGTAGAAAAACGAATTTAGTATGCCTGAGCTCAGAATATTAAAATACACCTTTTAGTGAAGTTTATTTTTATATTCTGTGTTTGAAAATACCACTTTTAGAAAGTAGGTATTTTCTTGCCTAAACCTTCCAGTGTGCTCTGCCGTTATGTGTATTGGCTGTCTGGTTTTAGAGGGGCAGGACAGGCTGAGTCAGACCTGGGTGGAATAAGAGATCTGCATTTAGAGTGTGGGGAGGGGTGGCTCTTTGATCTGAATAGGGCTGTGCCTGGCAAGGTGAATGCTGGCTCCACCTCCCACAGTGTGTCTGCTAGCAGACCCCCTCTTTCTGAAAGAAAGGATGCAGCCTGGTAAACAAAGTGCTCCAGGCTTGAGCAGAACTGGTTCTGGCTAGGTTCAGGGACTGGTAGCTTCAAGGATCAAAGGTTTTTGGGGTATAAATATCTGTGCTCAAACCCCTACTTTTGTATTGCTTTTGGATCTGGAGAGGAAGCTCTGTCCGTGCCACTGGAGGAATCTGCAGGAAGTGACTGTCCCTGTGCTGTGTGTTGTTTCTTGCACTGGCCTGCAGCAGTGACCACTGGACCTTGAAGAAGAGGAAAAGGAACTCTTGAGAGAACTTTTATTTTTGTACAGCAATCACCCAAGGGCTAGGAAAAGAGCTAGCCTCCTGCTGGAGTCTCAGGCACATCAGACTCCACCACCGACCTCCTGCTTCCTCCCTGCGAGGACTGCTATCTGCTGAGGAGGCTCCTGTGAGTTCCAGGGCCTCTAGTCTGCATCAGAGAAAAGAGGGTAAGAAATCGGCGCTAACGCATCTTTGCGGGCCGCTGCAGTCGAGAGCGCTGGGAAAATCATCGCGCTACTGCCGCCGAGGGCCCGCAACCCGAAACCATCGCTGGCGCCCCTTTGCGAGCCGCTGCAGCCGAGATGCGCTGGAAAGATCATCGCGCTGCTGTCGCCGCGCACTCGCAACCCTGAAAGAAATCATCGCTTCGAGACATCGCAGTGCGGACGCCGTGCGTTCGCCACTTTGATCGCATCGTACAGAATTTCGTCGCTCCCTCGCGGAGCGTCTTGTCTTCGCATCGCAACACGATCGCACAGCGCAACAGGATCACCGCATCGACTTCTCCCACGCGGCAAGAAAGTCATCGCATCGGCGGTCCAGCGTGCAGAAGTTTGTCGCATCGTCTCCGCACGCATCCCGCAGATCGGCGCATCATCCTCCCTTGCGGCAAGGATTTCAACGCATCGCCGGCCTCGCGTGCCGAGAATCATCGCTACAGCTTATTTGCGACACTTTGTTGGTTTTGCTACTAAACCCAGGTACTTTGTGAAAGAAAGGGTCGCAGAGACCACTGCTTTGAACTTGAACCTTATTTTTGCAACCTTTGAACTATTTTTGACAGCCCTTCAACAGCTATCCTATTTTTGACAGTATTGTGGCTTTTACAGTTATTGGTCTTGTGATAAATCTGCCTTTATATAAAGATACTTATTTTTATAATAACTACTTGTGTGGTGTCCCTTTGTAGTGTTCCTCATTGTGTTACTGTGTATGATCATAAATGCTTCACACCCTGCCTCTGAGATAAGCCTACCTGCTCGTGCTACGTTACCACAGGGTTGAGCAGGGGTATTAAAGAGGGTAGCCCTCTCACTCTGACTTAGGAAGAAGGGTCCCTACTTGGACAGTGGCCAGCCATTGCCAACTAGAGACCCCCATTTCTAACATTGGTGGTCAGCGGTGAGGATCTGGACTTGCATTTATGATCGCATACAGTAATTATAGTGTACACTACTAGTGAGTGCAGACCATAACGTACCGCATACATTTTTTGGGGAGAATTTTTTTTGCTCCTATATTGTGATTGATATTGCCGGTGATTTTTCACCCAAGCACATTTCTGAGAGTTTTGGGATCCTATATTGTGATTGATATTGCCGGTGATTTTTCACCGCGCCCAATTATTGAAAGTTTTTGATCCCCTATTGTGATTGATATTGCTGGTGATTTTTCACCCACGCACATTTCTGAGAGTTTTGGGATCCTATATTGTGATTGATATTGCTGGTGATTTTCACCGCGCCCATTTATTGAAAGTTTTGATCCCCTATTGTGATTGATATTGCTGGTGATTTTCACCCACGCACATTTCTGAGAGTTTTAGGATCCTATATTGTGATTGATATTGCCGGTGATTTTTCACCCGCTTACATTTTTGAGAAGTTTTCTTCTGTCCTTTATTGATATTGCCAGTTATTTCTACAATGGGCAAGCCCAGATCCAATGCCTCAGAAGATCTCTCCTGGGAAGAAGAGAAAATAGAAACCTACAATGCCAAGCAGCTCAAATATTTTTGCAAGCAATTCACAGTCCCTATCACAGGTCTCACTAGGAGGGAGGAGTATTACAAGGCGCTGAAGGCCTGGCTAGAAGCCAGGGATGCCCCTAAGGATCTAGGAGAGCTTGTGGAGGGAGGAGAGCAGCAGGGCGATGTAGTAGACTTAGTAGGAGACCCAGCCCTTTCCAACCCGGGCTCTAGTGTGTCCGCTAAGGGTCTGTCCCCAGAAGAGCTGGAGGACAGGGAGAGAGATAGGCGGCATAATATGGAGATGGCTAAGCTTAAAATGGATGGTCACCGGGACCTAGAGAACAAGAAGTTAGAAATTGAGATTATGAGGATGAAGCTTGAGCATGAGAGAGTATTGAGGGAGTTGGAGATTAAAGCTAAGAGCATGGAAATCTCCCCCTCTGGTGGCAGCGTACCTGTAGTGCACCCTGAGAGTAGGGTGTATATACCCAAGGAGGTTATTAAAGATTTCCACAAAAGTGAAGATATTGGGCAATGGTTTGCCGCTTATGAAGTAGCCATGGTGTCCCACCGGGTCCATGAGAAGGATTGGGGAGCGGGGTTGTGGGGACGCTTTGTGAGTGAGGGAGGGATACCTTGTTGGACCTGCCCCCAGAAAGTAGGATGGTTTATGCCCACATGAAGGAAGCGTTGGTGACCCGCTATGGTTTGACCCCTGAGATGTATAGACAGAGGTTTAGGGTCTGTAAGAAGCTAGAGGGTACCACGTGGGTTGAATATGTGTCCTTTTTTGCAGAGCCATGGAACGCTGGGTAAGAGGTAGCAAAGTAGAAACTTTTGCACAGTTTTATGATTTGATTGCATGGGAGCATTTATCTAGTAATTGTTTTCCTGAGCTACGCCAGCACCTAATTGATTGCAAGCTGACTAACCCTAGAAAGCTTGCTGAGGAAGCGGACCGCTGGGTGAGCACCCAGGTCCGCAAGGGTCCAGTGGGAGACGTCGCCAAAGGTGGGCAGGGTCCCCAGCAGAGGAGTGGGGGGACAAGGGTCAATAGAGGGAGTTCCACCGAGGGCCCCAAAGTAATCCCCCAGGGAACCAAGCAGTGGTGTCCCAGCCCCCAAGAAAGGAGGACCGGGCCCCCAACAGGTAGGCCTGTTCCCAGGGGGCCCCCACGTGTTACAACTGTGGTCAAGTGGGCCACAGATATTTTGATCCCCAGTGCCCCCAAAGGGGGCCAGTGCACCCCCGTGCACCACCCCGCCAGATTGCTAGTGTAGCCCTGGGAGAGGAGGAGATGGGTGCCCAAGAGGGGTGGGATCCCGTAGAATTGACCCTTGTCTCATTAGGGGACTTTGAGATGGTCCCCAAGCCTGCACTGCCTGCTAACACTAAAAAATACAGGCAGTGGGTGACCATCAATGGCCATAGGGTGGAGGCTCTAAGAGACACAGGGGCCAGTGTAACTGCTGTCAGCTCCCGGTTGGTGTCCAAAGAGCAGGTTGTCCCCCATGCATTCTACCCAGTAGTGTCCGCCGACAACTCAGAGAGCCAATGTGAGGTGGCTCAGGTTCCCTTTGAGTGGGGGGTCTCAGGAACTCTTCAGGTAGCTGTGAGGCCCGCCATGCCTGTAGACTGTCTGCTGGGCAATGATTTAGAGGACTCCCCGTGGGCTACGGTGGAGAGGAAGGCTCACTTAGAGATGTTGGGTCTGCCTGAGTGGGCGTGTGCTACCACTCAGTCCATGGCAGCCAAGGAGGGTGTTGAAAAGGATCTGGAGCCTGAGAGTAGTGCCCAGATCCCTGCCTTAGAGAGAAGGGGCAGGGGGCGCGGGAAGCCGGCCCCCTTGGTTCCCACGGCCCAGGAAGGAGCAGACCCTGAGGGGGATGCCCTGGAGCCTACCGGGGAGCAGATCACCGAACTGGGGGACCTGCCTGAGCTGACCCATTGGCAGCAGGAAGGGGGACCCACCAGGGAGGAATTTTGTGAGCAGCAGAGAGTTTGCCCCTCTCTTGAGGGTATGCGGCGACAGGCTGCAGCCCAGGCAGAAGGTGACATGTCTGGTTCACATCTGATTTATTGGGAGAACAGTCTCCTGTATAGTGAGCCTAATGTTGCTGAGCCAGGGTCAGCCCGTGTGCTGGTGGTACCCGAGTGCTTCAGAACCTTCCTACTGGGGTTGGCTCATGACATTCCATTGGCAGGACATCTGGGGCAGACCAAGACCTTTGAGAGGCTGGCTGCCCACTTTTATTGGCCCCAGATGCACAAGAGTTCAGACTCTCATTGCAGGACCTGTGAGACTTGCCAGGCAAGTGGGAAGAGTGGGGGAAGATCAAGGCCCCACTCCAGCCCTTTCCAGTTGTGAGTACCCCATTCGAGCGAGTGGGCATTGACATTGTGGGGCCTCTGGACCCCAAGACAGCCATGGGCAACAGGTTCATCCTGGTCTTGGTGGACCATGCCACCCGGTACCCTGAAGCCATCCCGCTCAGGACAGTGACGGCCCCCGTGGTGGGACGTGCACTGATGGGGATTTTCTCCCGTGTGGGACTCCCCAGAGAGGTGGTGTCTGACAGGGGGACCAACTTCATCTCCCAGTACATGAAGTCTCTGTGGAAGGAGTGTGGGGTAACGTATAAGTTCACCACTCCTTACCACCCCAAGGTAATGGTCTGGTTGAAAGGTTCAACCGGACCTTGAAGAGCATGATCATGGGCCTAGAAGAGCCCCTGAGGCGTAAGTGGGACGTCCTCTTGCCATGCCTGTTGTTTGCCTACCGGGAGGTGCCACAGAAGTCCTTAGGGTTCAGTCCCTTTGAACTCCTCTATGGCCACCCGGTTAGAGGACCTCTGAGTCTGGTCAAGGAAGGCTGGGAGCAATCTCCCAGGAAACCTCCCAAGATGTATTTAGCTACATGTTGGCCTTCAGGAACCAGACTCGGCGTTTCAGAAAAATTGCTGAGGCAAATCTGGAAGCCAGCCAAGAAGAAATGAAACGTTGGCACGACCAGAATGCCACTCTGGTCGAATTTCAACCTGGTCAGAAGGTTTGGGTACTGGCCCCAGTGGAGCCTTGTGCGCTCCAAGATAAGTGGACCGGTCCCTTTGAGGTGGTGGAGCGCAAAAGTCCAGTTACCTACTTGGTGGACTTTCAGTCTCCCAGGAACCCCTTGCGGGTCCTGCATGTGAACCGCCTAAAGCCCCACTTTGAGAGGTCTGAAGTGGGCATGCTTCTTGCCACAGATGATGGGGTTGAGGAGGAGAGTGAGCCTCTCCCTGACCTCCTGTGTGCAGAAGAGAAGGATGGGTCAGTGGAGGGTGTGATCCTCTCCACCACACTGACCCCTGAGCAGCAGAGAGATTGTCACCACCTGTTGGGGCAATTTTCTGATTTGTTCTCCCTGGTACCTGGTGTCACTGATTGGTGCGTCCATGAGGTGGATACCGGGGACAGTTCTCCTGTCAAGCACAAGGCTTACAGGGTAACTGACAGGGTCAGGGCTTGCATTAAGGAGGAGGTCTCCAAAATGTTCGCCCTAGGGGTGGTTGAGTCCTCTAGCAGCCCCTGGTCCAGCCCCGTGGTCTTGGTACCAAAAGCTGCGACGCCTGGTGCCACTCCTGAACTTAGGTTCTGTGTGGACTACCGAGGTCTCAATTCGGTCACCAAGACCGACGCGCACCCCATCCCCAGAGCTGATGAGCTCATAGACCGGTTAGGGGCTGCCCGGTACCTCAGCACGTTTGATCTGACGTCTGGGTACTGGCAGATCGCCTTAACGGAGGGGGCAAAGGAGAGGTCAGCATTCTCCACACCAGATGGGCACTACCAGTTCCGTGTGATGCCCTTTGGGATGAAGAATGCCCCTGCCACCTTCCAGAGATTGGTCAACCAGGTGTTGGTTGGGCTGGAGGCTTTCAGTGCCGCCTACCTGGATGACATTGCAGTGTTTAGTTCCTCCTGGGAGGACCACTTGCGCCACCTCTGGGAAGTGTTGATGGCGCTGCGCAGAGCAGGCCTCACAATCAAGGCCAGTAAGTGCCAGATTGGGCAGGGTTCTGTGGTGTACTTGGGACACCAGGTGGGGAGCGGCCAGGTGGCGCCCCTGCAGCCCAAGATTGAAACCATCCTGACTTGGGAGCCCCCAAGGACCCAGACCCAGGTGAGGGCCTTCTTAGGACTCACGGGTTATTACAGGAGGTTTGTCAAGGGGTATGGCAACATTGTTGCACCCTTGACTGAGCTGACTTCAAGAAGCGGCCAAAGATTGTGAACTGGACTGACACCTGTCAGAAAGCCTTTGATGGCCTCAAAACTGCTATGTGTACAGCACCCGTACTCCAGGCGCCCAATTTTGCTAAGGAATTTGTTGTCCAGACAGACGCTTCAGAGCATGGGGTGGGGGCCGTTCTGTCACAGATAAATGAGGAGGGACTAGACCAACCTGTAGCCTTCATCAGTAGGAGGTTACTTCCACGGGAACAGAGGTGGAGTGCAATTGAGCGTGAGGCATTTGCTGTGGTCTGGGCACTGAAGAAGCTGAGACCATACCTGTTTGGGACTCACTTCCGGGTTCAGACAGACCACAGGCCCCTCAGATGGCTGATGCAGATGAGGGTGAGAATCCCAAGTTGTTGAGGTGGTCCATTTCCCTACAGGGTATGGACTTCACGGTGGAACACCGCCCTGGTACAGAACACGCCAATGCTGATGGTCTGTCCAGATTTTTCCGCCTTAGCGATGAGAACTTCCAAGGGGATGGGTAGTTCTCCCCACATTTCAGCTGGAGGGGACGTGTGTTAGACCTGGCACCATTGGCGTGGGTCTCCCTTCCATTTTTCGCTGTTGTCTCCTCTGTTTTACTGGTGTTAGATGCTCTGGGCGCTGTGCCACTGCCATTCAGTGTCACAGCGCGAATGCTCCCTGTATAAATATGTCTATGTGAATTGGTATATCCCTGATTGGCTTATTTGGTTTACCTGTTAGTCCCTAGTAGTGTGGCCTATGTGTGCCCAGGGCTGGTAAACCAAATGCTGCTGGTGGGCCTGCAGCACTGATGTGTGCCACCCACAGAAGCAGCTTGTAAAGTGTGTCTCAGACCTGCCACTGCAGTGTCTGTGTGCAGTCCAGAACTGCCATCTTGGCTGTGAAGTGCACTCACTTCCCAGCCCCTGAACCTTCCCTTAGCATCCTGTAAGTCACCCCTATGGTAGGGTGCCTTGTATGTGTAAGGCAGGACATGCCTTGGTGTGTGTAGCATGTCCTGGTAGTGAATTATGCACCATTTCGTTTTCACTACTGTAAGGCTACCTGTTCCTCATAGGCTAGAATGGGCAGTTTGACTATTACATGCTATAGTCCTAACTGACCCCAGGAACATGGTAGAAAAACGAATTTAGTATGCCTGAGCTCAGAATATTAAAATACACCTTTTAGTGAAGTTTATTTTTATATTCTGTGTTTGAAAATACCACTTTTAGAAAGTAGGTATTTTCTTGCCTAAGCCTTCCAGTGTGCTCTGCCGTTATGTGTATTGGCTGTCTGGTTTTAGAGGGGCAGGACAGGCTGAGTCAGACCTGGGTGGAATGAGAGATCTGCATTTAGAGTGTGGGGAGGGGTGGCTCTTTGATCTGAATAGGGCTGTGCCTGGCAAGGTGAATGCTGGCTCCACCTCCCACTGTGTGTCTGCTAGCAGACCCCTCTTTCTGAAAGGAAGGATGCAGCCTGGTAAACAAAGTGCTCCAGGCCTGAGCAAGAACTGGTTCTGGCTAGGTTCAGGGACTGGTAGCTTCAAGGATCAAAGGTTTTTGGGGTATAAATATCTGTGCTCAAACCCCCTACTTTTGTATTGCTTTTGGATCTGGAGAGGAAGCTCTGTCCGTGCCACTGGAGGAATCTGCAGGAAGTGACTGTCCCTGTGCTGTGTGTTGTTTCTTGCACTGGCCTGCAGCAGTGACCACTGGACCTTGAAGAAGAGGAAAAGGAACTCTTGAGAGAACTTTTATTTTTGTACAGCAATCACCCAAGGGCTAGGAAAAGAGCTAGCCTCCTGCTGGAGTCTCAGGCACATCAGACTCCACCACCGACCTCCTGCTTCCTCCCTGCGAGGACTGCTATCTGCTGAGGAGGCTCCTGTGAGTTCAGGGCCTCTAGTCTGCATCAGAGAAAAGAGGGTAAGAAATCGACGCTAACGCATCTTTGCGGGCCGCTGCAGTCGGAGCGCTGGGAAAATCATCGCGCTACTGCCGCCGAGGGCCCGCAACCCGAAACCATCGCTGACGCCCCTTTGCGAGCCGCTGCAGCCGAGACGCGCTGGAAAGATCATCGCGCTGCTGTCGCCGCGCACTCGCAACCCTGAAAGAAATCATCGCTTCGAGACATCGCAGTGCGGGACGCCGTGCGTTCGCCACTTTGATCGCATCGTGCCGAATTTCGTCGCTCCCTCGCGGAGCGTCTTGTCTTCGCATCGCAACACGATCGCACAGCGCAACAGGATCACCGCATCGACTTCTCCCACGCGGCAAGAAAGTCATCGCATCGGCGGTCCAGCGTGCAGAAGTTTGTCGCATCGTCTCCCCACGCATCCCGCAGATCGGCGCATCATCCTCCCTTGCGGCAAGGATTTCAACGCATCGCCCGGCCTCGCGTGCCGAGAATCATCGCTACAGCTTATTTGCGACACTTTGTTGGTTTTGCTACTAAACCCAGGTACTTTGTGAAAGAAAGGGTCGCAGAGACCACTGCTTTGAACTTGAACCTTATTTTGCAACCTTTGAACTATTTTTGACAGCCCTTCAACAGCTATCCTATTTTTGACAGTATTGTGGCTTTTACAGTTATTGGTCTTGTGATAAATCTGCCTTTATATAAAGATACTTATTTTTATAATAACTACTTGTGTGGTGTCCCTTTGTAGTGTTCCTCATTGTGTTACTGTGTATGATCATAAATGCTTCACACCCTGCCTCTGAGATAAGCCTACCTGCTCGTGCTACGTTACCACAGGGTTGAGCAGGGGTATTAAAGAGGGTAGCCCTCTCACTCTGACTTAGGAAGAAGGGTCCCTACTTGGACAGTGGCCAGCCATTGCCAACTAGAGACCCCCATTTCTAACACTAACCATTGGAACTGTTGCTTGATATTTGAGAACATCTCAGATGTTACTTCATTGCACTGATACCATACTTGTTTGATATGTACTCCTTTTAGCAATAGTTCCTTTCTGTACTAAACTTTTCAAGACATAAATCAACAGATGAATGCTCAATTTCATAGTATATAAAAACAACAGTGCACTCCAATCACTTATCAATCGCATTCTTTTACAGTAATCATACCCAGGGACACTGGAACTATGCAGCAAGAGAGGGCCACATTTTGCTCCAGAGTTGATTAAATTATATGGCCAAAAAGGCAAATTATGCAGTTTTATATGGCATATTTTGGCATAGTATTACTTCATTATTTTGTCATTTGTGAACATTTTAATGTTTTGGTATTAGTTGCAACTCACTAGAACCAGTTTAACACCAAAACACAGCAATAAGGTACAGAAAGGTCTCCAGTCAACTTTTGCAAAGAGCCTTCCACAGCGGGGCAACAAATGTCCCTCTGCTTTTAGTAACTTTTGAACCTCTCAAACCAGAAATAACATTATGTTTTTTTAAAATCTGCAGATTACGCAGCAGATGATGTATTATGTGGCAAGTGCAGCAAATTTGTAATTATGCGAAAATCGCTGTGGCCACATAATCACATAATTCCAGTGGCTCTGATCATACCATAGGTATGCATACTTATCTACTCACCTCTTTCCAGGACATAATCAACCTAGACAGTGGGAAATGTGAGACGTAGAAAACTGATGAGCTAAACTGATGAATCTTTAAGTACGTGAGATAGCTTTACATTTCCTCTCTAAGGGGCTGATTAGGATGGCGGTCGGACTTTCATCTGACCGCCACCCTATCTTAAACGGGACCGCCAGACAGGATGTCAGATGTCCCTCCAGAGGCATTAGGATGTGACCGCCACCATGGCGGTAGCAATGCCTATCTGGACTGATACCTGTGAGACTGCTTTTTATGCCCTGAAATCTGCCATGTGCACGGCACCCGTGCTCAAGGCACCCAACTTCTCCCAAGAATTTGTTGTGCAGACAGATGCTTCAGAGCATGGTGTGGGAGATGGACAGTCAAAAATAAACAATGAGGGCCTGGACCAACCTGTAGCCTTCATCAAATTCTACTACCGGGCCTGCAGCACTGATAGTGTCTCCCACAGGAGTAGCCCTACAACCATGTCTGAGGCCTGCCACTTCATTGTCTGTGAGCGCAGTTTTTAACTGCCATGTCCACCTGCCAAGTGCAGCCACTTGCCAGGCCCTAACCTTCTCTTTTTTTAAATTTAAGTTGCCCCTGAGGTAGGCCCATGTTACCCCGATGGGCAGGGTGCAGTATATGCGAAAGGTAGATCATGTATTGGGGTGTTTTACATTTACTTATAGTGAAATACTGTGTATTTAATTTTTCACTATTGCAAAGACTAACTCTCCCATAAGCTATCATTGGAGCTGCTTTGTAACATTTTACAAATGTCCCAACTTTCAATTGGGAACAGCTAGAGATTTGGAGTTTATGCTCTCCACTCAAAATTTAGCAATACACCTTTTAGTAAAGGTAATTTTATAACTGTGTGTTTGGAAATGCCACATTTTGAAAGTGGACATTTCACTTGTTTAACCATCCTGTTGGCCTCTGCCTGCTTGTGGAGTCATTGTCTGGTTTTAGACTGACGGGGCCTGTTTATACATTTACTCCAGACACTTACACAAAGGGAGCTGAAGTGTGCCTTACTTATGCTGATGAGCCATCCTGGGCTATAGTGGTGGGAGGAGTTGTCATTAGCACCTGAATAGGCTTTGGTTGCCCTGCACAATGCTGTCTACACCCCCTGTAGTGTGGCTGGACCAGGGAGGACAGAACTGGTTTTACTGGGCAAGAGAGACTTTCTCAACAAAGACTTCAAAGGCAAAAACGGGTATAAGTATTAGACCTAAGACCCCAGAACTTTAGATTACTTTTGGACTAAGAGGACCCTGCCAAGAAGAAGAGCTGAAGAGCTGCCAAGAGAAGTACTGCCCCTTTGCTGTGTGTTTATTTATTTATTGATATAGCGCCTGAATCGACCCCCAGAGGGGTATCTCTGCGCTTCGGACATGCAACAAGAAAAGCTAAGATGCTAGAACAAAATCAGAAACAGAAAAGAATAGTCTTAAGATGCTTTCTAAATTGTAGGTGGTCGGGGCATTGCCTCAAGTGCACGGAGAGCTGATTCCAATAAAGAGGGCCAAGGTGGGAGAGTGCCTTCCCACCCAGCCTAGCTTTCCTAACTCGGGGGACCACAAGAAGGGATTTAGATCCAGAGCGGAGGGACCTAGAGGGCATGTATGGTGTAAATTCCTCGGTAAGATAGGCGGGCCGAGATTGTATATAGCTTTGTGAATAGTGCAGCAAACTTTAAACTTAACCCGCTCACGTACTGGGAGCCAGTGAAGCTGACGAAGAAGAGGACGGGAAGCAGTCCTGGAGGGGGCATTGAGGACCAGTCGCGCCACGGTGTTCTGGACCACCTGCAATCTACAGAGCGAGGACTCATTGGCTGAGACCAGGAGGCCATTGCAGTAGTCCTGATGGCTCAGTATGAGTGCCTGCGTCAAGGTCTTCCGAGTTGAGTCAGGAAGCAAGGGAAAGACTCGGCGTAGTAGGCCCAGCGTGTGAAAGCAGGAGCCAGCTGTCTGAGCAGCGTGCTCCTTCAAAGTGAGAGCCTGGTCCAGACGAATGCCTAGGTTCTTAACAAGGGACTTGGGGGCAGGGGGAGCGCCGAGGTGCACCGGCCACCATTCGGGAGTCCACAATAGAGGGGCATCTCCAAAGAGCAAGATCTCAGTCTTCCCAACATTAAATTGGAGGAAATTACATCTCATCCAATTTGAGATAGCCCTCATACCAGAAGAGAAGGCCGACTGTACAGATGGAGTAAATTTGTCAAAAGGAAAAAGCAGCTGGGTATAATCGGCGTAAGAAATAGGAATGAAACCCCAGGTCCTAAGGAGGTTGGCCAAGGGAGCAACATAGATATTAAACAAGGTGGGGCTCAGGCAGGAGCCCTGAGGCACTCCCTTGGTCAGTTCCATAGACGCCGAACGATAAGGGCCAAGATTGACGGTCTGGGAGCGAGAAGATAAAAAACTCGTCATTCACTTGAAGGCAGAATCTCTGAGTCCAATCTCCTCCAGTCTACTGAGCAATATCTGATGCGAAACCGTGTTGAACGCGGCAGAAAGGTCCAACAGCACCAGAATCGTAGATTGGCCCCTGTCTAAGGGCATCCTGATGTTATCTGTGACCAATAGCAGGGCTGATTCTGTGCTGTATTTGGGCATGAAGCCTGACTGGGAAGGATCTAAGCTGCCAGTAAGTTCGACATGGTTGGACAGATGTTTGTTAATGTGCTTCTCTAACAATTTGCTCAGGAGGGGGAGTAGCGAGATGGGACGGAGATTGGAAAGATCCGTCAGAGGAGCCTTGGTGTTCTTATGGATAGGCATAACCTGTGCTGCTTTCCATTCCAGAGGAACATGACCCTCTCTCAAAGAGAGATTGAGAAGAAACTCGATGGATGGAGACAGTTGACAGGACAGAATGGCTACGACTTTGGCCAGGATAATATCTAGGAGGGAGCCAGATTTTACGGTACAAAGCAATGTTTCTACATCTACCGAGGTCACAGAGGGGAAACGCTCTAACAACTGGGGGTTTGCCTGTTCTGGCTGATCGAGTACCATGACGACCGAAGGCTGGCTCCCTGACGAGACAATTTTATCATAGATAAGCTCTATTTTCTGCGAAAAATATTGTGCAATGTCATTGCAAAGAGATTGTGAGGGGGCCTCTAGATTATCACAAGCCTTAGGGTTGATGAAAGACTGAAGGATTCGATAGAGGGTTTTGGGAGCGTTACCAGCCTGGGATAACTGAGATACGATGTGAGCTTTACGTGCGGCCTTTATATTTTTATGGTAGCCAGAGAGAGTGACCATGAATCTATCTTTATCCCTCTCATCATGGGTGCTACGCCAGTGTCTTTCATGTTTTCTGCATAGTTGTTTTTGAGCTCGGAGCTGGGGGGAAAACCAAGCAGTCTGGGGACGCTTAGAGGAGTTTGGAAGTGATTTCAGTGGTGCGAGTTGGTCGATAGCGCAGGTGACAGCAGAATTATATAAAGCTAGAGCATCCTCTATATTGTCCTCCGCAGTGTCCCAAGGCACCAAAAAGGAGGCTTGGAAGCGCTCCGAGGTGACTTTCTGCCATTGTCTACGAGTATAGTGAGTGACAGGGTTGCTTTGCTGGGTTTGCCTGCAGTTGCTGCTTCTGTCTGTGAGCAGTGGAAAGGACCAAACTTTTGCGCTGCTGTGGTACCCTATTTAAGAAGATTCTCCAAGGGCTTTATTTCAAGAACTGAAGAAACCTGCAAAATCAATGCTTTGCCCTTCTTGCGGCTGAATTTTCTGACGCAGCACTGCAGTGCAGGAGAAATTCCCGACACACAGCCCCAGGTGGCTGAAGAAATCCACCCAGTGTCTGCCAGCGGCCCTATGAATCGCTGCATGTTGAGTCCCACGCACCGGTCTCCGAAGTCCGAGACCACCGCCCTGACTCCAATGCAGGCTCCTCTGTGTGGTTAAAAGAAATGATGCATTGTTGGACCGTGGCTGAAGAAATTGACACAGCGCCTGTTTGCTACTGCTCCATCAATCTCCAGTGCATCCGGATTTCCATGCATCACACCTGTGCAGCCAGTTTTCCAATGCATCACCTGCAGACCAGCACCGTATTGGATTCGATGCATCACTTCACCCTACAGTCCTGATTCAACGCATCACTTCTCCTGCATGCAGCAGGTCTGTCGCATCACCTCCCCGAGGACTCAGGAGCTGATGCATCGCTGTGTTTTCCGACACTTCCCTTCTCTGCAGCTGTTTTGCCTAGTGGATTTTGACGCATTTGAGGTACTTTGTGTAGAAATCACGCATCCATAGATTTCTATTGATAGAATTGCTAGGAACCTTTTAAAAGGCATATTTGAATTGTGTATGTTGGATTTTTGTCGTTTCGGTCGTGTTTGATTTAGATAAAGATACTTTATTTTTCTAAACTGGCATGGTGCCCATTTGTAGTGTTTTCACTGTGTTACTGTGTGTGATATGCAGAAATACTTTACACATTGCCTCTGAGATAAGCTTGACTGCTTGTGCCAAGCTATCCATGGGGTGAGCAGGGATTATTTTAGGTGTGTAATGTGTTTTAGCGGTGACTGCATGATAGCTGGTAACATTTTAAGGAACTGATACGCTCTAGCTTCTCAGGATTAATTAATATTTTATTCTACTCTGATCGTTGGGGAAATAAATACACAGGGATTACTGGTTTCAACTACTTCTATGAGGTCAACATTATTTACACAGCTTCACTAGGATAGACATTAAACACCACAGCACAAAATGCATATGAAGGATCACAACCTGAAAGAAAGTGCAATGGTTAGGTCAAAGCGTGTAAATTTAGATATGGAAAAAAACTACTGTATGAATTAGCGGCTCTTTCATAAGCATATTAAGTCATGAACAAAACACAACACTCAGGAAAAGACGTGCGATTACAACAATTTATCATCACCAGAACATCAAAAATGCATCAATTGATAACAAAAATGAAGACAGAGAGAGAAGAGAAAAAACTGACAGAGAAAAAATTATGACTTTGTCAAAAAATACCATAGCCTGCTCCTTAGCACATGATACCCAATGACTCGGGGAGGCTTTGCGCTGTACATGGGACCAAGTGAGCCTGATAATTTGTCAATATAAGCTCTGAGACAAACATAACAATTTTCAAGGAAACAAGCAACAACTTAACAACTACAGGCCCTCCTTTGCCAAGCACAAGCTACTCCTACTCTCCAAAGCCCAAATTTTTCCTATTGTCCGAATTACACCCTATATCACACCCAGACATCATGCGTACCATCTGTGTCATGCCCAGTGGGCCAAGCAAATAACACCTCTTACTTCTTTCAGATACCAACAGTGTTAAGAAACCGATAGCACTGAGAAAACCCTATTAGATAAAAAATAAGATCAAAGTGCTGGCCCAATATCACACCCAGGGCCTATGCATACCATTTGTATCACGCTCAGCGGTCCAAGCGGTGAGTCCTCACCCTTGTATCACACCCAGGGGACAAGCATACCATCTGTATCATGCCCAGTGGTCCAAGCGATGACCCTGTAGAACACCCAGGGTCAAGCGTACCATCTGTATCACGCCACGCTTTCCAATCGGTGACCATGTATCACACCCAGGGCCAAGCGTATCATCTGTATCACACCCAACGGTCCAAGCCACAACCAATATTCACCTTTCCTGGCCTGCTGACCATCGAAGAAAGGTAACCTCTTTGGGATCGCCTCCGAGGTTGCCTTGCGACTGCTCAGTTTGGGCACATGAAGTGGCAATGTGTCAGATTTCTGTCAGTAGCAGGGCAATCGGGTTACATTTTTGCACTTCTTCCTAGTTTCCATATGCCAAATGCTGGGGACTAAGGATCAGATGTAATCTCTTACCCAACTGACGACAGCTTCAGGACAGACCTCCGCCCCTCAGATTCAGCAGAGTTTTCCATAGGATAAGAGAGGATCAAATCTATAGAGCGCACTAAATCCCGCAGGTGCCAAAGCTCTGTAGCAGGACAGATGAACACGAGCAGAGCAGCCAACAATCAATGATTCCAAGATGAAAAGAGCCAGGTTTTCTGATGTTTTTTGAAGGACATTAAAGAATCTGTTTCAGAAATGTAATTGCAGCGTCTGCTCACCTTCCTGGGTGAGGTTATGTGAATCCATCAGAGCTGGGTCCTTTCCTTCAGCTGCAGTCTGGTTAGAAGCACCAATCTCTCCTATCTGGCTCGTCAAAATGTTGCTCAAATATGAATTTACCTTGGAAAAAAAAAAGGAAAGAGGCATTTGGCAAAACAGAAACAGTTGGTTTAATTAAACACTGCGGCTGGGAGTGAAGCATACAGAAGCGAGTCTAAGGACTGACTCAAAGTACAATCTTTTTGAATGCCTTTTTATACATTTCTTGAAGCATCATTAAACAATTCATAGATACTGTTTTGGGAATAGAATGGGGGTCTTGTCATGAAGCCATAAATTACTCCAACCTGATGACAAATGCAGGTGGGTTTCGACCTTGCGTGGACACAATGAGGGTCAGTGGGTAATGTGTCCAGATGTCTGGCATAGAGGAGCATGTGACCACTGTGAGTGTAGTGTGTCCTGTGTCCTGATTGGCTGAGTGTTCCTAACTTCATGTGGCATCTAGCTTTATGGTGTTTTGGGAACGCGCACCCCTCCAGCCATGTGTGTTTTATTGGGGCCAATCTTCTAGGACCATTGTGGTGTCGCTGTTTATCTGTGGGACTAATCTGGGTTTTTCCAGTTCGCATGTTTGTCCTGCTGGTTATGTGCCACCCCAATGGTGATATGTCAATCAGTAGCCTCACGCCTAAGTTGCAGGGCCTTCCTGATCAGGTATTTCTGACTCAGGGTTGATGGAGGGGTCATATCAGGTGATTTCAACAACAGTGATTCGATTTCTTTTTTGTACATACATGTATTATTGCGTACATCGACATTAATAATAACATTAGGAATGAATTGGGCCGCTGGAACGCAGACCACATCGGAAACTGTGACGGAAGTCTAAAACATTAATTGTGGATTGGCTGATTAGGTGTGGAAATTCTGATTGGCTATTGGGAGGTATTTATAGGGAATGCAAAATGGCATTCTTACATGCCGGTTATCGGTGAAGGAGTGGACGTGCTAGGATGTTGATGTTGATATAGTAAGGAGAAGGGGCCATGAAAGAAGACGAGTTTGTGGGTGTCTTATATTAAAGAGGACTGAGAGGAGACTTACTTTCTTAAATAAATTAAGAAGGGATGAGATGAGATTCATTTTCTACCCGTCACAATGTATAGAATGTTGATTTAAATTATTTATGGTGGACAACAGTTAGATAACAGGGGGCTATTTGGAAAGCATGTACCTGTTTATAAAATTGAAAATTGAATCTTATAACTTCCTATTTTCTCCCTCCATTGATACAGGAGTTCTCAATGTCACTGACCTAAAAAGATCCGCAATATTAAAACTGCACATCTATCCTGCAGGCAGAAAAATTGTATATGGTGATACTAATATTCACGATATATGTTCTATAAGTACTTTGTAAAATCATCTTGATAAATTAAATGCTGAAAGAAAAGAAAGAATAAAATGAATTGGTCATGTTTCTTTATTAGAAAATGTAGGACTGGGGCATAGGAAATAGATATTGCAACATGTTGGATTTTCGTGAGATTGTTAATTTACAGTGGGTCAGGGTTTTTGCTAGATGGGGTCAGAATCTTAAAATTATTGTAATGTGACATGTATAGACATAAATAGAGGGAGTCTTAATTGCAAATGCAGAATTGTAAATATGCTTTTAAAAATAGTTTTTGTATGTGTTTGCTTCATAGCCCTGATGAAGTCCTTGTTTAAGGGTGAAACACGGTGTCTGGGCTGGGTGTTTCTATTTTGTTAGGAGAAAAAGATATTTGAAGACTGACCTCTATGTATGCTCATGTGTTTATGAATGAATAGAAGAATTTCCTGACCCATCTGGATGAACTTTGCTATGATTGTACTGTATTATTGTTCTTAATATGGATATTAATAGAACGCCCCAGTGATTATTTTGGTACGGCTCCCTATTGCAATTTTTCACCTACCAAAAGTAGCCGCCTCTCTTTGCAATATAGCTTTACATTAGAATTCACTCTTTAGGCTGAATCATTTGCGATACCATGGGAAAGGGTTGTCACCTTTTGTAAATTGTGATGTATCTTGTTGAATGCATATGCTTCTTTGGTATTGTAATAAGTGTCCCTCTTTTATATTATTTCACAGTGAGTTGCTCTGTGAGTTGCGACTTAAACTTATATACAGCTGACGCTCCAGATTATTGGCCTTTGTATTAATTTATATTTTGTAGGAAAGGATGAAATACCGCTTTTTTAATTTGTATTTCATTCATATTCCCGACACAACTCTAGAGTTACTTATAGTTGATGTATATAATTGACTTTCTAGTTAGCTTGGGTAGATTAATCATTACCTTGATACATTTTTGATATCAAGATTAACATTGTCTATAAATTACTATGAGCAACCGACCCTTCATGGAGACTTCAATAGTTTCCTCAATAACTTGTTTTCAATACTTTAGTTGGGGACAGCTTTGTCACCAACCAATATTGTATATTTTGATTGTTAATCAATTGACTGTTATTGTGTTTGGCATCATTTAAGCTCCTTTACCATTCTAAATAAACGTTTGTAGACTGATTCTTGCTGTCAATCACACTTTGTGTCACTTCTGTTATGTCACTTTTGATTGTCAACTTATGTTTGCAAAGTTTTATTGTGCTTCTCACTATGGGTTAACATTAATTTTAGTATAAGGCTTTGACATCTAGTGTCTGGATAATAGATTTTATCAATTTAGTCCAATTTAATTAGGTACTCCAAATATATCCTAAACTCAGATGTTACCTGTGGCTAACCATTGGAACTGTTGCTTGATATTTGAGAACATCTTAGATGTTACTTCATTGCACTGATACCATACTTGTTTGATATGTACTCCTTTTAGCAATAGTTCGTTTCTGTACTAAACTTTTCAAGACATAAATCAACAGATGAATGCTCAATTTCATTGTATATAAAAACAACAGTGCACTCCAATCACTTATCAATCGCATTCTTTTACAGTAATCATACCCAGGGACACTGGAACAATGCAGCAAGAGAGGACCAAATTTTGCTTCAGAGTTGATTAAATTATATGGCCAAAAAGGCAAATTATGCAGTCTTATATGGCATATTTTGGCATAGTATTACTTCATTATTTTGTCATTTGTGAACATTTTAATGTTTTGGTTTTAGTTGCAACTCACTAGAACCAGTTTAACACCAAAACACAGCAATAAGGTACAGAAAGGTCACCAGTCAACTTTTGCAAAGAGCCTTCCACAGCGGGGCAACAAATGTCCCTCTGCTTTTAGTAACTTTTGAACCTCTCAAACCAGAAATAACATTTAGTTTTTTTTAAATCTGCAGATTACGCAGCAGATGATGTATTATGTGGCAAGTGCAGCAAATTTGTAATTATGCGAAAATTGCTGTGGCCACATAATCACATAATTCCAGTGGCTGTGATCATACCATAGGTATGCATACTTATCTACTCACCTCTTTCCAGGACATAATCAAGCTAGACAGTGGGAAATGTGAGACGTAGAAAACTGATGAGCTAAACTGATGAATCTTTAAGTTTAAGAACGTGAGATAGCTTTACATTTCCTCTCTAAGGGGCTGATTAGGATGGCAGTCGGACTTTCATCTGACCGCCACCCTATCTTAAACGGGACCGCCCGACAGGATGTCAGATGTCCCTCCAGAGGCATTAGGATGTGACCGCCACCATGGGGGTAGCAATGCCTATCTTTTGCTGGATGCAGCAAATGCCACAATGCAAAAAGGGGACACTTTACATATCCCTGCACTACGTGGCAGGCACCATGTGGTGCCTGCCACATGGTGCAGGGATAAGGCCCCCCAAAACCCGCAGCTTAGGGCCAGGGGGCAAGGGGGGCTGCTACAGGCCCCCAAAGTACCTTTCTGCCTGCCTTTTCATGGCGGGTTAACCGCCATGAAAAGGCAGGCTGAAAGGGACATCATAATCCCTACGGCTGTGCCTGGTAGGCACTGCCACCATTGTAGGGATTGGAATCCCCTCCGACACACCGGCGGGCTCAAGGAGCCCATCGGATGCATGGCGGTCGGTCTTTCCGACGACAGGCTTCCGCCCGCCATGGTAATATGGCGGGCGGAATACATGGTTCTGATGGCGGTGGGACACATCATCGTAATCAGCCCCTTAGTTATTAAACACATTTTTTAAAAATACCACTTCTAAGTTATTATAATATATGTGCATATTGATATATTTTGTATAGTGTAGGAATGCCGTAGGGCATCTTGGTGCTAGTGTCTGCACTGTATTGTACTGGAGCAATAAAGATATTTGTAAATATTATAGGGGGAATGAAAACGGACAGGTCTTGAGATGTTTCCTAAAGCAGGAAGATTTGGCTGACATTTGAGATGCCAAGGCAGTAGATTCCAAAGTTGACAGGTGGAATAGACAAAGCTCCTACCACCCCATGACATATTATTCATTTTGGGAACAATGACTTGGTATGTACCATGTTCATTTCTTCCTCATGTACTAAGGGCCTATACAATGTAGAGATTTATGCGTTGTGCAGAGTGCCTTCAGAGAAACTCTTTTTTTGACTGGAAGCCAGAGGAGCTCTACTAATGCATTCGAGACTGACTTAAAATTAGAAATTCTCTCGAGGAGGCTGCCACTGCATTCTGCAGTATCTGAAGCATATTTAATAAGCTTTGATGTATGCCCAAATAAATAGCATTACAATAATCTAGCCTGGACAAAACCAATGCAGAGATAACAGATTTCTGTAAATCAAAAGGAATGAATGGGAGGACGTTTCTAAGGATTCTCAACAAAATAAGCAAGATGAAGTAAGTTGATTAATTTGATTAATGAAAGCGAGTGTGGGATCAAATATCAGCCCCAAATTCCTGACTCTAGATACTGAAGTGGGAAGGAGTCCCAGAGTCTGGGCCACCAGGATTATTCTGAAAGGAGGTGTCTGTACCAAAGAGAAGTGCCTCAGTTTTCGCAGAGTTCAACTTGAGAATGTTGCTACTCAGCCAGCTGATGACTGCATGCCTACAGCTATTAAAGCAGTGAGCGACCTCAACTACGTCACTAGAAATCAACACTACAATTTGAGTGTCGTCAGCGTAGGCACCTGTTGAGAAGCCGAAAGAGCAGATAAACCTGGCTAAAAGGGCTACATATATGTTAAAAAGTATAGGGCTCAGTGATGCTCCCTGAGGGAAACCACAAGACAAAGAGAAGGATTTTGAAGTAAATTCTGCATGGACAACTGACTATTCTCTGTCAGTGAGAAATGTGCATAGAAGATTGAAAGCCGAGCCGCCAAACCCAATCTCCAATAATCGCTCCAACAGGACAGAATGGTTCACCCTGTCAAAAGCTACAGATAAGTCCAAAAGGATCATTGCAGCCATGATGTTTCTTATCTCTTCGGTAACCTGATGTGTCGAACTTACTGGAGGTAACAGGAGGGCTTATGCACCCCCAAGAATCCTCAGCATCAAAGAAGACTTCATCCCCAACCAGCAGTGTGCCAGGAGGCAAATTTGCAGAGTGGTGGAGAAAGGGCGCGCGGCCTTCGAAGACCTCTCAGCAATTCCGCTGTGTGGGACTTACTGGAGGTAACAGGAGGGCTTGTTAGCCCCTAAGGAAACTCTAGAACCAAGGGGACTTTATCCACCAACCAGCAGTCTGCCAGGAGGTGCGTTTCAAGAGTGGTGGAGAAAGAGGGCGTGACCTCAGAAGTCCTCTCAGTATTCGTGCTCTGTGGGACTTACTGGAAGTAACAGGAGGGCTTGTTGGCCCCCCAAGGACCCTCATCATCCAAGGGGACCTCATCCCCCAACCAGCAGTGCACCAGGAGGTGAGTTTGCAGAGCGGTGGAGAAAGAGGGCATGGCCTCCAAAGCCCTCTAAGGTATCACGCTCTGTGGGACTTACTGGAGGTAACAGGAGGGCTTGTTGGCCCCCAAGGGCCCTCAGTATCCAAGGGGACTTTATCCCCCCACCAGCAGTGAACTAGGAGGCGTATTTGCAGAATGGTGGAGAAAGGGGGTGTGGACTTAAATACCTCTCAGCAATCCTGCTGTGTCGGACTTACTGGAGGTGACAGGAGGGCGTCTTGGCCCTCAAGGACACTCTAGAGCCAAGGGAACTTCATCCCCCAAAAAGCACTGCGCCAGGAGGTATGTTGAAATGGGACATGGCCTCCAGTGACTTGACCGTCTTTTTTTCTTTTGTTTGTCATTTATTTATTTGGGGAGGGTGCCACGTGGCCCCCCTTCCCTGGGCTAATTTTGGCTACGGGGACCCAATCCCTAAGAACCTGGCCTTTAAAAGAAAGAAGTTTAATAAATTTAAAGGAACGGGGGCCAAGAGCCCCCTCTCCCAGGCTGATTTCAGCCCTGGGGACCCCATTCCCCGGGGCCTGCCCTCTAGTGTGGGTGTCCTGGTCCCACCCAGGGCACCCACTTAGCAATGTTGGGGACGACAGGGGGAGCTTCAAGGCCCTCGTGGTCCCTGACAGCTCCCCGCCTCCTGTGGGAGCCAGCATTGCTTCAACACATGGGGAGCTGCTGAACATGCAGCACCCTCTCTATCAAAGCAACTGTTCTTGGAAGCGAGAGCATTTTTTATGCTCATGCTTGCTCAAAGAGGAGCACAGTTTGCTATGGCTTGGCAGGAGCAGTAAAGCTCCCACACACGCCATAGCAAACAGCTATTTCCTGGGGATGGGCCCCCTGGAACATAGCAGGAACCGGCCCTGGGGGTGGTGGTCCCCAGGCCAATGTATGGTCCCCAGGGCATAATATGCATCAGGAGGGGTGGCCCATGTGCCTCCCATCCTTTTTTATGCATAATGCGCCCAGCATGGGAGACCGCATTTCGGGGCCTATTACGATGGCGGGCAGAGACACGACCGCGGTGCCAGCGGTGGCGTTAACACCCATTTACCGCACGCCGCCAGCGGTCTTCACGCCCGCCATATTAGGATGGCCACACATTGCACATTTCCCGCCCGCTGCGGTGCGACGCTGACCGCCATCAAGGTGCGCCCGCCACCGCGGCGGAGTGAGCCAATCACCACACACCGCCGTGCGGAATGATGTCCCGTACGCCGAAGATATCACGATGCCGGAAATAGGGCAGCGCACCGCGACAGAGAAACCGCACAGCGAAAGACGGCGGAGACATCACAGCGGAGACAGAAAAGAAACACCCGGGACACACCGCGATGGATCCTGCCCTACACGCCTTCCCGGTGCTGTACATGATACACCACCTGCAAGTTATCCGCCGCCGCGGATGCCTCCGCAGGTATGTACAGACACAACAGTGCAAGTAACACAATACACAACTCCAGGGTGGAAAAACATCGCATGGGAACACCACACACCCCTGTGGGGACAGGCACACAGCCATCACTGCACACACACATGTCCCACCTGTCACAAAAACATCTCGCCACATACTGCCTACCCATGTACCGCATTCATGAACAAATGTCCCGGTCACGTCACCGCCGCGGTCAGTGTGCATGAAACCATGCACACAACGCAGAGCACAGGGCCAGCGCATGCCAAGGGCACCGTACAAATCGCACAGAGCCAAAACTCCATCCACAACACACCAGCTACCTCCCTGAAGGGACACAACATGTGCCTCACAAGTGCCACTCCTGCACAACAACCACACAACTACAGCCACACCATGCCCCACGTCCCAACAACTGCATATACAGCCACAGCAGGACCCTTTGCAAAGGAACATAAAGCACAGAAGCCCAGGCCCCAGCCAACACACACACCACAACAACATCACACACAAGCCAAGAACACTGAGGCCAGGCACAAAATGTACACACACACAGATGAGGACCAAACACTTCACTGCACACACTACCTGACAAGTCACACACACACACACCGCCCTGACTCACAGCTACATACACACACCACATGCCAGCAGTAATGGAGGACAACATATAGGAAAGCCAAAGTGAGGTGCCCACAAATGGAAGGGCAGTGACACAACCATCAAGCATGTGTGATGCACATGCAAGACATGACACATGTGAGAACACACACAGCCCATCACAGCACACATGGCTGACACAGTCAGTCAACACAAACCACGGTCACCCCAATGCAACAACTCCTGGAGACAGCAAGGACACCCATGTATAGGCACAGGGATGTAAGGAAGGCCCTGAACTCAAACACTGACCAGCCACACATAGGCATCCAAATACTGGACAAGACAATGTCTGCTGCACAACACACAGGGCCCAGTGACACACTACATGACAGCCAAGCACAAGTAGGATATGTCACACATACCTCCTCCCACAACAGCAACACATAATACTGCCATGTGCACAAAACACAACCACAGGGCTAAACAAGTACACATACAGGCACACCACTCCAGGGTCACACATGGCAGTAGTTGACAATGCAGGTGCACACACATCCACAGTCACAACAAAGTCACCCCCTTCACACCATACACTTCTCCACCACCCAAGTGCACACATTGGAAGTAAGCCATGGGACCTGGATAACTCATCACCACAAGATGTCCATACACCGACACTGATTGGCACACAGAAAGGAAGCTCACACAGACCCCATGACCCTGGCATGCCTGCCTGTAAGCCTGTGCCCAAACTCCCACCCTGTGCTGCCATTGCCCACAAACCTGACATGTGTCCACCATAGATAACATGAGCCAAGAAGGAAGATGACTACAAGATTTCATTGCCAACCACCTGCACTGCACCCATAAGTATCACAGTCATGTAGAAATGAAGTGCCTCCCACCCCTGCAAAAAAATGAAATGTGACACAACCCATTGGCAATGTCGAAGTGGCATACTGAGCCTGTGACACAGTAAACCATGCACACACAGAAACAACTTTATTCAGGAAGGACACTGACACAACTCACTGCAGGACCAACTGTGTTTATTCACAATTTGCATATTGAGACAACAGATTTGGGCAACAGCAAAGCCAGTGGGCATTTCAATATGCACAGTATTTACATGAGAAGCTGCACAGGCAGGGGGAAAACAGCAGTGAACCACAAGGCAAGTACAATGTGCAGAGTAGTTACATCAGAAGCTGCACAGGCAAGGGGCAAACAGCAGTGAACAACAAGGCCAGTCGCCAGGACACAGTGCAGGTGAGGTACATGAGAAGCTGCACAGGCAAGGGGCAAACAGCAGTGAACAACAAGGCCATAGGCCAGTACAATGTGCAGATGAAGTCCATTAGATCCTGCACAGGCAAGGGGCAAACAGCAGTGAACAGCAAGGCCAGTGGCCAGTCCAATGTGCAGATTAAGTCCATGAGAAGCTGCACAGGCAGGGGGCAAATAGCAGTGAACAACAAGGCCAGTGGCCAGTACAATGTGCAGATGAAGTCCATGAGAAGCTGCACAGCCAGGGGGCATATAGCAGTGAACAACAAGGCCAGTGGCCAGTCCAAAGTGCAGATTAAGTCCATGAGATCATGCACAGGCAAGGGGCAAACAGCAGTGAACAGCAAGGCCAGTGGCCAGTCGAATGTGCAGATTAAGTCCATGAGAAGCTGCACAGGCAGGGGGCACACAGCAGTGAACAGCAAGGCCAGTAGCCAGTCCAATGTGCAGATTAAGTCCATGAGAAGCTGCACAGGCAGGGGGCACACAGCAGTGAACGACGAGGCCAGTGGGCAGGACAAAGTGCAGAGTGAGTCCATGAGAAGCTGCACAGGCAGGGGGCACACAGCAGTGAGCGACAAGGCCAGTGGGCAGGACAAAGTGCAGAGTGAGTCCATGAGAAGCTGCACAGGCAGGGGGCACACAGCAGTGAACAGCAAGGCCAGTGGCCAGGACACAGTGCAGGTGAGGCACATGAGAAGCTGCACAGGCAAGGGGCACACAGCAGTGAACGACAAGGCCAGTGGGCAGGACAAAGTGCAGGTGAGGTACATGAGATCCTGCACAGGCAAGGGGCACACAGCAGTGAACAGCAAGGCCAGTGGCCAGTCCAATGTGCAGATTAAGTCCATGAGAAGCTGCACAGGCAGGGGGCACACAGCAGTGAACGACAACGCCAGTGGCCAGGACAAAGTGCAGAGTGAGTCCATGAGAAGCTGCACAGGCAGGGGGCACACAGCAGTGAACGACAAGGCCAGTGGCCAGGACAAAGTGCACAGTGAGTCCATGAGAAGCTGCACAGGCAGGGGGCACACAGCAGTGAACGACAAGGCCAGTGGCCAGGACAAAGTGCAGAGTGAGTCCATGAGAAGCTGCACAGGCAGGGGGCACACAGCAGTGAACGACAAGGCCAGTGGGCAGGACAAAGTGCAGAGTGAGTCCATGAGAAGATGCACAGGCAGGGGGCACACAGCAGTGAACGATAAGGCCAGTGGGCAGGACAAAGATCAGAGTGAGTCCATGAGAAGCTGCACAGGCAGGGGGCACACAGCAGTGAACAGCAAGGCCAGTGGCCAGGACACAGTGCAGGTGAGGCACATGAGAAGCTGCACAGGCAAGGGGCACACAGCAGTGAAACACAAGGCAAGTACAATGTGCAGAGTAGTTACATCAGAAGCTACACAGGGAATGTATGCAACTCTACCATGCCATGCCCAGCAACAGAGTAATGGGCCTGACAATGGGCATCACACGCACCCCTGTGGACAGACAGGTGTGTGAGGGTGACCACCACTCAGATGGGGCTGTCTGTCGGACTTGGAGCTGACTGTGTGTTGGGGTCAGTTGGAGGACTGCCCTGGGCAGTGGGAGTAACAACTGTGGAAGAGCCAACTGTGCATGTGGTAGCTGGGGGGCTGCTTGGACCAGGTGGGGTGGTGGCCCGGGGAGGTGGACTCATGCCCTGGTGAGACACAGTGTGTGCCGGAGATTGTGGAGGGGTGCCTCTCCACTTCTTGGGGATCCTGAAAGGCTTCCCTGTCTGGGGATTGAGGGGAATTGGGGCAGACACAACAGGTGACCCCAACACCAAAGCTGATTCTGGTGTGGATGGTGACCCCCCCTCTGGGGACATGCTGGAACCCGCTGTGTGCTTGCCTGGTGTTTGCCGCCGCCCTGCCTCCCTCTGTCCACCAGCTTTGCCCCCTACAGTGTCCTCCGTGCTGGCTTCACAGGGCTTGGGATGGGAGTGGAGGTCAAGGATGGATTATCCATGGGGCCCTCATCCTGTGTAATGTTTGCAGGCAACACCTTCTCTGTGTGTGTGGAAACTGTCTTTTTGCCTCTGCGAGACGTCTTTGGGACAGGGGAGTCTTTGGCAGGGGAGGAAGGTGAGGCCTGTGACCCTGATGCTTTTTTCTTTGCTTTGTGGCCCTTGCTGTCGCCTGATGGGCTTTTCTCTCTGCGCTCTGGGTGGCCTTACTCTTATGTGGGGATGGTGTCTGCGCCCTAGTACGCTTGGGTTGCTGCTGCTCCTGTGTGCTGTGGGTTCTGTATCGGGACTTTGGGGTCCGTTGGGCATTGTCACTGTCATCAGAGGTGCACAGTGACACGGGGCCGGACCGAGTGATGGGAGCCACTCCCTGACTATGTGCCTGTTGGAGGGCTGCTGTCACAGTTGATGACAAGGACTGCACAGTCCGGTGTAGCCCACCTACGTCGGAATGTAAGGCCTCCATGAAAGCTATAACCTGCCCCAACTTTTTGTCGTGCTCTTGGAAGGCATTGAGAAGTGCTGTCTGCCCCACACACAGCTGGCGCAATAGCTCAACTGCTTCTGCACTGAGGGCAGCAGGGCTGACATGGGCTGGGGCAGCTGTGCCTGGGGTGAAGATGACTCTTCCCTTCCTACTCGTGCGGACACGGGCAGCACCAGTGGAGGTTGAAGGAAGGCTGGGCACTGGACGCTGTGTGGCGGAAGAGGAGGCAGAGTCCCCGTTCCCTGTACCCCTCAACATGGATGTGTCACCGCTGGCGTCAGATGAGGTAGAGCTTTGTGTCTCCAGCTGTGAATCCTCTAGCAGACTCCTGTCCCCCTCCTCGGCGCTGGTCACATCTGTGTCAGTCAGCTCCGGTGCGGCTGTTGCACTGGAAGCCTCACCACTGGTGTCCGTCCCCTCTCCCTCTGCACATACGGGAGCTGCTGCATAGGAGAGAGAAGTACTGTGAGATGAGTGGCATCAACAGAACTAACACGTGCCAATACATCTGCATCCTAGAAAGAGGTGTGCAGCACATTGCATGCCACCCTGTGCACACATATATCTTGCCTCCCAAAATTTCTACACAACGGTGCATGTCCGCCACACATCCTGCCATAAGTGCCCCAGGTGATTCACACAGCACACCATCCTGCAGTTGGCTCACATCAGACACAGCCCCAAAATGGCCTGTGCACACACACTGTTCCGATGTTGGCAAGGATGAACACCACGACATGGTGCACATCACCTACATGTGTGGAGCAGTCGGGGACCACACAGACTACAACATACCAGCCCACAATGACCCTGCACACATGCCATCCACCATATCGAGTCGATGGGCACATCTACTGTTGCACATTGGCCTCAGATGTCTGACTGGCAGACATCTGAGGTCTGGAATTGCACGCATTCATTGAAACGCATTCACAGTTGGCACACTGGCATTCCCATCCATCAGAATTCACACACTACCCCACAGCAGAATGTACCTGAAGGCCACAACTCCAAATGTAAGAGAGATGCACAGTGCTAAAACTCACTTCATGAAGCGCCGTTTGGGCAAAAGCATGGCACATATACCCAGCACAGAGGCCACTCACAAAACATGGCACCACACAACCAATGTCACACAGCTGACAATTTGCACACTCTGTAGACACATGCACCCACTCCCAGCCAAAGGCAGCCTGCAACACATACTCACCCCTGGCTCGCTGCTGATGCTCCTTCAGTCGTCTGTCCAGCTCAGGTTGTGTGACAGCCAGGATGCGGGCCATTAGTGGTGTCATGCTGCGCCTAGCCAACCTGCCAGTCCGAGGGAGCAGCCCCAGCGTCATCTCGGCCACGTTCTTGCTCAGCCGGCAGATGTCGTCCCACCTTTTATGACAGTGGTTGCGCCTTCGGTTTGACACACCCAGATCCCAGACTCTGGAGGCAATGGCCCTCCACACAGCTTTCTGCTGGTGGACCTTCAGCTGCAGGCATGGGAGACAAGAGGGGTGAGGTTCCAGTGACACAGTGCACAATAACAACACGACGAAAATGCAGTAGCACGACAGTGACTCATCCAAAACTCCAGCTACAACTGTCACATAGCCAACAATTGCTCTGAACATGGTGCAATGTCATTGGTCAATCAGACGTATAGGCATGCATGTTCGATGGTGGACACAGTACCTCCACATTCCATTCACATGCAGGATACCAACACAGCAAGCAACGTGTAGTCTGCCTGCAGCTACTGTCTGCAGTTACCTACAACTACACATAGAGAAGATAGCAAAACATGTGTCTTGTTGTTGGACTCACTGTGTCCAACACTGTGCAGACCTAAGTGTCCTAGCCCTGTGAAAGCCTCACTGTGTCCTGGAACTCACATAGAGTGACAACAACTGTCATACACACACCCTTCTCCCACGCCTGCTCCTGTGCAGTCTACATGGCAGAGATGGGACTTAGATGAAGAGGCGTGAGCCAAACACACATGGTACACACTGTACATGCAGTGATGTGGACATGTGGCATTTGGTGGGGACTGTGCAGGGCAGGTGGACTGACACTGAGTGGGTTAATTGGGAGCAACACAGCAATTCACACAAACGCTAACTGGCCAGACTCCTGCATCACCAAAATGCAGCTGCACTGTATGGCTGACACTACAGGACATGTCCCTCTACTCAGGATAGGCATGCAGGGTAACGTGTGAAAGAGCCCACCAAGCCCTTCCCGCTGTAGTAAACATGATAGGCAGTGCATGTCAGAGCCCCACAACCACTGACACATACCGAAGCACCTCCACCCCACGTGTGCACACCCTGCACTCTCACTCACAGTCTGGGAGACTTACCACGACATTAGGGCCGCCATAAAGCCTTGGGTACTGTGCAAGCACCCCGTCTACCAGGACCCCAAGCTCCTCACTGGTGAAGGGACTGGCACGGATCTTCTGAGTCCTCGACATCACAATGGACATGTGGCAGCAGCAGCACGTTGAGGGTGGCAGTCAGCAGTCCCTTGAGGCAGCAGCAGCAGGTGCAGGGTGGCAGCCAGCAGTCCCTTGAGGCAGCAGCAGCAGGTGCAGGGTGGCAGCCAGCAGGCAGCAGGTGGAGGGTGGCAGCCAGCAGTCCCTTGAGGCAGCAGGTGGAGGGTGGCAGCCAGCAGTCCCTTGAGGCAGCAGCAGCAGGTGCAGGGTGGCAGCCAGCAGTCCCTTGAGGCAGCAGGTGGAGGGTGGCAGCCAGCAGTCCCTTGAGGCAGCAGCAGCAGGTGGAGGGTTGTCAGTCAGCAGTCCCTGGTAGCTGTGGGAATGTGGTGCACCCTCCCACACATATATAGGCCCCTGGGGCTGTGTCAGTGGTCCCAGGGTGCTGCAATTGGTGTACCAGGTCTGCCTCATTCAAATACATCCAATGTCCGCCTCCGCGGTGGCGGTGCACGCCTACCGCAATTTTCAAACTCGCATCAGGCTACCACGAGGCTGCTTCCCATTGGCGGCAGGGGCATGGTCCATGCCGGTGACACACCGTAGGGTGCATGTGCGCGCTACCGCGGTGGTGCATCTTTTGAATGCCTCCAGTGACCGCCTCCACGGGGGTGGTGCATGCCTACCACGATTTTCAAACTCACATCAGGCTACCGCGAGGCTGCTTCCCATTGGCTGCAGGGGCATGGTCCATGCCGGTGACACACCGGAGGGTGCATGTGCGCGCTACCGCGGTGGTGCATCTTTTGAATGCCTCCAGTGACTGCCTCCGTGGGGGTGGTGCACGCCTACCGCGATTTTCAAACTCGCATCAGGCTACCGCGAGGCTGCTTCCCATTGGCTGCAAGGGCATGGTCCATGCCGGTGCCACACCACAGGGGCCAGGCGGTAGGCACCGCCATATGTCTACCAGACTGTGCCTGGAGTGACCGTGATTTGGGTCGCGGTGCATGGTGACCGCCATTGTCACATACAAATCTGGCGGTGTCACCTGCGATCGTGCCTGGGTTATGGGTGGTGCCACACCACAGGGGCCAGGCGGTAGGCACCACCATATATCTGCCAGACAGTGCCTGGAGTGACCGTGATTTGGGTTGCGGTGCATGGTGACCGCCAGTGTCACATACAAATCTGGCGGTGTCACCCGCGATCGTGCCTGGGTTATGGGCAGTGCCACACCACAGGGGCCAGGCGGTAGGCACCGCCATATATCTGCCAGACAGTGCCTGGAGTGACCGTGATTTGGGTTGCGGTGCATGGTGACCGCCATTGTCACATACAAATTTGGCAGTGTCACCCGCGATCGTGCCTGGGTTATGGGCGGTGCCACACCACAGGGGCCAGGCGGTAGGCACCGCCATATATCTGCCAGACAGTGCCTGGAGTGACCGTGATTTGGGTTGCGGTGCATGGTGACCGCCATTGTCACATACAAATCTGGCGGTGTCACCCGCGATCGTGCCTGGGTTATGGGCGGTGCCACACCACAGGGGCCAGGCGGTAGGCACCGCCATATATCTGCCAGACAGTGCCTGGAGTGAGCGTTAATGGAGTTGTGGAGTAGCTGTCCTGCACCTAACGTGATCTCCAGCTCTCTGCATAGGCCAACATGTACAGTGCCCAGTGTCTCAACAATTGAAGGGTCCTCATGAGGGCAAATGCACAAAAGGGACATGTCACTCCATGTCACCAACACATACCATACATGGGTCGCCAGTACATTGCATGGTCACATACACTCGCACATGTCACATGTGCTGTGTAATGAAATGTAGACTGTCCAGTTAATGTGTTGCATAGCATATGTAGTTAATGGTCAATGTCTGTGTGTGCAATGTAACGCACACTGTCGTCTCATTTACTGAACTAGGGGCATCAGCAACTGGCACATTGTCCAATGCACATGCACACACGTGTCCCCCATGCTCAGCTGGTGGTCAGTGTGTAATTGAAGTGTGCCATGTGCAACCTGTTTTGGTAGGTGTATCAGGGCCAGCAACATGGTGTGTTCGGGTAGTATTGCAATTAGTGACATATGCTGGGGGTCATACTCACAGGTATGCACACATTTCTGTTAGTACATCACACTGTGCATGCGAATGAGCCGGAGGGGTGCACAGATGATTGCTGCTGGTAAGGGGACAGGTGTACGAGTAGTGTGCCTGATGTGTACCTACTTGTGAAGTGCCCTGTCGGTTAATGGTGCATGTTGTAAGACTTGGGAATGTGTCTGTAGAAAAAATTGATGTGATGCACATTTCATGGTCTTCTGCATTGACATCTGTGCACTTTGATCTGTCCTAGGAGGAGGAGGCCCAATATCCATCGTCCGTTCACAGTCCTGGCAGACATGGAGAATGAGGATATAATCCGCAAATTCAGGCTGGACCGACAAACCCTGCAGAACCTATGTGCCATGTTGGAGCCCCACCTGCAGCCACGTCGGACATATCCAACAGCTTTCACCGCAACATCTAAGGTGATGGCATGCCTGCATTTCTTTGCAACAGGCTCATTCCAGTACACGGTCGCAAGTGCAGGCGGGATGTCACAGCCGATGTTCAGCATGGTGCTGAGGGATGTCCTGTCGGCCATGATGCTGTACAAAGACAGATATATCCATTTTCCCAGGGGGCCTGAGTTGGTGGCTGTGAAGGGCGATTTCTATGCCCTTGGACATATCCCCCATGTCATTGGTGCAATTGATTGCACAAATGTTGGGCGTGTGCCACCACAGGCACGTGAACAGGTTTACCGCAATAGGAAGCATTCACACTCGGTAAATGTTCAAGTGGTGTGCCTGGCGGACATGATCATCTCACACGTGTGTGCCAAGTTTCCCAGTTCAGCCCATGATGCCCACATCTTGCGCAGCAGCATCGTTCCTCAGTTGATGGCCAATCTGCTTCCTGAGCGTGCATGGCTTGTGGGTGAGTATGCATAGTGGATTAGAGTGGTGTGTGTGTGTGACATGCTGTTGTGTTGCATTTTGGGACTGCAAGGTTATTCTGTGTCTCTCACACCCAGGTGACTCAACATATCCAAACCGCCCATGGTTGCTGAGCCCATTGCGGAACCCCGTCACGCCAGCTGATGTGCGATACAATGATGCCCATGGGAGGACACAGCGTGTGATAGAACGGACATTTGGTCTCCTAAAATCAAGATTTCGGTGCCTGGACCGTACTGGGGGTGCCCTTATGTACTCTCCAGGGAAGGTGTGTCAGATAGTGGTGGCATGCTGGAAGCTCCACAACCTGGCCATTCACAAGGCAATACCCCTGATCCTGGATGACGATGATGAGCAGCCAAGGCCGCCGCCTGCAAATCAAGCCGGATCTAGTGACGAGGGCAGTGGAGAGGAGGAAGGGGTCGACATGCGTCGACAGCTCATCACCCGCTACTTCACTTGAAGGTGAGTGACGATGTAGAAGGGACAAAATGGTCTGATGGTGTTGCTGTTGCTGTGTGGGTGTATGTGAGCTTGCTGACTGCAGCTTGGTGTTGACTCATTGCTGCCTGCCAATGTATGTGTGATTGGTTAGTGTGATACAGATTGTCTCTATGGTGACTGTTGCTCTGTGTAAAGTTTGTAGATCTGAGTACCTTGTTGACAAGTGTTGTGTGATGTGTGCAATGCCACACCCATACAAGTGACTCTTGTTCTGCGGTTTTCCCTAGGTCCCTTCAGCATCTCACTTGTTACCTACATTCCATTCCCCTGGACCATGTCCTACACGGTGAAGGTTGCACATCCTGTATTAAAGACGGAGCAGACACAACAACATGTGTGTAAGGTGTATTTATTTACAACTGTGACATGCGAGGGTGGAGAAAATGTGAAGGGGGAATTGAAGAAGTGAGTTGACAGTCATGGTAAATGAGATACTTGAGTAGTCCCCACAATGATGTGGAGACCCAGTCCAACAGATGGATGCCATTCACATGGCAGTGTGGTGAAGGATAGTCCAAAAGGTTAATGCAGTGGTGCAGTGGTCTGCCATCATGGCTGGTTCGGGGACTAGCGTTTGGCAGGTGCTTTGGCACGTGAGACCCCCTGGTCTTTCCTTGGACGGCCCCTCTTGCGCTTGACTGGAGGGGCCACTGCTGCAGGGGCAGTGGTGTCTGAGGACTCACCCCCCTCTGTGGACGCAGGGGAGGATGATGAAGTGTCATCCTGCTGCCCAACAGGGGGAGGCAAAGGGGTAGAATGTTGCGCTTGCCTGTCCCTCAGAACCACCACTAGCTGCCCCAAGAGGTCCACAATATGTCCCATGCGTGTGTCCATGGACCTCAGCAGCAGGAGGTGCTCCCGAGATTCTTCCTCTAACCGGCCCATTCGTCCCTGGGCCTGTTGGTATGCCCCAAGGCCTCTGTCGATGTGGCCCAGGGCTTCCGTCCGAGGATCAGTCCCCCTCTGCATGACCCTGTCCCGACCAGCTGCACTGCTGCCACGGTCCTGTCCGGTCCTCACATTGGCCCGCTGCATCCTCTCCCTGGCCTCCGCAGTCGATGTGGTGGGCTGCTCAACCCCTGGGGCAGGGAGGATGTTGCGGACAGCTGTGGTGGTGGTGGTAGTAGTGGTTGACACACAGGCCGTGACAGCAGCTGTCAGAGGATGGTCAGGGGCTGCAGCTGATGTGGTTGGGGGGACAATGGGTGCCTGGGCCTGGTTGCGGCCTGCCACACCAGATGGGCCAGCGTGGAGCTCCTCATCCAAGGAATCCAGGGAGTCCTCATCCAGTTGTCTCTGTTCTGGGGGGGGGACTGGCTCTGCAGGGTGGTGTCATCCTCTGCAGTGAGTTCTTGGTCACCTGTGGGTCAGATGAGAAATGGTCATTGTGTTGCACCCATCAAAGTTTGTGTTAGCAGTGTTACATCAACTGTTTGTACATCCAGCAGTTGTTCACTGTACAAATTAGCATTGACCGACATACAGTGATGCATTACAAGCTGTTGTGGTACATACATTACTTGTCCATATTGGGAGTTGTCAAGACTAACCCTGGGCATAATACTTTGCTATGCTCACGGAGCATGTAAAGTTAGTGTTACTACGCACTACGCAAATTGCACGTAGCAGAGTAAAAAACTGTGCTAATCAACGTAGCGTAGCAACAGTATATTAAACACATACAAATGCTTTGTTAAAGCAATTTTCTATGCTAAAAAGCATATAACAAATTCACAAAAGTGAACTTTGACAATGAAAATATCAAGCAATGAGAGAGGTGATGATTTTGGGGTCCCCCTAACCTAGGGGAGGACCAAGCAGATGCCTTGAACACAAAAAGCATATCATGTGAACGATTCAGTGGTGGTCCCTTCCTCCTAGGACCACCCCAAGCACAGTTATGGGCAAAAATACAATCCCAACCAAAGGCCCTGCAAAGCATTATGGGACGAGATTAGCAGTGGGCAGTGAATATTATAGTGTCCAATATCAAAATAATTCTACAAAGAGCTGCAGTTCAACTAGTCGTTACTAGATGTCCCCCACTCTCAGTGAATTTGGGCATTCTCTGTGGTGACATGGTGTGTGATGTGTCAAGGTGTTTAGGGTGCAGGTTTGGGAGTGGTAGTTGTGGTTGTGATGTGTATGGTGTGTGCTGTGCAAAGGTGTTAGAGGTGCAGGTGTGGAAGTGGTGGTGGTGGTGGTGATGTGTGTGAGTTGTGCAGATTTGCCTCTCCTGTCATCTGTGGTGGATGTCCCCTCAGTTGTGGAGTTTTGCAAAGGATTGTGGTCTGTTGGGGGCTGGATTTATACTGGTGTCTGTGGGTGTGTCAGGATGGGGTATTGGTAGCAGGTGTGGTGTGTGTGTGAACCTGGGATTTGTAGTTTTGGAGTTTCCCATGGGGGTGTGTCTTTGGGCTGTGTTAGCTATTTTTGGGTGCATGCCTTGTTTGGTTGGTGCACTTTGTGGCCATGTTGTGTGTTTTTCTAGCGACCGCCATTTTTTTAACGGAGCGTCCGCAGTGGTGGCTCGGCTATGGCGCTTCCGCCGTCTCACTGATTCTTCAATGTTGTCGACCGCGGCGGTCGGAAACAGCGCACTGCACCGTGGTGATGTCGGGAATATCATAATTTTGATGGTGGTGTCTCCGCTGTGGTTGCGGGCGTTTGGGCTGTTTCCGCTGTGAAACCGACCGCCGCAGACGGGTTTGGGCCTTTTCCGCAGGCGTACAGCGGATTCTCGGGTCTCCTTTCTGCCGCGGTTGGAGTTTTACCGCCGAGGATCCTAATCTTATCGTCGGTTTTCCCGCGGTAGAGGCGGGCGGTGTTTTCCCGCTACCATGGCGGTCGGTTGTTTTTCCGTCCGCCATCGTAATGACCTCCATAATTTTTAAAAAAATAATTCAGTGAGATTCGTGGATTCAGCACAACTCCTGACGAATGTGTTTTTTTTTTTAACAGTGTTTATGGCCCTGCCGGGTCCATGTGGGACTCCCCCAAGAGTCCTATGGGATCAGGGTGTTTCTACCCTGCTTACATTTCTTTCTTTTTTACATTTTTTCCTGTGACTCAGTTCATCAGAGTCACAAGATGGCTGCCAACACCACTTAGTTTGAAGTGTTGGCAACCAAACAGATCTCAGCACGAGATCAGAAGGGGGCACGGATCCTCCGCATCCCTAGATATACAACTGGAAATTTCTTTAAATTGCTCTGCAACTACTGAACAGATTCACACCATTTAACAGAAAGGGTGCTTTCTGGCCAACAGCTACCTTTCTTCCAAATTTGGTGTAATTCTGTTGAAAGTTTCCTATGGAAATTGACATAGGGGAAACGTGCTTTGGCCCCCGTTTGACAGATCACCTTGAAACTTTGAAGACAGCAGGTGAAGTAAGCGTCAAATTAGTTTTAAACATTTTTCAAGGTTTCGTCAAATGACACCAAAGTTATTGGCAAATGAAAAAATGCTCCTCCTATGAAAACTACATCCTAAATATAACTAACTACTGGCGACCGCCAGTAGGTAATATTCACTGAAGAAACCAAAGGATACAGAGACATTATAGTTAGGCTCACATTTCACTCATACAAAAACAGTGAAATTCAGCAGTTATAGTTACCTGAGCTAACTATACTTATGCCCCCGCAATGCACTGCCTTTGGTGTCACATATTACATCACACATGACATGGTCTGCGACATCATTGATGCCATAACTGATGCCATCTGAAATGACATCACTGATAACATCACTGATGACATCTCAAATGACAATTCTGATGACATCACTGATGACATCATCCAGTGACTGTGAGTATTTTCTAAAAGATACTGAATGTTAAACATATATAGTAAGGTAAGTGGCTGTGAGAGTGCCCATATGAATGAGTGAGTGGGTGTGTAAGTGGTGTATAGAACAGTGAGTGGGTATTTGAGAGACTATATACATGAGTGAGTGGGTATGTGAGTTTTTGAATGGATGAGCGTGTGGGTTTGTCAGTGTGTGTATGAGTAAGTGAGTAGTTGTGTGAGTATCTAAATGGGTGAGTGAGTGGGTGTGGAAGTGGCTCTAATGGTAAATGAGAGGGTGAATCAGTGGCTGTAATAGTGAATGAGAGGGTGAATGAGTGGCTGTATTAGTGAGTGTGCAGGTGTGCTAGTGGCTGTAAATGGTGAATGAGAGGGTACATGAGTGGCTGAATGGGTGACTGAGCAGGTACATAAGGGACTATATGGTTGAGTGGCAGGGTACATGCATGGCTGTATGGGTGTATGAATGTGTGTGTAAGTGGGTGTATGGTTGATTGAGTGGGTGTGTGAATGGCTGTACAGTTGAGGGAATGGGTTTTTGAGTTGCTTTATGGGTGAGTAAGTGAGTGTGAGAGAGCCTCCATGGGAGAGTATGTGATTGTCTCAGTGACTGCATAGGTGAGTGAGTATATCTGCTAGTATGTGTATGAGTAAGGGACTGGTTGTATGAGTAACTGTATGGGTAAGTGAGTGGCTGTGTGAGTGACTATATGGGTGAGTGAGTAGGTATGTGAGTAGCTGTGTGGTTGACTGATTCACTGTGTGAGTGGCTGTATGGGTTTATGAGTGGGTGTGTAAGTGTCTGTATGGCTGTATGACTGGATGTGTGAGTGGCTCTATTGGTCTGTGAGTGGGTGCATGAGTGGCTGTATATGCAAATTAGTGGTTGGGTTAGTGACTGTTTGAGTGACTCAATGTGTGAGTGGCTCTATGGATCAGTGAGTAGGTGTGTGTGTTTGTATGGGTTTGTGAATGGGTATGTCAGTGGTTGTGCAGGAGTGGGTGTATGAGATGTACGGGGGTGTAAGTGGGTGTGTGATTGCTTCTGGGGATTATGTCATCAGTGATGTCATTGGAGATGTCATCAGTGATGTCATCAATGATGTCATTTGAGATGTCATCAGTAATGTCACTGACCATTGAATGAGTGATGTAATATGTGAGATCATAATAAGTGCATTGCAGGGGGTGAGTTCTAGTTAGCTTAGGTAAGTATAGCTTCTGAATTTCACTGTTTTTGTACGAGTGAAATGTGAGCCTAACTATAGCTTCTTTGTAATCTTTGTTTTTTTCAGTGAATGTCTAAGAATTTTTTAATTCTATTTCCTAACTATAACGTCCCTGTAACCTTTTTTTCAAGTGATTTTCTATGGGTTTTTTAACTAGAAGTTGCATTTTCAGAGTGGTGGAGAAAGAGGCCAGCTCTCAGGAACCCTGCTGTATGGGATTTACTGGAGATAACAGGAGGGCTTCTTGGCCCCCAAGGTCCCTCAGCATCCAAGAGGACTTCATCCCCCAACCAGCAGTGTGCCAGGAGGCGCATTTGTAGCATGATGGAGAAAATGGGCGGGGCCTCTGAAGTCCTCCCAGCAATTCCGCTATGTGGGACTTACTGGAGGTAACAGGAGGGCTTGTTGGACCACATGGACACTCTGCAGCCAAGGGTCTGAATCCCCGAACCAGCAGTGCACAAGGAGGCACATTTGCAGAGTGGTGAAGAAAGGGGGTGTGGCCTCCAAAGACGTCTCAGCAATCCCACTGTGTAGGACTTACTTGAGGTAAGAGGAGGGGTGGTTTGCCCCAAAGGACAATCAGCAGCCAAGGGGATTCCATGCCCCAACGAGTAGTTCACCCGGTGGCTCCTTTGCAGAGTGGATGAGAAAGGGGCAGGGCCTCCAACAACATCTCAGCTGTATATGTGAGATAGTGGTTGCATTAGTGACTGTTTGGGTGACTCGATGTGTGAGTGGCTCTATGGATCAGTGAGTAGGTGTGTGTGTTTGTATGGGTTTGTGAATAGGTATGTCAGAGGTTGTGCAGGAGTGGGTGCATGAGATGTATGGCAATGTAAGTGGGTATGTGAGTGCTTCTGCAGATTATGTCATCAGTTATGTCATTGGAGATGTCATCAGTGATGTCATCAATGATGTCATTGAGATGTCATCAGTAATGTCACTGACCGTCTCATGAGTGATGTAATATGTGAGGCCATAAGTAGTGCATTCTGGGGCGTAAGTTATAGTTAGCTTAGGTAAGTAATACTGCTGAATTTCACTGCTTTTGTATGAGTGAAATGTAACTCAAGTAAATGAGAGGGACCCAATACACGAAGAAAGTGGGTACCGTCAGGACAAAAGTCATAAAAAACGTCTTTCTTCGAAATAATCTACACCAATTCACACATACAACAACATCCACAGCCAGAGGATCTCTTAGGTTATCAATATATCGGCAATGCACACAAGAAGTATCTATACCACTAATTGAAGATTAAAATATTTTTATTCAATACAGTTAATCAAAAACTTCATATCATCATGTACACTATTGTTTCATTAAATTCAACATATAAATAAAAATGTGCAAAAATACAATAAATGCAATTTAACAGCAATGATTTAGAACAACATATTTAAAAACATATTTAAAAACAGGGGGAAGCGAAAACAAAAGTAGGAAAAAAGAAAACAAAAGACATTTCCTACAAAAAAGAGATAATATGGCTGGCACAAACAATGGATCAGGATCATATAATGGAAGAGAATATACAATAGTAATATATTTTTTATGTTTTATCAACCGGCAATATGTCCATATAGTTACACAGCACAACTTAAAAGAGCATCAACGCGTTTCGGTAGGTCATAAATTATCGACCAACACCTTCATCAGGAAAAAACATCTATATATATTCCCACCATCAAAATCAATTCCTTTATTCCAAGGATCTAAAAAAGGAAAGCAGAAAAGGAAATGTGTACATGATGATATGAAGTTTTTTATTAACTGTATTGAATAAAAATATTTTAATCTTCTTCAATTAGTGTGCATTGCCGATATATTGATAACCTAAGAGATCCTCTGGCTGTGGATGTTGTTGTATGTGTGAATTGGTGTAGATTATTTCGAAGAAAGACGTTTTTATGACTTGAGTGAAATGTAAGCCTAACTATAACGTCTCCTTAACCTTTGTTTTTTTCTAATGTTTCTAGTGCACCCGGAAGCCCCTTTACAGAGTGGATAAGAAAGGGGGAGGGCCTCCAACAACATCTCGGCAATCTGGCAGTGGGGGACTTACTTGTCACAACAATAGGGGATTCTTGGTCCCCAACAACCCTCAGCAGGCAAGGGGAGTTCATGAGAATGGCCAATGGCCAATGCCACTGGGTAGTTATAGTTAGTATTGTTTTTCCATAAGAAATGCATTTTTGTGTTGCTAATAACGTTGGCATCGTTTGACAAATCTCCCATGAAACTTTCCAAAAAAGTGCTCTTTTTTGCCTACAAAATTTTGGGTGATCAGTCAAGCGCGGACAGAGAAAAACGGGGAGGTCTTAAAACATGTTTTCCCCATTCATTTTCCCATAGGAACATTAGACACAGCTACAGCCTTTTTGTGTTGTGGTGTAAATCTGTTCAGTAGTTTTTGAGCAAATAGTGAAAAAAAAATCTTTGTGTATCTAGGAACAAGGAGGGTCTGTGGATCCAGACAGATCTCAAACTGAGATCTGATTGGCTGCCACCACCACAACCAGGAAGGGGTGGCAGTCCGGAGTCCTACAAAAAATTGAAAAAAAAGACACTAGGCCAGGTGGTGGTGTTCCAAGGGGACCCTGTCTAGGACCAAAAATGTTTTGCTTTTTAAATTGTGCTGCAAATTAGTGGCGGATTTGCAAAATGAAATGGGGGAGGGAGGACACATGACCATCCTTCCGGGTAGATTTCCGTCTTAGGCAAAACATCAAGCGAGGCCTGGCTGTATATGCAATGGGGAGGGGGGTCATGTGGCCCCCCTCCCCGGGCTGTGTTTGGCCCCAGGGACCCCCCTATGGGCCTGGGCATATATGCAATGGGTGTGGCCCCCTCCCTGAACCATTAATGGCACTGAGGACCCCATTCCACTGAGCCGGCTCAAACGCTATGTCGCGTGGTGCCAACCCCAGGGATATAGCTGTTTCCTTGGCCGCACTGGGCAGGGAAGCCTGTGTTTGCTCTTGCTTCTCTGGAGCAATTTTAATCTCCCTCCAAGCAAGAGCAAACATTAAGCCCGCCCTCGGTGAGCAGGAGCATGAAAAAAGCTCCCACCCAGTGGGAGCAGACTACAGATCTGTTTACCTGCCCGCAGCGATCCAGACAGGAAAACAGATCTAAATACTGCTCCTGACCGCAGGGAGCATGTTTTAGCTATTCCCTGCAGGTGGAAGCAATGACGGCTCCCACTGGATGTGGGGAGCAGAAAAAGCCACTGGGGCCTTGGGGCTCCCCCCATGGGCCCCAACAATAGTGTAATTAGAAGCAGTGTAGATAATGGTGTGCAGAGTAATGCAAAACAGTGAATTGCTCTATCTTGCGTTTCTCCAGATTTACCAATCAACACACGGCCACGCATGGTGGTCTTGCGTTGCTTTGTAAATCTGGCTTAATAATTGTGTTGCCCATGCAACACCATCAGTGATGTAAGAGTACTGCAATCCAGTAATACAGCTGGACCTTAGTTACATTTTGGGCCAAGGTATACTGTGATAACTTTGCTATATACCGTTGTACATGACAATGACAGATCAGAATATAATTGGGTAATGGCTGTTTTTACAGAATGAAATGCAGATATATTGTTTTTACTACACTTTGGCTGTGTTCAGTGTTAGGGTCTTAGTAATAGGTAAGTAGTAGGTCCTTACCTATTACCTCTTTATTAAAGTGGTAATAGGTACTGCAGTTTATTTATACTCACTGAAGAAGTATTGTATGGTGTACTACAATACATTTGATTTGGAAAAATGTATTAGGACCTCATATACACTGTCTATATACCATGCACTGTCAGTGCAGAAAGCAAGCAATAATAAAAGCAAAACATTACGTAAACACTGGAAAAAACACTGTTTCTGTCCTTTATAATGGCATGAAAATGCGTAACCACTGATAACCACGTTTTTTTAATGTACTGAAATCACTGGAAAACACTGAGAAAACCCCACCATAAATTTCCCAAAACTTAAACTGAAAACAGGAAAGCTTAAACTCTTTACTACACTGTACAATACGCTACTACACTCTACTCTGCTACACTCTATTCCAATCTACAATATTCCAGTCTATGGCAATAGACTTTACAACACTCTCCTCCACTGTACTGTGCGACACTCGATATAACAAATCTACACTTGCGACACTGAACTCTCTGAATTTGAAACATTTTTATTTAAAAAAAATGTAAAACATCGAAATTCGATTAAAAAAACAGAGGTTAAAGCTCAGTTATAAACTTTTTTCCCTGTACAAAAGAAGTTTATATTACGTAAACTTTGAACCGTCCAAAGTTATAACTTTCATTTATAATTTATCTACCACCTTCAAATTATTGCAAGTAGCAGACCTCAATGCACACTCTTTTCAGTTTTCTAAGCAGACAACACTAACTATAACTCACCACTGTACCATGCACTGTGTTCTCACAAGTAATGATACTCCACTGTACAGCACTACACTTTACTCTGCTGCATGACACTACACTCAACAAAGCTGAAGTATATGTCCCCTACTCAACTGAACTCTACTCTATGCCACTACACTCTACAACACTCTGCTACACTCTATGCAATTCAACGAAATCTACTCAATGACACTCCACCACACTCCATTTAATGACACTCCAGTTGACGACACACCACTGACACTACTCAAGTCTTCTGTTTGATGTGCCACTACACTGTACAACATGCAGCTCCACTCCATGATGCTCCACTCCACGATACAACACACCATGCCACTCTAATGACAATTTACTCCACTGTACTCTACGTCACTCCAATCTACTAGACTCCACTCTATTTCACTCTACAATACTCCACTCTATGACACTAGACTCTACAACCCTCTACTTCACTGTACTGTATTACACTCCACTTTACAGTTCACTGACAAAATATTGACTACCAAAATATCTATAAACAAAAATATTGAGTCAAAAATATCGATGTCAAAAATATCGACTTCCTAAACTTAAAATTAAAATTAAAAGAATATCTAAAACAAACATATCGTTTTCACTAATATAGTTGCCTAAAATATCGATTTTTAAATAAATATAAATTTAAATAGTAAACATTAATTAAATTAAATATTAATACTAATATAATAAAAATAAAATATATTTTTTAAAAATTGAGAAAATATAACAATTATTAGTATTTTCAAAAATTAAAACAAAATATATATATATGTATTTACATATATCTAATTTAATAATCTTATTAAATTAATATTTTTAATTTATATTCCTTTTAATACTTTTCTAAATGTAATAATATAATAAATAAATAAATATACATATATCCAATACCATAAAATATTTAAAAAACAAACCATTGTAATTACAAGTAAAAAAATCAAACAGAATACAAATTTAGAATTTACTAAAAATAAAAACAATATTATAAACATTAATAATTATAAATATTACACTTTTAAATAACCAAAACTTATTAATATACATTTAAACAACATAAAGTAAACTACAAAATTAAAAAATGTATACATATAGGGGCCGATTCCGATCTCGGTCGGAGGCGCACCCAATACCATTCGGTCGGGAAAAAAGCCATGCGAAAGCCTGTTTCCTGACCGATCCGTACAGCACACCGAATGAGTAAGTACGATGCGCACAACAGCACAGAATCCGGCCGAGCCGTACTCACCCAAACCAGGTCCTGTTCTCCGACCGAGGCGAATCCGGAAACGCTGAATCGAGTCGCACGGAAGGGAAAATGCAGCTCCGTCCGGCCGAACAAGTACGATGCGCCGAACCCGTCGCTACGCACGGCACGTCAAAGCATCCGGGAGAGGCGCACATAAGCTCCGATTCGCGCCACAACACGATCCACGGCTACGAGACGAACACGCCAGCGACGAGGACGACGCGAGGCGACGAGGACGACGCGAAGCAACGAGAAGAACGAACGACCACGAACCAACCATGAATCCCTTCGTCCCGATCACTACCAATATTCTACATTTACTACCGGAACAGGCACGGACGCGTACGGCGCAGAAGGTAAGTCAGACACCAACCACAAAACACATACAACACGTACACGACACATCACACACACACAGAGGGATGCAGAATATACTTACACCAGCAACAGCAGCACCATAGGGGCGGGATGCCCATCACCAATGCCACATAGGCACACAGGGGCCTGAATGCGCACCACCACCCCTACCCAGGGGGGGCAGGATGCCTACCACTACTACCACCCTTAGCCAGGGTGGTAGTAGTGGTAGGCATCCAGCCCCTGGCTAAGTGGTGGTAGTAGTGTAGGCATCCAGCCCCCCTGGCTAAGGGTGGTAGTAGTGGTAGGCATCCAGCCCCCTGGCTAAGGGTGGTGGTAGGCATCCAGCCCCCTGGCTAAGGGTGGTAGTAGTGGTAGGCATCCAGCCCCCCCTGGCTCAGGGTGGTAGTAGTGGTAGGCATCCAGCCCCCCCTGGCTCAGGGTGGTAGTAGTGGTAGGCATCTAGCCCCCCCTGGCTAAGGGTGGTGGTAGGCATCCAGCCCCCCCTGGCTAAGGGTGGTAGTAGTGGTAGGCATCCAGCCCCCCCTGGCTAAGGGTGGTAGTAGTGGTAGGCATCCAGCCCCCCCTGGTTAAGGGTGGTAGTAGTGGTAGGCATCCAGCCCGCCCTGGCTAAGGGTGGTAGTAGTGGTAGGCATCCAGCCCCCCCTGGCTCAGGGTGGTAGTAGTGGTAGGCATCCAGCCCCCCCTGGCTCAGGGTGGTAGTAGTGGTAGGCATCCAGCCCCCCCTGGCTAAGGGTGGTGGTGGGCATCCAGCCCCCCCTGGCTCAGGGTGGTAGTAGTGGTAGGCATCCAGCCCCCCCTGGCTCAGGGTGGTAGTAGTTGTAGGCATCCAGCACCCCCTGGCTAAGGGTGGTGGTAGTGGTAGGCATCCAGCCCCCTGGCTCAGGGTGGTAGTAGTGGTAGGCATCCAGCCCCCTGGCTCAGGGTGGTAGTAGTGGTAGGCATCCAGCCCCCCTGGCTAAGGGTGGTGGTAGGCATCCAGCCCCCTGGCTAAGGGTGGTAGTAGTGGTAGGCATCCAGCCCCCTGGCTAAGGGTGGTAGTAGTGGTAGGCATCCAGCCCCCTGGTTAAGGGTGGTAGTAGTGGTAGGCATCCAGCCCCTGGCTAAGGGTGGTAGTAGTGGTAGGCATCCAGCTCCCCTGGCTCAGGGTGGTAGTAGTGGTAGGCATCCAGCCCCCTGGCTCAGGGTGGTAGTAGTGGTAGGCATCCAGCCCCCTGGCTAAGGGTAGTGGTGGGCATCCAGCCCCCTGGCTCAGGGTGGTAGTAGTGGTAGGCATCCAGCCCCCTGGCTCAGGGTGGTAGTAGTGGTAGGCATCCAGCACCCCTGGCTAAGGGTGGTGGTAGTGGTAGGCATCCAGCCCCCTGGCTCAGGGTGGTAGTAGTGGTAGGCATCCAGCCCCCTGGCTAAGGGTGGTAGTAGTGGTAGGCATCCAGCCCCCCTGGCTCAGGGTGGTAGTAGTGGTAGGCATCCAGCCCCCCTGGCTCAGGGTGGTAGTAGTGGTAGGCATCCAGCCCCCACTGGCTAAGGGTGGTAGTAGTGGTAAGCATCCAGCCCCCTGGCTAAGGGTGGTAGTAGTGGTAGGCATCCAGCCCCCTGGCTAAGGGTGGTGGTAGGCATCCAGCCCCCTGGCTAAGGGTGGTAGTAGTGGTAGGCATCCAGCCCCCTGGCTCAGGGTGGTAGTAGTGGTAGGCATCCAGCCCCCCTGGCTCAGGGTGTTAGTAGTGGTAGGCATCCAGGCCCCTGGCTAAGGGTGGTGGTAGGCATCCAGCCCCCCTGGCTAAGGGTGGTAGTAGTGGTAGGCATCCAGCCCCCTGGCTAAGGGTGGTAGTAGTGGTAGGCATCCAGCCCCCTGGCTAAGGGTGGTAGTAGTGGCAGGCATCCAGCGCCCCCTGGCTCAGGGTGGTAGTAGTGGTAGGCATCCAGCCCCCCCTGGCTCAGGGTGGTAGTAGTGGTAGGCATCCAGCCCCCCCTGGCTCAGGGTGGTAGTAGTGGTAGGCATCCAGCCCCCCCTGGCTAAGGGTGGTGGTAGGCATCCAGCCCCCCCCTGGCTAAGGGTGGTAGTAGTGGATGCCTACCACAACTACCACCCTTAGCCAGGGGGGGCTGGATGCCTACCACTACTACCACCCTTAGCCAGGGGGGGCTGGATGCCCACCACCACCCTTAGCCAGGGGGGGCTGGATGCCTACCACTACTACCACCCTTAGCCAGGGGGCTGGATGCCTACCACCACCCTTAGCCAGGGGGCTGGATGCCTACCACTACTACCACCCTGAGCCAGGGGGCTGGATGCCTACCAATACTACCACCCTGAGCCAGGTGGGGCTGGATGCCTACCACCACCCTTAGCCAGGGGGCTGGATGCCTACCACTACTACCACCCTGAGCCAGGGGGCTGGATGCCTACCACTACTACCACCCTTAGCCAGGGGTGCTGGATGCCTACCACTACTACCACCCTGAGCCAGGGGGCTGGATGCCTACCACTACTACCACCCTTAGCCAGGGGGCTGGATGCCTACCACTACTACCACCCTGAGCCAGGGGGCTGGATGCCTACCACTACCACCACCCTTAGCCAGGGGGCTGGATGCCTACCACTACTACCACCCTTAGCCAGGGGGCTGGATGCCTACCACTACTACCACCCTGAGCCAGGGGAGCTGTATGCCCACCACCACCCTTAGCCAGGGGGCTGGATGCCTACCACTACTACCACCCTGAGCCAGGGGGGCTGGATGCCTACCACTACTACCACCCTTAGCCAGGGGGCTGGATGCCTACCACTACTACCACCCTTAGCCAGGGGGCTGGATGCCTACCACTACTACCACCCTTAACCAGGGGGCTGGATGCCCACCACCACCCTTAGCCAGGGGGGCTGGATGCCCACCACCACCCTTAGCCAGGGGGGCTGGATGCCTACCACTACTACCACCCTTAGCCAGGGGGCTGGATGCCTACCACCACCCTTAGCCAGGGGGGCTGGATGCCTACCACTACTACCACCCTGAGCCGGGGGGCTGGATGCCTACCACTACTACCACCCTTAGCCTGGGGGCTGGATGCCTACCACCACCCTTAGCCAGGGGGGCTGGATGCCTACCACTACTACCACCCTGAGCCAGGGGGCTGGATGCCTACCACTACTACCACCCTGAGCCAGGGGGCTGGATGCCTACCACCACCCTTAGCCAGGGGGGCTGGATGCCTACCACTACTACCACCCTTAGCCAGGGGGGCTGGATGCCTACCACTACTACCACCCTTAGCCAGGGGGCTGGATGCCTACCACTACTACCACCCTTACCCAGGGGGCTGGATGCCTACCACCAACACCACCCCCACTCATAGGATGGACAATGCATGACACAACCAGCACACCACAACCTAGGGAATGCAAGAAAAAGACATCCCCCAACACCATGACAAGCGTGTGTAGACTGTGTCAAATGCCTACAACACCGAACATGACTTTGAACATACAATGTGACCCCCTAGCACATGTGCCACACATATATGTGTGTGGCACCCACAATGCAAGCAGGCCATGACCATTGTGGCAATGGGGTCCAAACCCCCATCATCAAAGTGACCAAAATGTAAGTGTGGGGTCCATAGCTTTAGCACATTTTGAACATTGTGGCAATGGGGTCTAAACCCCCATCATCACAGTGAGCAAAATGTAAGTGTGGGGTCCATAGCTGAAGCACATTTTGAACATTGTGGCAATGGGGTCTAAACTCCCATCATCACAGTGAGCAAAATGTAAGTGTGGGGTCCATAGCTGAAGCACATTTTGAACATTGTGGCAATGGGGTCTAAACCCCCATCATCACAGTGAGCAAAATGTAAGTGTGGGGTCCATAGCTGAAGCACATTTTGAACATTGTGGCAATGGGGTCTAAACCCCCATCATCACAGTGACCAAAAGGTAAGTGTTGACAAAGAAAGAGGTGCAACTGCCAAACTGCATGGATGATTCCTGGTCACAGAACTAAAAACACATCAGTGGCAAAGTAGTGTATGTGTCCCATTGCAACATAAATTGGGTGAGCCAAATACTGCAGTGCAAATAAGACATACCTTTGGCCATGTGCAGACAAACAACACCCATGGGGGCTGACACCGTCAACATTCATCAATGACACAATGACAGAAGTGACCATCAGAATGCAGACCCACATATTTGCACCAATGGGCACACAAATGCAGATACCTTGTGGAGACTGCAGATGTGAGGTGAACAGATACCATACCATGGCAGCAATGGGACACACAAACCATGATGATTGTGCTGACCGATGACCTAGGAGTCCCAGGGACAGCAGGGGAAACCCACCAAACTACATACAGCCAATGGCACACCCAAGATATGCCAATGCAGTGGTGCAGATGCACAAACACAAACAGGCAGACCCACACTGCACATCATACACAACAGGTGAGGGGGTGCCAGTGTCCCCAGGCAACCACACAACACATGAGGAGACCTGAATACCAATCATACAGATGTGCATACAGTGCCACACAAAGGTAACTCATGGATCCAAATCCCCTATGTGGGCAAGCAGGCATTGTCAGATGAGAGGGAGCACAAATCACACATGTCACACAGGCACGTAGGAACAGCAACTGACACAGCAAGACACAGACACACCACAGCACCACCCCCAGGGCCCCCACAATGTGGTGACCCTGGGCTGCATTACAATCCCACTGTGATGACAAAGCTAAATGTGGTTCACACTGTGAACCACAGTCATGTGTCCTGAGCAACAAACTACCATCACACCTACACAAGCACAAATCAATCAGCATGGCCAGTAAGCCAAGGCCAACATGGAGGCAGGGGCCTAGCCGGGCAACAACTCTCATCTGCACACACTCAACACCACACCCCTCGACCTCCAACAATGTGCAGCAGTGAAGTACACATGCACTGGTGACATTGCACATGCACCCATGACTATTCCAGGGTGGTGGGTGGGAACCAAGGTGCAGAAACACATGACACATGGCCACTCAACAAGACTCCTGAATGTCTGACACACTGCACACTACGCTGTACATGGACATGACGGCAATACCACACCAACCAATGGGATCCCAGGCACAGTCACACACCAATGAAGAAGCCAAGGTCACCCACAAGGAACACACATAGACAACAACCAACATTGCAGCCCGGACCCTGAGGAGTGCCAGCAGTCACACACACAACGTGTCACAATCAGTGAAAGATAACACAAACTGGAAATCACATGACGGGGGCAAACAACAAGTGCCAAGGGGAAACCTGACTGTGACCCATCTGCGTCTGCACACAAACTCAGCCCTGACAGCAAACACACCTATGGGTGACACCCTGATGACCAGTAATGTGCCATGCACCCACATCACAGAGAACCCAGGGAGAAGACTTTGGGGGAACATAGGTCAACTCAGCTAGCATCACAAACAGGTACAACACTAGGGATCACAGCATGCACAGCTAAACGGAAGTCAACACACAGACATGCACATACAACACACACCTTGGGCGCAGGCAATGTCACAGGAGTACACACTGCCATGAGGGGACTCCACTCCTGTGTGAGGAAAGCTGTGCCATATGTTGCCTCAGTAGGGCCCCATCATGTCAGCTGAGCACTTGGTCACACAATCAACAATTAGCACCAAATGAGGGCTCCCGTCACATCAGCCTGGTCATGGAAGTGCCAACGGAATCATCAGCACAGATCCAACACACTTGTATAGCAATGTTGCACTGACAACACAGATGAGTCCTTCCCCATTGATGCCCAAACCTGCATGTCCAGTGGAGATGGCCACACAGTCAGGGAAGTAGACGAATTGAACAATGGCAGGCACAACAGATGTGCAGGGGTGGAAGCCACAGATGTGAAATAGCTAATCTAAGTAGGAAATCCCATTGCCAAATACTGAACACATGACACCCTCAGATGCTGCTATGGATGACATGGATACACCACAGGATAGGACACATTCCCCCTGGACCACATGGGTTCCTGCACAGTAACACTTCATTATCATGAGACCAAATATCACCATCACTGCAGCAAGGGCATGGTTAGCATCATCAACAACATGTACATCAGAAGCATAAGCACTAGAGAACAGAAAGTTGCTTTATTCAGCATATGTGTGTAATGAAAACAAAGTCCAGAAAAAACACAAAGGCCAATGGCCAGTCCATTGTAAAAGTCCAAACAGGGTGACAGTGGCAGATGTCACCCTACGCATGCCTGCACAAAACCAGGGACAATCCACTAGGAGGGGCAACCGGGGGGCAGGCCAGGCACCACAGGGACAGGATCAGGGCTCACCAGGAGGAAGCAGGGAAGGGGTGGTGGGTGCTGGAGAGCCACTGACAACTGCAGTGGAGGTGTCTGACATGGTGTGTGCCGGCACAACTGGGGGCATGACTCAGATGTTGTGGGTGCCGGCACGACTGCAGTGGACCCTGCAGATGGAGTGGACAGGTCCGCCACTGCAGTGCCCAAGTCAGACAGGGTGGTAGTGGACTCCACTGCAGTGCCTACCACCAGGGGAGGAGAATGGGGAACAGGCAAGGTGGGCTGGACAGAAGGGGAGGACACCCTCACCACATCAGTGGCACAGACAAGCGCAGCGGGGGTGTGGTGCCGGGAGAGCAAGTGCCAGGGGAGAAGGCCGGATCCTCTTGGGGATGGTATATCTGTGGGTGGGGGAACCTGGGGCAGGGTGTGGTGGGGGCACCTGTGGAGTGGGGGCCTGAGGGATGGAGGAAGGAGACCTGGTGCCTGAGCTGCAGGGCGGCGGCGGGGTCTTGCTCTTACGACTCCGGGGGGACTTGCGGGTGGGGGCCTCAGTCTGTCTGCGCCTGGGGGAGGGTGTCCGGGGGCGAGGGGCACTCTGCTCCGTGTGGGTGGGCTTCCTCTTCCCCCTGGATGCTGGAGCAGCTGGATCGGAGGGGAAGAGGCCGAGGTCACTGAGGAAGAGGCGCTGGGTCTTTGGGGTTGCAGGTGAGGCAAGGGAGGGTGTTTTGGAGGGAGAGGCAACTGAGGACTGCGCAGTGCTCGTGGATGCGTGTGTGTGTACCAGAGCCCCATCCCCTGTGAGTCTGGTTTCAGTCCCCTGACTGTGCGTGCGTGTGCGTTTTGTTTGTGGCGTGTGTGTCTGTGTGCTGGATGTGTGTGTGCTGGTGTGTGCCTGTGCCGGTGTGTGTGTGCTTGGGATGGGTAAGGTGCTGGGGAGTGTGGATGGAGCAGAGGCAGGAGGGGTGAGGGACTGTCTGAGGAGGGACACTGCTGCCGTCAGGGAGGAGTCCATGGACCTATTGCCCCTCTGTAGGTCAGACATGCCCGATGAGATGCCCTCCATGAACGACACTAGCTGAGTCAACAGAGCGGTGTGCGCATGGAGGACACTCAGCATGGCTGTCTGCCCTACATGGAGCTGGCGAAGGAGGTACACAGACTCCTCACTCAGGGCAGCAGGGGACACATGGGCAGGTGGTGCGGTGCCTGGCCCAAAGGAGACACGCTCCCGAACATGGGAGCCTCCACGGACCTGGGGAATGGGAGCCGATGGGAGGGCGGTGGTGGTGCTGGTGGTGGCGGGGACAGCAACACTAGCTGGGGTGTGGTGGCTGCTGACACCCGCCTCCATAAGGGAGTCATCCTCCGAGTTGCTCTGGTCCTCAGCTGAGGTGGATGGTGCTGAGGACTCCTCGGTGTGGCTCCCCTCGCCCTCCGTGCCACTGGGTCCCTCCGACCACTCCTCGGCTGCTGACCCCTCCTGGTCCGTGGAGCTGTCCCCTTCCGTGGCCGTGGATGTATCTGCAAACAATGGGGAAACAGACAGACATCAGTCACCTGCACCAAACGCACACACCACTGTGAGCACAGCACATTACAGAGCAAGCCCTGGCATCATTAGTTGTACATTGCTAAAAGTTCCCTAACTGAACAGGAGCAGCCAATTGTCAGTCTGATGCCAACCATGGCACTCACATCCCACATGGCCTTGCACCCATCTGTCTGGTGTCTGTTGGATTGCAACACCCCAGTGTGGACACGTGCACCAACTACACAGTAGTTGGACAGTGCAGAGGACACGGTGTGGCATGTGGACATGCACACATCACAGCTCTTGCCACTGAGTCAGTACAGGTTTCCGGATGAAAGGGATGCCCAGAGTCAAATAGGAAATGCATGTGATGCATACCAGCGACAGACACCATGATGCACCCATGTCCTGATAGCCATCGCCACAATGGTGTGCATGTAGCACATGTCACTCCCCTGCAGGATCACCAATAAGTAGACACATGCCATGGCGGAGGCATGACTGCTAAGTCATACATCACTGTCTCAGTGATGTATGACTTGGCAGCCAGACAACAACACTCTGCACTGTGTCACAATAGTAGGTCATGGGGAATGCAAGTCCTGGAGCTGCACAAGTGCACATGTACATCCCCCACAACACATCATCTTAACCCTCATCTGTCCAGGTCATACCTATTGGACATATGGGAGACCTGTGACACTACCCTCTGAACCTGAGCCCCTCACAATCTGCTGTGAATGGGGAACAGCTGCCTGAACTTCACATTCGCATACCCCAGTCTGCACGGGCAGCTGATCAAACACCTATGTGACACACAAGTATCGTCTCCTATGGTCACATCTCTAGGGGCATGCTGAGCCCCTAACAAGAAACACCCCAGCAGTCCTGGCAACTAATCCACAGCACACTGACACAGAGGCAGACACCTGAGGGGTCAAATCACTGCGCACAATGTGTCAGCTGATACACGGGAGTGGGAGTACAGAGTGCATTGCATGGCCTGGAGTAGGCATGACTGTCCTGCCCCACATGAATGAGGGATGAGCCCTGGACAGTGGATAGCTGGCTATGTATGTGTGACACACGTAATCTGCACACTCCTGGGGCCCAAACATTGTTCCCACCCGCTGCATGGGCGTGTGCCACATACCCCAGGCACATGTGGTGGCTCAGCTCAGCAAGTGGACCGCATATCAAAGCAACACGCAGATTACATGTCCGAACACAGGCATTGTGTGAACAATGGACCCACCCATGATGCCCACAACAGAGTTAGGGAAACAGATGCTGTCCCCCACCTTTAGTGAAGCAAACTGCAAGGACACAGTCCCAAGTGACACAATTCCCTGAATGTAAGGGCCACACCTGGGTATCAGATGAGCAGTGGGCAGTGCACAATAGAGGGACATGGCTCCTGGACAACATGACTGCTGCACTGTGGCAGTTGAACCAGGCCAGAGGAGGGCACAAAGCATGTAATACAGAGTTCACAGTGCAGTCTTTGACTCACCCCCTCCTTGCTGCTGTCTGGCCTTCAGCTGCCCATCCAGGTCTGGAAACACCACCGCCAGGATCTGGAGCATGTGGGGGTCAGGGTCCGTGTTCCGCCCCTCCTGCGAGGAGGCGACAGCTTCAGCTGGACCCGTGCAATCCTCCGGGTCCAGCCCCGAAGGTCCTGCCACCTCTTCTGGCAGTTGCGGATCCGGCGCATGTAGACCCCCACGGACCGGACAGCCCGGACGATGTCCTTCCAGATCTCTTGCTTCCGATGGGCATTAACCTGTCAGGATGACAAAGTGAAAAGGCCATTACTACACATGCAACATATCCGTGCATGACACAGTTGTATATACATGTCTCAATCACAGGGGCACATGATGTACAAAGGCAGTGCAAAGCTGCCCATGGACAGTTTGCCAGACGTCACTACATGGTATCATTGCATGGGAAGTAAAACCTTGTTCAAATGCACTGTCACTGCACCATACCTGTCCAGTGCATGTCACTACACACTATGGGGGGTGACAACTACTCAGTGAGCCTGCTAGCCAGTGGCGTGCAGACTTTCAGCCTTGCTAGTCAGACAATATGCACATTCAGAAAGGCAGTGCACAGAACACTCACCTGCTCCCCTGGTGTTCCATACAGCTTGCTGTACTGTGGAAGTAGGCTGTACAGCAGGGCCTGGTTTTCCTCAAGGCTGAAGGCTGGGGATCTCTCCACAGTACGTGCCATTGCAGGGTCCAGAGGGGCAGAGACAGCAGCAGTGCAGTGGCAGATGTCGTCCTGGAGCATGTAGTGCAGGCAAGTGAGCTCTCAGGGGAACAGCCAGCAATATATATGTGCTGGAGAGGCAGATACTGGCCCTTGTGTCCAAAGTGATAGGTCCAAGTCGTTTGCATCTTCTGAATCTGGCCAATCCATGGATTAGCAGCACCAATACACGCCCACAGCATCCTTCAAATCTTCAACTTCATGACATACATGATTTTGCAACATTGTTGTGGGTGACCAACTGAATTTCCAGCAACCGACTCGTTCGAAATTCGAAAACGCGTCCGTTGCCAGGCAAGGCCATTGTCAATGGGTGCGCACCGATCGGTCCATTGCGGTACAACGCGTACAGGAGTACAACGCGTACCCGCACACATTGAATGCAATGGGCCGGCCGGGGGCACCGATCGGTCCATTGCAGTACAATGCGTACAGGGTACAACGCGTACCCGCGCACATTGAATGCAATGGGCCGGCCGGGGCACCGATCGGTCCATTGCTGATCAACGCGTACAGGGTACAACGCGTACCGCGCACATTGAATGCAATGGGTCGGCCGGGGCACCGATCGGTCCATTGCTGATCAACGCGTACAGGGGTACAACGCGTACCCGCACACATTGAATGCAATGGGCGGCCGGGGCACCGATCGGTCCATTGCTGATCAACGCGTACAGGGGTACAACGCGTACCGCGCACATTGAATGCAATGGGCCGGCCGGAGGCACCGATCGGTCCATTGCTGATCAACGCGTACAGGGGTACAACGCGTGCCCGCACACATTGAATGCAATGGGCCGGCCGGGGGCACCGATCGGTCCATTGCTGATCAACAGCGTACAGGGGTACAACGCGTACCGCGCACATTGAATGCAATGGGCCGGCCGGGGCACCGATCGGTCCATTGCAGTACAACGCGTACAGGGGTACAACGCGTACCCGCACACATTGAATGCAATGGGCCGGCCGGGGCACCGATCGGTCCATTGCAGTACATACGCGTACAGGGGTACAACGCGTGCCCGACACATTGAATGCAATGGGCCGGCCGGGGCACCGATCGGTCCATTGCAGTACAACGCGTACAGGGGTACAACGCGTACCCGCACACATTGAATGCAATGGGCCGGCCGAGGGCACCGATCGGTCCATTGCAGTACAACGCGTACAGGGGTACAACGCGTACCCGCACACATTGAATGCAATGGGCCGGCCGGGGGCACCGATCGGTCCATTGCAGTACTAACGCGTACAGGGGTACAACGCGTACCCGCACACATTGAATGCAATGGGCCGGCCGGGGCACCGATCGGTCCATTGCTGTTCAACGCATCACTGTACAAGTGACTGGCATATGTCACCATGCCTGTCTCAGATGGACATATGCCACCCACAGATAGCTCCCAGGGAGTGAGGGGCACACCTACATCACGACAGCCTGTCCAAACTTTATCATAAGGCATGTAAGGCTGCATTTCCTATTGTGTGTATGTTGGTGTACATGTTGTCCTGTGGGTGTCACCTGTGGGCAGCCACCCCCAGGCTGTGCACATGTTCATGGGGACAGGATCCTGGGTGTTACGTGTACATGACCACTGTGATGTGCAACTGTTCATATCTGTGCATGTGCCATGGTCACATTTCACGGTGGTGTATGTGTATGTCATGTCACATACCCCGTGAGTCCCATGTGGGACGGTATGTTTGAGCCAGGGTGTCCCAGTGGCACAATAGTGATGGTCCTCCACAGTCTGTGTGCATGTAGTGTTTACAATGTCTCTGATTTCATGTGCACAATGGGAGACAGTCTCCACATCCACGTTGTGTGTGCATGGACTTTGATGTTGTGCGTGTGTGTGTCACAGACGTCCATGTCTGTCCTGCCGTGGCAAGTGGGACCACTACCTGTGGGGGTCATGGTTGTTTTGCTGTGGTGTATACATGATACTCCATGTAATGCCAGTGTCCATGTGGCAATACAGGGTCCCTGGGAATGTACCTGTCGTTGAGCTGTGGTGCCTGGGGCACATCTGTCCTCACATGTCACTGTGGGGGGTGATTGTGACACGGCAGCAGGAGATGGGAACTGTGACACGGCCTCATGATATCCAATGGGCCAACGTGGGACTAATTGATGCCACTTGTTGGACCGTGTTGACAGATGTTGGCCATGTATGTACCATACATGTCCTTACGGAACTGCACACTTCATGTAGTTGTGCCTCATAATGATGTATGTTGGGATATTGAGTGTGTTCAATGCCGCATATGTGGGGTGACTGACAATCTTGCTTACTTCTCCTCTGCACTGCAGGGCTCCTGCTGTCCATCGACCATTCCCAGACCTGGCAACGATGGTGGAACGCGACAGCATCCGACGGTACCGCTTCACCAGGCAGCTGATTGAGGATTTGGCAGTGCAGTTGTCCCCACATTTGCAGCCTGGCCGGCCGTATCCTACAGCGCTGACCCCCAAGGTGAAGGTGATGGCAGCCCTACACTTCTTTGCCACCGGTACCTTCCAACATACTGTGGCGACTGCTGGTGGGATGTCACAGACCATTTTGAGCCGTGTGCTCCACGATGTTTTGGCGGCAATGTTGCTATTCCTGAACCGGTACATCTATTTCCCTAGACTGCGACGACTCACTGACGTGAAGAGTGACTTTTATGCCCTGGGGAGGATGCCGCATGTCATTGGCTCCATTGATGGGACACATGTGGCTTTGGTACCACCACAGGCCCAGGAGCAGGCCTACAGGAACCGCAAGCACTACCACTCGGTCAATGCACTGGTGGTGTGTCTTGCAGACATGACCATCACACACGTGTGTGCCCGTTTCCCTGGTTCAGCACACGATGCCTTTGTGATGAGGAGTAGTCGCATGCCCAGGATGATGGCACAGATGCAGAACCAGCGTGCCTGGCTTGTCGGTGTGTACTGACTTTGTGCCATTGTGTGTGATCTGATCTGTAGTATTCCGCCCACTTTTCCAAGTCAGCTAATGTGCACTTGTCTGTCCGTAGGTGACTCGGGATACCCCAACATGCCGTGGTTGCTGACACCCCTCAGGAACCCTGTGACACCAGCCCAGATGCGCTACAATGAGGCACATGGTCGGACACATGGTCGGACCAGGAGAGTGATTGAGCGGACATTTGGTCTCCTGAAGAGCCGCTTCCGCTGCCTGGACAAGACCGGAGGGTCCCTCCCATATGCCCCTGCAAAAGTGTGCAAGATTATCATCGTCTGCTGCATGCTCCACAACCTGGCAGTGCGGAAGGAGTTGCCTCTCATCCAGGATGACAATGACCAACATCCGCCACCTGTGGAGGATCCTGGCCTGTACCACGATGCCAGTGACGATGATGATGATGATGATGAGGGTGATGTCCGCACACAGCTCATCACCAACTTCTTTAGCTGAATGTGAGTATCCTGAGGTGTCATGTCAATGATGTGAGTTGGCATGATATGTGTAGGTGGTGCTCTGGTGCTGTTGGAGTGTGTCCATGGGCTACTTGACTGGATGTGTGTTGCGATGTGTGCTTACAGGTGGGCTGTACTCCCCAACAGTGTTGACATGCTAACTTGGTTCTGGGTGGGTATCTTGTAACATGTATTGTGCATGAGTTTTGCTGTTCTGTCCTGTACTCCATTGCTTTTGACTGTGTGTCATTTCTGTCCTTCACAGGGTACTTTCAGATTCGTTTGGTCAACTGTGTCCACCGACGACGTGATTGCACTTCCAGGGTGGTAGCTGTTGTGTCCCCACACCCATGGACTTCCTTCCGTCTACAGTTGTTGACTGTGTGCCCGCTGCCAGGTGGGATTACCTTGCATCTGTAGTGGTTACGACATGTTGCAACTGTGTAATAAACCTGTGCTTCACTTTGTGATGTGCGTTGTCTGTGGTCACACATTTGACTGCCATTTGCTTACTGCACCTGTGGGCTACTTGACTACAACTGGGAATGGGTGTGGTGTCTGTGCATTGCACCGTCTTCCCTGGCAACATCAGTGTAGGCAATGAGTCAGATGGCCTAGGTGTGTATGTGTTGTGTAGCCCTGGTGGTGTGTCTCCCTCATATGTGTCACGTTGCCTTTACTCACATGCCTGTGTTGTACTTGATGTTGCAGTTCGCATACACAGTGTAATTTTGCAGTTCATCATCCCCATAACAGCACCCACGTTGGAATCACAACAGAGGCAAGTATGGTGTATTAGTGTGTTTATTGTGATACATTTGTGTGAATAGTGCATAGGATGGGTAGTGCTGTACATAAATCTTGCAATCAGAAGTTCCTAGGTGAATTGAAAGTCCTGGTAGACAGAATCCCCAGTATCGGGGCCACAGTTGTCTGAGACATTGGTCCAACTTGTACTCCCCATGCAAATTGTGGGAGTAGTGTTGCCGTCAACAGGGTGAACAGTCTGTGCACAAAGGTGAACATCCAGAACAGGTTCAGGCTTCCTGGGAGTTGCGCTTGGCCATCGGCCTCTCACTTGCCCCTCTTCGGACGACCCCTCTTCTTGGGGGGGGCCCTCAAGTAGCGGCTGCTGCGGTGCAGGGGACTCTCCGCCAGAGTCATCCTCCCTCCCTGTGGCAGTTGCAGTTTGGGCAGCACCAGATGTTGTTGGCACACAGGGAGGTGTTGTAGACTCGTTGCTGTTCATCTGGCGGAGGCATTGTAAAATGTCCCTGTGCACCGCCGTCATCTCATGCAGTGCATCCCACTTGGACTCCACGCGGGACATGTGTGAGTCCATGCGGGACATGTGTGACTCCACGTGGGACATGTGAGAGTCCAAGCGGGCATGATGGGCAGCCTGCTGCTGTTTCATGTCTCTGAGGAGCCCCACTACCTGGCTGAGGTCTCCGGTGCTGGACTGGTACGCATCAGCTATGCGTACCAGTTGTGGGTCATCATGCACACCAGCAACCTCTGCAAGCAGCGACCTCTGTCTCCCACCCCTCCCACCACCCCTGTTGACATGTGCAGTGCGTGCAGTGGCACGCACAGATGACCCTGGTCCACCTTGGAGGTTGGTGGTGGTGGTGGTGTCCATGGCCCCAGGTTGGTCCAGGGTCCCTGTGCTGGTGTTGCTCCTTGTTCTGTCCATGTCGGCAGGGATGGTATTTGTGTTGACAGTCGTTGGAGGGGTGGGTGCAGGGGGTGCAGCTGGTGGTCCTGCTGGTGCTGCAGCTGGTGGTCCTGCTGGTGCTGCATGTAGATTTGCACCGGATGTGCCAAGGTTGGTCTTCTTCGTCCAAGGAGGGCAGAGGCTGTACGACACCAGTGAGCTCCGCATCCTCTTGAGCCTGGGACTGGGACTCCTCAGTGTCTGCTGCTGTGTCCCCATCATCACCTGTTTTTGGAAGACACACACAATGTATGTTATGTTTCTGCAGGCATCAATGGTTGACACACATGACAGTTGTGACTGTGCCTCTGGGTGCGGGCCTGTACATTGCATTGTCCTAAGTCGTCACAGTCAGGGGTTGATATTGGTGTGGCACATTGTCCTGCATTATTTGGGCATTTCTATGTATTTGTTGGGGTGTGAACATGGTCTGCATTGGTTGTGTTTGGTTGACAGCCGGCCCTCCTTCCCACCCACCCAGCCAGTCAGTTATCCCACCATGGACTGTGCTTGCATTGCAGGGAGTGGAAGTTGTCTCTCAGGATGTCAGTCAGTGGTGTCCTGCTGTTTGTTGGTGCACAGTTGCCAGCAGGGCCTTGTGCTCCCCACAGCAGTAGCCAGTGTCAGCCATCTTGTGAGTCCTTCTCCACTCCCTGTGATGTGTGCATGGTTCAGGGTGGTGTTGATGAGACAGTTGTGGGGGTGACCAATATCAGTGACTGCCACTCCCATCATGCTATTGCCTCCACCCCACTTGCCAGCATTCCCATACTTACTTGCTTTTGTGGGGAGTTCAGTGTGTGTGGATGTGAGGGCAATGGCAAGATGGCTGACAGTGGTGTCCTGCTGTTGGTTGGTGTGCAGTTCCCAGCAGGGCCTTGTGCTCCCCACAGCAGTAGCCAGTGTCAGCCATCTTGTGAGTCCTTCTCCACTCCCTGTGATGTGAGCATGGTTCAGGGTGGTGTTGATGGGACAGTTGTGGGGGTGACCAATATCAGTGACTGCCACTCCCATCATGCTATTGCCTCTACCCCACTTGCCAGCATTCCCATACTTACTTGCTTTTGTGGGGAGTTCAGTGGGTGTGGGTGTGAGGGCAATGGCAAGATGGCTGACAGTGGTGTCCTGCTGTTGGTTGGTGTGCAGTTCCCAGCAGGGCCTTGTGCTCCCCACAGCAGTAGCCGTTGTCAGCCATCTTGTGAGTCCTTCTCCACTCCCTGTGATGTGAGCATGGTTCAGGGTGGTGTTGATGGGACAGTTGTGGGGGTGACCAATATCAGTGACTGCCACTCCCATCATGCTATTGCCTCCACCCCACTTGCCAGCATTCCCATACTTACTTGCTTTTGTGGGGAGTTCAGTGTGTGTGGGTGTGAGGGCAATGGGAAGATGGCTGACAGTGGTGTCCTGCTGTTGGTTGGTGTGCAGTTCCCAGCAGGGCCTTGTGCTCCCCACAGCAGTAGCCAGTGTCAGCCATCTTGTGAGTCCTTCTCCACTCCCTGTGATGTGAGCATGGTTCAGGGTGGTGTTGATGGGACAGTTGTGGGGGTGAGCTATGTCTGTGACTGACTCCCATCATGCTATTTCCTCCACCCCACTTCCCAGCATTCCCATACTTACTTGCTTTTGTGGGGAGTTCAGTGTGTGTGGGTGTGAGGGCAATGGGAAGATGGCTGACAGTGGTGTCCTGCTGTTGGTTGGTGTGCAGTTCCCAGCAGGGCCTTGTGCTCCCCACAGCACTAGCCAGTGTCAGCCATCTTGTGAGTCCTTCTCCACTCCCTGTGATGTGAGCATGGTTCAGGGTGGTGTTGATGGGACAGTTGTGAGGGTGACCAATATCTGTGACTGCCACTCCCTTCATGCTATTGCCTCCACCCCACTTGCCAGCATTCCCAAACTTACTTGCTTTTGTGGGGAGTTCAGTATGTGTGGGTGTGTGAGCAATGGCAAGATGGCTGACAGTGGTGTCCTGCTGTTGGTTGGTGTGCAGTTCCCAGCATGCCCTTGTGCTCCCCACGACACAGCAACAGTGTCAGACATCTTTGATGGGCCTTTCCACTCTCTGTGGGATGTGCATGCGTGAGTGTGAGCTTGCTGGGCCATGTGGTGGGGGATGTAGAGCTGTGACTACGACTCCCATCATGCTATTGCCTCCACCCCCTTCCCAGCATGCCCATGCTTCCTTCCTTTTGACTCTGCTTCCCTGTGGGGTGGGATGGCTGTGCTGACAGGATGGCTGGGAGTGTTGTCCTGGCAGTTGTTTGGCTAAAAGTCCCAAGAGTGTCCCTGTGCTTCACACAACATAACCCAGGGTGGTGGTTCTTTGTGGGATCTTGAGTTAGGATGGGAGGCATTGCATTCTACCAGGTGGGTTCTGTGGAGTTTGTGTTGAGGGGGTGTGAGGGGAGGTGCTTGTGACTATGGTCAGTGCTGCAAGTCCTCCTTCCCACCCAGCCAGCCAGATATCCCACCATGGAACGTGCTTGCATTGCAGGGAGTGGAAGTTGTCTCTCAGGATGTCAGTCAGTGGTGTCCTGCTGTTTGTTGGTGCACAGTTGCCAGCAGGGCCTTGTGCTCCCCACAGCAGTAGCCAGTGTCAGCCATCTTGTGAGTCCTTCTCCACTCCCTGTGATGTGAGCATGGTTCAGGGTGGTGTTGATGGGACAGTTGTGGGGGTGAGCTATGTCTGTGACTGACTCCCATCATGCTATTTCCTCCACCCCACTTCCCAGCATTCCCATACTTACTTGCTTTTGTGAGGAGTTCAGTGTGTGTGGGTGTGAGGGCAATGGCAAGATGGCTGACAGTGGTGTCCTGCTGTTGGTTGGTGTGCAGTTCCCAGCATGCCCTTGTGCTCCCCACGACACAGCAACAGTGTCAGACATCTTTGATGGGCCTTTCCACTCTCTGTGGGATGTGCATGCGTGAGTGTGAGCTTGCTGGGCCATGTGGTGGGGGATGTAGAGCTGTGACTACGACTCCCATCATGCTATTGCCTCCACCCCCTTCCCAGCATGCCCATGCTTCCTTCCTTTTGACTCTGCTTCCCTGTGGGGTGGGCTGGCTGTGCTGACAGGATGGCTGGGAGTGTTGTCCTGGCAGTTGTTTGGCTAAATGTCCCAAGAGTGTCCCTGTGCTTCACACAACATAACCCAGGGTGGTGGTTCTTTGTGGGATCTTGAGTTAGGATGGGAGGCATTGCATTCTACCAGGTGGGTTCTGTGGAGTTTGTGTTGAGGGGGTGTGAGGGGAGGTGCTTGTGACTATGGTCAGTGCTGCAAGTCCTCCTTCCCACCCAGCCAGCCAGATATCCCACCATGGAACGTGCTTGCATTGCAGGGAGTGGAAGTTGTCTCTCAGGATGTCAGTCAGTGGTGTCCTGCTGTTTGTTGGTGCACAGTTGCCAGCAGGGCCTTGTGCTCCCCACAGTAGTAGCCAGTGTCAGCCATCTTGTGAGTCCTTCTCCACTCCCTGTGATGTGAGCATGGTTCAGGGTGGTGTTGATGGGACAGTTGTGAGGGTGACCAATATCTGTGACTGCCACTCCCTTCATGCTATTGCCTCCACCCCACTTGCCAGCATTCCCAAACTTACTTGCTTTTGTGGGGAGTTCAGTATGTGTGGGTGTGTGAGCAATGGCAAGATGGCTGACAGTGGTGTCCTGCTGTTGGTTGGTGTGCAGTTCCCAGCATGCCCTTGTGCTCCCCACGACACAGCAACAGTGTCAGACATCTTTGATGGGCCTTTCCACTCTCTGTGGGATGTGCATGCGTGAGTGTGAGCTTGCTGGGCCATGTGGTGGGGGATGTAGAGCTGTGACTACGACTCCCATCATGCTATTGCCTCCACCCCCTTCCCAGCATGCCCATGCTTCCTTCATTTTGACTCTGCTTCCCTGTGGGGTGGGCTGGCTGTGCTGACAGGATGACTGGGAGTGTTGTCCTGGCAGTTGTTTGGCTAAAAGTCCCAAGAGTGTCCCTGTGCTTCACACAACATAACCCAGGGTGGTGCTTCTTTGTTAGATATTGAGTTAGGATGTGAGGCATTGCATTCTACCAGGTGGGTTCTGTGGAGTTTGTGTTGAGGGGGGGTGTGAGGGGAGGTGCTTGTGACTATGGTCAGTGCTGCAAGTCCTCCTTCCCACCCAGCCAGATATCCCACCATGGAACGTGCTTGCATTGCAGGGAGTGGAAGTTGTCTCTCAGGATGTCAGTCAGTGGTATCCTGCTGTTTGTTGGTGCACAGTTCCCAGCAGGGCCTTGTGCTCCCCACAGCAGTTGCCAGTGTCAGCCATCTTGTGAGTCCTTCTCCACTCCCTGTGATGTGCGCATGGTTCATGGTGGTGTTGATGGAACAGTTGTGGGGGGGGCAATATGTGTGACTGCGACTCCCATGATGCTATTGGCTACACTGACTTGGCCAGCATACACAGAATTCCTTCCTTTGAGTGGTCTTCACTGTGTGTTGGTGTTGTTGTGGTGGCTACATGTCTGGATGTGTTTGTTAGTTCTATTTGTGCCACTGCCTAGCTGTAGTTGTAGTTGTGTTTGTACATGTGATGGCACAGTTGGATGTAACTTTTTTGATGGCATGTGTTTTGTTTATCTGACTGACATACACATTTTGGGATGATTCTGTTCTGGTTGCTGTGTAATTGCTATGAGTGCATGGTTTGACTCTCCCCTTGACAGTGATGTGTGTGTGTATTGTGGCAGAATATTGTGTACATTTGTTGCGTACTCATCAGGCTCTGGGATGTTCTCTAGTCCATAGACGCTCACTGGCGGAAGGATGGCCCGCACCTTCTCCTCCCAGGGCCTGAGGTATACTGGCTTGGCAGGAGGGCCACTGCCGGTGTATTGGCTCAGGAGGTAGTCCTTCTTGAGCAGCTCCCGTATCCTCCTACGCACGTCATACCACCTGTTCTGGATGTCAATCTTTGTGCGCAGACATGGTGATTGTGCGTTCACCCTGTTGATGATCCTCTCCCACATCTTGGTTTTCTGGGAGATGGGGGTCTGTTGGACCAGTGTGCCAAACAGCTGTGGCTCTACCCTGAGGATCTCGTCTACCAGGACTTCCAATTCACAATCTAGGAACTTGTGATTCTTCTTGGGGGGCATGGTGATGGGTGGTGATGGTGAGTGATGTGTGTGTTGGTGTGCAGGTGAGGGTGTGTGAGTGTGTGTTTTGCTGGGTGTATGTGAGGTAGGTATTTGTTGGTGTGCTGATGGTGTGTGGCTTGTGTGAGGGATGAGCTGTGGGTGTGTGGTTGCTGTCTGTTGGGTGCTGGCAGTGGAATGGCATTTGCAAAGGATCATGGTTGGGATTTGTGTCCTTTATATGGGTGGAGTTGTGGGTGTGTCTTTGTTCTCTGTCCCCACCCCCACAGTATTTATTGGCTTTGTAATTGCTTGTTTGGCCTTTTTTGTGTCATTTTTCCTTTGTACTGTCTGTGCATGTTGGACACGTTCTTGTGACCGAGTCGGACCCTGCATTTGTCTCGTACGGTGTTCTCCGTTTCGTTCACGCTGTGTTTGTGCAGTTTTCTATGCTGCGTACGCGTCGGTCGCCGTGTTTTGTGTTACTTCGGCTCGGTTTTGTATGCGTGTCGGTCGTACGGCTTGTCCTCCGTCTGACTCGGTCGTGGTTTTCGCGCCTTGCATCGTACTTTGTGGTTTGGAGTTCGCGTGTACGTTTCGGTCGGATTTGTTCCGGGTGCGTGTCGGTCGGTTCGATTCGAGTGTTTTTCCGGCCGGATTGCTGTTTTCCGTGCGGCTCGGTCGTTCGGCTTGGGTTCGGTACGTGTCGGTCGGATTTTGCACGCCTTGCATCGTACTTGGCGTGTCAGGCGCCACAGGTACGTGTCGGTCGGTATAATTTCCGCCTCCGAGTCGGTCGGTGCTTTTTCCGGCCCGAATCGGAATCGACCCCATAGTATTCTCACTACAACTCATAAATAGTACACAAAGGACCTCATTACGATGTCAGTCGGAGTTGCCTCCGACCAACACTGTTGCGGATTGGGAACCAACGGACATCAGGTCAGCAGTTCCGACCGCATTATTTGGAAGTCTCAAACTTCCATTTTTCAATAGAAGCTTGTGTGGTGGGCTGAAATTGCACGCTGCACAAGCTCCCATTGAAAAGTGGAAGTTTTTAAACATCCCTGTGCTGTGTGGCAGGCACCTCACGGTACCACCATAGGTGTCCCCCGGGCCCAGAAGCGGAGGGCTCCATGAGCGCGTCGGATTGTGTTGGTCGGTCCCTCTGACTGCTGCCTCTGACCACACACATCGTAATGCGTCCCACGGACCACAGCAGTAGATGCGGTTTGGACCGCAACCGACAAGCCATTGGTTGCAGTCCAAACCGCATCGTGATCAGACCCAAAGTTTTGAACTCAAGAGGTGTAAAATTTACAAGTCCCACTACAGTCATTGCAACAGTAGGGGAAGTGTTGGATTGCGGAGGGTAAAATGTACTATTCCAACTGAAGTCAAAGCAACAATAGGGAAAGTGTAGGATTATGGATGGGTAAAATGTACTATTCCCACTCCAGTCAGTGCAATAGTAGGGAAAATGTTGGATTTTGGAGGGGTAAAATTCACTACTGCCACTGCGCTCTATGTGGCATTAGAAAAAAACTATTTCATTTCAAGTAAAATAAATAATTTCAAAACTATAGTAAAAAAAAATTTTTTATATAAAAATCTATGTTTTAAATTACATATTTATTACAATGTTTAATACATTTTATAAATTAATACAAATATTATTTTTATCAAAATACCAAAATCTAGTGTCAAAATAATAACAACCAATAAATACAATATTATTTACAGTTAAAAATCTTAAAACAATTAACACATAGAATAACAATTTACAATTACATTTTTTTTACTCTTTTAAATGTTATTATTATGTGCATTATTTTGTACCCTATAGCTCTACAAGCTTCACAAAATACATCTAAAATTTATATTTAAATTTATAATATTTACACATTTTACATAATTAAATATCTATTAAAATATTAATACTAATTAGCTACTAATAAAACAATTACATGTCATTATTTGTCCATCCTTTATCCTTACAAAACAAACAACCCACACCTAATATATAAATTAAAAAATGTATTAAAGAATTTACACAATTAATAATCAATTAAACAATTAATATTACTAATTAACTAAGAATAAATTAATGTTCCACCCTTTGCCCCTACAAATACAACTCACGCATATAACCTAAACAATATTTTTATTACACATGTAAATAATTATTTATCATTTAAACAATTATTTAAAATTAATGATAATTATTAATTATTATAATTTCCTGCACATCCTTTAACCATACAAAACCACAAAACACCCCCAAATATATATATATATTACACAATTTACATAATTGATTATCAATTAAATAATTATTTATAATAATAAATACATTTAAAATAATTATAATCAATTTACTTCCCACCCTATACCCAAACAAAATCCACAACCTGCACATTAAATGTAACTTAAAAACATTATTGATGTAATTAAATAAATATTTAATAATTAAATAATTATAGATATATACAAAATTATTAATAACAAATTATAATTCATTAACTCCCCAACCTATACCACTACAAAACACAGAACCCACACCTATAACTTAACTCAAATTATTAAAAAAATTATTTATACACTTAACATAAATATTTATCAATTAAATAATTCATATTAATGTACAAATTGTATTATTATTTCTAATTAATTTACTCCCACCCTATTCCCCTATAAAACCCACATCCCACTAAAGTACTAAAAAATAACAAAAAACTATTAGATTACATTTAAAAACTATTATTAATTTACAAACCATATTAAAAACTAACAATATTTAAACACACATTTTAAAACATATACAATTAACATATATATTAAAATACACACAAATAATTAAAAATATATATTATTAACAGCAATATTTTCAGCATCGATATTACTTACCTTTAAATCGATATTCTAGTCCACGATAATCTTGTTTACAATATTTCTGAGTCAGGATATTTCAAGCTTGATATTTGTGTAAGTCGATATTATTGACTCAATATTTTCTCTAAACACCCTCACTTTACAACACTCCAATCAATGACACTCCACATTGCACTTTGAAACACATTTTTATAAAAAAATTCAAACCATTAACATACAATGAAAAAAACTAAAGTTAAGGATAATTTAGAGTTAGAAATAACATGCATCCTTTATATACAAACCCAACTCAAAATACACAAACATAAAAAATTATAATTATAACTTCAATTTATAATTTATGCACCACCTTCAAACTGCTAAGTAGCACACAGTCTTGTCACAACACTTGCCATACTACATTAACATGCCTTTTCTATGTACTGTTCATACCCTTGCATACTGCATCACTTATAGCATATAAAAACATAGGGGCAGATTTACAAGCCCCTTGCGCCACTTTTGCGTCACTTTTCCCATGTTAAAAATGACGCAAAAGTGGCGTAGGGGCCTTGTAAATATGCGCCCCAGTATACTTAAGAACACTTATAACTTCTCAAATGACATTATTTGTCACAACACAGTGCATGGTAGAGTGGGGAGTTATAGCTAGTGCTGTCTCCTTAGCGAGCTGAAAAAGTATGAAACGAGTTCCACTACTTACAACAATTTGAAGGTGGTGGATACATTGTAACTGAAAGTTATAACTATAACTTTAGCATTTTTTAAGTTTGTGTTGTTTAAACTTGGTTTGTATAGGTAAAATATGTTTGCCTAACTAAAACTAAACTTTAACCTTCAGTTTTTTCATTGAGTCTGTATGAGTACATATATACTTTGAGAAAGGCTGAGATCAGCTGAAACACATCAGTGATGGACGTGCTGCAATAAAGAATTTTGAAATTGATATGTTGTCTGGAGTGCCTATGTTTGCCGGAAGTAATTGCGAATATATATATATATATTTTTCAAGAAACCTCGTAAACAAGGAATGACGACGCCGTGTTCTTAGCCAAAGTTACAATTTATTGTCAGCTGATCTGACGCGTTTCGCCTGCCCAGCAGGCTTGCTCACCAACAAAATTGCATAAAGTTTCAACCATTTTAAATACAGTGCTTGTGAAAATGTCACGTGATGAACTACTAAGATAATGTATTAGAAGATAGACTCGTAGTTTTATAATGTAGAAATATAAAACATGCCGTTTTCTCTCCATAAAATTTATCAGTTAAAACTGAAATTAATTCATGGCTTTTGGCATTTCTTTATATCAACATTTATCTTATTTAGAGGCATTATTAAACTAACAATCCATTGTCATGCCTCGTTTTAGCAGTACCAATTCATTAGATTCCAAATTTAGCCCCAGTGGGCGAAACCATTACCCATATCGATAGTCATTATTATATAGTTATTGTAAACAATAATAATTTCATCAGTGTTATTGAATTATATCATATCCTGCCCTAGTGGGCAATCACATGCTGACAATATCTTATCACTGTTCGTAAAAAACATATTGTTATATTTGTCTATCATATCTCAATAAGGTACTGAAATGTTGCGATGTGTCGACCTTCTAAAGTGCAATGTGCTATTTATCAAACCAAAAACTTAAACTAAAACAATACTTCAAATGGTTAAAAACAGAGATTCAGGGAGACTTATTTCAAAAATCTTTTCAAAGCTCTAATAGCGAGCTGAAAAAGTATGAAACGAGTTCCACTACTTACAACAATTTGAAGGTGGTGGATACATTGTAACTGAAAGTTATAACTATAACTTTAGCATTTTTAAGTTTGTGTTGTTTAAACTTGGTTTGTATAGGTAAAATATGTTTGCCTAACTAAAACTAAGCTTTAACCTTCAGTTTTTTCATTGAGTCTGTATGAGTACATATATACTTTGAGAAAGGCTGAGATCAGCTGAAACGCATCAGTGATGGACGTGCTGCAATAAAGAATTTTGAAATTGATATGTTGTCTGGAGTGCCTATGTTTGCTGGAAGTAATTGCGAATATATATATATATATTTTTCAAGAAGCCTCGTAAACAAGGAATGACGACGCCGTGTTCTTAGCCAAAGTTACAATTTATTGTCAGCTGATCTGACGCGTTTCGCCTGCCCAGCAGGCTTGCTCACCAACAAAATTGCATAAAGTTTCAACCATTTTAAATACAGTGCTTGTGAAAATGTCACGTGATGAACTACTAAGATAATGTATTAGAAGATAGACTCGTAGTTTTATAATGTAAAAATATAAAACATGCCGTTTTCTCTCCATAAAATTTATCAGTTAAATCTGAAATTAATTCATGGCTTTTGCCATTTCTTTATATCAACATTTATCTTATTTAGAGGCATTATTAAACTAACAATCCATTGTCATGCCTCGTTTTAGCAGTACCAATTCATTAGATTCCAAATTTAGCCCCAGTGGGCGAAACCATTACCCATATCGATAGTCATTATTATATAGTTATTGTAAACAATAATAATTTCATCAGTGTTATTGAATTATATCGTATCCTGCCCTATTGGGCAATCACATGCTGACAATATCTTATCACTGTTCGTAAAAACATATTGTTATATTTGTCTATCATATCTCAATAAGGTACTGAAATGTTGCGATGTGTCGACCTTCTAAAGTGCAATGTGCTATTTATCAAACCAAAAACTTAAAATAAAACAATACTTCAAATGGTTAAAAACAGAGATTCAGGGAGACTTATTTCAAAAAATCTTTTCAAAGCTCTAATAATCTTTACAAATGTGTGTGCAAGTCTTCTTCCATATTTAAACCTGCCGGGGTTCTCGTGTTGAGTTCTAATATGTAGCATGATTCCAATTTTCTCAACTTTTTTCACGGTCACCCCCTAATACTGGGTGGAATGGAATCGATCATAAAATATGTTAGTCCTTGCACTTTTTTACTGTGGTGCGTTTCAAAATGGCGAGCCACTGGATATGTTTTATCGCCATTTTTAATGGCTCTCAAGTGCTGCAGCACTCTTTTATGTACAGGAAGAATTGTGCTGCCCACGTACCTCAGGCCACATGGGCACTGAAGTACGTAGACTGCAAAATCGGATTTACATGTAAAATGGCCTTTAATTTTCTTTTCTCTTTTTGAAAGGCCTGGTTTATACATTGTGGTTTTCTTCCCATGTAGACAGGCTTTACACTTCACACATTTTATGAAGCCTTCTTTTCTTTTCAACCAGGAAGAATTTGTGGCTACTGACTGTGGTTGAGGAACCATATTACTCACTAACATCTGTTTGAGGGATTTTGCACGCCTAAACGTGATGGCTGGTTTTTTTCTGTACTATTTTCCCTAGCACAGGGTCATTGCGTATTAAATGCCAGTGTTTAGACAGGATGTTCCTCACTTTAATGTGTTGTTTATTGTATGAGGTAATCATTCTGCATTGGTTATTTATGGTATTATCTGTTTTTTCTTTAGTTTTACTTTTATTAAATAGAATTTCCTACCTTGTTTTTTTCTTAGCTTTGTATATGGCTGATTGTACACAGTCTTCTGAATATCCTCTTGCCTTAAAATGAGTTTTTAAACAGCCAAGTTCTATATCAAGAGTTCCTTGCTCCCTGCAATTCCTCATTGTCCGAAGACATTCCCCATAGGGGATGCTCCTGATCAAATTGTTGGGATGGAAACTTGTTGCATGAAGCAACGTGTTTCCTGCTGTTGATTTGCGATACAGCATAGTGTGTAATTTTGCATCTTTAACATAAATAGTTAAATCACGGAAGTTCACAGAGGTTGCACTAACTGTGCTTGTGAATCTTAAATTTAAGTTATTACTCTGTAGTTTCTTGATGAACTCTTTCACCGATTTTTCCGAGCCCTTCCATACAACGAACAACTCGTCAATGAAGCGACTCTAATGCAGTATGTTATGCTGCCATTCTTTCTGGTTACAGCGTTCCGACCACCTGCTCCTCCCACCAGCCCATATGCAAATTTGCATAGCTGGGGGCGAAGCAGGTGCCCATGGCTGTACCGCAAGTTTGATGGAATAACTCACCATTGAACAGGAAGTAATTGTATTTCAGACAAATGGAAATCATTGCCATCAGCATCTGTGTATGTGCCCACAGTTTTAACGGCCTGCTGCCAAGATAGTATTTAATGGCATTCAGGCAGTCCTCATGCCTTATGCTGGTATACAATGTCGTAACGTCTATTGTTACTAATAAAAGATCTTCTTCCCAGGGAACATCGTAAATTCTTTTAAGAAAATCCCCCATGTCCTGAATATAGGATGGAAGTGTTTTCACTAAGGGGCCAAGGAATGAATCTACAAATTTAGATGTATTCTCCAGAGCACTACCTATTGCAGAAATAATAGGGTGACCAGGGGGATTTTCAAGATCTTTGTGTACCTTTGGTATCAAGTAAAGCACTGGAACTGCAGGGTTGTTAATTTTCAAGAACATTAGTTCTTCATGTGTTAGTAGACATTGATTGTACCATTCTTGCAATTGAGCGTTATACAGTCGTTGACTTGTGGTCATGTTATCTTCAGGTACCCTTACATAATTCAAACGATTATTAAGTTGTTTATAAGCCTCATTCAAGTACCGTTGCTTGTCCCACAAGACCACATTCCCGCCTTTATCAGCATTACACACAATACAATTAGCATTAGATGACAATTTCGTGACCAGGGCATTGTACTCCTTTTGTTGTTGCAACAGGATTTTATTTTTGACACTGGTAATCTTATCAAGATTTTTCAAATCATTAATCACCAGTTCATTATAAATATCTACTGAATCTCTGGTCGTCATTGGTACAAATCTAGAATTAGGTCTAAACCTTGTTTGTGCAGGATACGATATAATTCAATAACACTGATGAAATTGTTATTGTTTACAATAGCTATATAATGACTATCAAAATGGGTAATGGTTTCGCCCACTGGGGCTAAATTTGGAATCTAATGAATTGGTACTGCTAAAACAAGGCATGACAATGGATTGTTAGTTTAATAATGCCTCTAAATAAGATAAATGTTGATATAAAGAAATGCCAAAAGCCATGAATTAATTTCAGATTTAACTGATACATTTTATGGATAGAAAACGGCATGTTTTATATTTTTATATTATAAAACTATGAATCTATCTTCTAATACATTATCTTAGTAGTTCATCAAGTGACATTTTCACGAGCACTGTATTTAAAATGGTTGAAACTTTATGCAATTTTGTTGGTGAGGAAGCCTGCTGGGCAGGCGAAACGCGTCCGATCAGCCAACAATAAATTGTAACTTTGGCCAGAACACGGCGTCGTCATTCCTTGTTTACAAGCCTTCTTGAAAATTAATCGGACCTGGCTTGGTTGGTCCGCTGTCGACGACGAACCCTCTGATATGGAGCTGCGACGGGTAAAACAAGCAACGAGTCTGCATATATATATATATATATATATATATATCAAAAACACATGGTACCTCACTAGAGACGCACACGAGTTGGCACAAGGTTACCAGCCTTTATTAAAGGTATGGACACACGTCGTAGGCAGGCTGAATCAGCAGCTTTCCGAAATGCCGACGCGTTTCGAGTTTCCTCTTCTTCACAGGCTGTCGGAAAGATCGTGCAGTGGTGGGCAGCTCCCTAAATATATACATGGCCCCGCCCCAATAGGCTGAGTGAAGGCTTGTGGGAGTTGTAGTCCCAATGTTCCATCAAAATATGGGTGCACTAATTACTGCCAGATGAAGCCCCAAGTGGGCCCCCGCATATTCCGGTGTCCTCAATCCTACGTGCAAACTCTACATAATGGACGGAGAATCCCCTCCACGTGGCGCCCTTGAAATCCTGGGCTGGTGCTGTCTCGGCGGATGAGCCTCCGCCTATTTATCAAAAACACATGGTACCTCACTTGAGACGCACACGAGTTGGCACAAGGTTACCAGCCTTTATTAAAGGTATGGACACACGTCGTAGGCAGGCTGAATCAGCAGCTTTCCGAAACGCCGACGCGTTTCGAGTTTCCTCTTCTTCACAGGCTGTCGGAAAGATCGTGCAGTGGTGGGCAGCTCCTAAATATATACATGGTCCCGCCCCAATGGGCTGAGTGAAGACTTGTGGGAGTTGTAGTCCCAATGTTCCATCAAAATATGGGTGCACTAATTACTGCCAGATGAAGCCCCAAGTGGGCCCCCGCATATTCTGGTGTCCTCAATCCTACGTGCAAACTCCACATAATGGACGCCGAATCCCCTCCACGTGGCGCCCTTGAAATCCTGGGCTGGTGCTGTCTCGGCGGATGAGCCTCCGCCTATTTATCAAAAACACATGGTACCTCACTTGAGACGCACACGAGTTGGCACAAGGTTACCAGCCTTTATTAAAGGTATGGACACACGTCGTAGGCAGGCTGAATCAGCAGCTTTCCGAAACGCCGACGCTTTTCGAGTTTCCTCTTCTTCACAGGCTGTCGGAAAGATCGTGCAGTGGTGGGCAGCTCCCTAAATATATACATGGTCCCGCCCCAATGGGCTGAGTGAAGACTTGTGGGAGTTGTAGTCCCAATGTTCCATCAAAATATGGGTGCACTAATTACTGCCAGATAAAGCCCCAAGTGGACCCCCGCATATTCCGGTGTCCTCAATCCTACGTGCAAACTCCACATAATGGACGGCGAATCCGCTCCACGTGGCGCCCTTGAAATCGTGGGCTGGTGCTGTCTCGGCGGATGAGCCTCCGCCTATTTATCAAAAACACATGGTACCTCACTTGAGACGCACACGAGTTGGCACAAGGTTACCAGCCTTTATTAAAGGTATGGACACACGTCGTAGGCAGGCTGAATCAGCAGCTTTCCGAAACGCCGACGCTTTTCGAGTTTCCTCTTCTTCACAGGCTGTCGGAAAGATCGTGCAGTGGTGGGCAGCTCCCTAAATATATACATGGTCCCGCCCCAATGGGCTGAGTGAGGACTTGTGGGAGTTGTAGTCCCAATGTTCTATCAAAATATGGGTGCACTAATTACTGCCAGATGAATCCCCAAGTGGGCCCCCGCATATTCCGGTGTCCTCAATCCTACGTGCAAACTCCACATAATGGACGGCGAATCCCCTCCACGTGGCGCCCTTGAAATCCTGGGCTGGTGCTGTCTCGGCGGATGAGCCTCCGCCTATTTATCAAAAACACATGGTACCTCACTTGAGACGCACACGAGTTGGCACAAGGTTACCAGTCTTTATTAAAGGTATGGATACACGTCGTAGGCAGGCTGAATCAGCAGCTTTCCGAAACGCCGACGCGTTTCGAGTTTCCTCTTCTTCACAGGCTGTCGGAAAGATCGTGCAGTGGTGGGCAGCTCCCTAAATATATACATGGTCCCACCCCAATGGGCTGAGTGAAGACTTGTGGGAGTTGTAGTCCCAATGTTCCATCAAAATATGGGTGCACTAATTACTGCCAGATGAAGCCCCAAGTGGGCCCCCGCATATTCCGGTGTCCTCAATCCTACGTGCAAACTCCACATAATGGACGGCGAATCCCCTCCACGTGGCGCCCTTGAAATCCTGGGCTGGTGCTGTCTCGGCGGATGAGCCTCCGCCTATTTATCAAAAACACATGGTACCTCACTTGAGACGCACACGAGTTGGCACAAGGTTACCAGCCTTTATTGAAGATATGGACACACGTCGTAGGCAGGCTGAATCAGCAGCTTTCCAAAACGCCGACGCGTTTCGAGTTTCCTCTTCTTCACAGGCTGTCGGAAAGATCGTGCAGTGGTGGGCAGCTCCCTAAATATATACATGGTCCCGCCCCAATGGGCTGAGTGAAGACTTGTGGGAGTTGTAGTCCCAATGTTCCATCAAAATATGGGTGCACTAATTACTGCCAGATGAAGCCCCAAGTGGGCCCCCGCATATTCCGGTGTCCTCAATCCTACGTGCATACTCCACATAATGGACGGCGAATCCCCTCCACGTGGCGCCCTTGAAATCCTGGGCTGGTGCTGTCTCAGCGGATGAGCCTCCGCCTATTTATCAAAAACACATGGTACCTCACTTGAGATGCACACGAGTTGGCACAAGGTTACCAGCCTTTATTAAAGGTATGGACACACGTCGTAGGCAGGCTGAATCAGCAGCTTTCCGAAACGCCGACGCGTTTCGAGTTTCCTCTTCTTCACAGACTGTCGGAAAGATCGTGCAGTGGTGGGCAGCTCCCTAAATATATACATGGTCCTGCCCCAATGGGCTGAGTGAAGACTTGTTGGAGTTGTAGTCCCAATGTTCCATCAAAATATGGGTGCACTAATTACTGCCAGATGAAGCCCCAAGTGGGCCCCCGCATATTCCGGTGTCCTCAATCCTACGTGCAAACTCCACATAATGGACGGCGAATCCCCTCCACGTGGCGCCCTTGAAATGCTGGGCTGGTGCTGTCTCGGCGGATGAGCCTCCGCCTATTTATCAAAAAAACATGGTACCTCACTTGAGACACACACGAGTTGGCACAAGGTTACCAGCCTTTATCAAAGGTATGGACACACGTCATAGGCAGGCTGAATCAGCAGCTTTCTGAAACGCCGACGCGTTTCGAGTTTCCTCTTCTTCACAGGCTGTCGGAAAGATCGTGCAGTGGTGGGCAGCTCCCTAAATATATACATGGTCCCGCCCCAATGGGCTGAGTGAAGACTTGTGGGAGTTGTAGTCCCAATGTTCCATCAAAATATGGGTGCACTAATTACTGCCAGATGAAGCCCCAAGTGGGCCCCCGTATATTCCGGTGTCCTCAATCCTACGTGCAAACTCCACATAATGGACACCGGAATATGCCCACCACTGCACGATCTTTCAGCCTGTGAAGAAGAGGAAACTCGAAACGCGTCGGCGTTTCGGAAAGCTGCTGATTCAGCCTGCCTACGACGTTTGTCCATACCTTTAATAAAGGCTGGTAACCTTGTGCCAACTCGTGTGCGTCTCAAGTGAGGTACCATGTGTTTTTGATAAATAGGCGGAGGCTCATCCGCCGAGACAGCACCAGCCCAGGATTTCAAGGGCACCACGTGGAGGGGATTCGCCGTCCATTATGTGGAGTTTGCACGTAGGATTGAGGACACCGGAATATGCGGCGGCCCACTTGGGGCTTCATCTGGCAGTAATTAGTGCACCCATATTTTGATGGAACATTGGGACTACAACTCCCACAAGTCTTCACTCAGCCCATTGGGGCGGGACCATGTATATATTTAGGGAGCTGCCCACCACTGCACGATCTTTCCGACAGCCTGTGAAGAAGAGGAAACTCGAAACGCGTCGGCGTTTCAGAAAGCTGCTGATTCAGCCTGCCTACGACGTGTGTCCATACCTTTAATAAAGGCTGGTAACCTTGTGCCAACTCGTGTGCGTCTCAAGTGAGGTACCATGTGTTTTTGATATATATATATATATATATATATATATATATATATATATGTCCAGACCAATCCCATTCCAAGAAACGGGTCCGACACATGCTCCATGACCAGCAGGATTTTTATTGCAAGGGAGGCACAATTGTTGCTGGAAAAGCGAAACGCTAGGGCAGACGCGTTTCAGCCTTGCGGCTTTCTTCAGTGCCCGCTTCACTTTTAAAAGATGTTGTCCCTGGAGGCTCGTTATAACCACTCTAAGTTGATCCTCACTGATTGGAGCATCATACAAGCCCAACCTCCTAGGCTTCTGCCTCCAACAGTCCTGTTACAGTCCATGCCGGGGTTTCAGTGCTCCCCACTGTGATGGCAGATACAATGATCGGCTTCTTCAAACACCAAGTGATGTTCCAAATAGTTGTTGGCAAGTGGAGCGCACTATTCTCCGGCGGTCCACTCAGAAGGCAAAGATGTAAATCCTACTCTGGTCACTTTCAAGCAGCTGACCAATCCTGATTGCTGCCTGCTTTCTCCCCAAACAGCTTCAAACTCCGGTGAGTAATTTGAAACTTCAGGGGGGGCGACACGCTGTGTCTTCAAAACACCATACCACACAAGCGCAAACCATGCGCGTTGCTCCAGACCGAAAGGCGTGCCGGTTAGCGGTGTTTGCATACCATTAAATATCCAGACCAATACCATTCCAAGAAACGGGTCCGACACATGCTCCGTGACCAGCAGGATTTTTATTGCAAGGGAGGCACAATTGTTGCTGGAAAAGCGAAACACTAGGGCAGACGTGTTTCAGCCTTGAGGCTTTCTTCAGTGCCCGCTTCACTTTTAAAAGATGTTGTTCCTGGAGGCTCGTTATAATATATATATTGTTAGAAATGGGATTTCTGGTTGGCTAAGGCTTGCGCCAAAGCCAGGCAGAAACCACCACTCTAGTCATGGCAAGGGAGTTACACACCCAAGATAACTCCTGCTCACCCCCTTGGTAGCTTGGCACGAGCAGTCAGGCCTATCCCGGAGGCAATGTGTAAAGCGTTTGCGCAACACACACACACAGCAGCAACACACTAGGCGCACTACAAAAGGGACTCCACACAAGGTTATATAAAAAATAGCCTTTGTATTGTCATAAACAGATTAGAAGCAGGATCACACATTTCCACGGTGCCAACTGGCACGGGCAATATTCACAGGGGAATTATATACAGGACCAGGCCAATCGGGCCATGGTCAGAACCATCAGAACAGGTAAGTAAATGCAAATATAAAACACAACCAATAACTACTGCTACCATAATGACCTCAGCATTATCACATTAGCATTAGACATTAACCCACATTAGGCCCAAACCTCATTAGCATAAACACATTACGCAATGGGCCTCACCTGCATAAACACATTATGCGATAACCTCATAAGCATAAACACATTACGCAAATAGGCACTACCCCAAAACATCATAACATGACATTAGGCAATAAATAACATTAGGCCAAAACCTCATTAGCATAGACACCCTCCTAAGCATAAACACGTTACGCATTAGGCCTCACCAGCATAAACACATTATGCGATAACCTCATGAGCAAAAACATCATTAGAGGCATAAACCAGGGTGCATAACTCACATTTGGCACATAATACATATCAGGCAGGAACTCAGTAGTGCACCGCAGTAACACCACTACCAGGTGCATACATCACCTTAGGGCCTTGCGCCCTCTCACCATCCTACCTATGACCCCAGGCCAACTGGCCTTCTCGCAGGGCTCAAATGCCCTATGTCCATCAGAGTCAGGGTTCAGCTGCCAATGCAGCAATCTCCAAAGTGCGCATTGGCACCAGCCTAAACGTAAGCAGCTGCCCACTAATTGCTGGGCAGCTGTGAGAACCAAATGTGGAACCTGGCACCGGCGTGCCTCTGGGTTCCCTGCTGGGACTATTTGACCAAAGCTGTAGTCCAAGTTGCAGCTGCCCACTACGGCGGTGTAGCTGTGAATAAACCACTGAGGCACGGGCACCCCTGTGCCCTTTGGGCCCCCACTGGGGCCCTCTCCACAACTAGGCTGCAAAACGTTGCAGCTGCCCACTGTCAGCGTGGCAGCTGGGGAAGGTGACCTGAGCCCCCCCTCTGGGGCTCGTGGTACAAGAACTGCCCCCACGTTGGAGCGGCCCACTCTCCTGCGGGACTGCTCTGGCCACTAGGCACTCACACTGTGCCAACATCAAGCCCCACTCACCGGGCTCTCTGTGCGTCGGCTCTTCTTCTGCGCTGGGGGGACCGGTGCTCGTGGAGGCGGGGTAGGCTCCTGTCCTCCTTTCCTTCAACCGCAGAGGGGGCAGGCACCGACAATGTGCCTCATGCCCCCTCCACCATCACCACGCCATACTGGCACCTCTCCCCTTCACCCGGGCCCCCTCCTGGGACCCAGGACTTTGCCACGGTGCTCGAGGAGGCGGGGTAGGCTCCCGTCCTCCATTAGGCATGTAGCCCAGCTTCCGGCCGCACTTCTCCTGGCAGGCCCCGCCCACAGTCAGGCGCGGGTGCCTGACTTCCTGTTTCGCCGCTCGGGCTGCGGCGGTGATTTTCTTCGGTCGTAGCAATGCGGGGGGGCACCCGCTTTTAAATCACTCATAAAGCGGGGTGGGCACCCGCCTCAAAGATACCGATGCGTGGTGGGCTCCCGCTCGGTTTTGCCGCAGGCATCACATGGGAATCCCTCACACCGAGATTCCCCCTAAGAGGGCGGTAGCACAGCGCCGCGCAGCCCACGCTCCTCTCTCCTCTGGGAAATAAGGTACATCGCTCCCAAAGCGCTAGATGCACAAAAGGTCCTGCAGAAAAGTTCTTAGAGGTCTTTAGGAATCAAGGGGGGCCATGCTGGGCCCAGGGAGTCAGCACTCATGGCAGGTCCTCCTGGGCCCCAGCAGCAGCACGCCACCGCAAGTGTAGGAACAGGTACAGACTGAACATTTTCATGGGGTCACAGCCCCTATTTTTATACACCTTTTTTTCTTTGTCTGCAGGACAGGGCTTTAGGGGAACCAGCCAAAACTGGTTCAGGGGGGAATTGGAGCACTTTGTTTTCCAAGCTCCTCTTCCCCTTTGTCAGGTGGGGGCTCGTCATCAGACACACCACAGGGGCGGAGCCAGCATTGTACAGGCTAGGCACAGCCCTATTCAGGGACCAGGGACTTCTCCTCCCACTACTCAAAATGTAGATGACCCATTCAGCCTAGCGCTGACTCACCCTGACCCTCCTGGAGCCACACACACCTCCCAGCCCCTGTCACTCACAAGCCAGACATGCAATTCACATCAGGCAGGCAGACACATAGCACACAGAAATGACAACTTCTAAAAGTGGCATTTCTAAAATAGTTATAATAAATCTGCCCACACCATTGCGCAGCATTTATTATCACTATTCCAAATATACCAAACTTGACCACGCTGCGCCTCTCATATCAGGAATTACCACTGACACACTTATCAGGGAATCCCCAATGCATTCCTATGGGAGGGCAGCCCCACAGTAGTGAGAAACAAAAATGGCTGTTGGTCACTACCAGGACATGTCACACACTTAAGGTACATGTCCTATCTTTTACCTACAATGCACCCTGCCCATAGGGCTAGCTAGGGCCTACTTTAGGGGTGACTGATATGTAGTAAAAGGGGGGTCACGGACATGGCACACACTTTAGGTGCCACGTCACAGCGGCAGTCACACTGCGCGCACAGGCCCTGCAATGGCAGAGGCCTGAGATAGGTTTGAAAGGCTACTTTGGTGGGTGGCGCACTCAGCGCTGCAAGTCCGCCAGTACCATTTAATTTACCAGCCCTGGGTATATGAGATACCGCTTTACAAGGGACTCACAGGTAAATTAAATAGGCCAAACAGGTGTAGACCAATCTTACCATATTTATCACAGAGAGCACACGCACTTTACAGTGAACAGCAGTGCTAAAGTGCCCAGAGTCCTAAAACCACCAACACCATGTCAGAAAAATGGCTAGGAGAAAGGCAAAAAGTTTAGGGATGACCCTGCAAAAAGGCCAAGTCTAACAAATATATATATAGTTATAGTTACAACCTAGTTTCCATAGGAAAAGCATTTTTTGATTTGCTAATAACTTTGGCGTCGTTCGACGAATCTTCCTGAAAGTCTCCCAAAAAAAAGTCTATCCAGGGCACCTCCTATCCTTAAAGTTTGGGGGTGATTCGTCAAGCGGGGGCTGAGAAAAAAGGGGGGTCCAAAACTCATTTTCTCCATGTTAATTTCCATAGGAAATTTTGCGACGAGCTACAGCCCAAACTGCTGAACGGAATTACCTCAAATTTGGCAGAAAGGTAGATCTTGGTTCAGAAAGCGACCTTTTTTTTAAATGGGGTAAATCCGTTCAGAAGTTTTTGAGAAATACAAAAAATAAGAGTCAAAAATCAATTTCCCATAGGAAACTTTGTGCAAGGCTACAGCCGAAACTACTGAACGGAATTGCCCCAAATTTGGCAAAAAGGTAGTGCTTGGCTCAGAAAGCGAACTTTTATAAAATGGTGTAAATCCATTCAGTGGTTGCTGAGAAATAAGAAAAATAAAAGTTTTGATATCTGGGCGGAGCCTAAGTCCCGTGCACGAGATTCACTGTGATTGGCTGCGAACACTCCAAACCAGGAAGTGTTGGCAGCCATCTTGTGGCTCGGTAGAAGCGAGTCACTAGAAAACAGAGAAACAAAGGTATAAAACAAGAGAAGGGGGCAGGGTAGAAACACCGTGACCCCTAGGCCTGCTCAGGGGTCCCAGAAGGACCCCAGGGCCAAAAAGCATTTTTTATAAAAAAAAAATCGGCGCAATTCGCGCTGGGGTCGCGGGTTCCCGCGATTTATTTTAATGAGGTCCCCGGGTGGGCTAGGTCCCGCGGGCATTTCTTAAAAAATAATAGCTGGGGATGCTGGGGCTGCGGGGGCCCGCTGGGGTCCCCGCAGCCCCGGGGCTTCACTCATGTTGGGAGGGGGGTTGCACGGCCCCTCTCCTGGAGCCCTCCATGTGCTTATAACTTTGGCGTCGTTTGACGAATCTTTACGAAATTTTCAAAAAAGTTTCTCTTTTTTAATTAGCTCCTATCTTGAAAGTTTGGGGGTGATTGATCAAGGGGGGACTAAGAAAAAAGTGGAGTCCCAAATGTGTTTTCTCAATGCATTTTCCATAGGAAACTTTAGACAAGGCTACAGGTCAAACTGCTGAACGGAATTACGCCAAATTTGTGAGGGAGAAAGGTTGTGGTCCATAAAGCGCGCTTTTGTTGAAATGGTGTAAATCCGTTCAGTAGGTTTTGAGAAATATCAAATTTTACAGATATCGATATTTGAGAATTCTGACATCTGATTGGCTGAGGGTTACGAGCACGAGCTCGCGGCTCATTGGCTGTGAACGGTTGAAACTAGGAAGTGTTGGCAGCCATTTTGTGACTTAGTCCGTCAGCTCGCATCTCTCCGTGTAGAAGCCATCGGGTGTGTAGTTTTACCTCTGCGAGGTAACACCGGCATCTGTGTCTGTGTAAGGTACTCCTTTCACGCTGCCTCTCCCCACATCACGAGGTCGCGGCTATGCCTTTAGAAGCCAGTCCGTTGGCTCGGAGCTCTGTGAGTCAGTCTGTCGGAATGACCCTCTACACAACCCAAACACCACTGCACTACCTAACTAAACACTAAACCACTACTGCCAGCAGGACCCCCTACACTACAGAAACACCACTGCACTACCTTAAACCCTAAAACACTACCCCCAGCATGACCCCCTACACTACAGAAACACCACTGCACTACCCTAAACCCTAAAACACTACCCCAGCACGACCCCCTACACTACCCAAACACCACTGCACTATGTAACTAAACACTAAACCACTACGGCCAGCAGGACCCCCTACACTACGTAAAGACCACTGCCCTACCCTAAACCCTAAATGTACCCCCAGCACCACCCTCTACACTACACAAACACCACTGCACTACCGTAAACCCTAAAACACTACCCACAGCAGGACCCCCTACACTACACAAACACCACTGCACTACCCTAAACCATAAAACACTACCAGTCCATTGGCTCACAGCTCTGCGTTTGCGAGCCGACGGCCCGTAGCTCTCTCTGTGCGAGCCGAGCCCACGGGCTATAGCTCTCCCTTTGCGAGGCTGCCCGACGGCCCGCAGGTCTCCCTGTGCTAGCCGGATCGCAGTTGTCAGTCTGCAAACCGATATTGGGAATATAAGGTGGCTCTAAAAAGAGCCTTTGTGTTTATTAGTTGGAGCTACATATAAGTGCGGATGCACAGCTTCAGGTTATTCAGAAAAACTCGATTTCCTAATCTGTGAAGTGTACTCCATCACTTCTGTAGATATCAGCCATATCATAACGTATGTTGTTGTTGTAGACCCCATTCTATGGTCTCTGAGGTATGCAGACAGCTTTGTTGACATTCTTCCTAGATTTTTCAATCTGAGGACAAAATTTGTTTGACCATTTCCACTTCTGTCTTTGGCATATATTGGAATATACAAAACAGTTTGAGGCAAAAGCAACATCAATTGTCTAAAGGTGTCCTTCATTAGCATTTCCAAACCTACCCCAGTCAATGTGCCTAGGTCATTTCCACCACAGTGCACAATCATGAGGTCAGGGAGTTGGAGATGCAAACAGGTTTTAACCAAAGGGAGTAATTGGTGCCACTTCAATCCTCTCTGTCCAAACCATTTAATGTCCACATTTTGTAAACCTAGGTCTAAGTCAATACGTCTCTGTTCTGCATACCTCTTGCACCAGAAAACATAGCTATATCCTACGATCCACACTAGCATTTTGAAGGTGTAGCTGGAAGATATGGATAGATGTCTGTAGCTCATGCAGTCCGTTCGTAGAATAAGAGATATGTTTAAAGATGGGGAACTACTTTTTTTCTCATACAAAATGATAACTGATTGGGAGATGAAAAACATTGTTTACTAAAAAGTAGGGTGCATATTAATTTGTCGAAAAGCATCTTTGTCATTGGTTAATAAAAAGCAGTTTCAACGTAGAGTTCATATGATAGGATAAAATTTGCTCAGTTCAACCACACCTGCTACTTGCATTTGGAAGGCACTGTTCGAACTTAAAACAATGGTGAACTTTTAACCTACACGTGCCCTTAAATGTTTGAGAAAATGTTGCAAAAAAATATCGTTAGGTTTGAAAAAATTATGAACTTTTAACCTGCACGTGTCGTAGAATGTTCTAGAAAGTTTGTTGATAGAATACGTTGAACTTCTCACCTGTATGTGTTCTTAAATTTTTAAAAAACTGTTTATATGGAAAATTAACCAATAGAGAGAAGTTTTGCAATTTGAAAAAATAAAGGCACTATTCTGATTTGTTCTTTACATGTAATTATGTGTGGAGCAACAGGGAAATTGTGCCATTACTGATTCCATTCTTGATGAGAGCGGTGCATTACATGTACTGTGTGACAAAGAAAGAATTGCAAATTTGGCAGGGAGAAAGGTCTTGGTGCAGAAAGCGCGGTTTTTTGGAAATGGTGGAAATCCGTTCAGTAGTTTTTGAGATATTAAAGGAAAAAAAGATATATATATCTGGACTGTGCCTAACTCCCGAGCACGAGCTTGCTCTGATTGGCTGCTAACAATTCAAACCAGGAAGTGTTAGCAGCCATCTTGTGCCTCGCATCGAGTGAAAATATAAAAGAAAGGTCCCGGGGGCAATTTAATATACCGGAGCTCTGTCTGTGCGAGATACCGCTTTCACGCTGCGTCTCCCAAAAATCAGCAGGTAACGCACCCTTTTCCACCATCAACAGCATACCTCCAACAACATACTTGGGCCCGCAAGTCTGCCTCTGCGAACCATTTGTCGGCTCACAGCTCTTCAGGTGCGAGTTCTCGGGCCCGCAGTTGTATCTGTGAAGCCAATACTGGAAATATACTGGAGGTGTCTCTCTGCGAGATACGCTCTTCACGCTCCCTCTCCCCACATCAGTGTTCCGCAGCTATCCCTTTGGAAGCCGATGGCCCGCACCTTTCCCTATACTAGTCGGCCCGCAGGTGTTCCTCTGCGGGCTGGCCCACAGCTCTTCCTCTGTGAACTGACGGGCCGCGGTTCTCCCTCTATGAGCCTGCTAGTCGGCTCGCAGTTCTTCATCTACGAGCCAGACCGCCGGCTCTTAAGTCTCTGAGAACAGATGTAATGGAGGCAACGATCATGCAGGTCGGACACCCAACACTGCTCCGACATCCCCCAGTAGGAGCTCCTTGTCCACCATCTCCCCTCACCCCCACCCCCCACAAACAAATGTGACAGTCACGTTAGGTTGGACAAATAAGAATCTTAGTCATGTATGGATTTACATACAAAACATTTTATTAAAACAAAACAACAACAAATAAAACTATGTACAGCCATGTTGTGTCATCGCTGGACCATTTGTGAATCACAGCCTGTAAGACAAAAAGAAAGATAAGATGGTGCGTCATGCGTCCAGCAAAGGAGAAAGAGAAAGAGAGAAAGAGTGAGGGAGAAAGAGAGAAACAAAGAAAGAGTGAGAGAGAGAGGAAGACAAAGAAATAGAGAAAGAGTGAGAGAAAGAAAGAGAGAAATAGTGTGAGAGAGGAAGAGAGAGAGAGAAAGAGTGAGAGAGAAGAAGAGAGAGAGAAGGAGTGAGAGAGAGGAAGAGAGAGGAAGAGTGAGAGAGAGGAGAGAAAGAGTGAGAGAGAGGAAGACAGACAAAGACAAAGAAAGAGAAAGAGTGAGAGAGAGAAAGAGAAAGAGTAAGATACAAGGAAAAGAGAGAGAGAGAAACAGTGTGAGAGAGAGGTAGAGAGAAAGAGAGAGAGAAAGAGTGAGAGAGAGGAAGAGAGAGAAAGAAAGAATGAGAGAGAGGTACAGACAGAGAAAGAGAGAAAGTGTGAGAGAGAGAAAGGAAGAGATGGAGAGGGAGTGTTGACACTGGAGAAAATCTTCGCAGCTTACCTTTGTGCCTCCGGTGTGTCTCCAACCACGTGCCGGGACATAGTGCACCCTTAAGTTTAGTGATCTGAAAGATAGTATAGAATTAGTAATTGCAAAGTACATACAACTGCACACGCCTAATTATCTGTTTCGGCAATGCGCACTCAGGCTGCTGCAGCCCATCCACTCCCACTGCTCGGAGGTGTCTGTGCGCTCTTGTGCGCCCAGGCTGCTGCACACTATCCACTCCCACCGCCCAGAGGTGACTGCCTGCTGCTGCGGAAAGAAGTATCTCTGCTCACCTTCCGCCAACGGCGTGTGTGTAAGAGGGTGCACCACGTGCTGAAGCAACTTTGTCAGGCATTGTCAGGATGGCCACGCATCATCGCAGTTTGTACACGCGTTCAGCTGTGGTGGTGTGGGGGGGGACGTCGATTTGTGAATCACAGCCTGTTAGATAAAAAGCAAGATAGGATTGTGCGTCATTCGTCCATCAAAGGAGAGAGAGAGAGAGAGAGAGAGAAAGAAAGAGTGAGAGGAAGACAGAGAGAAAAAGAAAGAAGGAGTGAGAGGAAGACAGAGAGAAAGAGAGAAACAGTGGGAGTGACAGGAAGAGAGAGAGAAAAAGAAAGAACGAGTGCGAGGAAGACAGAGAGAAAGAGTGAGAGAGATGAAGAGAGAAACAGTGAGAGACAGAAAGAGAGAGAAAGAGTGAGAGAGAGGAAGAGAGAGAGAAAGAGTGAGAGAGAGGAAGAGAGAGAGAGGAAGAGTGAGAGAAAGGAAGAGAGAGAGAGAAAGAGTGAGAGTGAGGAAGAGAGAAAGTGTGAGAGAGAGGAAGACAGAGAAAGAGAGAAAGAGTGAGATACAAGGAAGAGAGAAAGAGAGAAACAGTGTGAGAAAGAGGAAGAGATAGAGAAACAGTGTGAGAGAGAGGAAGAGAGAGAGAAAGAGTGAGAGAGGAAGAGAGAGAAAGAACGAATGAATGAGAGAGAGAGAAAGGAAGAGACAGAGAAAGAGTGTGAGAGAGAAAAAGGAAGAGATAGAGAGTGAGAGAGAGAGAAAGAGTGTGAGTGACAGAAAAGAAGAGATGGAGAGGGAGAGTGAGTGTGAGTGTTGACACTGTGGAGAAAATCCTCACAGCTCACCTTTCTGTCACCGGTGTGTCTCCAACCACGTGCCGGGATATAGGGCAGCCCTCAAGCTTAGTCATCTGAAACATAAAAATGGAATCAGTAATGGATGAGTACATACAACTGCGTATGCCTAAATTGCTGTCCCGCATTTGTGTATCCAGGCTAGTGTACCCCATCCACTTCCACTGCCCAGAGGTGTCTACCCGCTGCTGTACACCCAGGCTGCTGCACTCCATCAACTCCCACTGCCCAGAGTTGTATGACAGCCGCTGCGCACCCAGGCTGCTGCACCCCATGCACTCCCACTGCCCGGAGGTGACTGCGTGCCGCTGCATACCCAGGCTGCTGCACCCCATCCACTCCCACTGCCCGGAGGTGACTGCCCGCCGCTGCGCAAACAAGCCTCTCTGCTCACCTTACACCACCGGCGTGTGTCGAAGAGGGTCCACCACGTGCCGAAGAAACCTCCTCACCCGTTGTGCACACGCGGAGAGCGGAGCTCACAATTCAGGTTGAGTGTTGATTGCAGGATAGCCACGCTTCATCGCAGGCCTGCAAGACAAAAAGCAAGAAAAGATTGTGCGTCATGCGTCCATCAAAGGAGAGAGAAAGAGAGATAGAGAGAGAAAGAAAGAGTGAGAGGAAGACAGAGAGAAAAAGAAAGAGTCAGAGGAATACAGAGAGAAAGAGAGAAACAGTGAGAGTGAGAGGAAGAGAGAGAGAAAAAGAAAGAAAGAGTGAGAGGAAGACAAAGAGAAAGAGTGAGAGAAGAAGAGAGAGAGAAAGAGTGTGAAGGAGAGAAAGGAAGAGATGAAGAGGGACAGTGAGTGCTGTGTCTCCAACCACGTGCCGGGACCTAGTGGAGCCCTCAAGCTCCCACATCTAAACATAGTACAGAATTAGTAATGGGAGAGTATATATGACTGCGTACGCCTAAATCGCTGTGCCGCCTTTGTGTATCCACTCCCGCCGCCCAGACGTATTTGCCCACCGCTGCGCACCCAGGCCTCACTGCTCACCTTTTCGTGGACAGGGCACTCTCCGCATCATGCAGTCCCGCTCCGCAGGCCAACAGGTCTCACATTTGGTGCTGCGTCTTGATTTTGCCATGCCAGAGGACATACTAGTGCACCTATCAACATTGCAGGTTGCACACCCGCTCAGTCCTTGCGGTGCCACTAACTCAGTGAACAGTGAGGCCACGCACGTGGTGGTAGGCCTCCCTGTTCGGTGGCTCAGGCCTACACTGCGGTCCAGCAGGGCACACAAAATCTGAGCTGTCCAGACCGCCGGGAGGGGCCATCACCGCAGGCTGTACACCCGCTCAGCAGTTACGGTACCCGTACCTCAGTGGACCGAAAGTCACCATCCCGTGCCGGTGTGCCTGTGCCGGCCGCAGTGCATCCGGTGCGAGCAACTCTGAAATGGCGTCGAGCACGTGCGCCCGGTCTTTTTTATTGGCAGGGTCACGTGTCCTGTGACGCCTGTGCTGGATGGGTGTGGTGTGGGTGTATACTAGCCGTGAGGGAGTGGCTGTTGCGTACTGACAACTAGGGTGTGACCAGCAGATCACTACAATGAAAATCTAGGCCATGTAGCGTTGTTGTCCTTCCCTGTAAGCGTAAGCGGAGTGGGCTGGCCTGGCGCATGCCAGTCCTGCGTGAGGCTGTGAAGAATGACTCCGGAGCTATGGGCGTGGCTCCATCGTGAGCTGTAGGAGTAATCAACTGATGCAGCACTGTTGCCAGATTGGGCTAGATCACGCACAATTGGGCTATATTTTTCCCGGTTGTGCGGTAAAATTTAGGTTTGTGCTAGTTGCCAGATTATAAATATATATACAGCGCTCCAGCAAACTAGTATGTTAAAGCGCTTTATTAGACAAATATTTACTTGGCAGCCTGCTGCAACATCAATACCAATCCATTCACCGCCTGCTTCACGATGTCCCTGCCCCTCCTTCCTTAAAGTAGCAATATTGGGCTAGTTTGGGCTACTTTTTGGTTGTCTTTGGGCTAGAGAATGCTTAAAAAATCTTGCAACACTGGCATGCGGGTGTTCTTGTTGTAGTGCTGCTGTCACCCGGGTCGCAAGCGTCAATGTGTCACTCTGTGAGCCAAGTCCCTGAACATGGCCAACATGGAAGGTACGGGGAATCACTGACCCTACATTCATCCATAGTTCCACACAAGAAAGATGGTGGACATGACACATCTGTGTGGGTGTGAATGTTTATTGCACATTCAGTGGAGTATTGCAGCTGTAGCAATACTGGGCCATGCAAAATCCAAATTTCAGTTTTTGGGACATGGAGGGCAGCCAATTAGAGACAAGCTCGTTGTCGGAGTTAGGGTGCGCTAACATATGTACTTATACAATCACTCCGCCAATCCCCACGCACTTATAAATTCACTATACACTCTCCTTGCAGTACTCTAATCATCCAGTCTCTACGTACGTACTTGTACAATGACCGAGACAAAGTTACATAACCAAAGTTTTCTCCCACTGTCAAAGGTAAGTTGGTTGCATACGCTGTCCAGAGCACAATGTAATGTGGTAGGGCCCAGGGGTGGCATCTTGCATACATAATGAACACACGGACACAGATAGATAGTGGAACTGGGTACAGGCATGTGAGCTCGACTCATTTTTATTACCAGGGTCACATGTCCAGTGACGTCTGTGCTGGATGCGTGTGGGGTGAGTGTAAGCCAGCCCTCCGGGAATGGTTGGTGCTGGTAACAAGTACAACAGTAATCATCAGATCACACACAGAGATTCAATCATAAAGGGTCCATGACTTGTGCTACACTAAGTTAGGGGCACCAGATCTGAAATCATACACAAAATATTCTGTCATAAAGGGTCCATCAGTTGTGGTGGACTGAGGTAGGAGCATCAGAAGCATTCCACATGTGCACAGCTAGCGATGATGCGTGGTCCGGGAGGGCCGCACTGGTAGCAATGTCTGTTGCCTACTGGACTGCGTCATCTGCAATCGCAACTCCATCTGAATTGGGAGCCCTGCTGTCCGCAGTGTAGATCGAAGGCAGTAGTCAGCACAGACATCGAGGAAAGCTTTTTGTCACTTCCTCTTGAGAAAATTCAACGACATAGAGTACAATTCTCTGTCCAATTAATAAATCAAGGCTGAATTTGAATGGTGAGCTCTGCTGACCGTAGTGTAGATTGAAGGTAGTAGTCAGCACAGACATCGAGGAATGCTTTTTGTGACTTCCTCTTGAGAAAATCCAACGACATAAAGTACAGTTCACTCTGCAATAAATAAATCAAAACTGAATAAAAATTGTGGGCTCTGCTATCCCCAGTGTAGACTGCCATTCAGTGTTCCTTTGGACTTGCAAGATGAATTTGGTCATTGTACTAAAGCTATAATTGATATCAAAAAAGTTCTTGAAGCAAGGATACTAAAAGGATATTATGTAGGTTTAAGGGTACGTGGCGGTGACTTATGGTGCAGTGAGCTAGTGGTACCTGAAGCACTCAGCGTGTGCGTATCCTGCGATGATGCGTGGTCCGTGTGGGCTGCACTGGTAGCAATGTGTTTTGTTTAATGAATTCTGCCTTAATAAGGCCACGTGGCGTTTACTTGTGGTGCACTGAGTTAGTGGTACCTCTGGCGCTCAGCGTGTACGCAGCCTGCGATGATGCGTGGTCCGGGCGGGCCGCACTGGGAGCAATGTGTCATGCCTACTTGACTGCGCCAACTGGAATCGCGACTCAATCTGAATTGTGAGCCCTGCTGTCCGCAGTGTAGATCGAAGGCAGTAGTCTGTACAGATATAACTGTGCAGTGCTGTGCCACTGTGTTCGCAGGGGGCTTGTGTCGAGGAGGCCCACGGTCATGGCGGCAGCCACGTGGCAGGGTGAGGGTCGCCGCTCTGGCAGACACGTTGGCTTTCACACAAGTGAACCACGCCCAGAACCCCGGCCTATTTATTCACACTGCTACGCTGGAGTGGCGTACGTTGGACCAGCCCACTGCTCTTCCGCTTACAGGGGGCGACGACACAGGTTCATGACCGAGATCTTCCCCACTGCCTGAGGTAACATGGTTGCGTCCACTGTCCACAACACTACAAGCACCAGCTTGTTTTTGTATCGCACAGCAGATAGGTTTAATGAACATTATAATTAGAAATTAGCATTTAAAAACCTTTGAAATTCACTGAAAAAACCATAGGTTTCAGGGACGTTATAGTTACAAATTATCATGTTAAAAACCTTTGAAATTCACTGAAAAAACCATAGGTTTCAGGGACGTTATAGTTACTTGCACATTTCACTCGTACAAAACCATAGAAATTCGGCCGTTATAGTTAGTTGAGCTAACTATAACTCACGCCCCACAATGCACTGCTGATGACGTCACATATTACATCATTCATGGTCAGTGACATCACTGATGACATCACTGATGACATCTCAAATGACATAACTGATGACATCACTGATGACATCATCCAGTGACTGTGTGTTTCTGTAAAGTTTAAATATGTTTTATAAATATATTGGCCAAGGTATATTGTAGAATGAGTGGCTGTATAAGTGTGTGGATGGAGGATTTAGTAGGTGTGTGACTGACTGTATAAGTGAGTGATTAAATGTCTCTTACTGAATTCATGGGTTAGTGAGTAAACTGTGTAAATGTATGTATCAATCTGTCAGTTGGTGTGTAAGAGGCTGCATGGGTTGGTGAGTAGCTACATGTGAGTCTATATGGGTTATTGATTGGTTGTCTGAGTATCTGTATGGGTGCCTGAGTGTCTGTGTGGGTGGGTGGGGGGGGTTGACTCTGTGCATAGATGTGTGAGTGGGTAATTCACTGGGTGTATGGGTTCAAGAGTGCATCTGTGAAGGGCTGTATGGGTGGGTGAGCGTGTGTATGAGTGTGTTGGTGAGTGAATGGATGTCTCAGTGGTACATGTGTGAGTAACTACATATGTGAAAGGCAGTATATGTGAGTGTTGTGAGTATTGTGGGGGCGTGAGTTATAGTTAGCTCAACTAACCATAACGGCCGAATTTCTATGGTTTTGTACGAGTGAAATGTGCAAGTAACTATAACGTCCCTGAAACCTATGGTTTTTTCAGTGAATTTCAAAGGTTTTTAACATGATAATTTGTAACTATAACGTTCCTGAAACCTATGGTTTTTTCAATATATATATATTGTGTCTCTCTGTGTCTCTCTGTTCACCAGTGTGGAGGTTCGGAGAGTGCTTTTTGGAGGAAATATATATATATATATATATATATATATATATATATATATATATATATATATATATATATATATATTCACTGTAGTCCATTACATATTTTCTAATGTGCCACCAGAATGGAGGTAAAGACACGCCCATGAGATTTGAATTGTCTTCATTGGCACGTGATCTTTACAACTGTTCAATCTGTGAGCAACGCATGAAAGCTGAAACATGTCAGAGAAGAAAACAAGCACTTTGTCATTGTGGAATAAAGCTCTTGGTATTTCCTTGATTCTGGTATACTGCATATTTAGTTTCATGTGCTAATACTGGGTTGCTCCATTCTCTTATTGCGATGCCGCCCTGCAGGGTTCTGGTCCTCCCTCAACTGGAGAAAGGTGCTTGTGGAATTGAATTTGGGGGCCTCTCCCAGTGGCTCCCAACTGAGTAACAAGAGGATTGACCCTAATTTAAATTTATTTTAGGAGCTGGATTTCAGGACAATGGTGTATTATAAAGTAGTTACACATGTGGCGTGATCGCATATAAAGGGCAGAGTTTTTAAGATTGTGCTCATAGAATGAATTGATGCAAAGAATTAGTAATTGCCTATGTGGAAAAGTCTATGAATTTTCACTGCAGTTCTCTGTAATCCAATACATATTTTCTAATGCACTACCAGAATGGAGGTGAAGACAAACCTATGAGATTTAAATAGTGATTTTTATCATATGATCTTTACAACTCGTATAGACTGCTCAATCTGTGAACAAGGCATGAAAGCTCAAACACATCAGAGAAGAAAACAAGCTGCCACACACTATGTCACTGTGGAACAAAGGGCTTGGTATTTCCTGGAATCTGGTACACAGTGTATTTTCTTTTCATGTGCTTATAACCGGGTTGCTCCATTCCCAAATATATATATATGAAGCACAAAGTTACAAGTGCATAAAAGGATACTACAGCACTTGAGGGCAATTAACAACCAAGACAACACTTATCCGGTAGCTCGCCATTTTAAAAATAAACATCAGTCCAAAAGTCAGGATCTCAGGTATTTTGTTATAGATTCAGTACCACCAAGCAGAAGGGGCGGCAACAGAGAACATAGACTACGCCAGTTGGAGACTAGATACATATTGGAACTTAACACCAAACAACCATCAGGTTTAAACATAACGGAGGATCTTTTTACATGTCTTTAATGATTTATTCCATGTCGATATATTGTGGTGAGGTTTTCGAAAGAATTCAGGAAAATCATTTTATCAGTGTATTATGACTTTGGATTTTATATATGTATTTATTGGATATTTATTGACATTTTAGATTTTTAGCTATACATATTTATTGATGCATACATGAATATTTAAACAATTTGTATCTATTATGGATTTTATTGTATTGCTTATATGATATTTATTACAATGTGTACTTTTATTTATGTGTATATGGATTAGAAAATGTCAATGGGGACAACGTCAATACGATGACTTCCATAATACAATCATAATCGTGAACATCTCACTGATCCACCATGTTTTATGTTTAATCAATTAGGGTATTTAAACTGAAAGTAAAAATTAGTAATAATTTAAACCAAAAGAAAAAAACGCTTGGATGACCACCACTGCAATCGCTTTAGCTCAGAGCTGGTTACTGGGGCTCCAGTACCATGAATGTATAGATATAATTCAGTTGTGGCAAATGCATACAAAAACATATATATAAAAAACACTAAGTCAAGTACCTGGAAACACAATATTGGGAAATTTGGTTCAAATAATACACTTGCGTAAGCACTTTAGCACTATTTTGCAGTTATAACTTTTTCACTATTTTGTATACAATTTTAACGTAATGCATTTTATAATATACATGAATTTAACTGAATAACCAGTATAACTCTAAGACATAATGTACTAAATTATAACTAAAATTTTGGTTTGCAATTATCAAAAGACTATAATGTCAATGATGAATAGGAAAAACATACGAAGAATTATTAAGTAGTCTTTCGTCCATGTTGACTGAAACTGAATATCATGTGTTAATCATTACGCTTGCACTAGTCACTTTATAAGCCACTGACCAATACCAAACTATGTCATGTGATCAAGGCCCGTGGAGGGGCTGAAATGCGTCATGGCGACTTGCACAATCAATAAATAATCCTGCACCTACTTTGTGGTCCGTATCCGTTTCTGTCAGAAGATGTTTAAGAGAACGGGAACTTTGGACATATATATATATATGGCGAGCTGCTTAGAATAAAAAGAAACTGTACACGTGACTGTGATTATCAGGTAGCAGCTAATGAGAGTATACAAAGATTTGAGGTCAGAGGATACCGCAAAGAGACCCTAGTAGAAGCTAAGTCCAAAGTGGACAGGAAGCCTAGACTAGACTTGATAAATGACAGTGCCCTTGACACCAAGAAAGAGAAAAAAGAAAAACTAAACAACTTCAGGATGATCACAGAGTATTCTAGCAATGCTTCGGACATCAGAAAGATATTTGTCAAAAATTGGCATATTTTAAAATCTGACCCAGTAATAGGGAGGGAATTGCCAAAAGCACCCCTTATGACGTTCAGGAGGGCAAGGTCACTGCAAAACAGTCTAGTCCAAAGCCACTGTGCTCAGGACAACAAACCATCAACCTTTGGTAGGCTAGCTGGGTTCTTCCCATGCTTAAAATGCAGGGCTTGCAAAAATAGTAAAAAAGTGCTAGACTATACAGTGCCCGGTTTGGAAGAACCAAAGAAAATCAAGAAACTCATGAACTGTAACACAAGCCACACGGTTTACTGCTTAGTGTGTTTGTGTGGTTTGCGTTACATTGGAAGCACTATACATCCAACCAAAGTGCATATCTTAGAACATCTTAGAGCCATCCATAACAAGGATGTAACCTATCCGGTGGCCAGGCACTTTGAGACAGAGACTTGCTGAGTTTTTTCTGTATGGATCAGGTACCCACCAATGTAAGAGGTGGTGACAGACAGTTACAACTGCGCGGATTGGAGTCGAGATATATTATCGACAATCAAACTAAAATACCAGGAGGTTTGAATAGCGGGGAAGAGATGGCTGCACACCTTTAGAGGTTGGGAGAGTAACAAGGATACATCCTACATGTGTGAATCTCATCTTATTGCTACAACGTTATATGATGGGAACATTGCTTATTCGTTTTATTAACTCTTGTGTGTAATTATAATGACCCATACAGGGTAGAATGAGTTAAATGATGAGAATAATGAGCCCATCCAGGGCTGAATAACACAACTACATGAACATGAAACAAGGTTTAATATAACACAAGAAGTGCCCATTCAGGGCGAGATAGATGTGGTATAAATCCTGTGTTTTATGTTATTGTTTTACAAAGCGATTGCATGTTTACAAATGGCTGACACCTTTGGACTGAAGTAAGTCCGGTGTCCTTTGTTAATGTTTAGCAGTTTATGATATTTAAAGTCTGCTTTATGTCGGCACTGGCCACTATTGAAAAAGGCGGCAGCCGAAACGCGTAATGGTCGTGTTGAAGAATCCCAATAAAATCTGGGAGACTACGTTCCCGTGAGTGCTGGTATTTTATTTTACCTCGAGCTTTGAATTGTTGCGTGGTGTCCGTCACCACGTTATAAAGCACCCGGCCGTGAGTTAATGGGAATGAAGATGGAATCTGATATATATATATATACTACTGGTGGTCATCAGTAGGTAGTTATAGTTAGGAACATGTTTCCATAGCAATAGCATTTTGTATTTGCCTATATCTTTGGCGTCGGTTTACGAATCTTCATGAACTTTTCCAAACAAAGTGTGTCTGTGATTCTAGTTGTGCATGGAACATTTCAGGGTTATCCACCAAGTGGGGGCCAAGACAAAGAGGGGGTAAAAAGAAATATGTTTTCCATATTAATTCCCTTAGGAGTTTTGAACATGACTACAGCCCGAACAGCTGAATGGAATTACACTGAATTTGGCTGAAATATAGCTTTTGGTTCGCAGATCACACTTTCAGTTATCTGGTGTAAATCTGTTCAGTAGTTTGATTAAAGAAAATCCAAATTTGTATACCTACGATCACGACTAAGGGCCTAATTACGATATCGGGCGGAGGAAACTCCGCCCCACATTGTCTCGGTCAAAGGACCGACCAACAGCCGGTGGCGAACCCGACTGACTAATTGACTGACTGTTCGGTCGCACTCATATACTTTACAATGGGAGCATGCATTCCGACTAGAATGCATGCTTCCATTGTAAAAATGCGAGGTGCAGTTTATCCCTACACCCAGTGGCAGGCACCTTAGTGTACCTGCCACAAGGTGTGGGGATCAACATGTGGGCAACATAGGTGCCCCCTCGGCCTCCAACTGGAGGCCGTGCACCAAAGGGGGCCCTACTGGGGGCCCCCAAAGTCAAGTTCCGACAGCCTTTCTGTGTCGGAAAGGCCGGCACAGAAAGGTTGTCACCCATACCCACTCATTGACCCACTCAGAGACTCACGCACCCACTCAGACCCACTTAGACACTCACGCACCCAGAACATACCCACCCCATTAGCCCCAGGCTGGGCGGCGTCCCGACCAATCACAACGCTGCTTGTGATTGGCTTAAGGGAGGGAGCCTGGCTGCCTGCTTCCTGTTTCTGTCAGAGGCAGGAGAGCAGGAGGCGAGAAGATGCGGGACCCAGCGGAAAGATAAGTAAAAAAAAATTTTTTATTTCCCTGTGACACCCCCCACTAATCCTCCCTGCGACTCACGCACCCACTCAAAGAATCATGCATCCACTCACAGACCTACTCAGAAACTCATGGACCTACTTAGAGACCTGTTAAAGTTAGGAAACAATATTTTAAAAAACTTAGAAATTCACCAAAAAACAAAGATTACAGGGACATTAAAGTTAGGAAATATAATTTAAAAACGTAGAAACTTCCTGAAGAAAACAAATGTTACTGGGACGTTATAGTTAGGCTCACATTTCACTCACACAAATCATAGAAATTCAGCAGTTATAGTTACCTGAGCTAACTACAACTTACGCCTGTTTTAATTCTTGTATATCACACAGCTCCATGTGAGATTTCCCAGCGCTGCAGGATATTGGTTAGTAACCTACTTGAATTACCTAGAATAGCCAAGTTTTTAACTGTTTGCGGAACAAGATCAGGACGCTGCAACCTCTGATTGACTCAGGAAGTGTGTTCCACACTTTGGGGCCAATGAAAGAGAATGACCGGCCATCTATTCGTGAGCGTCTGAATTTAGGCACTGAAAAAAAGAGACTGGTTGCTACAACGCCGTGTACTAAAGGAAAGATAGGGCACAGCCAGCTTTTGTAAAAAATTCAGGGCCTATGTGGCTCTTGATTTTATACATGAAGCAGCGTGCCTTTAAGTTGATGCGTTTATCCATGGTAAGCCAGTGGAGGTCTCGAAGGAGGCCGGACACTGAAGAATTTTTGGGAAGCTGGAAAAGCAGCCTTGTAGTCAAGTTTTGAACAATCTGAAGGATTCTGATTATTGCCTTATCAGCGACCAAATAAAGGATGTTGCCATAATCTAGCCTGGAAAGGATCATGGCCTGAATGACTGGTTCTTTGGGCTGAAAAAGGGAGCATCCATAGAATCTTTTTAAGCCATTTCATAGTGGTGAAACAGGAAGAGGTCATTTTGAGTACTTGAGGTTACATGGACAAGGTGGAGTCCAGCCAGATGCTCAGGCTTTTCATCCCAGAGCTGAGTATTTTTGCCCAGTAGTAGCACCTCAGTCTTATCCCAATTTAGTTTAAGGGAATTAGAGTTCATCCAGTTGGCAATATGGCTGAAGCAGGATTTAAGATCTTGTGGGCCAGCTTCCCGTTCCAATGACAGAGAGAAAATGATCTGTGTGTCATCGGCATAGAAAACAATTGTTAAACCATGGCTTTCCACTATGACTGCTAAAGGGCGGACGTATATGTTAAAGAGCAGGGGGCTGACAGCACAACTCTGTGGGACACCCCAGGTAAGCCAGTGTGAACTTGACGCAGTATCACTGGTAAAAACCTGAAAAGTTTGATTAGCCAAGAAGGATTTTTACCAAGCAAGTGCTGTGTTTTTAGGCTGAGTTGAGCCAGTCTGCCAATAAGCTTGTCGTGAGATACTGTGTCGAAGGCCGCACTAAGGTCTAGAAGGATCAGTGCGGACGTACCACCCCTGTCTAACTGTTGGCACAGGTGTTCCTTGACTCCTAATAGGGTGACTTCTGTGCTGTGATCTGCTCGAAATCCTGCACTTGCACTTTAGATGATAGGAATGTGAACATAAGAACAGGCTTTGACAAGCACTTGCACTTTATGTGTAGGACCATGGCTCCTTGTGGGATATTGTTTTGAGATAGGCATTTGCACTTTATGAGGTTCTGTGAAATATTACTGTGATGTAATCAGAGTGGTAGCTGGTCATCACATAGGGATGTGAGCAATTGACTGTATTATCACCTTGAGTGCCTGTATTGGACATACATATTTAAAACATGCAACATTGAAAGTAAGAGACAAAAATTGAGATATTAATATATAAGTATGTGCAATCCAGTAAGCGTGTATCAACCTTATAGAATCAGTGATATGCATGATAGACACAGCAGGTACTTATATGGATTTGCATAAGTTCAGCATAATGAATTTGTAGATGTTAAATTTAAACTTACATTTGCAAATAAGTGCATAATAGACTTGATACGGTCGAAAATATCATAGTTGAAAATAGGACCTGGTTATGGGGATCCTGCCACAGTATGCAACCAATAATGCTCACAATGTGGCTGGTCACGTGATACATGATGCGAAGATAGGTGGTCTAGATGCTGTGGACAGGAAGCAAGTGAGAAGGATGTGATAGTCTTTTTTCCCTTTTTAAACACAATGGTTGTGGGTCATGGGGTTGCTTGGTTGAAAGCGCAAGCCTAAATGCATTGGGTGTTGCTGCTTAATGAAAATTGCAAAATAAACATTGAATGAGCACCTGAATTTTGAGTAGCACCTCTGTTGGAGTTAGGGGGGAAGTGCGACTGAATCATCCAAAAGTGGTTGTTTTTATGAAGGAATGTTTATGTGCGATCCTGTGCACAGAGTCGGCACTGAGAAGAGAAGCTTCCTTGTTTCGAGTGGGAATCAATGGCAAGGTTTTTGTGGACTGCTGTCCGCTGGTAATTGTAAGAAGATGGAGTATTGTGCCGATCGCTGAGGAAGTCCAGGGTAAGTGCTCCTCATGTACGATAGAGGTCAGAGGTGAGGGTAGACGACTTGGTTTCCGCTTAAGCGATTGTGCAAAATTGACTGATACCGGAGTTACGCGGCCCGGCTGCCCGCAGTTACCGATGGGCGTTTGTGCCGGATTCCTTGTTTCCATGCATACAGACTATGCTAGAGGTGCACCTGGACTGGAGAATGCTCTTCAGTTGCATTTGATTTCTTTGATTCAGTGACACCCGACTACAGCCGTTCAACGCTATTGAACTGCATGTCCTGGTCTTGAGACAGTGAGATTTGCTGTCCAGTACTAGCGAAATTGTGAGTGAATAGAGAATTGTGGCATTGAACTAACATATACGCAAATAATGGCAGAACAAAAATCCCAGTGGGAGAAAGTGGCTTTGGATGTATTTAGTGGTACAACTATGAATGTGGGAATACGCCAAGAAAGAACAGGAGCTGCAAGAACACCACAGGTGGTAATTAGAGAATTAGAGACAGCATGAATTGCGGAATCTAAAAGATGGTGGGAGATGACATCGCTGACGAGATATATTGAATGCAAAAGGATACCACGTGGGTTGCGCATTTTTGTGATGCCCACATTTGAGGATATGGATGCCGAAATGTTGGAGGAATGGAGATCCAATACAGAAAGCTGCTCCTTTAGGCTCATGGAAATGCATATAACCCATGCAAGGCACCACATGGAAGAGAAAACAGCAACTCTAGATCTACTCAAGAAAGAAGTCGAGACAGTTGAAGAACAGGAGGAAGTTAAAGTACTCTTCAAGAAAATGGAGGAACACATGAGAGAAGCATGAGGAGAAGACACGTATGTGTAAGGCTCACAAATTTCAACAGAGATACGTTGGATTACCAGTTTGGAAGGATCTACACATTTGCTAAGAAATATGAGCTTTTCAGAGCCAAAGAGAGATTGAATACAATGGGTCGTAACACGACAAATGTTAGTGATACAGAAGAGAGCTCCAAACCAGGGTCCTCTGTAGATGAAGGACCTAGAGAAAAATTGGATTCTTGGGAGCAGATGCGGCTCCTGAGGATGGTGATGCCTCAATGAGGCAGGGGGCAAAATCGAGGTGGAGGGCAAGGAAATGCAAAACGAGGAGGGGCAAAAGGAAAAGGAGAGGTGAAAATTACGAAAGAACCACAGGACTGATACCTCTTAATGGAATAGAAGGGGATGTGGTTAACACTGTAATTAACATCTCAGGCATTCTCCTCACACAAGGCCAACTAAAGATTTTGAATTATGATCTAAGTTTTTGCCCCTCGTAGGACCTGACTTTGTCAATTTAGGGATGGAGGCCTACAAATTTCTCAGGAAATTAAAATTGTGCAAACAAGAGCCCCAGGAAAACTATCAATACAGGATATTCTGCCTCAACCTCTGCTCATTTTTCTATCAGCGGCATTCAGGACATATTGGAGATGAATAGCCTGGATAGGGGAGGTTTGACATGTGGCCCTATGGTGGCATCTAATGAAGTTGCTATTCCCTTACTTAATCAAATGGGGTTCTCAACAGACTGCACTATTGATAGTGGACTGAAACCTGGAAGTAGATTTATCCCTCAACTGCCAACTGGGTACCTGGTGGATATGTTCCATGAACTATTAATAAATGGCAAATAAACTGAGAGCAGTAGAACGACGGAGGAACCATAACAACTTCACAGCACAGGACTGTTGTGAGTTAAATGCATTGAGGAACAACAGATCTATCATCCTCAGATCTTCAGATAATGGTGGCAATGTTGTAGTTTTGAACATCAGCCAGTATACCATGGAGATGAACAGGCAGTTGAGGGTGAAGGAACACTACCAAGAACTAAGAAGTAACCTCATCTGTGACCACCAAAGGGAATATCATGCCATGCTCAGTGGATGGGCTGAACAGGGGCTACTGTCACGCAAAGAACATCTATATTTAAAGATTGATCACCCGAAGACACCGGTCATCTACAGTCTACTGAAGGTGCACAAGGATCTTCAAAACCCTCCAGGGAGGCCGATTTTCAGCATGATGGAATCTCTATTTGAGAGAAGTTCCAGGTTCTTGGATCTATTTTTAAGCCACTATGTCACTGGGCTTGCGTCATACATATAGGACACTAATGATTTTTTATGCAAGCTCAACAAAATCCCCTGGTGGAATGGTTACATAATGGTAACGGATGTTTTTCTCTATATACATCCATCTCCCATGATTATGGTATAGAGGCATGCCGTTATTTTTTAATATCAAGATCCCCGGCACTTGCACAACATACTACGATGCTCCTCACGATGCTCTCTTTTTGCCTAACACACAACATCTTTCTCTTTGATAAAAAATATACTCTAGAAGCAAGGCACAGTGATGGGAGCAGCATTCACCCCCACTTATGCAAAGATCTACATGGGCTGGTGGGAGAAAGACGTTGCATGGGCAGAGTGTAATGTGCACCACACCAGTAAGATCGCAATGTGGGTGTGCTTCATTGGCGATTTGTTCATCCTCTGGGATGGAGATGAGGCATCGTTGATTGAATATGTTGCAACTTAAAACACTAATCCTTATTTTACAGTTGACTGTAAAATGGAGCGCATGTGAAATTGATTTTCTGGATGTAAAATTACAAGTGGTAGGTGACTCCATCCAAGCTAATGATTTTCAAAAAAAGACTGCATTCAATTCTATTCTGCATGGCAATAGTGGTTGTCCATGCTCCTTAAAATGGAGTATACCTTACAGTCAACTGCTAAGGGTACGTAAGATCTGTTCAACTGATGCATTATTTGAAACAGAAACCAGGTTGATGATTGCACGGTTCTCTGAGATAGGATATCCAGCTAGTGTTCTCAGAGAAGCTAAACACAGGGTTCTGAGGATAAATAGAGAGCAACTATTGTTCATGAACTCTCAGGCCAAATCCACAACCACACAAGAGGTCACGAGTGACCAGGATCAAGTGATTTTTTTATATGTAATATGGGTCCATCACATAGGCGGCTCTTCCACTATGGCGGAGGAGCCTCACCCCACTGCTTTCTCGCACTGCAAGAAAGCCAAAACATAAATTGGTAATAATTTTGATTTATTACCATTTTATGTTTGCTTTGCGCATTGCAGGTCGGGGCTGCTCTGCTCTTTGAGCAGGGCAGGAGTAGTTTGCCCACTCCTGAGAGCACAAAGACTGTTTGGTTGGCCCTCTCGGGCCGCACAAACCAGTCATGCTCACTCTGCCCATCTCCATGCAGTCTGCGGCTTAAGGGAGGGAGCCTGGCTGCCTGCTTCCTGTTTCTGTAAGAGGCAGGAGAGCAGGAGGCGAGAAGATGCTAGACCCAGCGGAAAGATCATTTAAATTTTTTTTTAAATTTCCCTGTGACACCCCCGCTAATCCTCCCTGTGACTCCTCGCACCCACCCCCCACCCGCGAGCAATGCCGGCCGCTCCTGGTCCATCAATTCCCTGATCAAGCATAATTGGCATATATTGAAACACTTGAAAGATGTTATAGGCCAGTATCCAAAGATTACGTATCGTAAGGCACCATCTTTGGGAGACATGTTAACAAGATCCATATTTTTTCCAGGAACCAGACTGGCTGACCAGTAGGACCAATGGTTTCAAGAAATGTGCCACCTGCAAAGTTGGCAGATTTGGAACTAATTGCACAGAGTACAGGACATTTGAAGTCAGGCTCTGCAAGATCAAGGAAAAAATTACATGTGACATGGAGTTTGTGGTCTATTTACTGGAATGTTGTTGTGGAATGCATTATGTTGGCAGTACCATCAATAGGCTGAGATTAAGGATTTTACAGCACATTAGGGCTATAAAGCATAAAGACCGAGCATACCCCATGGCTAAAAATTTTGTGAAGTGCACCAAGGCAATTTAACATCTTTGCAATATTATGGTATTAGGCACAGTAAGATCCACCCACATAGAGGCAACAGGGAATTGGAACTATGTCAGTGTGAATCACGGATGATTATTCCCTTGGGCACTGAGAAGCCGTGGAGACATAATCTTGATGCTGAGCTGCATGTCCATTTATGAACAGTGCTATATGGGTATTTTACAACCTGTGCATGTGTGAGTATATATATATATATATATATTCACTGAAAAACCATAGGTTTCAGGGGCGTTATAGTTAGTTGGACATTTCACTCGTACAAAACCATAGAAATTCCCCCGTTATAGTTAGTTCAGCTAACTATAACTTGCGCGCCCACAATGCACTGCTGATGACGTCACATATTACATCACTCATGACATGGTCAGTGACATCACTCATGACATCACTGATGACATCTCAAATGACATCACTGATGACATCATCCTTGTGATAGAGTGGCAGACCTCCTCTCACCCTAATATAACCTTTGATACACACACTCAAAAATACAAACTAACATTTTCAAAACAATGGACATACCAATACCAGTTACAACACACCTATTCAGTAATTCCAAGATCTACACACACATCCACTCATTCACCAACAGTCCCTATACAGTCACTCATACATGTACTCACTCATCATATGTACTCATACACCTATACATCCTGTTACACACCGCCACTCATCCATAGAGTTACTCACACACATAGTCACACATGCAAAGTATCAAACATCCATTTACTTGCATATACAGTTATACACACACTACCACACTTACTTCTACAGAAACTTACACATACTTACTCTCTTAAACAATCACTTATAGAAACACCTACTTATTTGTACAGGAACTCTTCCAATCTCTCACTCTCACATATACTCACTTATATACACCAATACTCACATATACTAGTTTAAAACATATGTAGTTACTCATAAAGACACTATTGAGACAGTCATTCACTCACTAACACACCCATACACATACTCATCCACCTATACAGTCCTGCACACATGCTGTCTTCAACACATACAAACAGTGAGTCACTCATTCATGCATCTATGCACTAAGTCATACCCCCCACCGAACCATACAGACACTCAGACACTCATACTGATACTCAAAAAACCAACTAATAACCCATATAGACACTCATGTAGCTACTCACTAACCCATGCAGCCACTTATACACAAAGTGAGAGACTGATACAGATATTTTCATATTTAAACATTACTCAGTAACCCATGTATTCACTAAGATACACTTAGTCAGTTATACAATCATTTTTTTTTTTAAATCATCCATTTAGACACTTATATACCCATTTATTCTTCCATCAACCTTGAGATATACATATATAAAACATATTTAATTTTCAGAAAAACACACATTCACTGGATGATGTCATCAGTGATGTCATCAGTGATGTCATTTGAGATGTCATCAGTGATGTCATGAGTGATGTCACTGACCATGTCATGAGTGATGTAATATGTGACGTCATCAGCAGTGCATTGCGGGCGCGCGAGTTATAGTTAGCTGAACTAACTATAAGGGGAATTTCTATGGTTTTGTACGAGTGAAATGTCCAACTAACTATAACGCCCCTGAAACCTATGGTTTTTCAGTGAATTTCTAAGGTTTTTGAAATGCTAATTTCTAACTATAAAGTGCCTGAAACCTATGGTTTTTTCAGTGAATTTCTAAGGTTTTTTAAATGCTAATTTCTAACTATAACGTGCCTGAAACCTATCGTTTTTCAGTGAATATATATATATTTATTATACTATGTATACATGTGAAAATGTCTCGGTCCCCTGTTTGCCTCGGTGGCACGGAAAAAATGGGTGGAACTGACGTCAGCACGCCGACGAGGTCCTCTTATGGCTCCGATGACGTCATACGGTGTCGCGAGCGGAGCAGTGCTCGTTGACGTGGGAGAGCTAGGAACGAATTTCCATGGAATTCTGGTGCAGGGGATATTCACCTAAGTGTTCAGGCTAGTCCTTTGGGAGCAACTGTTTATGTTGCCACTCCAGAAACCGAAACCAGTGATCCGAGGGCAGAGGCCCTGCAGATGGCACACAAGGTGGGGTGCCCAGTCATGTGCACCGGCGGGGCAGCGAAGTGACAAGCCCCACAACCCACAAAAATGGTAACGAGGGCACTGAATAACACAGAATGTTCTCTGAATAACACAGAATCTTCTCTTTGTATCTGGCAGGAACAACGAAGTTAAAATGCCCTAGTACCAAAATGTAGAATTAGTGCTACAACGGTCTTCAAGAGGACCTGCGATGCCGCTTCTGCCTCCCGTACCCTGGAGGCGGCACATGGGTCACGCGGTACGGTCATACTGCGGTGGGACGCACACTCGTTGACCTCTCATGGCACTGCTCCACACTTCAGGGAGGACGCTTTCCATTAGCTATGTTTTCTGATGACATGTTGCGCCGGCCACGTCCAACAACAGAACTCCTTTAGATCCAAACAGACTCTTCCACTCTCTCACCGGAAGTGAAACCAGGCCACATGGACACTTTCACAATACAACAGCCGGGAATGCACTTTTCGGTAAAAAAACCACATTCCTTCCTCCTAATTAATCAAATCAACGTCTCACTGAAGAACAGGGGCCAGCTTCGATCGGTAAACAGTCGTTACAATGACTTTTTTACTTTGCGATACAATTACAACGCATGCATTACCACGCATGCGTTGTACATCACGAAGTCATTACTACGCATTTTTTAGAACGCATGGTCATTTACCACGCATGCCTTTACAACAAATTTTGTGGTAAAGGTATGTATGGTAAATGACCATGCGTTCTAAAAACATGTAGACGATCCATGTCGTTGTAAGGAAACAGAGGCTGTTCCGTTTCCTCACAACGACGTGCACCGCCCTCAGAGATGACGTGAAGCAGGAACCACGAGGAGAGAGGAACCATGAGGAGTGAGAGGTAAGGGGGATTGGGCATGGGGTGGGGGTTTCTTTTCTAGGGTTTAGGGTAGTGCAGTGGTGTTTGGGTGGTGTAGGGGTTGTGCTGGGGGTAGTGTTTTAGAGTTTAGGGTAGTGCAGTGGTGTTTGGGTAGTGTAGGAGGTCGTGCTGGGGGTAGTGTTTTAGGGTTTAGGGTACTGCAGTAGTGTAGGGGGTCGTGCTGGGGGTAGTGTTTTAGGGTTTAGGGTAGTGCAGTGGTGTATGGGTAGTGTAGGGGTCATGCTGGGGTAGTGTTTTAGGGTTTAGGGTAGTGCAGTGGTGTTTGAGTAGTGTAGGGGTCATGCTGGTGGTAGTGTTTTAGGGTTTAGGGTAGTGCAGTGGTGTTTGTGTAGTGTAGGGGGTCATGCTGGGGGTAGTGTTTTATGGTTTAGGGTAGTGCAGTGGTGTTTAGGTAGTGTAGGGGGTCGTGCTGGGGGTAGATTTAGGGTTTAGGGTAGTGCATTGGTGTTTGGGTAGTGTAGGGAGTCGTGCTGGGGCTAGTGTTTTAGGGTTTAGGGTAGTGCAGTGGTGTTTGTGTAGTGTAGGGGGTTTTGCTGGGGGTAGTGTTTTAGGGTTTATGTTAGTGCAGTGGTGTTTGGGTAGTGTAGGGGTAGTGCTGGGGTAGTGTTTTAGGGTTTAGGGCAGTGCAGTGGTGTTTGTGTAGTGAAGGGGGTCATGCTGTGGGTAGTGTTTTAGGGTTTAGGGTAGTGCAGTGGTGTTTGTGTAGTGTAGGGGGTCGTGTTTTAGGGTATAGGGTAGGGCAGTGGTGTTTGGGTAGTGTAGGGGGTCATGCTGGGGTTAGTGTTTTAGGGTTTAGGGTAGTGCAGTGGTGTTTGTGTAGTGTGGGAGGTCATGCTGGGGGTATATTTAGGGTTTAGTGTAGTGCAGTGGTGTTTGGGTAGTGTAGGGAGTCATGCTGGGGGTAGTGTTTTAGGGTTTAGGGTAATGCAGTGCTGTTTGGGTAGTGTAGGGAGTCGTGCTGGTAGTAGTGTTTTAGGTTTAGGGTAGAGCAGTTATGTTTGGGTAGTGTAGGGTGTCATGCTGGGGGTAGTGTTTTAGGGTTTAGGGTAGTGCAGTGGTGTTTGGGTAGTGGAGGGGGTAGTGTTTTAGGGTTTAGGGTAGTGGGCCCAACCAACCACAATATCCGTGGACAAAGGGGATCCTGACTCTTTGGAACGCTCCGTCAATTGAATAATTTGGGTCAAGGGCCCTACCACGTCCAAGACCTATCAATTCCTTTCTTGGGATCCCTCATATACTTGGAGAAAAAGGTACATAGTTTCTCATCAATTTCAGGCGTGTGTGCCACCTTCCCCTTCAGTGAAGGCCTGGGGCATTTTCCCCTCATCCTATTCCTGACCTCCCTTTCAAGGGGTTGATGAATTTTCCCCACCACATACTCTGCCACTTTGGCGTCAGGTGTCCACTCTGCCGACCTAGGATGGTAAATTTGGGTAGGCTCGAACATGTCCGAGTGGACCTCGTCCCCAACCGGGGACTGAGAGGAGTGAGACTCTGGATGCCAGGGACGCCCCGAGTCCTTATCCTCATCGGAGGAGAAATCGTCCTCCGATACACCCTCTACCTCTAAGGGAAACCCGCCGTCGGGGTCTACATTAGTGGTAACAGTGTCGCAATTTTCTCCGGGCCCCTCCTCCTCCCGGCAGGGTGCATGTTTTAGCGTTCGCGCACTCTTGAGGAAGGTCTCCGTCAGTTTATCAAATCTTTCCAAGTGCTCCGCGTTATGCTTAACGGCCCTTTTATTCCCCATCTGGGAGCTACTTGGACCCGCCACCACCAGATCTGGGTCACTGAACAGCCCAGGGATGCTTTCGCCAGCTTATCAACCTGATCCCTACGAGGAGCCAGCGCCCTAGAAATAGCCAGAGAGAGGGCTTGGTCCACTGCTGGAGCGAGAAGTTGGGGGGCCATTCCTCCTCCACTTCCTGGTAGGAGGAGTAAAAATGGTCTTCTGGAGAAGACATGATAGCAGAGGGTGTGAGCACAGAACAAATGCCCTTAAAATCCTTAAGACAGCCCCTCGCCGGTGCTCTAACAGCTGGGCTTTCCCCGAAGCTGTTATAAGAATAGACAGAGGCGCAATACCAATTACCACCACCAGGTGGCGCTGGTCACTAACGTGGCCGTGTGGGGAAATCACTGCGTAGCGGTGTCAAAATTAGGCGAGGTTTGGTCGGGAATCAAGCGGACACTAAAGGAGTGACCGGATTCCCAAACGCGCGTAAAGACCAGCGGGAGCGCTCGACGAAGCTGCCTCGCTCGGACCAGACGCGCCTGACAGGATCTCACCGCGTGCAGAACACACAGCGGGAGAAACTGCGAGGGAGAGAACGTGCTCGGGCAAGAGCCTGCTGCGCAGGGAATATGAAACAATACCAAGGCAATAATGCTAATAACGTGCACAAAAAACCGCTATACAAACAGCAACAGCGTCAGATTAAGCCAAGAATGTAAGGAATGCACTTAACTGACGAGCAGTGAAGAAAGAGGAAGCGGAAGGGACGTCACGATATTATATACGATGGACTGTGATATGATTGGACTATAGTTGCCTTGGAGACTACCCCCCTAATGGTTCATGGGTTGTGTAGTCTTTTGTTTAATGATTGTTGTGTTACGTTTTCTTTGATCTGCTATGCAAATAAAGTGAGGAAAGATATGCATAATCCTCGCCTCCGTCCTGCCATAGAATTCATTAAACTTTATTTGATCTGATTTAGAAACATAGATCATAAAAGTGTACATAAAACAGTAAATCCTCTTTCCTAATACAATACAGTGAGAATTAATTAAAACCAGTAGGTAAAAGCGGGTGTTACAAAGCCCGGTTCAGAGCAACTTCAGGTTAACAAAATCGTAAAGTTCAATGTTTCGCAAGATCAATCTCATGTACTTTGTGCAAAATACACCATAAGGGGTCCAAGTAAGATGTAACGCTCCAATACCTGACCAGTTTGCACTATATAAAACTGCAGAAAAACTAAAAATAAAAAGTGTTTTGCACACTTCTGTCATTGGGCTATATGTGGGCTACATCTGGGTGATATGTGTGCTACATTTGGGCTCTTTTTTCTCTGGTGGCCATCTTGGGAGACTTATTTGTTATGAAGTTTCCTAATTTCGTCATTTACTGCAGTCTCCTCAGTAGGAAATTCTTTCAGTTTTTACTTTGATTCCATCAAGAAGGCATTCAGATGTGTCACACATTTGCCATAAATTCAGAATGTTAGCACTCTAGTTGTTCATTAGATCACTGTAGTAAAGCTACTGCTCACCAGGGAGTTAACTGGAAGTCTACTGCTGGTATTGAAAGTGATTGTTTCAGTCTGCATGTCAGAATTTTCTAATGAAATAGAAGAGGATTTGAGATCTCACTTAAAACATGCCCTACATTTTCTTTCTGCAGCACTAACCATAATTTCTATGGCAAAATGAACCCCCTCATTTTGTTCCTTTTTAAATTAAATGTTTTAAGTGTTACCAGTTTATTCCAATCAAGATGGCTTCAGGTGTGCCATACTTTTGTCATAAGTAAGACTGTTAGCGCTCTAGTTGTTCTTTAGAACACTCTGGGAAGCTGCAGTAGAACACAAAGGCATCAACTGACAGGCTGCTCCTGTTGAAATATAACAGGAAGATATTTGAGATCTCACTTAAAACATGTCCTAATTTTTCTTTCTACAGCACTAACCATAATTTCTATGACAAAATGAACCCCCTCATTTTGTTCCTTTTTAAATTAAATGTTTTAAGAGTTACCAGTTTATTCCAATCAAGATGGCTTCAGGTGTGCCATACTTTGTCATAAGTAAGACTGTTAGCTCTCTAGTTGTTCTTTAGAACACTCTGGGAAGCTGCAGTAGAACACAAAGGCATCAACTGACAGGCTGCTCCTGTTGAAATATAACAGGATGATATTTGAGATCACACTTGAAACATGTCCTAATTTTTCTTTCTACAGCACTAACCATAATTTGTATGACAAAATGAACCCCATCATTTTGTTCCTTTTAAAATTAAATGTTTTAATTGTTACCAGTTTATTCCAATCAAGATGGCTTCAGGTGTGCCATACTTTTGTCATAAGTAAGGCTGTTAGCACTCTAGTTGTTCTTTAGAACACTCTGGGAAGCTGCAGTAGAACACAAAGGAATCAACTGACAGTCTCTGCCCTTGTTGGATGTACATGTTTTACTGAGAATGTCAGACTTCATTCTCACATGACTGAGAAAGATAATGTGAATTTACAGAAAATATGCTCTCATTTTAGCTTCTGGAGCACCTTCCAAAACTGTATGGGACAAGCATGTGAAAATAGTTTTCTCTCAAACATGATTCATGATATCCCAGCAGAAGGTTTTTCACAGGATAAAATCACCTTAGAACACACCACAATTCCTGAAATTAGTATGGTACCATCAACAAATGAATTCTAATGTAACTACAGTCTGTTATCACCCTTTATAGTTCTCCTTTTGGTAACCCTCAAAATCTTCGATTCACTACAGTGCATTTCAATGGGGTACTATCATTTATATTGGTCCCAAGATGGCTGCCAGCAATTCCAGGATGAAGTGTTGACAGCCAATCAGGTCTCACGATGACATGTGTGGTTAGGCTACGCCCAGATATATATGTGTTTTCTTTTTCAAATTTCTCAGGAACTACTGAACGGATTTACACCATTTAACCAAAAGGCACGACTCTGAACCAAGGGCTACCTTTTTGCCAAATTTGGTGTAATTCCGTTCAGCAGTTCGGGCTGTAGCTGCGACTAAAGGTTCCTATGGAAAATTGCATGGGGAAAACACGTTTTGGGACCCCCCTTTTTCTCGGCCCCACTTGATGAATCACCCGAGACTTTTAGGATAGGAGCGGACCGGAGCGCCCCACGAGTTTTGAAAATTTCACGAAGATTCATCAACCGGCGCCAAAGTTATTGGAAATAGAATGTTGTGAATTTCCTATGGAAAATAGGTCCTAACTATAACTACCTACTGGCGACCGCCAGTAGGTAATGTATATATATATATATATATATATATATATATATATATATATATATATATATATTCACTGAAAAAACCATAGGTTTCAGGCACGTTATAGTTAGAAATTTGCATTTAAAAAACCTTAGAAATTCACTGAAAAACCATAAGGTTTTAGGGACAGTTATAGTTAGTTGGACATTGCACTCATACAAAACACGTGAAATTCCCCCGTTATAGTTAGTTCAGGTAACTATAACTCGCGCCCCCGCAATGCACTGCTGATGAAGTCACATATTACATCACTCATGACATGGTCAGTGACATCACTGATGACATCACTGATGACATCTCAAATGACATCACTGGATGACATCACTGATGACATCATCCAGTGACTGTGTGTTTGTGTAAAGTTTAAATATGTTTAATATATATAGGGAAAGGCGTATTGAAGAATGAGTGGGTGTATAAGTGTCTGAATGGATGATTTAGTAGGTGCGTGACTGAGTCTATAGTGAGTGATTAAACGTATCTTACTGGATGCATGGGTGAGTGACTAAACTGTGTGAATGTCTGTATCCGTCTGTCTGTTGTTGTGTAAGCAGCTGCATGGGTTTCTGACTAGCTAAATGAGTGTCTATATGGGTTATGGATTGGTTCTCTGAGTATCTGTATGGGTGCCTCAGTGTTTGTGTGGGTGGGGTGAGTGTGACTCTGTGCATAGATGTGTGAGTGGGTGATTCACTGGGTGCATGGTTTCAAGAGTGCGTCTGTGATGGACTGTATGGGTGGGTGAGTGTGTGTATGGGTGTGTTAGTGATTGAATGTATATCTCAGTGGTACATGTGTGAGTAACTACATATGTGAAAGGCAGTATATATGTGTGTTGGAGTATATAAATGGCTATAAGTGAGAGTGTGTGATTGTGAGAGTGGCTATATGGATGAGTGTGTGCTTGCATAAGTGATTGCATAGGAGCGTAAGAATGTGCTAGTATTTTTATGAGTAAGTGAGCTGGTGTGTATAACTGTATAGGTGAGTAAATTGGAGTGTGATTAATTATTTGCATGACTGACTAGGTGTGTGAGTACCTCTATGGATGAGTTGCGTTGTGTGAGTGTTTATATAGGTGTATGAGTGCATATGATAGTCCTGTACTGAGTGACTGTAAGTATGAGTGACTGTACGGGTGAGTGAGTAGATGTGTGTGTGTAGACCTAAGAATCAGTGAGTGGGTATGTACTTATTGGTATTGGAGTGTGTATGGTTTTGAGAATGGCAGTCTGTAATTTAGAGTGGGTGTTTCAAAACTTATATTAGGGTGTGAGAAGATGCATTAAATTCTCACATGGATGATGTCATCAGTGATGTCATCAGTGATGTCATTTGAGATGTCATCAGTGATGTCATCAGTGATGTCACTGACCATGTCATGAGTGATGTAATATGTGACGTCATCAGCAGTGCATTGCGGGGCGCGAGTTATAGTTACCTGAACTAACTATAACGGGGGAATTTCTACGGGTTTTGTACGAGTGCAATGTCCAACTAACTATAACTGTCCCTAAAACCTTATGGTTTTTTCAGTGAATTTCTAAGGTTTTTTAAATGCAAATTTCTAACTATAACGTGCCTGAAACCTATGGTTTTTTCAGTGAATTTCAAAGGTTTTTTAAATGCTAATTTCTAACTATAACGTGTCTGAAACCTATGGTTTTTTCAGTGAATTTCAAAGGTTTTTTAAATGCTAATTCCTAACTATAACATGTCTGAAACCTACGGTTTTTTCAGTGAATTTCAAAGGTTTTGTAAATGACAATTTTTAAATGTATTAATTGTTATATTTATTTTTTTCATACTGATTTACTACATTTTTAGAAACAATTTTTTTTTACATATTTTATTTTTTAAATTACATTGTAATTACATTATACATTACAAAAAATACTTTCTCAGAATGAATTACTTTAGTTTAAATACTTTGCACATAGGCAATAGACTTTTAAGTACAGTAGTTACAGTTGTTGCAATGGGCAACACATTTTCAAACACAATGCAACATTCAGCTCAATGTGAATTTCTAGTTAAATGCAATTAGTTACTTTATGGATTACTTTTCTAACCACAGGACTGGATCCTAGATTCAGTCCTGGGACATCTCCTGTAAACAGTTGAGTAAAAGCGTTTTGGTTACAGTAGTGATTTTTAAGGAATATTATTGTATTTTAAAAGTTGACACTTTGAAACTTTTCTCATAGAATCACCAATGTTATCCTATGGAAGGAAATTCACTTAGCAGGTAAAAACTGTTATCGTTACTTTTTCTTACTCAGTGTTGGATCCTGGATCCAGCACTGGTGCATCTCCTGTAAACAGTTGAAAGAATGCGTTTAAGTCATACAGGCGATTTTTAAGGAATATTTGTAGTTTGTGAAAATCGACACTGAAACTTTTCTGCTGAAAACCAGACAATGGATTCCTATGGAAGGAAATTCAAGTTACTGGTAAGTACGGTTAAAATTACTTTTCAGGACCAGTACTGGGCTGAAAGATACAGCACTGAGGTCTCTCCTGATAACAGGTGAGTAAATCGGAATCGTATTTCGGCTGATTTTAGAGGATTATTTGTATGTTTCAAAAATCAACACTTAGAAACTTTTCAGCAAAAAGCAGGCAATGATATCCTATGGAAGGAAATTCAAGTTACTGGTAAAGTACGGTTAAAATTACTTTTCAGGATTAGTACTGGGCTGAAAGATGCAGCACTGAGGTCTCTCCTGATAACAGGTGAGTAAATCAGAATTCGTAGTTCGGCAGATTTTAGAGGAATATTTGCACAATGGTGAAGGGAGGGGGCGGGGCCTGAGGTGACATCTGTGCAAACGCGCCCCGTGGCGCGTTTTAAGTTGGGGGATTAAGTCCCCTTGAATCATGAGGGTCCCTAGGGGCCAACTAGCCCACCAGGAACCTCCAGTATGCGCCAGGGGGCTGCGTTGCAGAGACGTGTAGAGAGGCCACACCCCTTTTTACACCTCTCTGCAACGCAGCTCTGTGTACTGCTGGGAGGGGGCTGCGTGGCCCCCCTTCCCTCAGCCACTTTTGGCCCCGGGGACCCCATCCCCCGGGGCCTGAGCATTTTTTTTTGATTTATTTAAAAAAAAAAAAAAACGGGAAGGGCCGCGTGGCCCCCTTCCCTGGGCCTCTATTGGCCCCGGGGAACCCATCCCCGGGGCATGCCCTGTTTTTAAATAAAAAATATGGAGGGGGCTGCGTGGCCCCCTCCTCAGGCCATTTAAGGCCCTGGGGACCCCATCCCCCGGGGCCGGCCTTGCCCTTATTTTTTATTTAATTTTTTTTTTATTTGGGGAGGGGGCTGCGTGGCCCCCTCCCAGGCCACTTATGGTCCCGGGGACCCCATCCCCGGGGCCTGGCCTCTGGTTGGGGACTGTGGGGGGTCCCCAATCCCCCACAGTCCCGCCGACTCCCGCGTCCTATGGGAGCCGGCATTGCTTTCCACATGGGGAGCAGCTAAGATGCTGCTCCCCATGTGGAAAGCAGTGGTTTGCATTTTGAAAGAGAGAGCAGGTTTCCTGCTCTCTCTTTCAAAATGCAAACCAAGTTTGCTATGACAGGGCGGGAGCCGCGAGGCTCCGTCCTGTCATAGCAAACAGCAGTGTCCCGGGGGTAGGCACCCGGGACACTGCAGGAGCCGGCCCTGGGGGTGGCGGTCCCCAGGGCCATCAAGGGCTCCAGGAGGGGGCCGCGCGGCCCCCTCCCTACATTTTGAAAGCCCCGGGAGGTGGTGGTCCCCGGGGCTTGGAGGTCCAAACGGACCCCCATTTTTAATTTTCTTAGTGCCCCGGGGAGGTGGTGGTCCCGGGCGTGTGGAGGCTGGAGCCCCCCACACAGGTTTTAAAAAAGAAAAAAAAAAAGCCCCGGGGAGGTGGCGGTCGCCGGGGCTGCGGGAGGGCTCAGAGCCCTCCCGCACCATTTATGATAAAGCCCGGGGGTGGTGGTCCCCGGGGCTTGGGAGGCCCTAGAGGCCCCCATACATAAAATAAACACCCCCAGCATGCCCCCGGGACTTGGCCCACCCGGGTGCAAATTAACATCGAAGCGCGGGAGACCGCGCTCGATTTTTATCGGCAGGATCCGCGCACCCTGAGCGCATCCTGCCGATTTAAAAAAAAAAAATGCTTTTTCCGCCCAGGGGTCCTTGTGGGACCCCTGAGCAGACCTAGGGGGTCTGGGTGTTTCTACCCTGCCCCCTTTGTGCGTTTGCGCACTTTTTTACTGCTTTCTTGTTCCTCGGTTCTACCGAGGAACAAGATGGCTGCCAACACTTCCTGGTTTGGAGTGTTGACAGCCAATTAGCAGACAGCTCGTGATCGGGAGGGTGCGCGAATCCAACGCGGCCATAGATATATATGTACTTTTACTTTTGATTTTCTCAGCAACTACTGAACGGATTTACACCATTTAACAAAAGGGTTCTTTCTGAACCAAGAACTACCTCTTTGCCAAATTAGGTGTAATTCCGTTCAGCAGTTCAGGCTGTAGCCGTGTCTAAAGTTTCCTATGGGAAATTGATTTTTGACTCTTATTTTTTAATTTCTCCGTAACTACTGAACGGATTTACACCATTTAACAAAAGGGTTCTTTCTGAACCAAGAACTACCTCTTTGCCAAATTTGGTGTAATTCCGTTCAGCAGTTCGGGCTGTAGCCGTGTCTAAAGTTTCCTAAGGAAAATGAATGGGGAAAACACGTTTTGGGACCCCCCTTTTTTCTCGGCCCCCACTTGACGAATCACCCTGAGACTTTCAGGGTAGGAGTGGACCAGAGCGGGCCATAAAGTTTGAAAATTTCGCGAAGATTCGTCAACCGACGCAAGAGTTATTTCAAATAGAATGTCGTGGATTTCCTATGGAAAATAGGTCCTAACTATAACTATCTACTGGCGACCGCCAGTAGATAATATATATATATATATACATATATATATATATATATATATATATATATATATATATATATATATATATTCACTGAAAAAACCACAGGTTTCAGGGACGTTATAGTTAGTTGGACATTTCACTCGTACAAAACCAGAGAAATTCGGCTGTTATAGTTATTTGAGCTAAGTATAACTGGCGCCCCCGCAATGCACTGCTGATGACGTCACATATTACATCATTCATGACATGGTCAGTGACATCACTGATGACATCACTGATGACCTCTCAAATGACATCACTGATGACTTCACTGATGACATCATCCAGTGACTGTGTTTTTCTGTAAAGTTTAAATATGTTCTATATATCTATATGCCAAGGTGTATTGAAGAATGAGTGGGTGTATAAGTGTCTGAATGGATGATTTAGTAGGTTTGTGACTGACTGTACAAGTGAGTGATTAAACGTCTCTTACTGAATGCATGGGTTAGTGACTAAACTGTTTGAATGTCTGTATCAGTCTGTCAGTTGGTGTGTAAGCGGCTGCATGGGTTGGTGAGTAGCTAAATGAGTGTCTATATGGGTTATTGATTGGTTGTCTGAGTATCTGTATGGGTGCCTGAGTGTCTGTGTGGGTGGGTGTGACTCTGTGCATAGATGTGTGAGTGGGTGATTCACTGGGTGTATGGGTTCAAGAGTACATCTGTGAAGGGCTGTATGAGTGGGTGAGTGTATGGGTGTGTTGGTGAATGAATGGATGCCTCAGTGGTACATGTGTGAGTAACTACATATGTAAAAGGCAGTATATGTGAGTGTTGGAGTATATAAATGACTATATGTGAGAGTGAGTTATTCTGAGAGTGGCTGTATGGATGAGTGTGTGCCTGTATCAGTGATTGTATAAGAGAGTAAGTATGTGTTAATATCTGTATGAATAAGTGAGGTGGTGTGTGTATAACTGTATAGGTGAGTAAATGGGAGTGTGATTGATTCTTTGCATGACTGACTAGGTGTGTGAGTAACTCTGGATGAGTGGCGGTGTGTGAGTGTCTGTATAGGTGTATGAGTGCATATGATAGTGTTGTATTGATGAGTGACTGCATGTATGAGTGACTGTATGGGTGAATGAGTGGATGTGTGTGTAGACCTAGGAATCAGTGAGTGGGTATGTAGTAACTGGTATTGGTGTGTCTATGGTTTCGAAAATGGTAGGCCGTATTTTAGAGTGGGTTTATCAAAGGTTATATTAGGGTGTGATGATGTCATCAGTGATGTCATCAGTGATGTCATTTGAGATGTCATCAGTGAAAAATAATGGTAGCTGAGGAGCAAAAAGTGGCGTGGCTAATATATATGTAGCAGGTGCTGTGACACAGGGGTCCTGAGGTGAAAGGGTCCACCACGCCTTGTCAGTGTTTATTTGCTTCCCAACTGAAGGGTGGAAGGCATTTTCACTGGTTGCATGTTGGGCCATCAATTGCAACAAATATGCGATGGATCACCCACTATAAAACTCTAAACAAAGGCCCGCCTTATGCAAATCAGTACTGACCCTCCTCCTCATGGGAACCCTCTGTGCCAAACTGCCACAGGAGGTCCCTCTAGAAGGGGCCACAAGCAGCTCCCAGACTGGTTTTGCTCTACTTAGGGCTGTCAATGGACTAGAATGCGGCCCGAGCGACTGCCAGTGGCTCAGAGTAACTCAAGCATACCTTCCATCCCTTCTTGTCGATTTTGGAACATAACACCCTTGCTACATCACTGCCCTGCTCCTGCAGCCCAGGGCCATATCTGAGGGCAGGCTACCTGACCCCAGCGGAAACCGACCGGGTAAAGTGCACTCCGTGACCTCGTTATCTCGCGCTCGTTAACAATTATTGCTCGGAGAAAGCACGTGCCGGAAGCGAGGCCGAGCTCCTGTTTGGAGACCATCCCTACCTCTGCTCAGTCTTTCACCCCAGGACTCTGCGGACGAGTTTCAGAGAAACCAGCTTTTATCGTCCTCTACTGTATCACATAATTCATGCTGCAAGACTGGGCAACAAGTGCGTGCATAAATATACGGGAGGAGCGGGTCATGGGGTGGGGTGGGGTGGGGTGCGATGGGGTCGGATGCCCCCATGCCCTCCATCCCCCCATCTTCACAAGCCCAAACCTACTAAGATATTCCCCAAAGAAAAAGACATACGAACCGGAACGGCAACTGTTTTGAGACACACCGAAGTGGTGCTTAATTTGTGCCAGTACTAGCAGTCACTCATTTTCAGGGATCAGGTCTTCTTAATAATCATTAGTTTTTGAGCCAGAACATAGTGACAAGCCGAAAAGGAGAATGAAGAAGGAAGAGACGATAGGAAAACAGTGATATGGAAATCAGGGATGACGAAAAAGACCAGTAGGGTAAGGTAAAGAGGCAGAAAGTGTACTGTGGTGGAAAAATGAGGCACGAGGTGAAATCAAAACTGGCATTTGGCGGTGACTGCGGAGGCTCCCACGAATAACTTCAAGCCATGGAAGCCTTTTTTCCATGGTTGGTGATGGGCTGTCTCCGATGGGCTAGGAGTCATGACTACCCTTCATCTTTTCAAGTCCATTAAAACCAGTAGTGTCCAGAGGCTGAAAAGGAACATCAGGTGGGGAGGGCGATACTGCATTAGCACGCGCTACATAAATAATGTGGTTATCTAGCTAATTTTCACAATGGGGTTGTCACTGCGCTCATACATGCATAGGTTCGACACAGAGTAAAGGCCATCTTACATGAGTGAGTATAAATACCTGGAGCACCCTCACACTGTTTTTTCTTCTGACTGACCCCCAGCACTGCCCCAGCCCCTGCATATACAATACCGTCACAGCTATTCATTCCTCAGACTTTTTATGACCTGCGTCTGCTTGCTCGTGACGAAGGCCAGGTAACTTATCACGAACGAGCGCCGCCTGTACCAACGGGAGACACCTCACCAGGCCACCTCAAAGAAGGGTCCGCATGCAGACTCACCAGGGGGAGCCAATCACCCCATGGAGGTCAGACGGAACCATATGAGAAATCACCTCTCACTCCCCTCTGGCCATCTCCACATGCACACGGACAGACAGGACGCTACAGGCTTGCAGCAACACTGTGTGACCATGCAGCCACCAACCCACTTCCCACAGATACTCCCACGACGCTGAGTCACACACATCCCCTCCGTGCATACATTGGCTTCAAATGCCCAAGCGTCCCTTCTCTCACTCTTTTCGCCTCCAAGCACACATTATAACTCGGCATCAAAAACACGACTGAGCACCACTTTGGTCCTCACACAGCATCCCATGACGGATTGGCACTCTCCCATCCAAGCTCTGCTACGGAGTAGCAAGTCACTCAACAACAAACGCTCTTTGCACCGCTTCGGGGGTACGAACTGCTATTGAAAACGAACTGAAAGAAATATCATGGGGCACACAGTAATAAACAGAATAACATGCACATGAAAGTACAAACTCTTCAAGCAGTTCTTATGGAACGGGTTCGAAGATGTGGGATGCACCTATAGACAGTGAAATGTACAATTATCTGCACATATTGAGCAAAGTTAGAAGGGATTCCCTGGTGAGGCTCAGCCCGCGCTTCATTTTTTAAAAAGAAATTCGGACGGATTCGCGCATCCAGCGTGAATTCGGCTGATTTTTAAAAATAAAATATGCTTTGTTTGGCCCTAAGGGTCTTTGTGGGACCCCCTGAGCAGGCCTAGGGGGTCAGGGTGTTTCTACCCTGCCCCCTTTTCTTGTTTTTTAATGTTTTTTCTACTGTTTTCTTGTGACTCAGTTACCGAGTCACAAGATGGCTGCCAACACATTCTGGTTTGGAGTGTTGGCAGCCAATCAGAATTAAGCTTGGGCTTGGGAGGGTTCGCGAATCCTCCTCGGTGCTCAGATATTGATATTTTTATTTTTTTAATTTCTCAGCAACTACTGAATAGATTTACACCATTTAAAGAAAAGCACGCTTTCTGGACCAAGACCTAACTTTTTGCCAAATGTGGTGTAATTCCGTTCAGCAGTTCGGGCTGTAGCTTTGTCTAAAGTTCCTATGGAAATTAACATGGGGAAAATGCGTTTTGGGACCCCCTTTTTTTCTCGGCCCCTGCTTGACGAATCACCCTGAAACTTTCAAGACAGCAGTTGACCTGAGTGAACCATTAGTTCTGAAAATTTTGCGAAGATTCATCAAACTGCGCCAAAGATATTGGCAAAAGAAGAAACGCTTTTTGAATAGAAACGAGGTCCTAACTATAACTACCTACTGGCGACCGCCAGTAGGTAATATATATATATAATTTCATCAATGTGTCCCACTTCAAAGACGCACTCCACAGCAGATCTAGTAGAAGCCTTTGAGTATGTCTGCTTGCATCCTGGCAGCCTGTGATCAAGGAGCTGTGCTCCGAAACGTGTTTGGCAAACAAAGAACTCTGAATTAAAAAACAATTATATATATATATATATATGTCAGACTCCAAAATGGGCTCAGGGAGGAGTCCCTACTCATGCCACCTCCACATTATATATATATATATATGGAGGTGGCATGAGTAGGGACTCCTCCCTGAGCCCATTTTGGAGTCCGACGAGGACCCAATTCCTTGGGACCAGGTGTATTGTTTAATGGGAGAGGACACAAGGCCCCCCAAGCTGAATTTGGCCCCGGGGACCCCATTCCCTGCGCCCAATTTAATTACTTAGGGGAGGGGTGCATGTCCCCCCACCCCTAGCCATATTTAACACTGGGGACCCCATCCCAGCAGTCTCAAGTATTTAATAAGGGGCGGGGACCAACGCAGCCCCCCTCCCCAAACCATGCAGCTGTCTTGGTGACCCCAATTCCCCAGGGCTGTCTCTTCAAACACAAGAAAGAGTGGCCACACTGTCCCCCCTCCAAGAGCCTTTAATGGCCCTGGGGAGCTCATTCCCTGGCGCCCGGCTCTCTTGCTGTGTCCCAGGTAGCCCATCGGCACAGGCAGTGAAATATGTTTTTGCATTTTTTAAATCTCCCAACAAACGGGAGCAAATACAAAATCTGCTCCCAGCGAGCAAAAGCTTTAAAAAGGCTCCCACTGGCTGGGAGCAGAATTTTGTTCTGTTTCCATGCCTGCCCTGATGCAGGCAAGGAAACAGAACAACATATTGGTCCCGCCCAGAGGGAGCAGCATAAATAGCTCCATGCAAGGAGCTGACTGGGGCCACAGGGCCCCTGAGGCTCCCCCTTTGGCCCCCAACATGTGCTTGGTGTGTATCCTAGGTGGGCACTGGGGCACCCACCTATTATAAAGACATGCCCCAGGAGATGAGGTCCTCAGGGCCCGAGATGGCTCAGGGAGAATGACCGAACATCCACTCTCCCTTTTTTTCATAAAATCCAGCCCCGGGGTGTCCTCGAGGACTATGAAGGCTGGGGGAGGGAGCTTCTCCCTCCTCTCCCCTTTTAAATAAGGCACAGCCCCAGGGGATGGCGTCCCTGGGCCTATAAAGGCTCAGGGAGGGGGCCTCGTGCCTCCCTCTCCCTTTTTTAAAATATGGCTCCAGGGGATGGTGTCCCTTGGTCCTAATAAGGCTTGGGGAGGGGGGCCATGAATTTCCCTTCCCCTTTATAATGTCATGTGACCCCGGTGGATGGAATACCCCAGGCCTAATAAAGCTCGGTAGGGGAGTCTCGTGCCCCCCCTTTTTATCATATTTGACCCCAAGGGATTGGCTTTTCAATGGCCTATCACACACCTCTTCCCCTTTTTTATTCTATTGGCCATGGGAGATGGGGTCCCCGGGGGCCTATTAGGGTTTTGGGAGGGGGGCACCCACCATGAAAAGGCTGGCAGAAAGGTACATTAGGGGCCTGTAGCCCACGCTCCCCCTTCCCCCTGGCCCACAGCTTTGGGTTTTGGAGGGCACCTACGATGCCCCCCTACACGCCCCTTCACCATGGTGCCTGCCATGTATTGCAGGGATGTGTGTAATGTCTATTTTTTGTACTGCGGTGTGTGCTGCAGCCCGCAGCACCCGCCGCAAAATAAAATCTAGACATTGAGACCGCCGTGGTGGTGGTCGCATCCTAATGCCGATGGCAGGACCACCGACAACCAGTCGGGTGGCCCCATGTACGAAAGGATGGTGGTCGGACGAATGTCCGACAGCCATCATAAGGAGGCCCCTTGATCTTGGTTCAGAAAGCATTATTTTTGTGATTTTATGTCAATCTGTTAAGTAGTTTTTGAGCCAATAAGGATCTAGAAATATTTTTATTTCTGGATGGTTGGGTTCGCAGGACTCTCGTGTGAGTCCCTTGAACTGAATTTTTAAAAATGAAGCATTCTGATTGGTCCCCCTAGCTTTTTTCACATTGGGCCAATTTTCTCCTGCTGGAGTCAGACTCCTGCTGGAGCAAGTGCTATGATTGACTGCCAGCAAGAAGAGAAAAATATTGCTGGCAACAGGATTCAGGGCCTAGGTCCTCTATCCTCAAGATAACAAAAAATATTCAAAGAGGACCCAGTTATAGGCCCATTAATTCCTAGAGCTCCATTTATCACTTGTAGCAGAGCATATTCTATGCGTGATGTCTTCGTAAAAAGTAGCCTTGAGGTAATTCCACAAGAGACATGGTCCCAACACAGGATTTCAAAAATGCAGCAAATACTAAGCTTGTCAATTTGGAGTCAACACTTCTGATATATATACCCAGGTTAAAGAAGTGGACTCCAAGGGTATGAGAAAGTGTATTATGAGTTGAGGAGGATGGTAGTCCACCTCTAGTAATAATGTCACTATCCTTGTTTGGTCCTGTAAAGATTTCTGTAATATAAACCTTAGCTCAACTCCTAGTAGCTATCACACTGAGCAGACCGGCTAAACTTAAGAAAATGTGTAAAGTATTTAGAAGTCCCAAAACTGTTAAAAACACAGCACTAAATAATCCCACACCAATGTATTAAAACTAGAGAATATTAAAATGAACAAAATAACACCAAAACAACAAAAATCCAATAAGGAGAACTGGGGATATGAATTATTAAAGGATGAAATAAAAAATTGTACCAAGCAGCACAAATCACTTACCACAGACAGCTGGTTGTGCTAGACCAGGAGAAGGGTAAGGTTTAAGGTTGACCGCGATGGAGAGCGGGTCAGAAACACAGGTTGGATTTAGCCTGGTCAGAAAGTTACCTTCACACTCATTTTCAAGAAGGTAGAGTCCTCTGCAGGTCAAGGCTGGAGGCTGGGTCTGAAGATGGGCTCATCGAAGATCGTTTGGTGAAGCAGTCAACAAAGTCTGGAAAAGCTCTGAGTGAATAAAGTGCATTGAATTAAATGCTTCTCTGCATCGGACTCTGTGAAGCGTTCTACCTTAGCTGTCATTCGGCATTGGGCCTACTGAATCGCGTTTTCAACTGAATAGACAAATGCAGTGGGAGCTGAGGCAAAGTCAGGCTCACTAGCGATGCATCCTTGATGAATATTCTGATAGGTTGGTTCCCGTTGCATGATGGGTCTCTAGACAAAAGTTAACATAAAGTTTCTAAGATCCAGCTTTTTGGTTTTGGGCCAGAGGTGTGCACTCTGACACTAGCCAAGGGTTCCAAGATCTCAAGAACAGACAAGAGGGTTAGGACTCACTCCTACAAAAACCACCAGCAGGGTTTAGGGCAGTTCCACTTGAAACTGGTAGCTGTGCTCTTCCTAGGAAGGGGGCTTCTTGTGGCTTTTGTGTCCCTGTAGCTTAACAGGAGGTCCATCAACTGACTGTTGGCGTACATTTCTTTGCCCTGGATACAAGTGAGAGTAGGTCCAGCCCTGAGGATTCTACTCACAGGTCTCAGCAACAGGTGGTGTCCTTCCTCTGTATTCAACAGGTCCAGTCAAGATCTGAAGACGGTGCCCAGGTGTGCCAAACTTATGTCTGTCACAATTCTGTGGGTCAGGGTGACTCCTGGCCGCTTCATAACCAACAGGCAGAAATTTCATAGGGGTAACCTACCTACCTGTGCAGCAGTTCCTTTGGCACTACTGCAAACAGTGTCACAGTGCCTCTCTTTACCTAAATTCAAGATGGCAGAACCATATCTGCCATCTTGAATGTTGTGCAGGGGTTGTGCAGAGGTTGTGTGCCCACCCTAGAGTGTGGCCAGGGAAATGAGCAACCCCTACTCTGTGGTCAAAATCAGTTCCGGGTGCAGCTTCTCTCCAGTGGGATTCATGCCTGGCTGTCTAGCTGCACAAAATTGGGGTAGACCTATTTGGAGATATTTAAGTTCCAGAGCATTGCCGGTATGGCCAGAACAGAACACCTCTCAACAACCAAGTCATTTGCCTCAGCTCTGGGAACAAGTTCACACCTCATCAAGTAGCTATTCAGCTTCAGGGTGACAGTTGGAAGCTCTTGGAAATGGGCTTCTAGAGGCCTTTGGCAGGCAGGTGACTTTTAAAAAGTACATTTGCTAAAATATTCAGTACAAATCTGACTTTATCAATTAATTGGACTTGTAATAAATATTTAAAAGGTCCAAGAATTGCCTTTTTGCAGAGATAACATTATTTTATTGTAATAGTAACCCCCAATGCCTTCCTATGGAAAGCTAATCATACTACAGTGAAAATAGCTTTGTTGAGCTTGCCACTGTAATAAGGTTATACATTGAATTTTACATGTCCTACTTTTAAATACCAGGCACCCTGCTTTTTTGAGAATCAAGGCTTACTTAGGAGTGGATTATTAATATTTAAAATAAGGGCTTAGGGCTGTCAAAAAAGGTTGTTTTGGTAGATCGTATATGCAGTTTAAACCTGCACACCCATGTTACTGGTGTTAAGTTTGAGGTCATGTTTTGCAGTGTCACTTAAGTCGTGGCACAATATGTGCTGCAGTCCACAAGTAACATTTAACCTACAGGCCCTGGGTTCACTTTGTACCACATACTCGGGACTTATAGGTAGGTTAAATATGCCAATTAGGAGTATAGTAATTTAAAACATTTTAGGGGTCAGAGCACATGCACTCTGGCCTGGTTTGAGGAATCCAAGTGCATAGAGTCAAAATAAACCTGAAGCATAAATCCAAAGAAATGGGGTGATCATGCAAAAAGAGGGATTTTCTTTCAAAGGGTCAAAATACTGACCCCATCTTCAAGGTAGTGGGATACAACAAGCTATAAGAGGCCTGACCTGCAACTGTCCAGCTGATCAGTGGCAACTGGACCTGGACTGGACCCTGCTGTTGGCCTCTTTCTGACAACCTGTGAATGTCTACGTGCCTGCTCTGAGGTCCAGGGGGCTTTAGAAGTGTACTCCTGTGGTGGATTGGAACTTCAAGGACTAAAGTCAGATGGTAAACTCTTTAACTAGAAAGGACCTGGTTGGTGTATCGGACTCTCACTCCATCGCGGTCAACATTAACTAGGTCCCGACCTTCCACGGCCATTGACTATCATTGGCTCTTTATGCTTTTCGGCACTATTCCTACTTAGGGGCCGATTCCGATTTCGGCAGGAAACCCCTCCGGACGACTGCTCCGGAGGGCTTTCCGACCGACTCGGCTCCGTCGACTCCGAGCGAGCAAGTATGATGTCTCCGTACGACTCGGAACATGGCTCGCTCGGAGTCCCATTGCAGTCAATGGGAGCTTGTGTTCAGAATGCAAACACGGGCCCCCATTGCAAAAAGGGGAGGGTGTGGACAAGCGTGCACCCTGTGGCGGGCCCCCCAGGGTGGCCGCCACACAGCACAAGGCCCGGCACGGGGGGACCCCCCAGTGACCAATTCTGTAGGCCCCGGTTGAAGGGGGGCCCGCTAAGGCCCCACAAAGTACGTCTCCGACAGCCGCTTCATGTCGGAGTTGACGACTCCAGACAGCTGTCGGAGTCGTGCATCGGAATCGACCATCGGGAAACCAATGCCATTGGGCTGTACGAGTCGGATCCGGATGACGTCGTTTTTCCGAACGATGTCTGGAAACGAGTCGGACAGCCCGAGAGCTTTGGGGGCATCGTACTTGCACATTCGGGACCTCGTCCGAATCAATCGGAAACATGGCTTCCGACTTCGATTCGCAGGGTCCAGATGCCGTTAGGAGGCCGTCCGGCCGAGATCGGAATCGGCTCCTTAATAGTTTAAAAAATTCATATCGCCAGTTCCCATTATGGGATTTTTGTAATTTTGGTGTCATTTATTAAATTTTACCCACTTTTCTAATTTGTCTTTGGATTTTTATTGTTATCTACTTTAAAGTAATATTGAAGTATTTTGAGGTGCTGCTTTGTGCCATAGCAACAAGAAGGTTGAGCTCAGGTTAGTTTAGTAACATTAATGATGCACCCTTACAAGGTCTGTGATTGTTCTTTGAGGTTGGTAGTCACCCACCCCAAAAAATTAATCCAGTTTCTTACTAGGACCTTCAGGCGTATGTGGGACAAGTTTGACACAGGGCTTAACCTGTGACCAGGATCTGAACTCACCCCTCCCCAGTATGCATTTACTTTGGACATAAACAGGAGAGTTTTTCTGCAAGCCCTGGAATCACACCAGATCATGAACCCAACATACAATAGGGATTGGGTGGTGGATTGCCTTATGGCTAGCCCCTACACCAAATCCTCCTCATGTGGTCAGCCCCTGTAGCAGATGACCTTTGGGCATGCCAGGACCTATGCCCACCCCTCCATGACCCCTGAAAACCATATTTGCTCAGTCTTCAACCCTTCACAGCAATGGTTGACCAAAGGGTCTATTGTTTAATGATGTTCTGCTGCCAGCTCTCCGTAAGTGGCCTGCCCACAGCTGCACCCATCCTTTGGATGGATACAAGTAAAAAGACAATAACATCCATCAAAAGTGTTTCACTTCTGAAACATCCAATTTTTTTTGCATTGTTGGAAGCTTACAGACAAGCTTATAAGAGTCCAACCATCAGTTTAGGGGGTTGTATTACTCCTCATTCAAAAGGCCTGTAGCACACTGTCGGAATCATTGGTTGATCTCATTAGTAATTTCAACACCGTTGTTATTTGAAAATAATCAGTGCTCTCATCAATGAAGTCATTTAACATGTCATGAGTGATGTAATGTTAGGTCGTAATCAGTGCATGAGGGTGCAACTAGTTATAATTAGTTCACCAATCTATAACTGGTGTATTTCCGCGTTTCTTTTTTTTTTAATCTTATCCCATGTCTTAGAGATGTAGGGGCAGATTTACAAGCCCCTTGCGTCACTTTTCCCATGTTAAAAGTGACGCAAAAGTGGCGCAAGGGGCTTGTAAATCTGCCCCCTAGTGACTAATAAACACATTCACATGAGGCCATATTCACCTATAGAAGGGACCATGCCCAGTGTAACACAAAATAATGCCCCCTCCACTCAAATATTTGGTTCGAGGTATCTTAAATTAAGTGCAGATTTTGCGCAGGGACTGCCTGAGGGTCTCATCCTCGAGCAATCCCGATGCTGTCTTTGCCTCATATGATCATTCGTTACACCACTCTATAGGGCTGTATTGCTCAGAGCACATTTGTAAGGTGCACGTGAAACGTGTAAACTAAATAGGTAACAGTGTCATTAAAATCATACAGAGTTCATATTCTCAAATCACAAAAGTATAGTTTACGAAGCAGGGAATGGAAAAGTTTCCTGATGGAAGATATGCAGCCACGCTAGCATTCCAACCTAAAAAGGTAAAATAACAATGGTAGCCAATTTGTTAAACTTTCAGCAACCACGCTGTCCTGGAACAAGGATATAGACTGTCAAAATGAAAACAAACAGATAAAGTCAAAGGGTCAGCAGCAAATGACAGATTATGCACATCACTTCCGCATTTAACAATGAAACTAGTCTACTGTCTCTTATTTTTTAATTTTATTGTCTTACAGATGTTTTTAAAATGCAACAGGCTGAAGTGTTTCAGGAATACATATATACAACTGTGCAACATCAAACTTAGAGTTTTACAGATTGTTTCCATTGTTATGTCTTTCACAAGGTACAGTAGACTTCTCGTAGTCTGTGACCATTTGAACTTTCCAATTGTTTATACTTGAAGTCCCTTCTGCAGCAAAGGTAGCCAGAGCTCATGGAATATTTATTTGGCCAGAACCCCATTCGTCTGTGAGTTCTTATAGGACTAACCAAAGAAAACATATTTCAGTGGAAAATTCCAGATATAAATTAATACTTAGATTCCATTGCATATTGCGCGGAGGAACTATCAATTCAAATGTGAGCAATAAACTCGAGGGACAAATTCCAGGTTCATACCTGAATGCCACCAGGTCTATACTTTTTGCAAATCAGACGATAATGAACATACTTTTTAAGAAGTCTGTAGACTCTGATTGTCTGCTTATTTTGTGCCTCTGTACGCGAGCGAGGCAATAGAGAACTATTGCTGAAAGCGTTTTTAGAACCAACTGTCATACTACAAACGCTCAAATCAAATCTTCCCTTTTGTTACCAGAAAGTCGCATATGCATAATTGTGTCAAGAGAGCCATTGCTTTCAAACTATCTTCATTGCCTGGACGATCTTAGGTTCGCACATTCCATTAACTCACCGATAAGAATTTTTTTACTGATGAACCTGTGACTAGGTTAGACACAAACAATTAAGTTACTTCAGACAATATAACATGACTGCCTTACAACAACAATAACACAAGTGAAAAAATACCACTAAAGATAACTTGATTTCATGTCTTCCAGTAGCTGCAATACACGAATAATAAGTGAAGATAAGAACACTGACAAAAAATACTGTTCTCGTCCTGAGGCATATATACTGAAATACTGAATCTACACTGCAGGTAGTGGCAATTTTTTTTACTATAAAATACAGAAAACACGATAACCACAAGGGACAACATCAGCATAGAGGAAATTACAGCAATCGTGACGGCCATAAACTCCGGGGCCCCATTGGACCTCTGCTCCCAAAAGAGCGACCCCCATCAATGAGGCCCTCAAACCCATCTTCAACACCTCCATTAGCACAGCTGTCTTTCCAGAACCATGGAAGCATGCAGCCGTCAACACCCTCCTAAAGAATCCCTCAGCCCCCATGGAAACATGCAGCCGTCAACACCCTCCTAAAGAATCCCTCAGCCGACCCGACCAAATTTGCCAACTATGACCAATATCCCTCCCATATTAGCCAGCCAAAGTCCTGGAAAAAGCCATAAACAGACACCTCTCAGACCACATTGCCAATCATCAGCTTCTCAATTCCACACAATCAGGTTTCAGACCCAACCACAGTACAGAAATTGCCCTCATAGTAGCAGCAGATTACATCCAGGTGGTTCTCGACAGGGGGGAAAAAGCAGCACTAATCCTCCTAAACCAGCAGCCTTCAGCACTATCTTCCACCCCACTCTTATCCGATGACTCCATGAGGCGAATATTTAGTGGCATGCCCTCAAGTGGATATGCACCATCCTCACCGGAAGAATCCAAACCGGCAACATGCCACCCTATTTCTCGAAAGCATGGGAACTAATTTGAGGAGTTCCGCAAGCCCCCTCGCCCAGCCTGATGCTCTTCAACATATACATGACTCCAATGGAAGACATCATCCACATTCACAAAATAAACATTCTCAAATATGCAGATGACGGACAAAACACCCAACACTAGGAACAAGTTTACCACATGCCTGACCAAAGAGACCACCTGGATGAAGTCCAACTGCCTTAAACTGAACCCGGACAAGACCGAAGTGGTGGTATTCAGGAAAGATGTCTTACCCTGGAACTCCATTTGGTGGTTTACAGATCTCAGTCCAAACCCCAACACCCAACCTACAAGCAAGAAACATCAGAATCATTATAGACAACAATCTGCACATGGCTGCCCAAGTAAGCAAGTAAGCACAGTTGCCTCACCCTGCTTCAACATCCTAAGAATGCTGAAGAAGATTTGCAAGTGGCTACCCAGCACCATAAGGAAAATGGTCACCCAAGCCCTCATCACCAGCAGACTGGAGTACAGGAACAGCCTATAGGCAGGAATACCCAACCAGCTCATAAGAAAATCTCAGACAATCCAGAAAACAGCAGCCACGCTTGTCCTCAACCTCCCATGTTGAGCCCACATCACATGTTATCTTACGGAACTCCATGGGCTCCCGATACACAAGCGCACACATTTCAAACTCCTCACGTACACCTATAAAGCACTCCACAATGCAGACTCTGACTACCTGAACAGCTGGATTTATTTCCACCAACCTTTCAGACACCTCTGCTCTGATGGACTCCCACTAGCACTCCCACCAGCACAAACTCCACACATACAAAATAGCAGATTGGGGAGGTTACGCCTTCTCATACTGAGCTCCTAAAGCCTGGAACAACCTCCCCCAACACATCAGAGCCTCCACATCCGTTCTTGAAATCTGCAGGAAGCTGAAGACCTGGCCCTTTGAGTAAGCCCTCTAGGGTGGGCCTCATGCACCTGCCACAAATACCTGGATACCGTACCGGGTGATTAGCATTCTATAATAATAAAGAGAACATAACGTAGCATACCATAGAGATTACCTTTTGTAATGCAAATGATGCTGAGTCAATGCATTTTTGTCAGCAGTAATTTTACCATAGGTAGTCATTACAAGTGGCACAATAATTCCTGAAGGGCCAGTAACTGAAGTCACCGCAAAGTCGCTGCAAAATCTTGGAACAGCCTCTCCTTCCACCTCCGGACCTCACCCTCTCCTCAGGAATTCAGAAAGGTACTCAAGGCCTGGTTGTTCAACTGAGCAGCATGGCTCTCAGTGCCGTATACCTTCACGGGTGAATAGCAGTGCTTTATAAACCCTGTTTGATTGACCTGCCCCATCAAAATTATGGCCCGATTTATTATGATTTTGTGTCAGGGTTGCGTGACATTTGTGGCATAGCCCCGACGCAAAACAATTTTTGGCATTTACTAAGCCATGCAAAGCCACTTTGTGTGGCTTTGCATACTTTAGTAATTACAAAGTAACACAAGTTTTGTTACTTTGCGTTGGGTAGTCTTGACATGGGTGATGCATGGGCATTACATTGGATCAAGATGTTTTAAAAAACCAAATTGGCGTCACACACGACACGACTTTGATAAACATAAAAGAAACATAACAGTGCATGGGTCAATGACATTTAACATTTTCCTTATTTGTAAGTAGAAGAATGTCACATCTGTTTAATATGTCACAGATTTCATCCATCAATATTATGTGACACAAAACAAAATTATGAATACATATCATTTTCAACAAAGTCATTCAATAGCACTCATATATAGTTTATTAACTTCACATTAAGGTTTATGATATTTACAATGTAATCTACGTAGTCCACATATTGTGGTATTGGAATCACTGACAAAATATCTAAAGACATATTATCGAGCTACAATTATATCGATACAAAATTATCGATAACATTAATATCAACATCATATACTTATTTAAGAACTTACAAAAATATCGAAGATACAATATCGAAGTACATAAATATAGATATCACAAATATTGCTAACATACTTATCAAAATTCTAAAATATCGACCTTCATTAAAAAACATTGACTAGGTAAAAAATATCGTACACAAACATATCGACAACACTAATATCGTAAATTTAAATAAATCGACTATATAAAAGTATAATAAATTTAAAAATAAAACAACATAAAAATAAATACATTACTAAAAACACAATACTAAATTAATAAATAACAATAACTGTTTTACTACATTAAAAATCAATTAACACAGCAATAAAATTACTAAAATATTATTAACAACATTACTACATTAAACATTAATAATATTAAATGTTACTATTACAATTCAATTATATAATATAATATATAACAAAAGCTATTTAAATATATATACAAAATTATACGTAACTTACTACTAATTAGCGTTTTCCTTATTTGGAAACTAACTACCAAAACATTTTTAAAAAAAATACAAATTAACCAATAGAAACACTCCAAATTCAAACTAACCAATAACATAGAAATTACAACATCCAAAACACTATATAAACAATTAAACTTCATTCCTATTCCACACCCAAAAAAGAAAACTAAAGAGGGAGAAACTCTACAGGAATTCAACTACAGATATAAGAAGATCAACATATACCCAATAATTAACTCTATCAAAAGTAAGTAAACTAAATTAAACTCAATAATACAAAAAGTAAAAAACTTTAATCAATAATATACATAACCTATAAATTAATCAATGTCTTCTTTCTATTTTATATTACCACTACAGGAAACTCTAGAGGAAACTAACAAACTACAGAAAAGCCCCAAAAAGATACAACTAACAAAGTAAGTATTTACCAACAGATCTTAAAAAAATAGATTAAACAACAACTCAAACTCAAAACCAATTCCAAACCCCTACCCACCCCCTATAAAAAATATAGAAACAAATAATAAAACAAATGTACTTTTATTTTTCAGACAAAGAAAATACAGAAAGAACATTCCACAACTAAAGAGTAAACGTCATCGAACTCAAATACATAAAGACCAACTTTGTAAGTATATTGTAAATAAATGTTTCTTTGCTTAAATTAAAATACGTAGAACAACATATTTAATAACAATAATATATATTTTTCATAGATTAACCTACATCAAAATGACTGAAGGAGCCGAATTAATAACAAGCCAGAAAGGGAAAATGTTACTATGCTATATGGGATACACTTACACACAAGAAAAACAAATTGGATTAAAAGTTAACTGGAAATGCTGTAAATACTACTCTAACAAATGCTACGGGCGTGCTACAACTAGGGAAACAACAGTACTGTATACTAGAGAACATAACCACCCACCAAACGTGACAGAAATAGAAGTCAGATCTGCATTGGAAACAATAAAGTAAGCTAGTACAAGTTCTCAAAAACCTACAAGTGTAATTTTAAAAGAGCAGCTTCCCAAAATTCCTAAAACTGCTACTACACAAATGCCATCTGTAGCTTCACTAAAGAGAACTATAGCACGTACTAAAAAAACTACTACTACTTCCACCCCAATTCCTAGAACATATAGCGAAGTCCTGAACAAAGTATCACTTTAAACAAAGAACCATTTGTCATTTTTGATAATAAAAGCAATGACAAAAGATTAATAATTTTTGGAACTGCAACTAATCTCTTAAAACTACAAGAATGTGGAGGGCGGAGCTTGCTCGCGACCAAGATGGCCGCTTGAGCGCGTAGCTCCTCAACACCACCACATTATCCGACAAGTATTGGCCCTCTGAGGTGCGGAACAGGCATCAACGCGACGATTTCGACTGCCGGAATTGTGGAGGAGCGGAACGCTTCTGCTCCGACTGTCGTAAGATGCCGGACGGCAAAGCGAGACAAGACTGATTGCAAGGAGGGCGGCTGGGCCTGAATCCCCGGCCTCTCGTTGCTGGTGGGGCCGATCTCCCACCCCTGTGTTGCGGCAGAGGACGGTGCCTTGCATCCGGCAGGGTGATTTGACCTCCCCCCTTCCTAGCGGTGATCGTGGTCTTGCCTTTGCCCTCCTCGCGGCTCGTGACCCCCCCTCCCACTGGCTGAGCTGCTGGATGTGCGTGAAGCACTGGAGGTGCACACCGGCCCACGATACAACCGGGAGCGTCATTGCCGATGCAGCTGGAGGTGCGGCGGCTTGGGGTGCCCTGCGAGGTTGACGCAACGCTGTGAACTCTCCAGAGGAACTATACTTGCGGTGCTGCAGGCTTGAGGCACGAGACACCTGCAACAGAATTTGCTGCTGGCCACGTGGTGTACTGGAGCCTTGCTGGTGTGGGCACGCGTCCGACATTTTGATCGGCCCTCACTTTGCCTCGTCCTGGGGGACGCCTGAAGGCGCGGCTGGAGGGAGCGGTGAGGACTATTGAATATCCTGGCATTGCTGTGTTGTGGGTCGCTCTTACCCTCCATACTACCACGCGCCTGTCGTGGGGGTCGGCCCGGACTGCCCCGGCCATGAGTTGCTAACTGCTGCCCTAAGACTTGCTCTTGCGGTCCGCTGCATGCTCCCCCACCTTTGGTGCACTATTGCAGGAGTGGTGTGATACTGCCGCTGAGCGCCTGGATTGTACAGTGGTGAGTCTGTTGAGGGCTACTGCCTGCGGCTCCTCTCCAGAGAGAAAGTTCCGTCTGTTGTCGACCCGAGGGCCTGGTCCATCTCCCCCCTCCACTCTCTGGCATTTACAGCGGGCTCTGTGTGGCGCACTTATCGCCCCCCCTGGATTTTCGACTGCTGCACCACGAAAAAGGATTTGATCCTCGCACAAACCTCCCAATACCTAACTGGCGCTGTCAAGTCCTGCTGTGTCCACGCTCAGTCAGTTGCTAATATAGTCCTGTTGCCATTACGCCTGTGCAGAGCGAAGTAACGCATCAGAGATGGGCAAAGTCGACAGAACACAACCGAAAATCACCTTTGACCAGAGGAGGACTAAGGGGCGCGAGGATCCGGCGGAGGAGGGTGAGAACACGCAGGATCCGCCTCAGGAGGAACCAGAGGGGGACATCCGCACTATGCTCGTGGCGATGGAGAAGGGCCTACAGAGCTGCCTCTCTGTGCTGGGCTCTAAGATGGACTCTCTATCCTACCGTATGGAGAGAATGTCTGAAAGACTGGACAACCATGCACAGCGTCTGGATATGGCAGAACGCCGTGTCACGGAGGTTGAAGAGGCACAGATGTCGCTAGATGTAGGCACAAGCAGTTGGGGAAAGTCATGCAGGTCCTGCAGGACAAGACGGAAGACTTGGAGGCGCGCTCCAGGCGTAGCAACCTTAGAATCACAGGCCTTCCGGAATCCACCCCAACTGGCAACATAGAACAGTTTACTGAAAAATTGCTTGTTACACTCCTCGGGCAGGAGACTTTCTCATCCATGTTCATTGTAAAAAGGGCACACCGCTCTCTTGGCCCGCGTCCGGTGCCGGGAGCCCCCCCGAGACCGATCATCGCGAAGCTCCTCAATTACCGCGTGTTGGACTTGGCCCCTTTTTCCCAGAAATTTTTCGCTTTTCCCCCCTAGCCTAGGTATTGTACCATGGATTTAAAATGTAAAAGAGTACTACATGTAATGGTGTCACTGTCACTTTTAAAATGGACGCCATTCCTGCCTGCCTAGGTGCCGCCTGACCGAATTGAGTGGCGGTCTAGTTGTTGTTTCCCAGCACTCCCAGCTTTTGGAGGGAAACCTGGCAGCCAGGGTGCTCTACACCTCCCCCTTAACCAGTTAAGACCGGTTCCCCAGGGAACATTCCAGAAGCTTCCAGCCTTTTCTGGTAGGTGGGGTGAGGGGCATATATATAGGGGGGCTGTGCTGCCATGTGCTCAGTACAGAGTCAGGCAAGAGCAGTCCAGACAGTGAAGGGGGACTCTGGCAGGAGGTACCGCCACATTGGGCCTGTGTGCTGGCCCCTGTGCCCATCTGCACCCCTCTGTTGTCCCCAGGGCCAGTAAAAGGGACACTGCCGGAGTGGAGGCTGCTGTGCTGGCGCCACCATACTGGAGGATGACCGTTCTGAGGAGCTGCTGCTTCAGGACTGGTGAGCCGCCCTGCTAGCCTCTGATCTCGCCCTGCACTACTTGTCCCCTGGCCTCTAGCGCCTAGTGACCGCCATATTTGGACTGCCTGCACCCTAGCGCCTGGGGAGCGCTATATCTGCGGTGCCAGAAGAAGGGAGAGGGTGCCTGCAGCGCTGGACTGCCAGAGCGCTGCTTATCCTGTGGGACCCTGAAGGTGGGAGCGCTGCCTGTTGCCTGCCTGCATGAAGAGGGGCTGAGGCCTGCCCCCTAGCGCTGTGCCCTGAATCCTGAAAGCGCTGTATGCTGCCCAGAAGCGCTGCATGCCTGAAGAAGCGCTGTGATCTAAAAGCGCTGTAGCCTGTAAAGCGCTGTAACCCCCTGAAGACACCGTCTGCAAGAAGCGCAGCGTGCCTGAAGAAGCGCTGTCAAGAAGAAATTGCGCCCAGGATCACCGCCGCGGCCCAGGCGCTGTGTACGCTGAGGCCGCGATTGAAGTCAGGCCCCGCTGGGCCTGCTGCGTGGAGGAGGCGTCGCTAGGCAACGAGGGCGCCGACTGCGTCACGGCCGCGCCCCCTTGAAGCCGCGCAGAGATTGGCCCCCGGGCCGAAGCTGAGCCGGGAGCTGGAGGCCTGCCCCGCACGGGCCCGCCAGCCAGAGGAGGAAAGCCGGAAGCCGCCTGGATTCCCGCGGCGAAGGAACGAGAGGAGCCTGAGGCGAGGCGGGAGCCTACCCCACCTCGTGTGCTGCCGCCGGAGGAGAGAGGAGGCAGGAAGTCGGGAGCCTCACGGGCTCCCTATCGAAGTCCTGAGCCCCAGGAGGGGGCCCGGGTGAGGTTCGAGGAGGTGCGGGTGACGACGGGGCTCCCCGTGACCAGAGGAGAGCCCCGGTGCTGAGGGAGCCTGCTGAAGCCTTGCGGGCTCCCAGCCGAAAGTCCCGGTCCCTGGAGGGGCCCGGGTGAAGTCCCCAGGAGACCGGAGCAGCGCTCCCGAGAAGAAGAGGCCGGTAAGGGGAGCCTCTTGAGAAGCTAGGGGGTGGAGAGAGCAGCGGGGCACATTGTCGGTGCCTGCCACCCCCCCTCACGGCCTTGCTCAGAAGGCCGTGTGGCCTCGTTTTCCCAGCTGCCCCGCCTGGCAGTGGGCAGCTGCAACGCACAGCCGGATAAGTTGGAAGCCCCCGTGGGGCTTCACCACGGACTGGGCCACAGGGCCCCGGGGGCTACACAGCGACGCCGCAGTTGCGGGTCGCTGCAAAGTGGAGGCATTTTTCTAGCCTCGGGTCCCAGGAGGGGACCCCAACGGGCCAGTGATTATTGGGCCTAATTTCTGCACTGCGGTATCGAGGGGCCTGCTGGTTTGTAAGATGAGGGGGGCCCCCATGATCCCCGTACTGGCCTAACTGACTTGACTCAGCTGCCCCGCAGGACAGTGGGCAGCGGCAACGTCCTGGGGCATGTTTATGTGGAATGCCATGATGTTTTGGGGTCAGGTCCCCTGTGTTTATGCCAATGTGTTTATGCCCCCATGCTCCAGGTTCTAGGCTCCATACCACCGAGGTTTATGCCCACAGGGTTATGCTTATTTCTGGTACATAATGTGCCTTGATCCCTGCCCATTTGAAATGTCCTGTTCATGAGGTATGTGCATAGGCCTGATGACCTGCTCCAATTGGGAGGTTACCTGAATGAAATACATGTTTAAGGTGTTGTATGCTGAGGCCTGATTGGCCACTTCAACCAAAGTAACCTGCTCTGCATTAGTTACAGGAATTGAATGTACCTCCCTGCATTGAGCCTCCTTGGAGTACTTGCCCGGAGTTAAACATTCCCATGTCGAATGTCTACCTGCTTTACAGGTGTTGCTGAATTGAATGCATCTAAATGTATTAAGCCTCATGGAAGTAATTGCTGTGCTTCTAATGTTCATATGTTTAATGGTTACCTTCATTAAGACGCCCACTGAACTAAGTGTGGTTACGCCTAGGTTGACACAGGTTCTCCATTACCGACAGTGTTTTATGCCTACCTGCATCTTATTTCGGGTTAATTGAATGTGCCTGTCTAGGCTGCTTTTTTGCTCATTCCTGCCCTGCATTACCTGCAGTGTTACCTGTTTCAGACGCATGTTGCCAATGTCTTTTCACCTATAGGAAGGTTTAATGCGGTTATGCACTTGCATGAATTCCTCAGGTTTTAAAGTGAAAAGCATTTATTGTTGCACTGCTTTTATCTGCCCCATTTATTGCTGATTTGAATTAGATAAAGAAACTTGTTTTTACATAACAAACTGGTGTGGTCTCCTTTTTGTGGTGTGCCTGGTGTGTCGCCTGTGTGTGCTGCGTGGATGCTTTACACAATGCTCCTGGTTTAGCCTTCCCGCTCCGCACCACGCTACCCGTTTCCAACACCGCGACAGAGACTCTGCATTACGCGCGGCCAGAGACAAACAACCTCTCCAATTTGAAGGATCTACTATATCGCTGTTCCCTGACTTCACTTTCAAGGTGCAGGAGGCGCGCCGGCAGTTTGCTCCCCTGAAGAAGCTACTAAGAGAGGGCAACATCGACTACGCTATGCTCTACCCTGCCAGACTCCGGATTAATCGCCAGGGACAGTCGCTCATCTTCACAGACCCGAAAGCCTTACAGAGGGCCATGAAAGACTGGGCCAGAGACAAACGATGCAGTCCGGAGAAACCTCTGCTGGAGGAGGCAGCGGGAGGGGTTCTTGAGGATCAGGACTGATGGTGCACCTCTGTACCATGCAGATAAGATGACTATGGCTGGGGGTTGTGTGTGATGTTACGGCTTGGGATAGCATTACTCCGAACTGCTGGGTTTAGTGCCTTATATGTGCGGTGCTGTTGCTATGCAGGGTAGGCACGTGCTGTTAGGGGTAGCAGAGGAATAGGTCTACTAGATTATAGCCTCTTGGCTCGACATGATTAGTTTAACTCCTCAGTGTTGGGAGGGGGGATTTGGTTGTATAAATGCCTACCTCAGAAGTTCTAACTACATAGGTGGTGTGCGGGGCAGAGACCAGGCGTGGTCTCTTTCAGTTTATGTATAGGGAGCGTGCTACCTCTGCCCACGAGTGTTATGCACAAATGGGGTATTGTTTCAGGTGGGGTGGGGGGATGGGTCCTCTTTGCGCTGTATTGCAGTATCTGCATTTGCTGTTATCTGATGGTGCGGCAAAGGAGGTCTGTTTGCCAGTTCTTCATCTAGGCCGGGTTGGGGTTGGCCTGGCGTGGGTGGGGGTGGGGTGGGATGGGGTTTTGTGATATGCAGAATTACTAGGAGACACTACACACTTTGCGCAGTCACTATGCATGTAGCAGGTTCTTATGGCTGACACTGGCATGAGTGGTTCAACAGGGTTGGATACTACAGACTGCTCTCCCCGCAGGGTAGGCACACAAGGTACTTTGCGCGCTCTCACATGGAATGTGCGGGGTCTCAATGACCACAGGAAATTACACAAAGTGCTGGCATACCTCACATGACATGACATTGATGTTGCACTTTTGCAGGAAACGCACCTACCTCTCTCTAGTCCACTGCTTCGCAATAAAGGTTTGCAGGGGAACACGCATGCTGCGGGCTTCACCACACATGCCTGTGGGGTACTCACATGGGTTCGCCCTAAATCTGCTTTCATACTGGAACCCTTACATACGGATGTTAACGGTAGATATGTGGTTTCTAGATGTCGGGGCAAGGGTCTGGATTTATTGGTTATTAATGTGTACGGGCCTAACTATGACAACCCAGACTTTTATATAGAATTGTTTAGCAGGGTGCAGACTTTTAAGGGGGGGCAGCGCCTATGGGGCGGGGACTTCAATTTAGTTCTGAATCCGGAAAATGATCGCTCAGGGGGACCGACAAGACGCGTTACTGCCTCGGCCCGAACACTAGCTGCGTCTCTGATACACGCAGACTTGTGTGATGTATGGAGGCAGCGATTCCCTGAAAAAGGGGGATTTACACACTATTCGGCATACCATGACTTACACACACGTATTGATTACTGGTTAGCCTCTAGACAACAGTATAATCAGGTGCGAACTTGTGAGGTGTTCGCACGTACTCTCTCTGACCATTCCCCGGTTCTGATCATTATTCTCACCCCCTCCAGGACAATCCCTCCTTATACTTGGAGGTTTCCCCCATATTCTCTATTGGACGCGGCGTTCAAAGCTGATCTGGCAGAAGCAATTGGAACATTTTTTGACAAAAACGTGGGCTCGGTTGAGAGTTTCCAGGTAGTGTGGGAGGCGTTTAAGGTGTACATTCGAGGGGTCACGATGTCCAAGCACTCGGGAGTTCTTAGGGCGCTGCGCAGGAGGCTATCTGACTTGGAGGCCAAGTTGACAGACTTAGAGGCACGCCTGCAACAAGGTGTGGATTATACGGTGATGGCAGAATTCAAGGCTCAACTGGAGGAATTCCAGGATACGGCTGATGCCGAACTTAAACATCTTGGCAAATACGCCACTGCTCGTAATTACAGTGAGGGTGAGAGACCGGGTAGGGTGCTTGCACAGTTGTTGCGGAACCGCCGCGACCGCACCGGGATCACTGAACTGTACTCTGCTGAGGGGGTTACGCTAACAGACGATTCTGCCATAGCAGAGAGATTTAGACAATTCTATTTGTCATTATATTCTTCGCGTAGCTCAGGCACTGAGGAAGAAATTTTGGATTATTTAGCGCATATTAAGTTGCCATTGCTGACTAATACCCATCGCGAATTTTTGATGCGACCATTAGAGAAAGAGGAAATACTTCTCGCACTATCTAATATGAGAGCTGGAAGCGCCCCGGTATGGATGGCCTGACGGTGGCCTTCTATAAGGCGTTCTTGGACCTACTGCTGCCGCACTTAGCCACTTTATTTGATGACATGTGCGAGTTGGGCACAATGCCGCCCTCAATGAGAGAGGCTGTTATTGTTACCATTTTAAATTTTAAAGCCGGGAAAACCACCTGAGGAATGTTCGTTATATCGCCCCCTTTCGTTGCTTAACGTCGACACCAACATCTTTGCAAAGATACTGGCCAATCGTTTAGTGCCTCTTTTCCCCACGTTGGTTGCGCCGGAACAAGCTGGGTTCATCCCGGGATGTAACATCACTTATAATCTGCACACAGTGTTTGGCGCTCTTCAGCACACCATTCCGGAGACTCGCGCAGTAGCGGTGTTTCTTGATATGGAAAAGGCTTTCGACTCTGTTGAATGGCCCTTCCTGAGGCAGGTTCTGTTACGTATGGGCTTGGGTGCGGTCTTTTTGCAGTTGATAGGGATACTCTATAGCTCGCCCACGGCCCGTATTACAATAGGAGATTTGGTTACGGAGCCGATATGTATTTCGCGCGGTACGAGGCAGGGCTGCCCGCTCTCTCCGATCCTCTATGCATTATTGGCGGAACCCTTGGCTTGCGCGCTACGTGAGTATCATAGATATAAGGGCATTCGCATCCCAGGGTATGAACTCATACTCTCGACATATGCCGATGATACGCTTCTCTACGTACGTGACCCGGAACGACATCTCTCATTTGTCTTGCGGGAACTGGTGCTCTTTGGGGGGGTTTCGGGTTTGTGAGTCAACTGGCCTAAATCCATTATATTCCCCCTTACGCCATCTACATCTCAGTTTGACCTGGACTACCCACTACAATGGACGACAGACTCTGTGAGATACCTTGGTATACAAGTGCACTCCGACTCGGAAGTGGTTTTTAGGGAAAATTATGGTGTATTAGTGAGTAGACTGGAAGAAGATGTGGACAGTTGGATTCGTCTACCGTTAACGCTCCTGGGTAGAATCTCAATAATGAAAATGGTGATACTCCCTCGATTCCTATTCCTTTTCACAAATATCCTGATGGTCCTCCCTAGTATATTCTTTAAGAAACTCACGACTCTGCTGGTTAAATTGGCGTGGGCAGGCAAACAACCGAGAGTTAAATGGCAAATTCTTACGCTACCTTATCACATGGGGGGACTGGGGGCACCGGACTTTGATCTTTATTATAGAGCTGCGCGGTGTGCCCATGCTCATCTTTGGATACACGGACCACCAGATATTCCTCACCTGCGCATTGAGCATGAGGTGGCTACCCCGCGCCAGTTGCCCATGCTGCTTTTTACCCCTCCGGACCGTAGAACGGGCATTCTGGACTCGATTAATGCGACCACTCACGCCTGGCACCACCTCCTAAAGTTGCAAGCTGGGGCTATTCTGTATTCACCCTTAGCGCCCCTGGAATGGTGTCATTGGCTGCCACCATGAAGAGATGGGGGTGTGGTCCGCGCACTCATCTCCATTGGGGTCATCACTGTAGGGGATTTATTTGAGGGAGGCACTGCAAAGGATTGGGACTCTGTGGTTGCGGAAGGCACTTCACCCTCACTCCTCACCAAGTTCCAATATCACAGGACACGACATGCATTATTACAGCTTCTGGGGACTGATCTGACGGAACCGCCGGAAGTGACTTCACTATCCTTAGTTATAAAAACGCAATCCCCGCTGGGAATGGTTTCTAAAATTTACAAGCATGCTATAGCATTCAGGGAGAATCATTATACCAAAGCTCGCTTGGCCTGGCAGGGCGACCTGAATAAGGAAATTGATGATGATATGTGGCTATACTGCTGCCTTAATACGAAACTAGTTTCCCTTAATGGTAGACACCGCTTGATACACTTTAAATATCTCAATAGAGTCTATTATACCCCAGAAAGACTTTGCAGGTATGGGCTGCGGGAAACCTCGAGATGCGAGCGCTGCAGCGAGCAAGTAGCGGATTTTACACACTTGGCTTGGCTTTGCCCTGTGGTGGCTTTGTTTTGGGGACGGGTGTTTTCGGAATTAGCAGCGATAACAGGGCTGGCGCTCACACCGGACCCGGCTCTAGTGCTGTTGGGCTACTCGAAACCTTTACCTAAGGGAATGCGCAGGTTAGTTGACATGGGACTACTGATGGTAAAGCATAGGGTGGCAATTTGTTGGTCACGGGGGCCGCTTCCTACGTTGACTCAATGGGCTTCTGACATGTTATACTGCTCTACTCAAACGGAAAGTTATAGCGACCTCCTGCCCCCCCGCAATAGACCTAAGAACTTTTGGGCACTGTACAATACATATAGGGCCAGTAAAAGCTGCGTGGATGGGGAGTCCCCGCGAGAAGGACGGCCGTGAGTGTCCCCACCACAGACAAGCAATATCTTTGTTATAATAAGTAGGGAGTAGGATGACCACTGTAAAAATAAGTGAGCGCATGAGTTGGTGTGGGATATTGTAGCTCTATGGGTTGCCACATTTTCAGTGATGTGCTGTCCTCCTGCCACCTGCCTGCGGGTGAGTAATGCACATGTAAGTCCGTTTTTATATAGCGCAGCTACTCACCCTTACGGGTCTCAAGGCGCTGGGGGCCATCGTGGAAATTAAGTGAGCTATTGCCCAGAGTCACATGGTGCTGAGCTGAGCTGCCGCCGGAGCTGGGGATTGAACCGTGAACCCTGTGCTCCGAAGTCAGCTGCCCTGGCCGCTGCACCACACCTCTCCACCTCTCCACATGGCGATTAAGATGGTACATTTCTTGCCTATTACCCTGTCGCACTACGAACTGTGATGTAATTTGGAATGATTGTCATAGTGATGCCATAATAACTGAAATGTGTCTGATGTTTACTGTACAGCTCATATTTGGAGCCATTTTTGTTCTTGTTTAAGCACCATAAAGTAATTAATAAAAAAAATAAAAATAAAAAAACTACAAGAATGTCAATACTGGATGATGGATGGGACTTTTACTATATGTCCCAAGCCCTTTTTCCAACTGTATATAATACATGGGCTACATCAGAATTGCAATATACCATTAATTTATGCATTATTACGAAACAAACAGAACTCCACATACATGGAACTATTAAATACAATAAAACAAAAAACTAATGACTTTTCTCCACAAAAAATCATCCTAGATTTTGAACAGTCAATGATTAATACTATATTAAAAACACACCCCCATACCTGCATCCAAGGCTGTTAGTATCATTTTAATCAGTGCTTATGGAGACACATGCAAAAATCAGCACTAAGGGGCCGGCCGCCAGTGGTGCGGCGGTCCCGCACAGGCGATTAGGATGCCACGGCCACCGTGGCGGTGGCATCCTCCATTCCCAGCACCGTGCGGTGCCTGCCACCTTGTGCATGCCAATGTTGGGGGGTACCATGGGTACCCCCCCATGTGCACCCTCGACCCCCCCAACATCTTGGGGGCCGGCAACGGGCCCCCAAGATTTATTTATTATCCTACACTACACTTAATTAATGAACTATTACAACTCCAATATATAATAATTAAATACAGTTACTGTACACTAACATATTTTTATATACTATTCCTACACCAATATAAATTAATTTGAGCAAATGCTGCACAGTGAACATAATTAATTTACTATAACCACTGCAATCCACATTAAATAAAGTAGGTGTTGGACACTAAAATTAAATACTTCTATATTCCCACTCCAATATAAATTAATTAGGGTAAGTGCTGGACACTAACATAAATAATTTACTATTCTCACTCCAGTCTATAATAAATTGGGGTAGGTGCTGGATACTAAACATAAATAATTTACTATTCCCACTCCAGTCTATATTAAATTGGGGTAGGTGCTGGACACTAACATAAATAATTTACTATTCCCACTCCAGTCTATACTAAGGGGCCGATTCCGATCTCGGCCGGTAGGGCACCGAATCGGATTCGGCTTAACCGGATCCGATTCGGAGCCCTATTTCCCGACCGAGTCATACGTGCGTCCGGGCGAGCGAGTACGATGCGTGCGCTCGCGTAATCTCCGACCGACTCGTTCGCAGGACCCGACCGCTCCGACCGACTCGCATGGGGACGACGCGCACCTCGCAATGGAGACGTTCCCCGGCCGGGTAAGTACGATGCGCACCTCGACCGCTCCGACCGACTCGCGCAGTCCGGCTCCAAGGAGCTGTCGGAGCCGCACTTTGGGGGTCCGTGTCGGACCCCCCTGGAAGCGTAGGCGTGCGAGTCGCACACAGGGGGGACCCATGGGTCCCCCCTACACGTGCATGTATGGTGCGACCCGCATCGACGCGAACACGCTGTAGGGGGCGCCCTTGTTCGCGTCGTGCCCATTGAGTCAATGGGAGCCCGTGTACGCATCGTACGACTGGCTCCCATTGACTTCAATGGGAGTCCGACCGAATCGAGTCCGATAGCATACGTGCGCATCGTACTCGTTCGGTCGGACTGCTAGGGTCCGATTCGGTCGGAAATCTCTCCGGGTCCGGCTCGGTCGGGGAGATTTCCGGCCTGAATCGGAATCGGCCCCTAAATTGGGGTAGGTGCTGGACAGTAAACATAAATAATTTACTATTCCCACTCCAGTCTATATTAAATTGGGGTAGGTGCTGGACACTAAACAAAAATAATTTACTATTCCCACTCCAGTCTATATTAAATTGGGGTAGGTGCTGGACACTAAACAAAAATAATTTACTATTCCCACTCCAGTCTATATTAAATTGGGGTAGGTGCTGGACAGTAAACATAAATAATTTACTATTCCCACTCCAGTCTATATTAAATTGGGGTAGGTGCGGGACACTAAACATAAATAATTTACTATTCCCACTCCAGTCTATATTAAATTGGGGTAGGTGCTGGACAGTAACATAAACAATTTACTATTCCCAATCCAGTCTATAATAAATTAGGGTAGGTGCTGGACACTAAACATAAATAATTTACTATTCCCACTCCAGTCTATATTAAATTGGGGTAGGTGCTGGACAGTAACATAAATAATTTACTATTCCCACTCCAGTCTGTAATAAATTGAGGTAGGAGCTGGACAGTAAACATAAATAATTTACTATTCCCACTGCAATATAAATTAAAATAAACTATATACTAATCACTAAACATTATTAATTACATCCCCCAAAAATTATTTTTTTATAATCACTACCCAACCTTATCCCCTATAAACCCAAAAACCCACTCCTAAAAATAAATTTCAAATTTATAATTCTATAAAATTATTTATTTTTCAATAAAATCTAAATTTTTCAATTTCTTTAATAATATTTAATTAAAAATATATATTTTTAAAACACTCCCCACCCTTATCCCCTAAAAACCCAACATCCCGCTCCTAAAAATATTTTTGAAATTTAGGGGCTCATTACGATGGCGGGCGGAAGCACAACCGCCGTGCTGGCGGATGCAAAAACCACCAGTTACCGCCGGCACGCAGCAGTCCACACGCCCGCCCAATTACGATGCGAAAAGTAGGCCAAACACCGCCGGCAAGCCAGCAACACCGTCCGCCATCAAAGTGCGTCCGCACACGTAGCGGCGCAGCCCAACTGACACACACCGTCCGACGAAATACGTCCCGCCCGGCGCATAAATTACGATGCCGCAAACAAACGGCTCCCACGGCCAAGAGATACCGTACGACAAACCGAAGCGGTAACACGGACGCCGAGCACGGACAACGAAGAAGCGGCTCCCCGAGCATGAATCCAGCACTGCAGGCCCTCCCCATGCTCCTGCTGATGCACCACCAAGGACGCAACGTACCGCGGAGACGCAGGTAGGCACACACACAACAAGTGCACGCAAACAGCGCACACAGTGCAAGGGCGGAAAAAGCGGACAACCCCCCACCAGCGCGTGTACACTACACATCCACCATTGCATCCACATATGACACACAGGCCAAATCGTAACATCGCGTAACACATGTGTACACACCACCTGGGACTAGGAACCAACAACCCCGTCACGGCCCCAAAGCGGCGATGACGCCGCCACACATGCGCACAACGCAGAGGCCAACCGCAGCGCCATGCATGCGTCGCACACAGACACAGGGACACAACCAAGCAGCACACACATCAGCCCCACCCCGAACGCACATGACACGTGACAGGCCTGCCACAGACATGTCCCCAACGCCCAATTCACGGACAACACCCAACGCCACACAACCGACGCACACATGTCAGTGAAGACACGCAACAGCAGGACACACCCCAGTGTAACAAACATGGCGTAGCACACAGCGGCGGCAACACCAACTAGGAGAAGCAGGGCCCCTTCGGGAAGAGGAACGCCAGTACCACACTGAAACACCCATACCACCCTGCACATATGAACAAGACATATAAAACGGAACACCAAAGAGCCCGGGGACCGACAACAGGTGGCCCAAGAATAACATTCACACACAAGGCCCAACGCAGAGCGGAAAGGCAGCCTGCCGCCCACACAAGGGAGAGCAGACAGCACTGAATGACCTTCCATTCCAACTCCGAAACCACAGCCCTACGACAGAAGCCGGTGAATACAGCCATTGTCCAAGAATAGACCAACACAGGCTTGCCGAGGAGACCGACCACAGGGCAGATAGCGCATATCACAGAAGCACACAACGGACGGGGAAGAAAGAAGAAAACACTCCCCCATGTCGGCCACATGCAAGTTAATTGGAAGGAGTCACACATCACTGACCTTGAACTGTCTGAGAAGCATGTGGGAAGAGGGCCCGTGTCCTCCAAACAAGCCAACAGAACACAAGTCCTGTCTCCCTACGACTACACAGAGCTCACAGCAACCTCGGAGCGTGCACATTGCAGACTGCACACACAGCCGGAGCACGCCACCACAACGCACCGCTGCGAAATGGCAACCGCAACACACCTACCCAACTACGCCGAACAGCTCAAGCTGTACAAAACCAACCTGTTTCATACATTGGGATGCGATCTCCTGTCCCTGCTGAACGTAAGTTACCGACTGACTTACCGCATCACATTGTTCAGCTGCGTCATGCCCGTCTTCTACTGTCGGAGGTGTCCCTACCAGCATCCCGTGGAGATATGCCTCTCCAACCCGGCATGTCTGAAGGCGGACCTGCTACCACTACTCCTCCCTCTGGACGCACACGACAGGGCCTGCTCTGCCTATGGGGGCATGGCGTATGTGGCCAACATCGCACCCGCACTGAAATGGGACCACTGTGCCTCCACACGACGGATCATCGAGAACAGCTACATCGAATGTCACCCAGCATGCCCCATCATGGTCCTCCAAGGGACAACTTACGAACAACACCTTGACAGCCACCATCCGCTACATTGGCTGGCAAACATGTACACCACCAATGACATGGAAGCCCTGCTGGACGGCATCGCATACCTGACAACCTGTAAATTCGTCGGACCACAACGCAGGTTCCCCGATTGACCTATGATGTCCAACCCCGCACCCATGCTTAGCTTCCGCACGGACTGGCCAGTCACCACCACAACAGCCATACCAAACGACCGGCAACTGTAACCACACCATCAATGACATCGCCATGACATCGGATATGACCGGGACATGCACACTGTTCCCCATCACATCCAGGAACACCGCATGCATCGTGGGAGGCAGTGGCATGGGCTCTGTGTATCGCACCCACATGGACGGAACTGCACGAACAACCAGGACACGACATGGATCCAGCGCCCATGGACACACACACCGCTCAGTGGACATGAATAGGTCGCCTGGAGTCTGTGGGTGCTGCACCCTCCCACCCCCGCCCCGGGAATCCCATACCAGGACCTTTGCATGGACGACAAGTGCATACAACAACAACACGACCCCAGTGACTGTGACATGTCCAGTAACCACCACAGTGCAACAACAAGTGGCACGCCGCTGCATGCACGCAAGCACATGCCCTGATGTCATCTCACATGCACGCGTGCATGAGGAACAACCGCAGCAAACCTGTCACATGGAACTGAGATGGACTGTGCCCATGATGCCAAGCGGTCTGGTAGGCTACATGTATACCGTCTGTGTCAAAGTCCGCAGCTCCGCAGCTATACGTAAATGTACATTAGCACAGCCTTGGCCAAGCAGATGTCACTCTGAAGCCCACATCCCACATGCAACAGCCAATCACATGTAACCCCACACCCTATCCCATTTGCAATCATGCTCAGTATATCCTCAACATGTATTCCGCTGCCAGTAGTGTCCACTATACTGCATCACAGAGGACAGAAGACTCAATATAATGTTTGAAACCAAAACTGTCTCCGCTGACTCATTTCACAAGTACGAATGAGAGAGGATGAGAGTATGTGAAGTACACGGCAGTCGTGACATGACCATGTAGTCCACTGGTATTGGATGTCAACGCAAATGAGTAGCACAACTGTGGAAGACACACATGTGTCGTGTGAAGTCAGTATGGACGCAGTGCTCAGGTGGGTGGGTGTGACGGGTAGATGCGCACATGCCAAGTTGGAGCACGCCGTGTTGGGAGGGCTCATGAATAGTACACCACCACTTCCCTGGGCATTGTGAGAGGACACCTGTCGGGGAGTGAACACGTGTGTGCACAGCAGCCGGGCACACGTACAAAGCGGTACCAGGCGCACCTCAGCCCACCCTCTGTGGACAAGCTGGATCCTGTTGTGCGCCCGCCATGCCCCTTGACAAGGCACACACAGCCCCAGTCGACCAGGTGTAACCCCAACATAGTCAATCCGCACAGGCGATACAGGGCACGGGATGGCAGTGGAGCATGGTGTGTGAGAGGTCTCCTCGCGCTCCTCCTGGTCATATCACGCAGGCAATAGAACCTCAACGTCTAGCATGGCACAAGTCAAATGGAAGTGTAGGGGGACGCACCACAGCACGAGCAGCACTGACGTCACGGGAGGTGGCTCGCACCATCCCATCCATTGCCCATCATACCAACCACGCCACATGCCATTGCGACTAAGTGCAAGCGCGTGCGCCACCACCCCGAGCCCTCCCCAGAGAGGCCAAAGAGTGAATGTGTGGGCCATCAGCCACAGACGGATGCGGCCTGGCCGCAAGGGCAGCCACAGCCACTGGGTGTCGCAGGTGGCGGATCCGGAAGGCGAAGACTGTGATGCATAGTCCATGCAGGCCGGGTCTCCATTTGGGGCACCACGCAGGTGGACGGCGTCCCGCCACACATCATACCCTGAGACAGCCCACTCGTGCAACTGGACCCACACATACACTCCTTGCCCTCTCTGGTGCGAGCTTGGGGCTGCCTGTGCAAGCGCTAGCCTCGCAGGTGAGCATGCATATTGGGGGAGCGAGGGGAGGACATGAGGGCTGGGGCGAAGATGACTGTATCACTGTCAGTTAGTACAAGGGATGACCCAGATGTGGAAAGGAAGAGACGTGTCCCGTGTGTACTGCAACTAGTCGCCAATCCAACTACCCCCATGTCCGGAATGTAAGCCCGCACCTAGGCCCGCCCATCCGCCACATCGAACATACCACCAGCACGACAACCTTCCCATTCGAAACACTGACTGGGGGTGGCGACCAGTGAACAATCATGTGTAGCCTACCCACGCGTACATGTGGGCCCTCCATGATCCATGTCACCTGCGGCAAAGTCATGACATGCGCAATGAGGGAAGTGAGGAGAGCTGTCCGCCCCACGCGCAGAAGGTGCATCAGCTCCACAGACCCAGCAGCGAGTCCAGCAGGGGTCACATGTGCAGGGGCAGCTGTGCCTGGTGTGAAGGCACATGCATATAGACAGCACATTGACCAATGTGTAGTCTGCCCACATCTACAGTCCATCATCATGCGGACATAGGAATTGAACACAGGGCAACACATCTTAGTTGGTGCACCCACCGTGACCAACAATGCGCAATCATCGACGTACCTGCCCTGTGCATGGCCCCCCACCCAACGGAGGCACATCCAGTACCACCATCCCACACACACAAGCCTTCCACGGAACATGCTGTGTCCAATGCTCAGTACAGAGTCAGCGCCCATCTGGTGGATCCTGAACAGGAGACACATGCACACACATGCCAGCTCCCACTATGTACGTCTGCCACCTGGCACGTGCAATGTAACCTCTCACCTGTGACGTGTGACTGCAAGCACACAGCCGTCTTGGCATGGGGCTGTCAATGTGGACACCTGTCAATGTTTCGGGAGGTGTGATCCGTACAGTGCTGTACATAGGGTGCAGTGCTGACACCTACTACTGTCTCATATCCCCTCGTGCCACAGGTCCCACTTGTTTTGGCCGCTCAGCCTGTGCCCACATCGTCGTCGTCGTGTGCCATACTCATCCAGCCGCGGAAGCAGTTCCATGCTCAGCAGACATTCATGTTGCCGTGGCGTTGCCGCTTGACGGATATGCAGTCAGTCCCCATCAGCACGCCCCGCAAGTCATTGGGGCCTAGATCCCCATGTGCATGCACATGGCAGTGGTTTGTATCACTAGCCATTGCCATTGTTGGGAGACCTGTGTAAGTGTATTGTGGTCGTGCCGTCCCAGCTTGACAGCTGGGCTGTGGCTCATGTGCTTGCTCAGTCATGTCAGTGATGTGTATGCGAAATTGCTATGTGTCGTGTTGCTTTGACATGTGTCCTCTGCCATTGTCCCTAGGCGGAGACCGAACATTGACCGCCCATACCAATTGCTGGCGGACATGGACGATACAGAGGTTATTAGGAAGTTTCGGCTGGACAGGCCAACCCTGCATCGACTATGTGCCATGTTAGAACCCCATCTCCGTCCCCGCAGGGTGTATCCGACTGCTGTCACCCCCACGGCTAAGGTGATGGCCGCCATGCATTTCTTCGCCACTGGGTCATTCCAGCACACAGTGGGCATTGGAGGAGGGATGTCCCAGCCCATGTTCAGCAAGGTGCTGAGGGATGTACTGGCAGCCATGATGCTGTACCGAAACAGGTACATCCGCTTCCCCAGGGCTCGTGAATTGGCGGCAGTGAAGGGTGCATTCTATGCCCTTGGCAGAATCCCACACGTCGTTGGAGCCATTGACTGCACACATGTTGGCCTTGTTCCACCACAGGCCACTGAGCACCTGTACCGCAACAGGAAGCACACGCACTCCCTGAATGTGCAAGTGGTGTGCCTTGCGGACATGGTGATCACCCACGTGTGTGCAAAGTTCCCAGGCTCGGCCCATGACGCACACATAATGCGCAACAGCATCTTGCCACGACTGATGTCCAATATGCAACAGGATCGTGGCTGTATTGTCGGTGAGTATGTGGAGTGGTGTAGCGTGCTGGTTGTGCGATGCTGTCCCCTGTCCAGTTGGAATAGCAACGGTTCTCTGTGTCCCTCACACCCAGGTGACTCTGCGTACCCGAATGGGGCATGGCTGCTCAGTCCATTGAGGAATCCTCGCACCCCAGCAGACGATCGCTACAATGAGGCACATGGGAGGACCAGACGTGTGGTCGAGCGTACCTTTGGCCTCCTCAAGTCCAGGTTCAGGTGCCTGGACCGCACCGGGGTGCGCTGGCGTACTCCCCACAGAAGGTGTGCCGGATAGTGGTGGCGTGCTGCATGCTGCACAATCTGGCCATTCGGAAGCAGATCCCCCTCATCGTGGATGACGGAGATCAACCAGGGCCCCAGCCCGCAGACCAGGACAGCTCGAGTGAGGAGGACAGCGGAGAGGAGGAAGCTGGTAATGTGCGGCAGCAGCTCATCGCCCGCTACTTCACTTGACGGTGAGTGTCCATGTACGACGGCTGATGTGGCTGTATCTGTGCAGGTGTGTGTGTGCTGTGTCAGGGTGGCCGTTTGTTCACTGCGTGCTGTGTGTCAACGCTCCATGGCCAGGGTAGTATGCCACTGTTGGTGGCTGTGGCATTGTGCCCTATTGCTCTGTGCGATGTGTGTACATTGCTTGTAGTTGTTGACATGTACTGTGTGATGGGTGTGTGACACACTCATTGAATGTGCTCCTGTTCTGTCTCCCACCCCTAGGTCCCTACAGGCCCTCCGGATTCCATTGCCATGCTACGCATCAGGTGCCTTTCCGCCCAAGGTGGCCGTTGTATTCCGTACAAATAAAACACAGGGCACAAACAGCAGTTAGTGTAAAAGGTGCATTTATTTCAAACTGTGACATGTGATTGTGTGTAAGGTGATGACAAAAGTGGTGCGTGCAGTGACAATGAGCTGTCGGTCATGGCTGCGTGATGCTCAGGGTGTACCCACTGGTTCTATGTCCATAGTCCAACACACACATGCCATCCAGATGGCTGTGTGGAGTGGGATCGTAGTCCAAGTCAATGCAGTGGCTGGTCAAGGAAGGCTGGCGGAAGGCTGGCTGGCTGCCTCACTTGCGTTTGGAGCGTGCGAAGTCCTCCCGGGAGATCTGTTTCCACTTCGGACGGCCCCTTCCACGTTTGCGAGGGGGGGTGCCTGCTTGCGACATGCTGGTGGTTGAGGTGTGCTCACTGGCTGTGGATGCAGGGGAACTGGACACTGCTGCTCGACCCTGCGAGGGGGAGCTGCTGTCCCTGGCTGTGACCTCACCGCCACCACCAGCTGGCCCATGAGGTCCACGAGTTGGCCCATACGGGCGTCCATGGACCTCAGCCCCCCAGCACCTCACGCGTGTCTGAAGCAGACCGGACCCATTGTCCTTGGGCCTCTTCATAGGCCCCAAGGACTCTGGCCATTTGAGGCAGGGCATGGCTCCCAGGGGAGGCTGGCGTTTCCCTGACCCTGCTCCTCCTACCAGTCCTGCTGCCACCGGCCTGCCCACTAGCCACATTGCTCACCACGGTCCTCGCTGTGGCTCCCAGGGTGGATCCAGTCAGCCGGGCCACCACCTGCGCTGGGGCTGGTGCCAGCGAAGACGTGGTGGTGGTGGCGGCGGTGGTGGTCGGTGCGGCGATGGTGGCGGTTGCGGCAGTGGTAGTGGCCACAATGACCGTGGGTGTGGCCGCAACAACAGTGGCAGCAGGGGGCTGGGAATGTTCAGCAGCCCTGGATGATGGGTTGGTGGGTAGGAGGGGTCCTGGGGAGCGGCTGGGCCCTGCCACACCAGATGGGCCTGCTTGGTGGTCCGTGTCCGAAGAGGAGGACAGATCCTCCAGATCCGTGTGTCCTCGTTGGGGGCTTGTAGGCTGGCTGTGCTGGCTGCTGGCTCCATCCCCAGCATCCAGCAGTTTGTCACCTGTGGAGAGAATGAGATTTGTTATTGTGTTGCACCTGGCGAAGTATGTATTTGTCGTCTGACATTAACAGTTCGTGCAATCTCGTACATGGGTTTCCCGGAGGCGTGTGTGTGGCTGTAGCATCTGTAGTTGTGTGTGCTTGGCAATGGGACTGTGTGCTGTGCACATGTGGCATGGGACGGATTGGCCATGCCGATGGGTGTGTTGCTGTGCCCCTACTTATTGTGACTCTGGTGTATGCGGGCTCCTGGCCCATCCTGGGTCTGGTTTGTACTTTGCTTTTGGTGTTCAGATGGGACGCTTAGGAACGCATATGGCAACATGGGGGCCATGCCCCAGATTCGCATTTGGGAGGGAATATGCTTTTGGGGTTCAAATGGAACGCTTAGGAACGCATATGGCAACATGGGGGCCATGCCCCAGATTTGCATTTGGGAGGGAATATGCTTTTAGGGTTCAAATGGAACGCTTAGGAACGCATATGGCAACATGGGGGCCATGCCCCAGATTCGCATTTGGGAGGGAATATGCTTTTGGGGTTCAAATGGAACGCTTAGGAACGCATATGGCAACATGGGGGCCATGCCCCAGATTCGCACTTGGGAGGGAATATGCTTTTGGGGTTCAAATGGAACGCTTAGGAACGCATATGGCAACATGGGGGCCATGCCCCAGATTCGCATTTGGGAGGGAATATGCTTTTGGGGTTCAAATGGAACGCTTAGGAACGCATATGGCAACATGGGGGCCATGCCCCAGATTCGCATTTGGGAGGGCATATGCTTTTGGGGTTCAAATGGAACGCTTAGGAACGCATATGGCAACATGGGGGCCATGCCCCAGATTCGCATTTGGGAGGGAATATGCTTTTGGGGTTCAAATGGAACGCTTTAGGAACGCATATGGCAACATGGGGGCCATGCCCCAGATTCGCATTTGGGAGGGAATATGCTTTTGGGGTACATGCTGTGAGCCATGGGTGCCGAACGTGACATGTGTTGTGGCAGCATGACAGTGCATGGTTTGAGGTGTGTGCATGCTTGACAAGGCCTGCATATTTGCTGTCTGTTGTGATTACTGGACATGGCATTGGACGCATCGTTATGAGTGAGTGATGGTTGTGTGCCAGCCAACGTATTGCAGTTGTCCCATCTCCTTGGTGTGCGTGCTGCCCTGTGCCATGTGCATCACTGCAGTGCTCGGGGGTGTGTGGCCCATGTTGTGTGTTGTTGCTCACAGTGTGTCGTGCGCTTCATTGACTTCTGGCACATGGTTGGTCATGGGCATGTATCTTAGCGTGACTGCTGTATGTGTGGCAGCTGTGCGGATGACATGCCTTTCATGAGACTGGGGCTGACGGATGGGATGGATGGTATGTTGTATGTGCATGGTGTGTCTGTGTGTTTGATGGGTTCAGTGGTGTTCGTGTGCATTTATGTTGTTCCGCTCTGTTGCGTCTAGTGTTGTTTGTCTTACATAGGCGTAGTTGTGGGGTGTGTGGTTGACAGGCAGTAGGGGCTACATGGACAGGACTTCAATGGTGTTTCGGTTGTGTGTGATGAGTTGCACAGTGGCTGCCGTGTGGTACTATATTCAGTGTGGCTTGTGCATGCAGACGTGGCTCCTTGGGTGTTGCTATGTCTGTGATGGGTCATGTGGGGTGTGAGTCTGTTGTTCATGTCCGTGTGCACATTGTTCACTTGTTCGTGACGGTGGGCGGTGCTGCGTGTTCGTCTGCTACGTGACATGTCCCATGTGTTGGTCGTGTTCCGGTCCTCATGCCTCCAGTAATCCAGCCCTGTCCAGTTTCCCACCTGCAAGTTGTTCGTGCGTGCACTGTACTGGATGCCACATGGCTCTAAGCGGGGGTGCTCCATGTTGCAGGTCTGTGGGGGTGGGGGTGTTGTGGGTCGTGGGGGTGGCTGGACACCCACTGACACCGATTGCTGTGGACCGTGATGTCTGCCTTTCGGCTGTCGTTGTGCACTGCGGTGGCTGACACGTGGCTGTGGGGTGTGGGGGATGCTCCTCCTTGCTGTGCTGTGGGACTAGGGGCCTGGTGTGTGTTGTACTTGGGCTGTCCACCGTCCCACCCACTGCACTTTGTGTTCCTGCCACTTACCTGTTACTTGTCGGTTAGTGCAGCTGTGGCGGACACATGGGTGTGGTGGGTGCTCGTTGTGGCGCTTCTGGCATATTTGGGGACCTGTTGGTGGTTACGTGGCTGGCTGAGTGTACACATGTCCCCACGTATCTTACAGTTGTTCGGTTTGGGCTGTGTGTGGTGGTGTCTGTTGCATGTGTGTGTGATGTGTTGTGTATTGTGTGCTGGACATGGGGGTGTTTGTCCCTGGGAGCTGTGGCATGGTGGTAGTGCATGTGAGTACATAGCGGTGTGCTGGTAAACATTAGTTTGTACTTACCAGCCTCCACTCCCCTGCTAATCCGGCGAGGATCTCCGGATGTATTATGACTCGCACCTTCTCCTCCCACGCTTTGAAGGTCTTGAAGAGCGCGGGATTCCCTCCGCCAGTGACGGCAGCCAGCTCTCTGTTTTTGCCCTCCTTCTTCTTGACCAGGCTCTTGACGTCATTCCAACGTTAGTTTATTTCACCTCTGTTCCTGGGCAGGGTCCCGACTGCATTGACCTGGTCTACGATCCGGTTCCACATTCTGTTTCTGGTGGCTAGTGGTGTGTGCTGGACCATGTTCCCATAGATTTGTGGGTACACCTTGATGATCTCGTCGAACATGACCGTCAGCTCAATGGGCGTGAACTTGGGCATTCTTTGTGGTGCCATGGTGTTTGTGGTGCTGGTGCGGTGTGTGTTGTGTAATGTGCAGGGGTTTGTGGTGCAGGTGTTTGGTGGTGGTGGTGGTGGTGGTGGTGGTTGTGATGTGTGCGTTTCTGTGGTGTGCTGCTGTCCTTGCTGTGTCACTGTGTCCTCTCCTCTCCTCTCTGGTTTGCAATGTTGCAAGGGGTTGTGGTCTGTGGGAGTGCTGCTTTTGTACTTACCTATGTGGGTGTGTCCTCATGGTCTGTTGTTTTCAGGTGTGTTGTGTCTGGGGTTCTGGCCTTTGTAGTTTTTGTTTGACCGGGGGGGTGTTTTCGGGATGTGTACTGTGCTTGTGTATTTGTGCGTGCCTTGCTGTGTGGACTTGTTGGCCATGTTGTGTGCTATTGGTTTTGTGAGCGGATGGTTTCTGTGCAGGTATGTGGGCGCCATGGCTTCTGCCGTGTCGATTCTCATCGGCGTTGTTTGCGCTGGCGGGCGGTATATTTGTAGGTTTGCCGCGCTCATGGCGGTGCAATCGTAATTTCACGTGCGGTGTGTCGGCCGTGAGGGCGGGCGGTTTTGTGTTGTCGTGCGTGTTTCCGTCCGTGGCGGGCGGTTTGACTCCGACTCAAACGTTGGCGGGCGGTATTTTGTGTGATTTTTCCGCCGATGGCGGTTTTCGGTTTGTGTAATCGTAATGGCGTGGTCGGTGTTCAGACGGTGTGTGCGGGCGGATTTTTGCCGCTTCCATGCCTGGCGGATTCTTTTACGCCGGGTATCGTAATGGGCCCCTTAGATTTCAATATTATATTTTTTTTTAGGAATTAATTCTAATTTTATTAAAAATTTTCATAATATTTAATTTAAAATATATATTTTTAAAACACTCCCCACCCTTATCCCCTATAAACCCAACAAGCCGCTCCTAAAATTAATTTTTAACTTTAAATTTCCATATCATTTTTTTTTTTTTTTTATTATAAATTTTTAAAAATATTAATAATATTTAATTTAAAATATATATTTTTAACACACTCCCCACCCTTATCCCCTATAAACCCAACATCCCGCTCCTAAAAATATTTTTAAATTTAGATTTCAATATTATTATTTTTGGGGGAATTAATTCTAAATTTATTAAAAATTTTCATAACATTTAATATAAAATATATATTTATAAAACACTCCCACCCTTATCCCCTATAAACTCAACATCCCGCTCCTAAAATTAATTATCAAATTTAAATGTTAATTTTTTTTTTTTAAATAAATTCTAAAGTTTTAATTTTTTTTAATATTTATTTTAAAATAAATATTTTTTAAACACTCCAAACCCTTATCCCCTATAAACACAACATCACACTCTTAAAATCAATTTTCAAATTTAAATTTAAACATTATTTTTCTTTTTTTACAAAGAAATTCAAAATGTACATTTTTTTTAATAATATTTAATTTAAAAAATATATTTTTAAAACACTCCCCACCCTTATCCCATATAAACCCAACATCCCGCTCCTAAAATTATATATAATTTTTTTTTTTATTAAATTATTTAAACTATAAAAAACATAATTTTAATACATTCCAAATAAAATGTTAAAACACTTATATACAAAATATTACAAAATATACAAAAAATCACACAATACTACACTTTATCGATATTTTCACACTACGATATTATGACATTCGATATATTATAATTCGATATTTTACTACACATACCAATGTCGAAATTTTTGATTTCAATATACAAAACATCGATATTTTGTACCATCGATATTTTACATTCGATATTTTGGTATATCGATATAAAAATTTCGATATTTTGACTGCTCCCCATGGTATTGTTTGCATAAACCTGATGAGCCCTCCGTATTGGTTAACCGAGGAAATCACTTGTCCAGGGTCTAATAATTAGTCATCTAGACTATGGAAATGCGTTGATGGCTTCAATTAAGGAGGAACTATACACCAGACTCCAGGTGCTGCATAACACCGCTGCCAGGATGGTATTGAATCTTCCATATCAATCCCCATCAGCTCACAGCTTAAAATCTCTGCATTGGCTCCCTGTCAGGAAGCATGTTCGTTTTAAGATCTCCTGCTTGACACACAAGGCTTTGTATGGTAATAGGCTGAGGTACCTGGCCAGAAAACTAAACTGGAATGTACCAAAAAAGAATCTTAGGTAGGGGACAACATTTTTATTTACCCCTCTCAGGATCCGTACCACCAGAAACGGCGGCAGATCCTTTTCTTACTTAGCCCCTCTTTTCTGGAATGAGCTACTAATGCAACTTCGAACCATTAGAGATCACAGACTGTTCAGAAAAAAGCTCAAATCCAGGCTTTTTTAAACACTGTTTCCTCTCTCCTATGCCTTGAATGATTCCCCTCCATCGAACCAGCTACATCGCCATGAGACCCTTGTGGGTGAACAGAACCGGTATTCGGCCTTTACAGTGCTCGCTCAAAATTTCAACAAATTTATTGTGTGCTCAACAATACAGGTATAGTACCTATTGAGTTCCATTGCATTAAAAATATTGTTGCCTGTGTTTATGCTCGTAAGGGCATGTTGTTCATAGGATACCTTGCTCTAGAGGCTATAGTTAATCCTCTTGTTTCAATGTACATAACGTCATAACATAGCTGGCTATAGTAACTAGGGAGCTATGACTGTTGCCTGGAACATCTCCCAACTCTGGTGCAGATATATATTGCGATGGTGACTATTGTTACTCAAGTTGTGCTTGCTACATTGATCCTGTAATTAGAATAAAAAGAAGTAGTTATTACATTTGTGTTTCTAAAATAAGTATGGAAAACAATCTACAAAATGCTAATCTATTCTGACCACTTGCAATGGACATTATCAAATCAAATGGCTCACATATAATATCATTATTAAATGACCCATGATAGTGCACCCATATGTGCCACAGTATTATTAAAAACACATCTATTGCATGGATTAAGGGAGACCTTCATGTTAATTTACAAATGTGAATATAGTTCTTTATCATTATTCATCCCTTGTGGGAAGATCGTGCCAAAACGTGATTCTTGTCTCGGTAAGGATGACAGACGATTGCCACCTCTTTGGTGTTTAGGGATCATATCCAATCCAAAAAACGTAGCTTGTGTCCAGTCACCTCCGTGGCTGTCATGAAAATGTTTGGCTGTACTGTAACTGAAGTCTCTATTTGTGATAGCTCCCCAGTGTTCTAAGATATATTTTCTGACAGGAAATGTCATAGAACCTATATATCATTTTCCACATGGACAAGTGATAGCATAAACTACAAAATCAGTCCCACAGGTGATCAATTTTAGAATTTTCCATCTTTTCTGGATTCTTTGAAGGGTAACCTCATTGATATTCTCACTATGCTTGCAAGCCTTGCAGCATTCACATTTACGGAAACCTTTCCCTTGTCTTAACCAATTGGTTTCCTGTGGAGGAAGATGGCTTTGTGCCAACATATCCTTAAGTGAAAGGTTCCTTTGGTAAGTGAGGGAGGGAGTCGTTCCTAACTCATTCCTAAGAATAGGGTCTTGTCTTAAAATACCCCATCTTTCTTTTAAGATTTTCCTGAGCTGTCCTGCTTGGCACCTACTAAACCATACATACAGGCACTAATACACCCACTGATTCATCAATACACCTTGGTGTATATTTATTTAACACTCATAACCTTTTTAGAAACACTCACAGTCACCAGATGATGACATCAGTGATGTCATCAGTGATGTCATTTGAGATGTCATCAGTGATGTCATCAGTGATTTCACTGACATTATCATGAGTGATATAATATGTGAGGTCATAAGCAGTGCATTGCGGGGGAGTGAGTTATAGTTGGCTCAGCTAACTATAACTGCTGAATTTCTCTGGTTTTGTGTGTATGAAATCTGAGCCTGACTATAACGTCCCTGTAACCTCTGTTTTTTTGTGAATATCTAAGGTTTTTTTAATCTTATTTCCCAACTATAATAGCCTGGTAACTTTTAATTCCTAACTACAACTTACCTGTAACCTTTGGTTTTTTCAGTGAATTTCTATGATTTTTTAAGTACCAATGGTGTTTGCAGAAGGGTCTGAAAAGGGGCTGGGGCGTCTGACCAGCTCTCAGGAGTCCCGCAGAGTAGGACTTACAGAAAGTACCAGGAGGGCTTCTTGGTCCCCAAGGTCCTTTAGCATCCAAGAGAACTTTATTCCCCAACCAGTAGTGTGCCAGGAGACACGTTTGCTGAGTGGTGCAGACAGGGGGCGTGGCCTCCAAAGACCTCTTAGCAAACTGTCTGTGTGGAACTTGCTGGAGGTAACAAGAGGGATAGTTGGTCCCAAATACCTCAATAGCCAAGGGGACTTCATCCCCCAACTATACTCTGCCAGGAGGCGCATTTGCAGAGTGGTGGAGAAAGGACTCCCTTGTTGATTGGACAGGTAGTGCCTGTATGATTCTATGAGTGCCATTGCCAAGGATACACTGCGAATACCGGGTGTTTTTAACAAAGTGTAAAACACAGATATAGACATATTTAACATAAGGTTTCAGTGTAGCTATTTAGTAAGATACTAATTTAACTTTCCCCTTTGTATTCGTTTGTCGAAATAACAAAATCAAAAATGCATTTTCCTTCTTCACAGTAACACTGGACGTACCAATGGCATCAGTAGTCACGTATACAAATGACAAAGTCAGATATATAGACATATTTTACACAAAGTTTGAGTCTAGCTGTTTAGTAACATATTGGTTTAACTTTATTTTAACAACACATTTATAAAAATACCAGTTTCAAAAAATAACTTTCAACATCAAAACTAACAAATAGAACATAACTACCAAAAACTTATCAAACTAAAGATTGTCATCCAAACTGATTTTAAAAATTGTGCTGGTATTTAACTTTTTTTAACTATTTCAACAAAAATAAAGTAGAACGGGAAGAACCAGAGGGACGACGTTCATGTTATATCATCTTAACACTTATCATAGAAACCGTCTTCAACTGCCAATCAAGCAGAGGGAAGCTGGAGGACTATCTACATCAGTGACATCAGCAACAATTCCCGGCCAGAAAGTCCATTCAGAGGTACAGACTACTACAACAGATATGGCTCCAGAGTTTTCAAGAATGACCACGTATTGCATGGACTGTAGTGTTGTTATAAGAGCTGGTGATCAGTGTGTTACAGCTATTTGCAATGCTACCAAAAATCACACATGGTATTTTTTTCCCCTTTTATATTTTTTTCACAATTCATAAGAGGAGTTCATAGTGAGCAGCAAGAAGGCAACGCAAAGCTGAAGGACCCTCGACTTCAATAGCAGCACAACAACACCGAATCAGAGAGTCCATTCAAAAGTCCAATCTCAAATTCATGATTTGGCTCCACAGTTTTCCCCGATGGCATCATACTGCATGGATTGTGGAGTTGTAGTGAGTGCTGGAAGCAGTCCATAATGGCCCTTTGCAATGCTGGAAAAATAAAAAATATTGATTTATTTTTTATTTTTGGCTCTTCATACATTTTTACATTAGCAGGCATTTTATTATCTTACAAAATGGGTATCTAATTTCTATGTGTTGTTCATTTTATTATCTTCCAATTTATTGTAACACTACTTACACATAACTTGCCGTATACACAAGTCAAACCATCCCTCTACAAACAAATACACAGCTAACTTTTGCCAGCTATCATAATTTACTTTTACACTTTTTAAATATGTCAACTGTCTGTGTTTAAATCTTTTAGTAAGTGCATCAACAACATATGCAAACATACTCTGGTTTTTACAGAGCACTGTGTTAAATTTTGTAATCTCTTTTTCAAAACTATCAACTGTAATATATGTGTGTTGTTCTGCAACTCATCCTCTTAACAACTCTTCATTTTCCCTAGACTCCTGCTCAGGACCAAAGAAACGAAACTGCACATCACCACAAACCTTTTCTACGTCTGCCACACTACCATGCAAAAGTGCTCTATTTATTTCTAGTAATCATAAAGCAGGAGTTTTCACATAATACAGCCTCCTATCTAAAGTTCACATAGTTGAGTGGTATAACTTATTTTGTGTTTTAAACTTCGCCTTGGAAAGATACGTAGGATTTTTCTTAATATATCAATGGATTGCTATCTAATACTAGAAACACTACTACAATTCCATTTGTATACAGTACCCCGACTACACCTTTCTTGTACCTCTTCTACAATAACTTTTTCTACATTTCTAAGTACCATCACCTCTTTTGCTATGTGACTACCATTCTTCATTTCACAACATCGTCCTCTTTAATCAATAGCATGAGCTAATTTATTATCCTGGAGATAACTTTCTTCATTAAAGAAAGCATCTGTACAAGAAGTATGTATCCATTGTCCACTAAAAACTGTACAACAGTTACTTCTATTCACTAATCTTTTCTTCTGGTTTTGTCTCCTCATGCACAACACTATTTTGTCAAGAGTCTTCATTCTATTTAAAAACAAAATGAAAATCTTCCTCTTCAAAGCAAAGGCCCATTAACTACACTCCCAACTCGTCCTTTCTGTTTCACTGCATCTCTCCTTCTTCTACACTTTTTAAAATGTAACACTAAATTTACAAGGCTGCAACTACGCAATCATTATAACATTTGCGCAGAACCTATGCAGCCATCTAAACACCCACTTATAACCCATGCAGTCACTGACTGCCTGGGTTATAAGTGGGTGTTTAGATGGCTGCATAGGTTCTGCGCACATTTTATAATGATTGCATAGTTACAGCCTTGTTAATTGCATAAGTCAATAGTTAGTAACTAGGTGATTAGATGAATGTATATGTAGTGCCTGCATACTTCAATGACTACAACATTTCTGCCTGCCAGATTGCAAGAGTACATGTGTAGTTTCGGGAAAATTGAATAACTTCATGGATAGTGAATCACTGATTTGATGACTGCCTAAGTAGTGGCTGGGTGATTCCATGAGTGCCTGAATACCGCCTGACTGACTGAGAAAGTACTTCATTGCTGTAAGATACATACCAGTTGTCACTATATCTCTGACTCATTGGTTATCTCCTTCTGTCAGTATCAAACTACCTGTTTTACTGTATGCATGCTTTTCTTCTTAGCTATCTTCTGAGCTATGTGTGAGTGAAATCTAGGTATCATACTTGATTTATAATTGCATACATGACCCACTAGAAACATACATTGATTTGTTGCTGAGATGCACATGTATCAGTAAGTATCTAAAACAGAAAACAACATTTTGAAATTTTTCAAAGCATGAAACCTTTTGCGAATGGCAAACCTACATCATTGCTTAAATACTTCTTCTGATTCTAAAACATATATTCAGCATATCTCAAACAAAAGTTACACTCGAAATGAAGCTAGCACAAGAATTCTAAGGCATTCTCCACTATTAATCCTTCTTAATTTTAAACAAAACAAGTTTAAAGAAAAACACTACTCTCACATATACATGAAATTTTCATCAGCCTTACTGAACCTAGATCAATGCGTAAACATATATGCAATTTCTTAATAGATATACACCTTCAAGCCATCTTTCCCAAAATATATACCTCTCTGCATCTTTAAGCAAACACAAAATTCCTACTGCATATATAACTATGTGCAAGTACAAAAACCATATCTTACCATATAAACATATGCAAAGTTGTCATATAATTTAAAAACCACATTGACAAACACTTCCTAATACATACCTAGCAAGTATTACTTCTTTCTAATTCATATAACGGCGGACAACATCTTCTCATCTTTTATATTTCACTACACTATTCCTGTTTAATAATATTACTAAAAGTACTACAACTCCCAGAATGCAAATGACCGATGCATCTATTCTGCACATGATGTTTACACATTTAAAACATTCTTAGTTCCTCATTGCAACTTTCCTCAAGACTATACTGTTATTTTTCAATAAAATACACAATGTAATAAACAGGCACTAATTCATTTTTCTCTTATTCCCAAAACATTCATCACTAGCCTCTTAAACACATACCCTCTAATACATAGAGTTCATCTGATATATTTTTTCTCATCACTGTGATACTCCTTTTAATCAAACTCCCATATACATCTTCATTTCTAATGTACATTTTTTAAATAATTACAAAGGTATATACATACTGTGAGAAGTTGGCCTGGCATATGCTGTCCACTAGTTCTAGTGGGCACCTTGCACCAGTCCAAACAACCCCTTATGGAGATAGGTTAAAGACAACCTTTATTGAAAGCTATCCTAATGGTAGCTATGGAGAGCAGCCTTCAGGCTAAGTCTTGAAGGAATGTAAAGCAACTTGTTTTACCAGTCTATAATCTCTTGAGTGACCAAATGAAAGAGGACCACACCAGGTATATATATAAAATATATGTATTTAGTCTTAAACCCACCCCTCTAGTCTCTTTATGAGGCTAGAGTTCGAAGTACATAAGTTACAAGTCAAATATCAGCAGTATTTAGCACAATACACGTTTGAGCCCTAGGGGCGTACCAAACCATATACTAAAATAGTGGTATAAGAACCACGACTGAACTAGACACAAGGCCTAGAGCCTGTAGAAGTGCTTGGACCCCAAGGAACCACCCAAGGTAGTGGCACAGGGGACCCACGGGGGACGCGTGCAGTGTGAGAACACAGCCACGAGCCACCGTTGACTTCTATGGGGAAAGTCACGGTTAGATATTTAAAGAAAAGGGACACTTCGGAGAGGACTTCCAGTTAACCCCTTAAAACTTAAGAGTTTCTAGGGCCCACACCCACGTGAGTACCAAAATACTCAAGTTACCTCACCCAGGGAAGCCGGGTGCATACGTGTTAAAAGGTGTCGGAATCGTCGTCGTTTTCAATGGTGACCGCTGGAAAAGTGCTGCTGCCGTGGAGAAGAAGAGTGTCCGGAGCGATCCAAGCCTGGATCGAGGAAAACGAAGACCTGAAAGCAGAGGGGACAGAGTCTGGGTCACTAGCCAGTGACCAGGGGCATGATAGTCGAATGCCCTCAGATGTCGGGTGCTTCAGGTGAGTTGACGGGTGCCTTGACTCTTCAGCCACGAGGTCCAGGGGGTGTTGACGATGACCAGGAGCTGGATTTGAGCTGTCCCACAAAGTTTGTCGAGTGCTGCGGTATCTGCGCCCGGATTGGACCCAACAATCCTTGGCAACGGCAAGTCATGGGGAAGTGAAGAAAAGGCTGCGGTGCAGACCAGCAAGGTCTGAGGGACTCACCCAGCAAGGGTAAGTCAGGGAAAGTCTGGAGCAACCAGACAAACCCAAGCAGTTGAAGAGTTGCCTTCGTGGGGACCCACTAGCCAACAGACTAGAGATCGCAAAGGAGCCTCAAGTGGTTGCACTTGGAGCTGGCCCACGGGACACACGTGGAGTGTAGGCCAGTGATCTTCGCTGCAGTTGGTGCTCGGGGCTAGGGCTACTTGGAACCCAAAGCACAACTTCTAGAGATGTCAGGAAGTTGATGCACTTGCAAATGTGCTCAGTGTCCAGGGGTCACGGTTCCACGTTACCCACGACAGCTATGGGCCTCAGCTTCGCTGGAGACTCAGAGCAGCCTCGGGGAAGTCTGGAAATCTACCTCTGGTGATGCAAAGACTTCGGCGGGAGCTTCAGCGATGCAGACCGGACAGATGCTTTGTTGGTGCCTGCCAAGCAGGGGAGTCACTCCTTGACCCCAAGGGAGATTCTTCAGTCCTCTAATCTTGATGTAGAGCGTCGAAGGTCCAGGATTCAGCTTCAGAGTTTCGTCCAGGGATATCTAAAGTCCTGTTGCCAGGGTTCCCTTACTTATACTAAGAAAAGGGGTTGGACTAACTCTGGGGACCCACCTATGGGAGGGTTTGGAAAGAGGGGTGGCTACACCCATTTCCTTTGTCCAGTTTCGCACCAGAGCAGGGGCTGGCAGCCCCTGCAACCGGTTTGAACTGGGGTATGCACGAGGACACCAAATGTGCCCCCAGTGCAGGACTTCAAAGCACTCAGAGAGTTCACCACCCAGCCCCAATCCACTAAGGCCTGTCTGGGAGGTGGTAACACCTCCCTGAGACAGGAAACCTATTGTCCAGGCCTCCCCTGCCGGAGTTTCGGTCAGCAGCAGGAGGCCAGACTTGTGTCTGTGGCTGCAGCATCCATTTTGTGATTCCAGGCTCTGTTTAGTTGGTACCGGGTATACCGGTGCTGTCATGTCTCTCCCTCTAGAAGGGTGGGATCATACTCCCACATCAGGAACTGGTGTGGGGGTATGAGTCCAAGGTGTTTGACACCAAACAGGACATGTTTCCGTGCAGCCTTCCCAAAGTTAGCATTTACCGTTTAGATATAATGCACTTAAGAGTATATGGTCAGGCTGCACCACAGACATAGGAGATTCCGAGGGCTGCAGAGGGGCTCTGCTCATGCATGGGCACCCTCTCACATATAACCAAGCACCCTGCCTTCAGGATTGATAAGGCCTGCCATAGGGGTAACTGATAGGTTTCTATGTGCAGTGTTAGGTGAGATATAGGGAACCTATATCTCTGCAAGGGGTGCATGCACCACCTTACCCAGGCTACAGTAGCAGTCCTGTGGTGTCATTTTGGATGGTCTTCCAGGGGTGGCACAATACATGCTTCAGCTCCTGGTAGGCCTCTGGGGTGTCTATGCCCTTGGTACATAGTATACCATATACTAGGGACTTATAAGGGCACCCGAGAATCCAATCTGGGATGTACCTAAAGTACATGGAATCAATTTAGAGAGGAAGCAGCTAGGCTGGGGTCCTGAATAGCAGGGCCCCAGCCAGACTAAAGTCGAAAAACAGTGATACACCAGCAAAAAGTGGGGGTAACCATAAGAGGCAGATCCTACTCTCCTACACAACCCCCCAAACGCAGGGACATTAAACTAACCTTGACCAGTTAAGTCTTCATGTTCTAAGTGGAAATATCTGGAGAGTTCATCTGCATTGGCATGGTTACTCCCAGGTCTATGTTCCACTGTATAGTGCATCCCCTGTAGGGAAATGGACCACCTCAAAAGTTTGGGGTTTTCACCCTTCATCTGTTTTAGCCATAAGAGGGGCTTGTGGTCTGTTTGAACAAGGAAGTGAGTGCCAAACAAGTATGTCCTCAGCTTCTTCAGAGCCCAAACCACAGCAAAGGCCTCCCTCTCTATGGCTGACCAACGTTTCTCTCTGGGGGTCAGCCTTCTGCTAATAAAAGCTACTGGCTGATCCTGACCTTCATCATTCAACTGTGACAGTACAGCCCCTACCCCCAACTCAGATGCATCTGTTTGCACAATGAACTTTTTGGAGTAATCAGGACTTTGCAGAATGGGAGCAGTGCACATGGCCTGCTTCAGGTCATCAAATGCCTTTTGACAGCTAACTGTCCACTGAACCTTTTGGGCATTTTCTTAGAGGTTAAGTCATTCTGGGGTGTCACTATTGATCCATACTCCTTGACAAATCTTCTGTAGTACCCAGTCAGGCCTAAAAAGGCTCTCACCTGAGTCTGGGTAGTTGGAGCAGCCCAGTCCATGATGGTCTGGATCTTGCTCTGTAATGGTTGAACCTGGCCTCCACCCACAAGGTGGCCCAGTTACACAACCTGCCTCTGCCCTATCTGGCACTTAGTGGCCTTGATAGTTAGGCCTGCCTTCTGCAGGGCCTCCAAAACATTTCTGAGGTGGACCAGGTGATCCTCCCAGGTGGAGCTAAAGACAGCAATATCATCTAGATATGCTGCACTATAGGCTTCCAGACCTGTAAGGACTGTGTTCACCAACCTCTGAAAAGTGGCAGGTGCATTTTCAAACCAAAGGGCATCACCACAAATTGGTAAAGCCCACCAGGGGTAGAAAATGCAGTTTTTGGCTTTGCATCATCAGCTAGTCTGATCTGCCAGTAGCCAGCTGTTAGGTCAAATGTGCTTAGATACTTGGCTGAGGCCAAAGTGTCTATTAGCTCATCTGCCCTGGGGATTGGATGGGCATCAGTCCTAGTGACTGCATTGAGGCCTCTGTAGTCCACACAAAACCTCATCTCTCTCTTACCATCTCGTGTGTGAGGTTTTGGCACCAGGACCACTGGACTAGCCCAAGGGCTATCTGAAGGTTCAATGACACCCAGTTCCAACATTTTCTGGACTTCTGTCCTGATACAGTCCCTGACCTGGTCAGGTTGCCTGTAAATCTTACTTTTAACAGGCAGACTGTCCCCAGTGTCCACTTCATGAGTGCACCAGGTGGTCTGACTTGGAGTCAGAGAAAACATGTGTCTGAACTGATTGAGCACCTGTCTACAATCAGTTTGCTGCTGGGCAGTGAGGCTGCCTGCCAAGGCTACACCATCCACTGACCCATCATCAGGGTTCTGAGAGAGCAGGTCAGGGAGAGGGTCACTCTCCTCTTCCTGTCCCTCATCAGTTGCCATGAGCAAGCCCATGTCAGCCCTGTCCACATATGGCTTCAGCCTGATGACATGGAGCACCCTGTGGGGGCTCCTGGGAGTTCCCAGGTCTACCAGATAGGAAACCTCTCCCTTCTGCTCAACAATTGTATGGGGGCCACTCCACTTGTCTTGGAGGGCTGCTGGGGCCACTGGCTCCAGCACCCACACCTTCTGTCCTGGCTGGTAAACAGTCAGCACAGCCTTTGGTCATGCCAGGCTTTATGTAATTCCTGGCTAGCCTCAAGGTTTTTGGTTGCCTTTTTCATATACTCAGCCATCCGGGAGCGGAGACCAAGTACATAGTCCACTATGTCCTGTTTAGGGGGTTTGAGAGGTAACTCCCAACCTTCCTTCACCAGACACAATGGACCCCTAACAGGATGGCCAAACAAAAGTTCAAAAGGGCTGTAGCCAACCCCCTTCTGAGGCACCTCACTGTATGCAAATAAATGGCAGGGCAAGAGTATGTCCCATCTTCACCTAAGCTTTTCTGGGAGCCCTTTAATCATGCCCTTTAAGGTTTTGTTGAATCTCTCAACTAAACCATTGCTTTGTGGGTGATAGGGTGTGGTGAACTTATAAGTTACTCCACACTCCTTCCACATTGCAGTCAAGTAACTGGACATAAAGTTTGCATCTCTGTCAGATACTACCTCCTTAGGAAAGCCCACTCTTGAGAAAATTCCCAGGAGGGCCCTTGCCACCACAGGAGCTGTAGTGGTCCTAAGGGGAATGGCTTCTGGGTACCTGGTGGCATGGTCCACCACCACCAGGATAAACCTGTGCCCACATGCTGTTTGGGGATCCATGGGACCAACTATGTCAATCCCCACCCTCTCAAAGGGAACCCCCACCACAGGTAGTGGTATCAGGGGGCCTTTGTGGTGCCACCTGCCTTCCCACTGGCTTGGCAGGTTACACAGGAGCGACAAAACTCCTTGGTGTCTTCAGACATGTGGGGCCAGTGAAAGTGAGGGACAATTCTGTCCCAAGTCTTGTTCTGGCCCAGGTGACCTGCTAAGGGAATATAATGGGCTAGTGTCAATAGGAAGCCCCTGAACTTCAGAGGTATAACCAACCTCCTGGCTGCTCCAGGCTTGGGGTCTCTACTCTCTGAGTACAGGAGTCCATCATCCCAATATATCTTATGGGTGCCACTAGCATTCCCAGCAGCCTCAGCAGCAGCCTGCTGTCTGAGGGGTTCAAGAGAGGGGCAGTTCAGCTGCTCCTGGCTCAGGTCTGCCCTGGAAGGGCCCCCTGTCCCCAAGAACTCAACCTGATCAGGTTCAAGCTCTTCTGGGACAGTTCCTTCTTCAGGCCTAAGATCAGCTTCCTCAAAAGACTGATCTTCCTCCTGAGCCAAGGGGGAAGGCACTGCCCTAACCCTACTGCTCCTTCTCTTGGGAGGCAACTGGTCCATTATTCCAGAATCCAGGGCCTGTTCAGCTTTTGACATTTTTGCCTGTGACCTAGTCACAGCAAAGACATGTGCAGGGATCCCTAGCATTTCTGCATGTTTCATGAGCTCCAGCTCTGCCCAAGCTGAGGTTTCAAGATCATTGCCAAGCAAGCATTCAACTGGTAGGTCTGCACTCACCACAACCTTTTTAAGGCCAGTTACCCCTCCCCAGGAGAAGTTAACAACTGCCAGAGAATGGTCTGTTCTGACATTGCTAGCATTGGTCACTTGGTACATTTCACCAAGTATAATCTGACCAGGATCCACAAGATCTTGTGTCACCATGGTGACACTTGCTCCTGTGTCCCTGAATGCCAAAGCCTCCCTTCCATTAATTAAAGGCTGCTGTCTGTATTTGCCCAAATTATTGGGACTCACAAAGGGGGACATATCCATGCCCCCATCACAGACTAGGACAGCCTGAGTTGGCACTCTGACTAGGCCAGAGTCCATCTCAGTACCCAGGGTCAACCCTACTAAACCCGTATTCTGAGTGTTTCCACCACCACTTGTAGCTGGACTAGGGGGAACAGTTGCCTTAGGGGCAATGGTGGTTGGAGTGGAGTCTTTGGACTTGGTGCAATCAATGGTCCAGTGAGTCTTTTGCTTACAGACTTTGTACCATGGTTTCCTTTGGCCTTTTCCTTTATTAGATTGGGATTCCCCACCAGATGCAGATTTTTGGGGACCTTGAGAAGACTTCTGGTCTTTACCCTTCTCCCCACCCTTATCAGAGTTTTTGGAATCTTGCTTCTTCTGGTCACCACCTTGGTTCTGTACTTTCTGCTTCACCCTGGTTCTGACCCATTTGTCTGCCTTCTTTCCCAATTCTTGGGGAGAAGCCAGATCAGAGTCAACCAGGTACTGATGTAGCAACTGATTTTGACAGTTATTAAGAATCTGCTCCCTCATGATTAAATTATAAAATCCTTTGAAGTCACACACTTTACTGCCCAGTAACCAGCCTTCCAGAGCCTTGGTAGCACAATCTACAAAGTCCACCCAGTCCTGTGTCTGTGCCTTTTGGGTATCTCTGAACTTTAACCTGTATTGTTCAGTGGTTAGGCCAAACCCATCTATTAGGGCACTCTTCAGGACTTGATAATCATCAGCATCCTCTTCTCTTACAGTGAGGAGCTTGTCTCTACCTTTGTCTGCAAAGGAGAGCCACAAGATTGCTGCCCACTGCCTCTGAGGGACCCTCTGTACTTTACAGGCCCTCTCCAGTGCAGTAATCCATTTGTGGATGTCATCCCCACTCTGGTAGGGAGGGACAATCTTGCTCAGGTTTCTATGGTCATAAGACCTTTCCCTACCACTAGGGAAGTTGCTGCTCTAGTCCCAACTTTCTTCTTTGTCTATGAAGCTCTAGGGACTCCCTGTCTATAGCCAACTGCTCTCTTCTGATTCTCAACTGAGCTTCCTCATACTTGAGCAGTCTCTCTTTCCTTTCATGACAGGATTCCCTCCTATGAGAAGAAACAGAGGTCCCTACTGAGGTGTCAGAATGGTTAGACTCCTGAGAAGGAGATCTGGACCTTCTGGGCACACTCACAACTCTTCCTGGTGGGACAAAGGGGAGGTCATTCTGATCCTCCTCCTCATCTGCAGGAGGAGCTGCATTTTCCAGGGCAAGGTCATTGTCACCTTCCTGGCCAGTTTCAGAGGTCAGGTCCTGGGTATTTTCACCCCTAGTCCCTTCCTCATCTTCTGCCCCACCCTCTCTGCCTACCCTTGCAGACCCTATAGGTCTTCTGAGGTCATATAGCAGAAGCATCTCCATGAGACGTTGGGTGTTGGCACTTTTGCCTGTCTTCAGCTTCCTAATCTTGCACAACTCTCTCAATTCCAAGAATGGGAGGTTGTCATATTTGGATGGCAGGAGCCCACTGGTTCCTGGCAGTGAAGACATTACTAGTGAGGTGTGGTGTATGCACTACCTACTCTAGTGTGGCCTACTAAACTCTCTTGAGTTATAGAAAGGGTGTGCTAAGCCCTTGACACACGACTCTAAGTTTAGTAGAACTTACTGTATTTCTAAGCTTGAATTTATATGTACCTTAGGTACCCTTAGTGGTTTTCAGTTGATCAATTCAATTGAGATTATCTGGTAAAACAATAGCAAGCTGGAATCCCACACGCTGCACACCAATGTGAGAAGTTGGCCTGGCATATGCTGTCCACTAGTTCTAGTGGGCACCTTGCACCAGTCCAAACAACCCCTTATGGAGATAGGTTAAAGACAACCTTTATTGAAAGCTATCCTAGTGGTAGCTATGGAGAGCAGCCTTCAGGCTAAGTCTTGAAGGAATGTAAAGCAGCTTGTTTTACCAGTCTATAATCTCTTGAGTGACCAAATGAAAGAGGACCACACCAGGTATATATATAAAATATATGTATTTAGTCTTAAACACACCCCTCTAGTCTCTTTATGAGGCTAGAGTTCGAAGTACATAAGTTACAAATCAAATATCAGCAGTATTTAGCACAATACATGTTTGAGCCCTAGGGGCGTACCAAACCATATACTAAAATAGTGGTATAAGAATCACGACTGAACTAGACCCAAGGCCTAGAGCCTGTAGAAGTGCTTGGACCCCAAGTAACCACCCAAGGTAGTGACACAGGGGACCCACGGGGGACGCGTGCAGTGTGAGAACACAGCCGCGAGCCACCGTTGACTTCTATGGGGAAAGTCGCAGTTAGATTTTTAAAGAAAAGGGACACCTCGGAGAGGATTTCCAGTTAACCCCTTAAAACTTAAGAGTTTCTAGGGCCCACACCCACGTGAGTACCGAAATACTCGAGTTACCTCACCCAGGGAAGCCGGGTGCATACGTGTTAAAAGGTGTCGGGAATCGACGTCGTTTTCAATGGCGACCGCTGGAAAAGTGCTGCTGCCGTGGAGAAGAAGAGTGTCCGGAGCGATCCAAGCTTGGATCGAGGAAAAGGAAGACCTGAAATCAGAGGGGACAGAATCTGGGTCACTAGCCAGTGACCAGGGGCATGATAGTCGAATGCCCTCAGATGTCGGGTGCTTCAGGTGAGTTGACAGGTGCCTTGACTTTTCAGCCACGAGGTCCAGGGGGCGTCGACGACAAACAGGAGCTGGATTCGAGCTGTACCACAAAGTTTGTCGAGTGCTGCAGTGTCAGCGACCGGATTGGACCCAACAAGCCTTGGCAACGGCAAGTCATGGGGAAGTGAAGAAAAGGCTGCGGTGCAGACCAGCAAGGTCTGAGGGACTCACCCAGCAAGGGTAAGTCAGGGCAAGACTGGAGCAACCAGAAAAACTCAAACAGTTGAAGAGTTGCCTTCGTGGGGACCCACTAGCCAACAGACTAGAGATTGCGAAGGAGCCTCAAGCAGTCACACTTGGAGCTGGCCCACGGGACACACATGGAGTGTAGGCAAGTGATCTTCACTGCAGTTGGTGCTCGGGGCTAGGGCTACTTGGAACCCAAAGCACAGCTTCAAGAAATGTCAGAAAGTTGATGCACTTGCAAATGTGCTTGGTGTCCAGGGGTCATGGTTCCACGTTACCCACGACAGCCACAGGCCTCAGCTTCGCTGGGGACTCAGGGCAGCCTCAGGGAAGTCTGGAAATCTACCTCTGGTGATGCAAAGACTTCGGCGTCTAGCGGGAGCTTCAGCGATGCAGACCGGACAGATGCTTTGTTGGTGCCTGCCAAGCAGGGGAGTCACTCCTTGACCCCAAGGGAGATTCTTCAGTCCTCTAATCTTGATGTAGAGCGTCAAAGGTCCAGGATTCAGCTTCAGAGTATCGTCCAGGGATATCTAAAGTCCTGTTGCCAGGGTTCCCTTACTTATACTAAGAAAAGGGGTTGGACTAACTCTGGGGACCCACCTATGGGAGGGTTTGGAAAGAGGGGTGGCTACACCCCTTTCCTTTGTCCAGTTTCACACCAGAGCAGGGGCTGGCAGCCCCTGCAACCGGTTTGAACTGGGGTATGCACGAGGACACCAAATGTGCCCCCAGTGCAGGACTTCAAAGCACTCAGAGAGTGCACCACCCAGCCCCAATCCACTAAGGCCTGTCTGGGAGGTGGTAACACCTCCCTGAGACAGGAAACCTATTGTCCAGGCCACCCTGCCGGAGGTTCGGTCAGCAGCTGGAGGCCAGACTCGTGTCTGTGGCTGCAGCATCCATTTTGTGATGCCAGGCTCTGTTTAGTTGGTACCGGGTATACCGGTGCTGTCATGTCTCTCCCTCTAGAAGGGTGGGATCATACTTCCACACCAGGAACTGGTATGGTGGTATGAGACCAAGGTGTTTGACACCAAACACGACATGTTTCCGTGCAGCCATCCCAAAGTTAGCATTTACCGTTTAGATATAATGCACTTAAGAGTATATGGTCAGGCTGCACCACAGACAACCCCGGATAGGAGATTCTGAGGGCTGCAGAGGGGCTCTGCTCATGCATGGGCACCCTCTCACATATAACCAAACACCCTGCCTTCAGGATTGATAAGGCCTGCCGTAGGGGTGACTGATAGGTTTCTATGTGCAGTGTTAGGTGAGATATAGGGAACCTATATCTCTGCAAGGGGTGCATGCACCACCTTACCCAGGCTGCAGTAGCAGTCCTGTGGTGTCATTTTGGAGGGCCTTCCAGGGGTGGCACAATACATGCTTCAACCCCTGGTAGGCCTCTGGGGTGTCTATGCCCTTGGTACATAGTATACCATATACTAGGGACTTATAAGGGCACCCCAGAATCCAATCTGGGATGTACCTAAAGTACATGGAATCAATTTAGAGAGGAAGCAGCTAGGCTGGGGTCCTGAATAGCAGGGCCCCGGCCAGACTAAAGTCGAAAAACAGTGATACACCAGCAAAAAGTGGGGGTAACCATAGGAGGCAGATCCTACTCTCCTACACATACCACTGAATTCAGTTTTTTTTAAACATATCTTTATTGGCATTTCGATATACATTCACCAACACATATTATTCAATCATATTGACTATCTTACATTCGGGATATTACAGAAGTTGATGTTATTACTTAGCATTTTTGTCCCAGATGTGTCCTCAGAGAGGGGTACAATAGATACGGTACCTGTCGGTTAATAATACTCATTCCACCCATTGCATGGCCTAGAATTAAAATAACCCCTCCCATGCCCATGTTTCCCTTAATATTTCGTGCTTTCCATACAGTTCGGGATATCTATGTCTGGGCGAGTGGTGTCGCTGCCATCTCAGGATCGTATATGATAGGGTCGTACCAAACAAAGATCTAAGAACAAAACTTCTAACTGCCTGCCTGAACCCAGTGCGGCCTTAACTGCAGATAAAACTTCATTAGGCTTGTCGTGTATAGGGGGGTGGCGGGAAAAGGGGGGTATTCTCTGGTTTCATCGCCTCAGGGCCAGGCGGCATCTAGCTTCATTCCCACCATATTTTCTCTCATCCAGTCAACCTCCATCTCCCCTCCCTGCTAGGCAGGGGGGTCCAGAGGTCACTTCCAAGCAATAGGTCCTGTGGGCTCAGTCAAGCACCCTCAGGTGGGATCTCCTTATCCCCCTATTTTAGTCTGAGAGGGGTTCACTTTCTCCATCCGTGCTACTTGGAGGACTCAGGTATCCCCAGGCATGTAATGTGTCCCTCCATTGCTCTGCTATTGGGCGTTGATGCAGCCCCCTCAACTCTTCTATGCACAGTGCCCTCTCCTCGGCTCCAGCCCAGGTAGTCACCTTCCTCTCCCAAATGTTCAACTGCGGCCCCACAGATGCTTTCCACATGATTGCTATACGCCTCCTGGCTAGTGCAAGTGCCAAGTCTATAAACCTGTTTCCCACTTTACGCTTAGGTGGTCTAGGGAAGAGCCCTAATAAGTAGACCTCTGCAGTATAGTTGAGCGCACGCCCTAATGTGTTATTGATTTTAGAGAGTACTTCATGCCAGAAGATTTGTGTGACCCCGCAATCCCAGGTCATGTGCAAAAAGTCTGCATCTTCCCGGCTGCATCTCGGACATCTCCTCGGATGCCCCCCAAAGGTGACAAAGATCCTATGCGGTGTCAGGTAGGTCATGTGTACATAATTCATTTGAGTGTTCCGCAATATTTTCTTAGGGGACTCCAGGGCTCTACTCCATTCCTTGTCAGTCAGCTCCCTTCCCAGGTTTCTTTCCCATTTCCCCGCAATCTCAGCAGGGGGGCCAGAGAGGCCTCACACAAAGACGCATAAAACCATTTGATTTGGTGTCTCGCTGTGCCCAGGGTAATCAATGAATGCAACTCCCCATGTGTCTCTGGCTCCTCTCTATTCCGGCCCTATAACTTCCCAAACGCTCGCTGCAGTGCCTCGTTTACGAGGAACTGGCCCGAGGGCAAGCCACATCCCTCCACCAATTCCGCAAAGGGCAGCAAATTTTCCTCGTGATAGCAGTCTCCCACATTCTCAAGACCCACCACCGCCCAGGGTGCCATCTGCTCCACAGTAGTGGTCTGCTGTGGTTCACCGTGCGGCAACCCTACCAGGGGTAACTCCGCTGAATATTTTGGGGTATCAGGTATTTTCTTAATACAACGCCTCCAGCACTGCAGTGCTGTGGTCTGTAGTATTGAGGTATAGGGAACTTTTGTTGTATGGTCCAGAAGCTTTGCCAGTAGCAGTCTGAGGCTCTGGCCAGGTTCCATTAAAAAGGTCCCTTTAGTGTTCACTCCTTCCAGTCATGTGGCCAGCCATCGCAGCTGGGCAGCTAGCTGGTAGAGCTTAAAATCTGGCACCCCCAAGCCTCCCGCTTCTATAGGACGTCTCAGAATTTGGAGCGACACTCTGCGCCTACCGTCTCCCCAGATTAAGTCTCCCACCAGGGAATCCAGATTACTGAAACCATCCCGCGGGCATTAGCACTGGCAGATTGGCGAAATAATATAACATACGGGGAATCATGACCATTTTCGCTAGGGAGATTCTAGACATTATGGGAAGGCGTAATGTACTCCGGAACAGGATGTTAGATCTAAGCGATCTAAGCGCTTTATCCAATTTACCCTCTCTTAAATCATCCAGCGAGTTAAAGACCTGGACACCTAGGAATTTAAACATGTCTGATGCCCAGTTAAGATCCACAGGTAAGTCAGAAAGGCGTGCCAATGGTCCGGCCACAGGCAACAAGTATGTTTTGCGCTTATTGACCCGTAGGCCCGACAGCTCCCCAAATGCCTTGAAATGCTGTAGGGCAGTCTCCGCGCCTTTATTGGCATCACAAAGATAAACTAATAGATCGTCCGCATAAAGAGAGATGATATACGTCCTTCCCCCTATTGTCAATCCCATTCTTTCCCCCCCTTGCCGAAAAAACTCAGCCAGAGGGTCTATGGCCAAGGCAAATAGAAGTGGCGACAGGGGGCAACCCTGTTGGGTGCCTCGTGCTATGTGATATTGCGATGAGATAGCTTTACCAGTCATAACCCTGGCTGTAGGATGCGTATACATCAGTCGCACCCATGCCATCCATCCATCGCCCATACACAAGCGCCTCATAACCGCCAGCAGGTAGTCCCATCCCACGGTGTCAAAGGCCTTCTCCAGGTCAATCGAAAAAATGGCGGCCTATCGAAGGGCCTGCGCTTCTGGATGGTACAGCACTGAGTACAACTGTCGAAGGTTGTACGAGGTATTGTGGGAGGGCATAAGCCCATTTTGGTCAGCATAGATAAGATTCTGCATATGTCGGAGCAGTCGAAGCGCAAATACTTTACTAAGTATTTTAAAATCAGTATTGAGCATACAGAAGGGCCTATAATCTTTTACCTCAGCGTCCGGGGATGTAGTCTTGGGGAGCGGGATCACCAGCGCATCTCGTGTGGTTTACCGGCAGATAACCCAGCTGGAGTGACTCCGCATACAAGGTCACCAGTCTCGGAGCTAACTCAGACCCATACTTCTTATAAAATTCTCCCGGCAGGCCATCTGAGTTTTCCCATTGGCCATAGCGGCAATGGCTCCCTAAACATCCTGCAGGGTCACCGGTCCACCCAATTCCTCACTTGCATCCACATCCAGGGTGCAGAGGTCCAACGGATCTAGGAAGGCATCAACAGATGCACTAGGGGACCCAGGGGGGGCAGTATAGAGGGTCCTATAGTAATTCCTAAATAAGTCATTGATCTCTCCTGGATTGTGCAGGGTTAGGCCATCTGCTGCCCGTACGCGCATGATCGGGGACCCATACATTGCCGGGCTAATCAGCCAGGCCAGCAGGTGGCCAGCCCTTCCCTCCTCCCCCTGTACTTTGTCCATGTATGCCTTATAGTCATAAGACCTAAGCCACTCTAGAGTGTCGGTGTATTGTGTACGTTTATCCAGAAGGCGTGTGCGGGCCTGTATGTCCTGTCCCTGGAGATTGTTCAACACCCGTATTTCTCCCTCCCTAGCCAACAAGTCACGGTGGAGATCCCTACGCACACCCACAGCTTGCCCCATACAGTGACCCCCACCACCACTTTAAACGCTTCCCACTCTATCAATGCAGAGGATGCAGATCGCTCACTCTAAACAAAGTATTCGCTAACAAGAGAGGGCAGGGCATCTTCAAACGGCACGTCCTCTAAAGATATAGGGTTAAAGCACCATGTTGGGTATTGGGGGTCTGTCTCTGTGCGGCCAGTATGTTAGCAACAGCGGGCTGTGATCGGACAGGGTCCATCCCAGATACTCCGTATGTGTGATAGAGTCGCTGAGGGTGGGGGAACACCAAAAGGCATCTAGGCGTTTATGGAGCTGATGCATTGGGGAGTAAAAGGAGTATTCTCGTGTATCCCCGTGTTGGATTCTCCAAATATCTTTCAATCCCCAATGGGACATCCATTCCTGCAGTCCAGGTGCCACTCGGCGGGTCTGAGCCCAATGTAGGGGAGGATGGGACGGGTCCAAATCCACATCTGTCACTCCATTAAAATCTCCTCCGATTATTACTGGACCCACCATCATATCTGCTATGAGGGTGGAAAGATCAGCCATAAAGGCCATTTGGTCCTGGCTGGGGGCATACTCACAGCCCAGTGTGATTTCCCGCCCATATAACCTCCCCATGAGAAAGACATACATGCCCTCCTTATCTATTGCAGACCGTATTAGTTCAAAGGGCACTCCCGATCTAATCCAGGTTAACGCCCCACGAGCATATGCCGAGAAAGATGTCGAATAAACCTGTCCCCTCCACCACCTGCACAGCCTGTCCACTTCAATTTGGAGCAGGTGTGTCTCCTGTAGGAGGGCAATTTGCACTCCCCGCCTCCTCAGATAGTTATGTACATTATGGCGCTTGGACATGGACCCCATTCCTTTAATGTTCCACGTGAGGAGCTTTAGAGTCTGGTAGTGTGTCGACATTATTAGCTAGGTAGTTCATCCCCTCCACCACCCTGATCCCCCCACCAACCCCCCAAAATGTAAAGGCAATCCGCTCTCCGCACTGTAGACAAGCCAGGTCTCATACAAAAAGAAACAGAAAGAGAACAAAAAGGGATCCCAACATGGACCAACTCCCCAGTCCCAGAGCAGTGTGGCAACGGCCACCCGCCCAAACCCTTCATACACCTTCAATAGTCAATCGAGGTCCACACCAGCTACGGTAAGGTCCTTCCGGGGGTTACAGCTTCTTTCAATCTCTTGAGCAGTGTGTGAGATATCAGAGACCGTGCCAGGCACCGACCTCCATAATAGTCAAACCTGAACCATTTTACCTCTTTAATCCAGCGCGATTCTGCCGCTTCCATTAGGTTGAGGCACCCAGCCAAACCCGCTCCTCATCGCAGCCCCATCTATATGATCTCATCCGCAGTCTTCGAGGTTACTTGTGGCATACTGAGGCTGTCTGCGTTGGAGGAGTCCGAATCTGAGCCCTCAGTGCCCTTCGGCGAGCGTGATCCCATCTCCGACTGTGGTTTGTCCTCCTGCATTATCTGGGCCACTGCTTGCAGTGCCGCTGCTCTTTCTTGCTCCGTTTGAGAGGCGGTGTCTGTTCTCGCGCCACCCGTGGGGCCCCAGTCTTGTACTCCTCCAACCAGTCCCATGCCACTGAGGCATTTTCACAAAAGTGCATCTTACCGTCTTCTATTATGCGAAGCCGGGCAGGGAAGATGAGGGAGTATTGAAAGCCCTCTGCTCTCAGTGCCTTTTTAACCTCCAGGAAGGAGGCGTGGTTCCGCTGCCCCTCGAGGGTATAGTCCGGAAATATGAAGATCTTACTATTATTTGCTTCGAACGGGCCATCTGATCGAGCTCTATGTAGTAAAATGTCCCTATCCCTGTAGTGAAGGAGTCTGGCCACCTCCGGTCTCAGGGGTTCGGCCCGGTGCTGGCGGTCGCGCCAGGACCCGGTGTGCTCTCTCTAGGGTATAGAACTGTGTTAGTCCTTCCGGTGCAACCACTGCGCAGAGCCATGGTTCCAAGTAAGCCATCATATTGCCATTTTCAATCCCCCCTGGCAGGCCTCGTATGCGAATGTTGTTCCTTCGGCTACGTCCTTCACTATCTTCCGCTCTGCGCTCCAATATTTTGACCCTGTCCATTAACTCTGCCACTTGTTTGATCGTCGCCTGGTGTCAACTCCTCGAGGTTCGACTCCACCACTTTCACCTGCTCGTTGAGTTTCTGGTGTTCCGCACATAGGAGACCCAACCCCACTGACACTGTGCTTATATCTTGGTGTAATGTCTCTTTCATGTCTGAGATTGCCTCCAGAATCTTAGCCAACTGTTGCTGTATGGGGTCCTCAAGGTGCTGCACCCCAGAAGTGCTCCAAGCCTGCTCATGCTGGTCCACTTCCTGTTCTGGGGCGACCTCTGTCGGCTTTGCTCTGGTTTTACCCATCATCGCCACTCAGACACAATGGTATCCTAGAATGTTCCTAGGGTCTCACAGGAGTGGCCCCCTCCGGGGTGTCCGCCACTAGAGCACAGATACGTGGCACTCCAGTTTCATCGGTCTCATGAAGGGGGACCCCCCCTCTAAGACAATAGCAAGCAGGGTCCCAGTGCAATATGTCGCAGTCTCCATGGAGTTCGCCGTCCCCTCTCTCACATGGCTCCTGCGTTTCAATTGATGGGCCTCACAAAGGCAGTGGCCAGGCCCGGCAGCATTGCACTACAGTGGCAGAGGCAGAGGGGGGGGAAGGGGGCCCCTTCAGTCTATGGCCTCTATGGGGATCCCCCCGCGCAGGGAGTCAGACTCTCACCTGCTCTGCCAATATCGCCTTGCTGCTGCCTGGAGCCTCACCACTACCCCACTCTGCCTCCAGTCCGTATAGTCAGAGTTGTCTCGGGGGGGCTGCACTACGATCACCAGGTGCCACAACAAAGCCCCTCCAGGGTGCACTCACTGCGTCGTTTGGCCACAGGACTCCTCACCACAACAGCAGGTCCCAGGAAATGCAGCAGGGCAGGGCCGCACTCCAATGGGGTACACTTCACTGCACCCAGCCACGGCGCGCCGCATCCAGTCAGGTCACCCAACTGCAGGCCCCAAGGTCGCCAGTTCTCCACCCTCGTGCCACAGCTCAGGGTTAGCTTCAAATCCACCAGGTGCACGATGCCTCTGGTCTCCACCGGCCCACTCTGCACATCAGGCCGCCTCTGCAGACCTGCAGCAGTAGGGCCCACCTCCAGCAGTGGCAGTCGGTAGTCGGTGCGGGCAGCACACTTCCCCAGCAAGGCGAGGTAAGGGGAGAGCCGCGAGCGCCAACCCAAGTGAGTCCGCGCTGTCTCACGACAGCCACCTCAAATTCGCAGAAGGTATTTGCTCACCCGCTGAGGATCGGATTCCGCCACCGCAGAACATTGGCTTTCCTTGGCAGCGACAGGCCTCGCGAGCGGCGCAGCCCAGCCCCCAATCCAGCGTTCGTCACAGCGGAGCTTTCACCCGCAGGGCCCAGCCTTGCTCCTGCATAGATACCGAGGGCTCCGAAAGAACTCAGCCCCTCGACTGCTGCGAGGTCTCTCCAAAGGCAGCAGGTCTCCCAGAAACCAGTGCTCACTTTTGGAAGAGTGCTCGGTTACAGGTTGCAGAGATTAACGCCGGATAAATGCCAGGTTGGTGCGGAGCCACTTGCTCACCCACATCCACCAATGCTGGCTGCCAAGCCACGCCCCACACCACTTAATTCAGTTTGTAGATTATATTGTTTTTTAGCTCTTTCTGCACAGTTTTGACACTGTTAAGATTTGTAAAAACTAAGCAGAAGAATGGTACACCACTCTCATAGAAATCAACTCTTAAATGGCAAGCTCTTCAACTTTCCGCTCTCTCATCATGAGAAATGCAGCAAATGAAATCATGTCTTTCATTTTAGACTACTGCATCTCCACTTGTGAAGGGTTAGCATCTGTTAACCCTTTCCCTCTCTTTCAAAATGAGGTTCCTGTTGGTGCGTTTTCACGATGGGTTTGTGATCATTGCGGAGAAATGGCAAAAAAACGGTAGTTCCAACCTATAAATAGCTTCATTTTTCAGAAATTTAAATACTACACAACAGTTTATTACATAGTCCTGAGTTGGAAATTAAAACCTGGCATTACTTACATTGTGTCATCACTCCTCAGCTTTTTAAAAAATGTTCTGTTTCTTCAACACCCTTCTCCCCCATACAGTCTTAGCTCAGTGTACCTAGCAACCCAGTGGAACCAGTAGGTCAAAAGTTCACAGCACATTCTTGAAAGAACATGCTGCATTCCGTCCATCATCTGTGTGTGTTTTGCTTTCTCGCCCTAACTGCGCCAGGTATGCCCAGACGTGAGTCACGGGCTCACTGTACCACTGTATTCAGGCTAGCCTGGCTGATGAGCGGCGAAACCGGTCCCAGGTTGCTTGTTTCCGGTCCAGGAAGGACCTGGCTTGGCAATTCGGTCTGGACTGTTCCCATGAGGCACAGGGTCAAGACTGATTTGCTTATGGCTGAGTCTAAACTGGGGTGGCATGGTGAGCAAAAGAATGATGGATTTAACCCTGATCTATTGACTGGGGGAGAATGTTTGATTTGCTCTGAATTCCATCCATCATTTGTGTGTCTTTTGCTTTCTTTCCCTAAGTGCGCGGGGTATGCCCAGACGTGGGTCCCGGGCTCACTGTGCCACTGGATTCAAGCTAGCCTGGCTGATGAGTGGTGATGCCCCGAAACCGGTCACAGGATGCTTGTTTCCGGTCTAGGGAGGACCTGGCTTGGCAGTTCGGTCTGGACTGTTCCCATGAGACACAGGGTCATGACTGATTTGCATATGGCTGGGTCTAAACTGGGGTGGCATGGTGAGCAAAAGAATGATGGATTTAACCCAGATCTATTGACTGGGGGAGAATGTTTGATTTGCTCTGCATTCTGCTCATCATCTGTGTGTCTTTTGCTTTCTTGCTCTAAGTGCACCGGGTATGTCCAGAAGTGCGTCCCAGGCTCTCTGTGTCACTGGATTCAAGCTTGCCTGGCGGATCAGGGGTGATGCCCCGAACCGGTCCCGGGATGCTTGTTTATGGTCCAGGGAAGACCTGGCTTGGCAGTTTGGTCTGGACTGTTCCCATGAGGCACAGGGTCAAGACTGATTTGCATATGGCTGGGTCTAAACTGGGGTGGCATGGTGAACAAAAGAACAATGGATTTAACCCAGATCTATTGACTGGGGAGAATGTTTGATTTGCTCGGCATTCCATCTATCATCTGTGTGTCTTTTGCTCCAAATAAAATACAGCAGGTTTGCTCTACTCCACAGATTCAAAAACATATCCATGTCTGCATTTCATTAATTGTCTAAAACAACAGCCAATAATAAGGCTTCTTGCTAAGGCATCCAACATACTACCAAATTTTATTCACTTTCATGCTGACAGCATCCAATGACATATGTATATATATATATATATATATATATATATATATATATATATATATATATATATATATATATATATATTATCTACTGGCGGTCGCCAGTAGATAGTTATAGTTAAAACCTATTATCCATAGGAAATCCACGACATTCTATTTGAAATAACGTTGGCGCCGGTTGACGAATCTTCGCGAAAGTTTCCAACTTGTTGGGGCGCTCCGGTCCGCTCCTATCCTGAAAGTCTCGGGGTGATACGTCAAGCGGGGGCCGAGAAAAAAGGGGGGTCCCAAAACGCATTTTCCCCATTCATTTTTCCATAGGAACCTTTAGTCGCAGCTACAGCCCGAACCGCTGAACGGAATTACACCAAATTTGGCAAAGAGGTAGCCCTTGGTTCAGTGTCGTGCCTTTTGCTTAAATAGTGTAAATCCGTTCAGTAGTTCCTGAGAAAATCAAAAGTAAAGTCACATATATATCTGGGCGGAGCCTAACCACCCATGTCATCGTGAGATCTGATTGGCTGTCAGCACTTCATCCTGGAATTGCTGGCAGCCATCTTGGGACCAATATAAATGATAGTACCTCATTGAAATGCATTGTAGTGAATAGAAGATTTTGAGGATCACCAAAAGGAGAACTATAAAGGGTGATAACAGGCTTTAGTTACATTAGAATTTATTTGTTGATGGTACCATACTAATTTTAGGAATTGTGGTGTATTCTAAGGTGATTTTACCATGTGAAAAACCTTCTGCTGGGATATCATGAATCATGTTTGAGAGAACACTATTTTCTCATGATTGTCCCGTGGAGGTTTGGAAGGTGCTCCAGAAGCTAAAATGAGAGCATATTTTCTGTAAATTCACATTATCTTTCTCACTCATGTGAGAATGAAGTCTGACATTCTCAGTAAAACATGTACATCCAACAAGGGCAGAGACTGTCAGTTGATTCCTTTGTGTTCTACTGCAGCTTCCCAGAGTGTTCTAAAGAACAACTAGAGTGCTAACAGCCTTACTTATGACAAAAGTATGGCACACCTGAAGCCATCTTGATTGGAATAAACTGGTAACACTTAAACAATTTAATTTAAAAGGAACAAAATGATGGGGTTCATTTTGTCATAGAAATTATGGTTAGTGCTGTAGAAAGAAAAATTAGGACATGTTTCAAGTGTGATCTCAAATATCTTCCTGTTATATTTCAACAGGAGCAGCCTGTCAGTTGATGCCTTTGTGTTCTACTGCAGCTTCCCAGAGTGTTCTAAAGAACAACTAGAGCGCTAACAGCCTTTCTTATGACAAAAGTATGGCACACCTGAAGCCATCTTGATTGGAATAAACCGGTAACACTTAAAACATTTAATTTAAAACGGAACAAAATGAGGGGTTCTTTTTTAAATAGAAATTATGGTTAGTGCTGCAGAAAGAAAAATTAGGGCATGTTTTAAGTGAGATCTCAAATCCTCTTCTATTTCATTAGAAAATTCTGACATGCAGACTGAAACAATCACTTTCAATACCAGCAGCAGACTACCAGTTAACTCCCTGGTGAGCAGTAGCTTTACTCCAGTGATCTAATGAGCAACTAGAGTGCTAACATTCTGAATTTATGGCAGATGTGAGACACATCTGAATGCCTTCTTGATGGAATCAAAGTAAAAACTGAAAGCATTTCCTACTGAGGAGACTGCAGTAAATGAAGAAATTAGGAAACTTCATAACAAAGAAGTCTTCCAAGATGGCCACCAGTGAAAAAAGAGCCCAAATGTAGCACAAATATTACCGAGATGTAGCCCACATATAGCCCAATGACAAAAGTGTGCAAAAGACTTTTTATTTTTAGTTTTTTGCAGTTTTATGTAGTGCAGACTGGTCAGGTATTGGAGCATTGCATCTTAAAACATGACCCCCTACACTACAAAAACACCACTGCACTACCTTAAACCCTAAAACACTACCCCGAGAACGACCCCTACACTACACAAGCACCACTGCACTATCCTAAACCCTAAAACACTACCCCCAGCATGACCCCCTACACTACACAAGCACCACTGCACTATCCTAAACCCTAAAACACTACCCCCAGCACGACCCCCTACACTACCCAAACACCACTGCACTAACCTAAATCCTAAAACACTACCACCAGCACGACCCCTACACTACCCAAACACCACTGCACTACCCTAAAACATGAGCCCCTACATTACACAAACACCACTGCACTACCCTAAACCCTAAAACACTACCCCCAGCACGACCCCTACACTATACAAGCACCACTGCACTACCCTAAACCCTAAAACACTACCCCCAGCACGACCCCCTACACTACAAAAACACTGCACTACACTAAACCCTAAAACACTACCCCCAGCACGACCCCTACACTACCCAAACACAACTGCACTAACCTAAATCCTAAAACACTACCCCAGCACGACCCCCTACACTACCCAAACACCACTGCACTACCCTAAAACATGACCCCTACACTACACAAACACCACTGCACTACCCTAAACCCTAAAACACTACCCCCAGCACGACCCCCTACACTACACAAGCACCACTGCACTACCCTAAACCCTAAAACACTACCCCCAGCACGACCCCTACACTGCCGGAACACCACTGCACTGCCCTAAACCCTGAAACACCAGCCCCTGCATGACCCCCTACACTGCCCGAACACCACTGCACTGCCCTAAACCCTAAAACACCACCCCTAGCATGACCCCTACACTGCCCGAACACCACTGCACTGCCCTAAACCCTGAAACACCACCCCTTCACGACCCCCTACACTGCCCGAACACCACTGCACTGCCCTAAACCCTGAAACACCACCCCCAGCATGACCCCCTACACTGCCCGAACAAAACTGCACTGCCCTAAACCTTGAAACACTACCCCCAGCAAGACCCCCTACACTGCCCGAACACCACTGCACTGCCCTAAACCCTGAAACATCACCCCCAGCAAGACCCCCTACACTGCCCGAACACCACTGACCTAAACCCTGAAACACCACCCCCAGCACGACCCCCTACACTGCCCGAACACCACTGCACTGCCCTAAACCCTGAAACACTACCCCCAGCATGACCCCCTACACTGCCCGAACACCACTGCTCTGCCCAAAACCCTGAAACACCAGCCCCAGCACGACCCCCTACACTGCCCGAACACCACTGCACTGCCCTAAACCCTGAAAAACCAGCCCCAGCACAACCCCCTACACTGAACGAACACCACTGCACCGCCCTAAACCCTGAAACACTACCCCCAGCAAGACCCCCTACACTGCCCGAACACCACTGCACTGCCATAAACCCTGAAACATCACCCCCAGCAAGACCCCTACACTGCCCGAACACCACTGCCCTAAACCCTGAAACACCACCCCCAGCAAGACCCCCTACACTGCCCGAACACCACTGCACTGCCCTAAACCCTGAAACACCACCCCCAGCAAGACCCCCTACACTGCCCGAACACCACTGGACTGCCCTAAACCCTGAAACACCACCCCCAGCACGACCCCCTACACTGCCCGAACACCACTGCTCTGCCCAAAACCCTGAAACACCAGCCCCAGCACGACCCCCTACACTGCCCGAACACCACTGCACTGCCCTAAACCCTGAAACACCAGCCCCAGCACGACCCCCTACACTGCCCGAACACCACTGCACTGCCCTAAACCCTGAAACATCACCCCCAGCAAGACCCCCTACACTGCCCGAACACCACTGACCTAAACCCTGAAACACCACCCCCAGCACGACCCCCTACACTGCCCGAACACCACTGCACTGCCCTAAACCCTGAAACACTACCCCCAGCATGACCCCCTACACTGCCCGAACACCACTGCTCTGCCCAAAACCCTGAAACACCAGCCCCAGCACGACCCCCTACACTGCCTGAACACCACTGCACTGCCCTAAACCTTGAAACACCAGCCCCTGCACGACCCCCTACACTGCCCGAACACCACTGCACTACCCTAAACCCTGAAACATCACCCCCAGCACGACCCCCTACACTGCCCGAGCACCACTGCACTGCCCTAAACCCTGAAACACCAGCCCCAGCACGACCCCTACACTGCCCGAACACCACTGCACTGCCCTAAACCCTGAAACACCAGCCCCAGCACGACCGCCTACACTGCCCGAACACCACTGCACTGCCCTAAACCCTGAAACACCAGCCCCAGCACGACCCCCTACACTGCCCGAATACCACTGCACTGCCCTAAACCATGAAACACCAGCCTCAGCACGACCCCCTACACTGCCTGAACACCACTGCCCTGCCCTGAACCCTGAAACACCAGCCCCAGCACAAGACCCTACACTGCCCGAACACCACTGCACTGCCCTAAACCCTGAAACATCACCCCGTGCATGACCCTCTACACTGCCCGAACACCACTGCACTGCCCTAAACCCTGAAACACCACCCACAGCACGACCCCTACACTGCCCGAACACCACTGCACTGCCCTAAACCCTGAAACACCACCCCCTGCACAGCCCCTACACTGCTCGAACACTACTGCACTGCCGTAAACCCAGAAACACCATCCCCAGCACGACCACCTACACTGCCCGAACACCACTGCACTGCCCTAAACCCTGAAACACTACCCCCAGCAAGACCCCTACACTGCCCAAACACCACTGCACTGCCCTAAACCCTGAAACATCACCCCCAGCAAGACCCCCTACACTGCCCGAACACCACTGCCCTAAACCCTGAAACACCACCCCCAGCAAGACCCCCTACACTGCCCGAACACCACTGCACTGCCCTAAACCCTGAAACACCAGCCCCAGCACGACCCCTACACTGCCCGAACACCACTGCACTGCCCTAAACCCTGAAACACCACCCCCTGCACGACCCCCTACACTGCCCGAACACCACTGTACTGCCCTAAACCCTGAAACCCCACCCCAGCATGACCCCCTACACTGCCAGAACACCACTCCACTGCCCTAAACCCTGAAACACCACCCCTGCACGACCCCTACACTGCCCGAACACTACTGCACTGCCCTAAACCCTGAAACACCACCCCCAGCACAACCCCCTAGACTGCACGAACAACACTGCACCGCCCTAAACCCTGAAACACTACCCCCAGCAAGACCCCCTACACTGCCCGAACACCACTGCACTGCCCTAAACCCTGAAACATCACCCCCAGCAAGACCCCCTACACTGCCCGAACACCACTGCCCTAAACCCTGAAACACCACCCCCAGCAAGACCCCCTACAGTGCCCGAACACCACTGCACTGCCCTAAACCCTGAAACACCACCCCCAGCAAGACCCCCTACACTGCCCGAACACCACTGCACTGCCCTAAACCCTGAAACACCACCCCCAGCACGACCCCCTACACTGCCCAAACACCACTGCTCTGCCCAAAACCCTGAAACACCAGCCCCAGCACGACCCCCTACACTGCCTGAACACCACTGCACTGCCCTAAACCCTGAAACACCAGCCCCAGCACGACCCCTACACTGCCCGAACACCACTGCACTGCCCTAAACCCTGAAACACCACCCCCAGCACGACCCCCTACACTGCCCGAACACCACTGCACTGCCCTAAACCCTGAAACATCACCCCCAGCACAACCCCCTACACTGCCTGAGCACCAGTGCTCTGCCCTAAACCCTGAAACACTAGCCCCAGCACGACCCCCTACACTGCCCGAACACCACTGCACTGCCCTAAACCCTGAAACACCACCCCCAGCACGACCCCCTACACTGCCCAAACACCACTGCACTGCCCTAAACCCTGAAACACCAGCCCCAGCAAGAACCCCTACACTGCCCGAACACCACTGCATTGCCCTAGACTCTGAAACACCAGCACCGGCAACACCCCTACACTGCCCGAACACCACTGCACTGCCCTAAACCCTGAAACACCAGCCCCAGCATGACCCCCTACACTGCCCGAACACCACTGCACTGCCCTAAACCCTGAAACACCAGCCCCAGCAGGACCCCCTACACTACCCGAACACCACTGCACTGCCCTAAATCCTGAAACACCAGCACGACCCCTACACTGCCCGAAGACCACTGCACTGCCCTAAACCCTGAAACACCAGCCCCAGCACCACCCCCTACAATGCCCGAACACCACTGTACTGCCCTAAACCCTGAAACACCACCCCCTGCACCGCCCCCTACACTGCCTGAACACCACTGCACTGCCCTAAACCCTGAAACACCACCCCCTGCACGACCCCCTACACTGCCCGAACACCACTGCACTGCCCTAAACCCTGAAACACCACCCCCTGCACCACCCCCTACACTGCCCAAACACCACTGCACTGCCCTAAACCCTGAAACACCACCCCTGCACCGCCCCTACACTGCCCGAACACCACTGCACTGCCCTAAACCCTGAAACACCACCCCCAGCATGACCCCTTTACTGCTCAAACACCACTGCACTGCCCAAAACCCTGAAACACCACCCCCAGCATGACCCCCTACACTGCCCGAACACCACTGCCCTAAACCCTGAAACACCACCCCTGCACGACCCCCTACACTGCCCGAACACCACTGCACTGCCCTAAACCCTGAAACACCACCCCCTGCACGACCCACTACACTGCCCGAACACCACTGCACTGCCCTAAACCCTGAAACACCACCCCCAGCACAACCCCCTACACTGCCTGAACACTACTGCACTGCCCTAAACCCTAAAACACCACCCCCAGCACGACCCCCTACACTGCCCGAACACCACTGCACTGCCCTAAACCCTAGAACACTACCCCCAGCATGACCCCCTACACTACCCGAACACCACTGCACTACCCTAAACCCTAAAATACTCGCCCCAACATGACCCCCTACACTACCCGAACACGACTGCACTGCCCTAAACCCTAAAACACTCCCCCAGCACGACCCCTACACTACCCGAACACCACTGCACTGCCCTAAACCCTAAAACACTCCCCCAGCACGACCCCCTACACTACCTAAACACCACTGCATTGCCCTAAACCCTAAAACACTACCCCCGCATGACCCCCTACACTACCCAAATACCAATGCACTACCCTAATCCCTAAAACACTACCCCCGCACAACCCCTACACTACCCAAAGACCACTGCACTACCCTAAACTCTAAAACAATACCCCGCACGACTCCCTACACTACCCAAAGACCACTGCACTACCGTAAACCCTAAAAACTACCCCCAGCACGAACCCCTACACTACCCAAACACCACTGCACTACCCTAAACCATAAAACACTACCCCCAGCAGTACCCCTATGCTACCCAAACACCACTGCACTACCCTAAACCCTAAAACACTACCCCCAGCAGTACCCCCTACACTACCCAAACACCATTGCACTACCCTAAACCCTAAAACACTACCCCCAGCAGTATCCCTACACTACCCAAACACCACTGCACTACCCTAAACCCTAAAACCCTAAAACACTAACCCCAGCACGACCCCCTACACTACCCAAACACCACTGTACTACCCTAAACCCTAAAACACTCCCCCAGCACGACTCCCTACACTACCCAAACACCACTGCACTACCCTAAACCCTAAATCTACCCCCAGCATGACCCCCTACACTACACAAACACCACTGCACTACCCTAAACCCTAAAACACTACCCCCAGCACGACCCTTTTCCCTACCTAAACACAACTGCACAATTTGTTACAGGCGTTGCAACGCAGGCCTGTGGTGCTTACTGGAAGTACCTGGTGGGCTAGTTGGGCCCCAGGGACTCTCAGGATTCAAGGTGACCTAATCCCCCAACTTAAAAACGCGCCACGGGGCGCGTTTGCACAGTGGTGAAGGGAGGGGCGGGGCCTCTGGTGACATGTGCGCAAACACGCCCTGTGGTGCGTTTTAAGTTGGGGAGTTAATTCCCTTTGAATCCTGGGGCCAACTAGCCCACCAGGTACCTTCAGTAAGCACAACAGAGTTGCGTTGCAGAGAGGTGAAAAAGGTGCGTGGCCTCGGAACGCCTCTCTGCAACTCAGCTCTGTGGTCATAACTGTAGGAACCTGGGGGCTAGTTGGGCCCCAGGGACCCTCAGGATTCAAGGGGACTTAATCCCGCAACTTAAAACGCGCCACGGGCGCGTTTGCACACATGTCACCTCAGGCCCCCTCCCTTCACCACTGTGCAAACGCGCACTGGCTCTGGTTAGTCAGAGTCAGTTACCACCAGTACCCGTCTGAAAAAGTTGTGGGCACAGGATGATTTTGCAACAAGGCCTCTTTCTGCTCCTCTGTTGGTTCTTTCTGCACATCTTTTGCTTCTTTCTGTGCGTTTTTTCTTCTTTCTTCACATGTCCTACCTCTGTTGGCATAGTTAGAAACTAGCATTTAAAAAACCTTTGAAATTCACTTAAAAAATCATAGGTTTCAGGCACGTTATAGTTAGAAATTAGCATTTAAAAACCTTTGAAATTCACTGAAAAAACCATAGGTTTCAGGCACGTTATAGTTAGAAATTAGCATTTAAAAACCTTTGAAATTCACTGAAAAAACCATAGGTTTTAGGGACAGTTATAGTTAGTTGGACATTGCACTCGTACAAAACCCGTGAAATTCCCTGTTATAGTTAGTTCAGCTAACTATAACTCGCGCCCCGCAATGCACTGCTGATGACGTCACATATTACATCACTCATGACATGGTCAGTGACATCACTGATGACATCACTGATGACATCTCAAATGACATCACTGATGACATCATCCATGTGATAATTTCATGCATCTTCTCACACCCTAATATAACTTTTGATACACCCACTCTAAATTACAGACTGCCATTCTCAAAACCATAGACACTCCAACACCAAAAACTACATACCCACTCACTGATTCTTAGGTCTACACACACATCCACTCACTCACCTGTACAGTCACTCATACTTACAGTCACTCAGTACAGGACTATCATATGCACTCATACACCTATATAAACACACACACCGCCACTCATCCATAGAGGTACTCACACACCTAGTCAGTCATGCAAAAATTAATCACATACCCATTTACTCACCTATACAGTTATACACACACCAGCTCACTTACTCATACAAATACTAGCACATTCTTACGCTCTTATACAATAACTGATACAAGCACACACGCATCCATACAGCCACTCTCACAATAACACACTCTCACTTATAGCCATTTAAATACTCTAACACACATATATACTGCCTTTTACATATGTAGTTACTCGCACATGTACCACTGAGATATACATTCACTCACTAACACACCCATACACACACTCACCCACCCAAGCAGTCCATCACAGATGCACTCTTGAAATCATGCACCCAGTGAATCACCCACTCACACATCTATGTATAGAGTCACACACACCCCACCCACACAAACACTCAGGCAGCCATACAGATACTCAGAGAACCAATCAATAACCCATATAGACACTCATGTAGCTATTCGCAAATCCATGCATCCACTTACACACCAACAAACAGACGGATACAGACATTCACACAGTTTAGTCACTAACCCATGCATTCAGTAAGATACGTTTAATCACTCACTTGTAGAGTCAGTCACTCACGTACTAAATCATCCATTCAGACACTTATACACCCACTCATTCTTCAATACGCCTTTCCCTATATATATTAAACATATTTAAACTTTACAGAAACACACAGTCACTGGATGATGTCATCAGTGATGTCATTTGAGATGTCATCAGTGATGTCATCAGTGATGTCACTGACCATGTCATGAGTGATGTAATATGTGACGTCATCAGCAGTGCATTGCGGGGCGCGAGTTATAGTTAGCTGAACTAACTATAACAGGGGAATTTCACGGGTTTTGTACGAGTGCAATGTCCAACTAACTATAACTGTCCCTAAAACCTATGGTTTTTCAGTGAATATATATATATATATATATACACACACATATATATATATATTTTTTTAAACCTCCATTTTCACTGCTATTCCTTTGGAACACTACCTCATTTAGCTCCAGCCTTCTCCTGACTACTATTGCTCCTTCACTTCAAAATGCTTAGATTATGGATTGTGGGCCACTGCTATATTTATTGGGCTAAAACGGCTGCAAAAAAGAGAGGTATTGACAGGGACTTGGGTTTGCCAATTGTGCAGATTACTTGGTTTGGCCAGAGAGGATTAAAGTTTCATCAGTTGCTGGCTTTGGTTAAATCCATTGTGGATTCCTAAGCTCCTCACCTCATGATTGTGCACTGTGGTGGCACGACCTTTGCACATTGACTGGGGTAGGGCTGGAAATCCTAATGAAAGAAACCTTTACAGAACTGATGTCGCTTTTCCCTCACACTGTCTTGGTGTACTCTAATATATGCCAAAGACAGAAATGGAAGTTGTCAAATCAATTCTGTCCACAGATTGACAAAGCCAGGAAACATGTTAATAAAACTGTTTCTGCATTCCTTTAGAGACCTTTGCATGGGCTGTATCTATAACAACAATCTGCATTTTGACATGCATACAGAAATGATGGAGTGCACTTTACAGATGAAGGCAACAGGGTGTTTCTAAGTAAAATGAAACTCTACATCTTATGTGTAGCAGCCATATACACACAACCAACACAACGGCTCTTGTCAGAGTCAACCTAGTATCCGAAATATTGTGAAGTTTTTTTCTAAAGGTTTTTTTTTCTTTCGATTTTGGGAACCTTCACAACAACGTTGCGATCCCCGCAAACACATCGTGAAAATGGAAAACAAAAGCAGACATTCAATGGCCTCCAACACATCCAAATATAATATGTAAAAAAATCCATTCAGAACATAGCCCTACACACATTACTTATACATACTTCTTTCAAAGCATGTTTAAACTCAAATTTTTGTACTATGTTTCTTTAAAAACCATCTTTCAGACCTATTTTCTGTTTGCGCGGTTATAGGGGACATTGCGATGCTGCTGTTAACTGCAACAGTCGTGCCTTTCCCATAAAGTGAATACAGATATATGCACACACATTACAGTATTCTGCACACTAGAAGTTTATTACTGTACACTTCAATGTTTTTCTACTTTATTTCTAGAACATCCATCTCTAAAACCTATTTTTTGTTTTCGCGGTGAGGCCGGAGATCCCGATGATGTCGGTCATCGCAATCCCCAATGGGTACGTTGCGAAAGCAGAAAGCAAAAGCAGGAATTCAATAGCCACCACCACATAAAAAAATTATAACTATTAATTAATTATTAATTCTAACCATTACAGTAGATAACTCACTATATAAATAACTCTATAAAAACATTTATCAATATCTCTATAACAATTCATACTTATGATTCATTGACATCACTTTTTAATAATTTCACCAATATTCATGATGACGTTGATAGTCGTGATGTCCCCGCCGATTGTACATGGGGGGGCCTCGCTGGAAGTTGTGGCGCCATCACGAATATCGTGCACGATTCAAAAAATAAATTTTGGACATATAACTTCTATCACTAACACTTCCATTTTTCACCCATGGGGTAAGAGTATCTCCACCCTGACACCTTATGTGGGATTTCACACAGATTTTCAGCCCTGGGAGCCATTACAGATAGATAAAACGGCAGCTGCAACTTTCTATTCAGGTTGCGTCCAGCCAATCAGAGCATTCCCGTTGGCACGTGCATTCGCGATTCATCGCAAAACCTTTGCGAAATATCCGCGGCCAGAGATATAACTATAATTTTAAACTTACATTTCTCAAAAATTGCTCAATGGATTTACACCAAATAAGCAATAGGCACTTCCTTGTACCAACATCTACCTCTCTGCCAAATTTGGTGTAAGTCCGTTCAGCGGTTCAGGCTGTAGAGGTGGCTAAAGGTTCCTATGGGAATTAACATTACAAACACAACCTTATTTCGTGCCCCAAATTCTCGGTCCCCACTGTATGGATCATCCCCCAAACTTTCCCAAAAAGTAGTACCCACTGTGATACTTTTTGGGCAAAATTTTATGCAGATTGGTCAAACGACACCAAAGTTATAGCCAAATCAAAAAAAAAAAATTCTATGGAAACTAGGTCCTAACTATAACTACCTACTGGTGACCATATATATATATTTATATATATATATATATACATCAAGCTCCAGTTGCCCACAAGCAAACAAGGACGCACTCAGCCAGCAGTACCTCGAGGCATTTATTCGGGTAAGGAACAACTCCGCATTCCGATATGATTTCAGCTCTCATGTCGATGATGTAAGCCTGACGCGTTTCTGAGCCGCTGCTCATCTTCAGAGGCTCGAAATTGAGTGCGTGCTTGGACACTCCCACATTATTAATAATTAAACGCCCTCAGATGGGCTACTCTAATGAGTTTGAACGCAGTGTCTTGTGGGATTTGTAGTACGTTCAAACTCATTAGAGGTGGGGACAGAGAGAGAGAGCTGAGGAAACTTGAGACTTTTTACATCCTTGAACTAGATGCAAGAGAAACGAATGGTTTTAATCTAGACGAGGAATTGTATACGTGCATATATTAATTATTAATCATGAATTGTGAAGATTTCCCGCGTATCGTATTATCATCTTAAAGAGTCACATATGAAATTTTATAATTTTGTATAGGAGAAATTGATTTTTGGAATCATGTAACTACAAGTATCCATATGAGCACTAGTACTTTAATTGTATAGTTAGCACTTTATAGAATAGAAGTTTTTATAATTCATGTGTATAGAATAGGACATATCAACTAGTTCCTATTTTCGGAGGAGTATTGGACTCGTGTATTAACATGAAACTGTTTTATAAGGAACGACTATGCACTTTAGTTAGGGAATTTGAAATGCACTTTAAAAGATTGGAGGATTGCAGCACTAGCACTTTATATTGATTGAGCACTAGCACTTTAGAGAGAAAAAGATTCTTGAGGAAAGAGAATTGAATACTTGTAGTAACAGAATATATGAGACCTGAGGGGTTACAAGAATGAATTATGGTGGCAAAAAAGTTTCTCATAAAATGCACGTAACGCACTTTAAATAAAAGATACAATAAGAAATTATGTATAAATAATTTAAAAAGTTGTAGTAGGTTGGAATCGAATAGGAACTGTCCATCTTTCTAACTGAAATTGCATTTAGAGAAACTGTAAACAACATGCTTCAAAATGGCCACCATGTTTGCGATGTAAACCTGGATCATACATTGATGTGAATTGTAATTGTCCTTTGTTAATGTCATTGCCCATATACTGCAGTTCTTTTGTATTTAAATTGAACTTTATGTGTGGCCCAGACATCATGAACAAGGCCGTGAGGTAACGGCCGAAACGCGTAGATGTTTGTTTGAAAATAAAAGACTTGCCAGATAACTAACTTATGGAGTGCTGACTTCGCTTTCATTCGGAGGGAGAAAGCGTTTTTTCGATATATATATATATACATATATTATCTACTGGCGGTCGCCAGTAGATAGTTATAGTTAGGACCTAGTTTCTATAGGAAAAGCGTTTTTTGTTCTCCCAATAACATTGGCGCCGGATGACGAATCATCGCAAAATTTTCAAAACTAGTGGGGCGCTCCGGTCAGCTCCTGTCTTCAAAGTTTTGGGGTGATTCGGCAAGCGGGGGCCGAGAAAAAGGGGGTCCCAAAGCGTGTTTTCTCCATGTTAATTCCCATAGGAAACTTTAGACACGGCTACAGCCCGAACTGCTGAACGGAATTACACCAAATTTGGCAAAAAGGTAGTGCTTGGTTCAGAAAGCGCCCTTTATTTTAAATGGTGTAAATCCGTTCAGTGGTTGCAGAGAAAATCAAAAAATAGAGGTCAAAAAATCAATTTCCCATAGGAAACTTTAGACACGGTTACAGCCAAAACTGCTGAATGGAATTACACCAAATTTGGCAAAAAGCTAGTGCTTGGTTCAGAAAGCGCCCTTTTTTAAATGGTGTAAATCTGTTCAGTAGTTCCTGAGAAATTCAAAAAATAAAAGTTTCGATATCTATGGCCGCGGTGGATCCGCGCACCCTCCCGATCACGAGCTTCATGCTAATTGGCTGTCAACACTGCAAACTAGGAAGTGTTGGCAGCCATCTTGTGCCTCGGTAGAACCGAGGCACAAGAAATCAGAAAAACTAAGGCGCAAAACAAGAAAAGGGGGCAGGGTAGAAACACCCTGACCCCCTAGGCCTGCTCAGGGGTCCCACAAGGACCCCCAGGGCCCAAAAAAGAATTTTGTTTAAAAAAAATCGGCCGAATTTGTGCTGGGTGCATGAATCCGGCCGTGAAAATAAAAAAAAATTAAGCGCTTCGTTTAATTGAAGCCCCCGGGTGGGCCAGGTCCCGGGGGCAGTAATAAAATGTGTGGGGGGGATTGGGGCTTTGCAACAATATTTGCGGGGGGCACACGGCCCCCCCGCAGCCCCAGGGACCACCTCCCCCCGGGGCTTGTTTTTTTAGAGTTTGGGGGGCCTCTAAGGCCCCCCCAAGCCCTGGGGACTGCCACCCCCCGGGGCTTTCATCAATTATAATCGCGGGGGGCACACTGCACCCCCCTGCAGCCCCAGGGACCGCCACCCCCTGGGGCTTCTTTTTTTTATTAAAAAATATACCTGTGTGGGGGGGCTCGAGCCCCCCCACACGCCCCGGGGACCGCCACCTCCCTGGGGCACTAGTATTTAAATTTGGGGGTCCGTAACGGACCCCCGAGCCCCGGGACCACCACCTCCCCGGGGCTATGCAAGTGAAGGGAGGGGGGCCACGCGGCCCCCCTCCTGGAGCCTGTGATGGCCCTGGGGACCGCCACCCCCCAGGGCCGGCTCCTGCAGTGTCCCGGGGTGCCCACCCCAGGGACACTGCTGTTTGCTATGGCAGGACGGGAGCCTCGCGGCTCCCGTCCTGCCATAGCAAACTTGCTTTGGATTTTCCACAAGGGGAGCTGCATATTAGCAGCTCCCCATGTGGAAAAGCAATGCCGGCTCCTGCAGGACGCGGGGAGCCGGCGGGACCGTGGGGGCATTGGGGCTCCCCCCACGTTCCCCAACGGATAGGGCCTGCCCCGGGAGATGGGGTCCCGGGGCTAGGAGTGGCCCTGGAGGGGGGCCATGTGGCCCCCCTCCCCAAATTTTTTTTAAAACGAAAAAAAACCACAAAAAAAGGCCGCCCCGGGGGATGGGGTCCCCGGGGCCAATAGAGGCCTCAGGAGGGGTGCCACGCAGCTCCCCTCCTTAATTTTTTTTAAAAATGTGGCCATGCCCCGGGGGATGGGGTCCCCGGGGCCGTAATTGGCCACAGGGCGCGTTTGCACAGTGGTGATGGGAGGGGGCGGGGCCTGAGGTGACATGTGTGCAAACACGCCCTGTGGCGTGTTTTAAGTTGGGGGATTAAGTCCCCTTGAATCCTGAGGGTCCCTGGGGTCCAACTAGCCCACCAGGTACCTCCAGTAGGCGCCACAGAGCTGCATTGCAGAGTGGTGTAAAAAGGGGCATGGCCTCGGACCACCTCTCTGCAACGCAGGCCTGTGGCGCTACTGGAAGTACCTGGTGGGCTAGTTGAGCCCCAGGGACCTCAGGATTCAAGGTGACCTAATACCCCAACTTAAAATGCGCCACAGGGCGCGTTTGCACAGTGGTGAAGGGAGGGGCGGGGCCTCAGGTGACATGTGTGCAAACACGCCCTGTGGCGCATTTTAAGTTGGGGAATTAATTCCCCTTGAATCCTGAGGGACCCTAGGGGCCAACTAGCCCACCAGGTACCTCCAGTGCACGCCACAGGGCTGCGTTGTAGAGAGGTGGTCCAGGCCACGCTCCTTTTTACACCTCTGTGCAATGCAGCTGTGTGGCGCTTACTGGAGGTACCTAGTGGGCTAGTTGGACCCCAGGGACCCTCAGGATTCAAGGGGACTTAATCTCCCAACTTAAAACGGCCACAGGGCTTGTTTGCACCCATGTCACCTCAGGCCCCCCCCTTCCTTCACCACTGTGCAAACGCGCCCCGGGGCGTGTTTTAAGAGGAAGTTTTAATCCCCCTGCCCTATTATGTACTAGGGCCTTACAGAGGAGGTCATGCTAATGACAGGGGTACCCCAACGCATAGTGTTCCCTAGTGTATGTTGCTGTTTTCACTGTATTCTAAGTGTCTTTTAGCATAGCACTGGCTCTAGGCCTGGTTAGTCCGAGTCAGTTACCACCAGTACCCGTCTGAAAAAGTTGTGGGCACAGGATGATTTTGCAACAAGGCCTCTTTCTGCTCCTCTGTTGGTTCTTTCTGCACATGTCTTGCTTCTTCCTGCTCTTTTCTTCGTCTTTGTGGACTTCTGTTGCTTTTTTCTGCATTTCTTTTGCTTCTTTCTGTGCATTTTTCTTCTTTCTTCACATGTCCTACCTCTGTAGGCATAGTTAGAAACTAGCATTTAAAAACCTTTGAAATTCACTTAAAAACCATAGGTTTCAGGCATGTTATAGTTAGAAATTAGCATTTAAAAACCTTTGAAATTCACTGAAAAAACCATAGGTTTCAGACACGTTATAGTTAGAAATTAGCATTTAAAAAACCTTTAAAATTCACTGAAAAACCATAGGTTTCAGGAACGTTATAGTTAGAAATTAGCATTTAAAAAACCTTAGAAATTCACTGTAAAAACCATAAGTTTTAGGGAAAGTTATAGTTAGTTGGACATTTCACTCGTACAAAACCATAGAAATTCCCTGTTATAGTTAGTTCAGCTAACTATAACTCGCGCCCCGCAATGCACTGCTGATGACGTCACATATTACATCACTCATGACATGGTCAGTGACATCACTGATGACATCACTGTTGACATCTCAAATGACATCACTGATGACATCACTGATGACATCATCCATGTGATAATTTGATGCATCTTCTCACACCCTAATATAACCTTTGATACACCCACTCTAAATTACAGACTGCCATTCTCAAAACCATAGACACTCCAACACCAATAACTACATACCCACTCACTGATTCTTAGGTCTACACACACATCCACTCACTCACCCGTACAGTCACTCATACTTACGGTCACTCAGTACAGGACTATCATATGCACTCATACACCTACATAGACACTCACACACCGCCACTCATCCATAGAGGTACTCACACACCTAGTCAGTCATGCAAATAATTAATCACACTGCCATTTACTCACCTATACAGTTATACACACACCAGCTCACTTACTCATACAAATACTAGCACATTCTTACGCTCTTATACAATCACTGATACAAGTACACACTCATCCATACAGCCACTCTCACAATCACACACTCTCACTTATAGCCATTTATATACTCCAACACACATATATACTGCCTTTCACATATGTAGTTACTCACACATGTAACACTGAGATATACATTCACTCACTAACACACCCGTACACACACTCACCCACCCATACAGTCCATCACAGATGCACTCTTGAAACCATGCACCCAGTGAATCACCCACTCACACATCTATGCACAGAGTCACACACACCCCTCCCACACAAACACTCAGGCACCCATACAGATACTCAGACAACCAATCAATAACCCATGTAGACACTCATGTAGCTATTCACAAACCCATGCAGCCGCTTACACACCAACAGACAGACATTCACACAGTTTAGTCACTAACCCATGCATTCAGTAAGATACGTTTAATCACTCACTTATAGAGTCAGTCACGCACCTACTAAATCATCCATTCAGACACTTATATACCCACTCATTCTTCAATACGCCTTTCCCTATATATATTAAACATATTTAAACTTTACAGAAACACACAGTCACTAGATGATGTCATCAGTGATGTCATTTGAGATGTCATCAGTGATGTCATGAGTGATGTCACTGACCATGTCATGAGTGATGTAATATGTGACATCATCAGCAGTGCATTGCAGGGGCACGAGTTATAGTTAGCTGAACTAACTATAACGGGGAATTTCTATGGTTTTGTACGAGTGAAATGTCCAACTAACTATAACTTTCCCTAAAACCTATGGTTTTTCAGTGAATATATATATACATATATACATATATATATACATGTGATCAAGGCCCTGCGAGGCCGAAACGCGTCATGGCAGCACAGCAAAAATAAAATAATCAAGCACAAAGAAAAAGAGAAGTCTGTTTCCATCTTTTGGGCGTAATACCAGAGACAAAGAAGGAGAAAACTTACGATATATATACATATATATATATATATGTATATATATATATATATATGTATATATGTATATATATGTATATTTATATATTTATATCACCAGTAGGTAGTTATAGTTAAGACCTAGTTTCCATAGTTTCCATAGGAAGAGCATTATTTGATTTGCCAGTAACTTTGATGTCATTTGACGAATCCTTGTGAAATTTTCAAAACTATTGGTGAAGTCACTTCAGCTTTTGTCTTGAAAATGTCGGTGTGATTCGTCAAGCAGGGGCCGAGAAAAAGTGGGAGTCCCAAAATGCTTTTTCTTGATGTTAATTTCCATAGGAAACTTTAGACACGGCTACAGCCCGAACTGCTGAACCAAATTACACCAATTTTGACAGGAAGGTAACTCTTAGTCCAGAAAGTACTCTTTTTGCTAAATGGTGTAAACCCGTTCAGTAGTTGCTGAGAAATTTAAAGATTTCTCAGATATTGAAATGAGGACGCTGTAGATCCGCGACCCCTCCCAATCTCATGCCTGAGATCTGATTGGCTGCCAACACTCCAAAGCAGGAAGCGTTGGCAGCCATCGCGTGAATCGTTTGAACCGAGTCACAAGAAAACAGGTTTTTAAAAAAGAAAAGGGGGCAGGTTAGAAACACCCTCACCCCCTAGGACTCTTGAAGTGGTCCCATAAGTACCCCCCATGGTAAAAAAAACATTTTTTTTAAAGAAATTTGGTGAGAGTTGCATTGGATTTGCAACTCTCACCAAAAATGGAGAAACAAACCAAAGCACTGACTACCGCTCTTCGTTTAGTTTAGGCCCCCGGTTGGGCCAGGTCCTGGGGGCAAATAAAAATAATGGGAGGGCCTGCGTGGGCCCCCAGCAGCCTCAGAAGAGAAATAAGATGCAGGGGGCCACATGGCCCCCCGCAGCCCCGGGAACTACCACATCCCTGGGGCTATACTCAATTATAATGTATGGGGGCTCAAGCTCCCCCACACAGCCCTGGGGACCACCACTTAACCGGAACACAAACATTATTATGAAAAAAAAAGTGGGGGAGGCCATAGCCCGGGGCACAAATGAAATCATTGAGAGGATCTGTTGCAGACCCCTGGCCCTGGGGACCACAACCTCCCTGGGGCAAATGTGATGAAAGGAGGGGGGCCACGTGGCCCCCCTCCAGGAGCCCTAGATGGCCCTGGAGACTGCCACCACCCAGGGCTGGGTCCAGCAATGTCCCGGAGTGCCCACCCCCGGGACATTGCAGCACTGCTCCCGCCAAGCCATAGCAAACACTGCTCTCCTTCGTGGAAGCGAGCATTAAAAATGCTCTCTCTCCCATGAAGAGGAGCAGAATTGCTTTTATACAGCGGGACCTGCATTTTTACAGCTCCCTCTGTCCAAAAGCAATGTTGGCTCCCGCAAGAGGCAGGGAGCCGGCAGGGACTGCGGGGGCCTTGAGGCTTCCCCGCGGTCCCCAATTAGGTGGCTATGCACTGGGGGATGGGGTCCCCATGACAATTAACAATATGGGCCCATGGAGGGGGACCACACTGGCACTCCTCCCCATTTAAAAAACAATTATGAAGGCCTGGGCCTGTGGGGATGGGGTCCCCGGTGTCGAAATCTGCCTCAAGACTGGGGCTACGTGGCCCCCCCTCCCTATTATTTAAAAGCAATGCAAACAAATGGCATGCCCTGGTGGATGGGGTCGCCAGGGCTGAAAATGGCCCAGGAGGGGGGCTCCTCGCCCCCTCCCTTTAAAATATAACCCAAAAAAAACCTAAAGGCCGGTCCCCATTTTTTTAAATAAAAAATAAATAAAAAAAGGATCAGGCCCCAGGGGATGGGATGCCTGGGGCCAAAATGGTCCAGGGAAGGGGGGCCACCTTCCTAAAAAAGAAAAAAACAACAAAAACCTGCAATTGATTATTTTATTTTTAGGGAACCGACTTATCAAGGTTTGGCCCAATTTGAAAAGAGTGGTGTTTTTTACTCTACTGACAGCGTGTCGTCATTGACAAGACCACGAGGGGCACTACTTGCCCATGATGTGGTGAGTCAGCTAGCGATATGGTTATCTGTTTACTTGAATGTAGTTACTTTAGAAACAGGGGCTGATACAGAGTGCTTGTCGATTTTTGCAGGACTCTAGATTCGGGGAATACCCTTTACAACAAGAAATAGCACCATTGGGAGCACCAAACGGGTAGAGCGGTGGATCTGCCAGATTTCCTAATATTCATATTATCAGGTGGGTGATTGATAGTATGTGGTCATCGATAATGCTAAGAGGTTAATTAATGATTATCGTTATCCAGGCGCTTATTTGTATATGATTAATCGGTTATTTTTTCTCTAGTTTAAGACTCTATAATCAGCTTATATATACCAGTCAATAGGATATCGGGCTCTTACTAGCAATGGCGGACATTATACTAATATTATGAATGACCAACCCCACTATAAATAAAAAGGGGGGTCTATGTTGTGGTTAGGGTTGAGAAATTCAGCTCACGTGTCTTATCTAGTGTACAATATGAACACTTTACGAGTTTTTCACGTATTTTATTGATTATTATCACACATTTGTTTGTTATTAGCAGTGTATACTTGGACACTACTAATAAGGAGGACCTGTTGCGCAGTGGAACTTTGACTTATGTTTCAGCTAATCTGGTGGGTGTTGATTTTTTTATCATGATTTTTTTATCAGGGTTTGATACAAATAGTGTATTATCACTTTTAGTCACTATTTTATTTACATGTTGTGGGTTAGGCACATTATATGTTGGCTGTTAGGGATTTGTCCCGTTGTCACTGTGTGAAACACTCATTGGTGTGGTCATTTACTTGTTTCTTTCCTCTTTTCCTTTCTTCTCTGTCTTTCCATTTTCAACAATATATGGTTCGTAATTGTTTTCAATTGCGGACATACATTATTAAGTATGGTGTATGGATAACAAGAGATTGCTTGCATTAGATTTTAGGTGATGAGGTCTCTTTACTACATTTTTAATAAATTGTGGCAGCTAGTATTAGTATGATTAGATGTTTTAATTGAGATTATTTATGTTTATATTAGCTGTAGGATAAAACAACTTATGGATTGTATATGATGTTTATTTTCCAGCCTTGAAAAAGTCTGAATACTGATGTGTACAGACGAAACACGTGTTGGCTTCAATAATTGCTGGGAATTTGTTGCATATGAATAAATGAGAACTTTTTTTCAAAAAACTCGCCTGTGGATTTAAGGATTCCAATATTTGGTGTCAGGATATTTATTTATTTGATAAATACTTTTGTGAAATTATTTATGATTAATAAGGGTGTGCTACGACTGTGCTTTTGTAAATGTCAATGTGCATGTTCTTTGTAACTTGCCGATAGCACCGTTTGGTAGTAGGTGCTTTCAGTTATTTGAGCACCCCATGACTTTTTGTAGTATTGAACAAAATTCACGCTTATACTAGTTACCTACTATATTGCTGTTCCTGTCTTGATGTGCGGTGTTTTCCCTTTAGGGATTGCTACTACCAATCGTTTATTTAAAAACCTGCAACTCGCAGGAGGCCCTGCCTGCTTTCTCGACTACTCTGCAAATGTGCCTCCTGTTGTGCTCCTGCTTGGAGGATGAAGTCCCCTTTGCTGCTGAGGATCCTTAGGGGCCAAGAAGACCTCCTGTTACCTCCAGTAAGCCCCACACAGTGGGATTGCTGGGAGGTGGTCAGAGGCCACGCCCCTTTCTCCACCACTCTACAAACACACCTCTTGGCACACTGCTGGTGGGGGGATGATGTCCTCTTGCCTGCTGAGGGCCTCAGCACTAAAGTGGACTTCTTCATCAAGCAGCAGTGCGCAAGGAGGCATGTTTGCAGTGTGGTGGAGAAAGGGGGTGTGGCCTCTGAAGACCGCTCAGCAATCCAGCTGAGTGGGTCTTACTGTAGGTGGCAGGAGGGGTAGTTGGCCCCCAAGGACCCTTAAGAGCCAAGGGGACTTCATTCCCCCAACTAGCAGTGCACAAGGAGGTGCATTTGCAGAGTGGTGGAGAAAGGGGGCATGGCCACAGAACATCCCTCAGCAAACCCACTGTGTGGGACTTACTGGAGTTAAGAGGAGGGGTACTTGGTCCATGAGTAGCCTCTGGAGCCAAGGGGACTTCATCCCCCTACTAGCTGCGCGCAAGGAGCTGCATTTGCACAGTAATGGAGAAAGAGGGCGTGGCTTCTGACAATCTGTCAGCAATCCCGCTGTGTGGGACTTACTGGAGGTAACAGGAGGGGCACTGGACCCTCAAGGATGCCCTTGAAGGCCAACTACCCTTCCTGTTGCCTCCAGTAAGTCCCACACAGCAGAATTGCTAAGAGGTCTTTGGAGGCTACACACCATTTCTCCACCACTCTGTAAATGCGGCTCCACTCGTGGTGCACTACTGGTTGGGAGATGAAGTCCACTTTAGTCCTCAGGGACCTTAGGGGCCAAGAAGCCCTCCTGCTACCTCTTTTAAGTCCTATACAGTGGGATTCCTGAGAGCTGGTCGGTGGCCCAGCCCCCTTTCTACACCACTCTGCAAACACAATTACTAGTTAAAAAAACCATAGAAATTTGCTGAAAAAACAAAGGTTACAGAAACTTTATAGTTAGGAATTAGCTTTTAAAAAACCTTAGAAATTCACTGAAAAAAACAAAGGTTATAGTGACGTTATAGTTAGGCTGACATTTCACTGGTACAAAACCAGAGAAATTCAGCAGTTATAGTTAGCTGAGCTAACTATAACTTGCACCCTGCAATGCACTGCTTATGACCTAACATATTACATCACTCATGACATGGTCAGTGACATCACTGATGACATCACTGATGACATCTAAAATGACAGACCCCCCGGGGTCCCTGCCAGCTCCCTGCATCCTGGGGGAGCCGGAATTGCTTTTTGACAGAGGAAGCTGCTAAACATGCAGCTCCCTCTCTCATAAAGCAATTCTGCTCCGCTTCGTGCCCCCCTCCTTTGTTCTAATTGGCCCCAGGGAGGTGGTGGTCCCTGGGGCTGTGCGCCCCTTCATCAATTACAATTAAAGCCCCGAACAGGTGGTGGACCCCGGGGCTGCAGGGGGGTCTGAATGCCCCTGGATCAATTACAATTAAAGCCCCAGGAAGGTGGCGGCCCCCGGGGCTGCATGGGAGCATGTGAAGCCCCCCCACATTTTTTAAACATTAATCCCCAGGGAGGTGGCAGTCCCCACGGCTGGGGGGGTCCTAGAGGCCTCCCAGTCCCTGGGGAGGTAGGGGTCCCCAGGACAGTGGGGGAGGCCATGCAGGCCTCCCCCACATTTTTTGACAAAGCAGCCCCGAGGAGGTGGTGGTCCCCAGGCATATTAGGCCCGAGGATGGGGAGTCCATGTGTACCCCTCCTTTAGCTGCATAATGCCCACGGGACCTTGAATATCTCTGAAACTACTTAACGGATTTACACCAAATCACAAAAAGCAGGCTTTCGGGACCAACATCTAGCTTTCTGCCAAACTTGGTGTCATTCCATCCGTTCAGCGGTTCGGGCTGTAGTCGTGTTCAAAAAATGAAAAATACCTTAGACATAACACTTGACAGATGACCCCGAAACTTTCAACTCAGCAGCTGAACCAAAAAGGGGAAGATTTTTGAAAATTTTGTGAAGATTCGTCAAGTGGTGCCAAAGTTATTGACAAAACAAAAAACGCTTTTCCTATGGAAACTTTGGTCCAAACTATAACTATAACTACCTACTGGCTATATGTATATATATTCAATAATAAGCCAAAGGTTAAAGGGATATTATAGTTAGGTGAAAATATCAGCTGAAACATACCATTTTAAAGACACAAATTCACTGAAATGCACCGGTCATAGTTAGTCAAGTAACTGCAACTTGTGCGCTAAATTAACAATAACTTGCGCCCGCAATACTCACCATTGCCATCAACTATGGCATTTTATAAGTTGCAGTGATATTATCAATGATGTCATAGAACATGTCATGAGTATTGTAATATGTGAGGTAATTAGCAGTGCATGGTGAGGTAGGAAGCTACAGTTAGCTTAGGGCAAAGGTTACAGTTACTTGAGATAAGTATAACTGGTGAATTTCACTGGTTTTGTAGCTTTAAAATTGCTATGTTTTACTGACCTTTTCACCTAACTATAACATCTCTTTAATGTTTCTTTTTCAATGAATTTATGAGGTTTAAAAAAACTATAAAGTAAGATATTATTACAGTTTCTAACTATAACGTCACTTTAACCTTTTTTTCCCAGTGCATTTCTATGTTTTTTTCAACGTAAAGTAAGTTGTCCATCAGTATGCACAATAGGGGGTTAAGCAACTGGCCTGGCTTGTGGCCAGTCCCTGCATCACAACCGCCCCTTTGGCTTTTGCCTTCGGTCAAGGACTGTCAGTGGCATGGTGTTGGGTGCAGAGCCTGGCTGCAGCAACCAACCCCAGCTGGTGCGCAAGGCTGACAATTTGATGTAATAATATAAAGGGTGTCATTTTAAGTAGGGAAGAACTACTTATTTTGTCAAAGGATCAGAACACTAAAATATAAAACACAGGCCTCAAGGGGTCAACACATATATAAAGCAGACCTCTTGTCTTTGTCAAATAGTCAGCAATAACTATCATCAAAAATATACTTTACAAATACATAAATAGCAATTTTTAACAAAAGTGGTTGTACTAAAATATTTTCAATAATGCCTTTTTTAAATAACATAACATGTATTTGAGTATTTTTTAACATGTTCAAGTCACAAAATGAAGTCATAGAACCAACGACAAGATGTTACCGCACTACAGCTGAAAATCTATGGGGCTGCTGCACTCCCTGCAGCCTTCCATACCATTAAAAAAAATACTTGGTAGTGTCCTTGCCCCTTCTTAGGGCACCACAAGGTTCTAAAAGATATTAAACAAAAGCCCTGGAGGGCATTATGGGGTGCTCCCCTGCTTGAGCAGTAAATGGAAATGAGAGGCTACTCTGCTCTTTTTTGCATTCATTTTTTTTGCTTGTTTTATTTGGATAGGGGGGCAAGAGTCCCTTTCGCTGGGCTGTTTTATGGCCCCGGGGACACATCCCCCGGGGCAGATTTAATTTTTTTACTTGGGAAGCGGGTGTGTGGCCTTTTAAAGGGTCAGGAAGGGTAGGCTACATGCCACCCTCTATAAAAAAAAAAGATCACAGTGGCCCGGGAGATTTGGATCCCCAGGGCCTAAAAAAGGCTCAGGGAGAGGGCCATGTGCCATCCACAGAAATATTCCACCGACTTCTTGGACCCTGGCCCACCCTGGGAAGCTTACTTTTAAAAAGGGAAGGTGCTCATCTTTTTTTTTATCGGATCCACAAGTGCAGTATTAATAAAACAAAATACAATTTTTGACCTCAGGGGGTTCATCTAGGCCATGCTACCAGATCACGATAACCATATATGTATAATCTTTGTTTATGTGTTGGCAGCCAGTTGATCTTATCTTGAGATCTGTTGGCTCTGCGTATCCTCATGGGGTGAAATATACCATTTTTGTAACCTTAACTTCACAAAAACTACTGACCGTATTAATACCAAATCACAAAAAGCATGCTTTATGAAGCAAGATCTAGCTTTCTGCCAAATCTGATGCAATTCTGTTCAGCCGTTTTTGCAGTATTGCTGTTCGATTTTCCTATAGAAAATTCCATGTGGAAAATACATTTTGGGGCCCTGTTTAACTCGACTGCCACTTGACAGACCACCCCAAAACTTTCCAGGAAGGAGCTGAGGTGGAGGAGACTTTTTTGGGAAAGTTTTGTGAAGATTTGTCAAAATCTATTCCCTATGGAAATATGGCCCTAACTCTAACTACCCATTGGCAACAGCCATATAGAAACCTAAAGATTAAAGTGACGTTATCGTTATGCATTGTAATAATAGAAAAAAGAATTTAAAATAAAGAAATCTGAAATCAACAAGTTATAGTTTACTGAGCAAACTATATCTTACGCCCTCGCCATGTACTGCTTATGACCTTACATATTACAGCACTCATGACAGGTTCTATGACATCATTGATAATATCACTGATGATATCTGAAATAACATCACTGTGCATGGCGAAGGAGCAAATTATAGTTACTTCAGTTAACTATAACTGGTGAATTTCAGTAAGTTTAAAATGTAATATGTAAACTGGCTATATATATATATATATATATATATATATACATATATATATATATATATATATATATACCAAGACCATAGAGATACTCCGTTTAACGTTGCAGTCGCTTTCAGCAAACAGAGAATCACGAACCACCGGAGATATAGGCAATTATTCTTTTATTGTCCTCAGATAATATATATATATATATATATATATATATATATATATATATATATATATATATATATATATATATATACATATATATATATATATACACACACACACACACAAATTATACACTCTATAATTGACTCTAAAATATCAAACGTGTGATGAAAATGTGCATAGGTATAACAGCTTAAAAGCAAAATGTTAAAAAGTAGCAGATAAGGCAAAACGTTTGCAACATTAGCTTGTGCAGCAACACGTATACACACAGAAAACTGATTATAAATAAAGATAAGATGGCTAAAAGTATAAAGTTTAGCAAAATATATGAATTCAGTATCCTTGAACCTCTTGCAGTATGTGCAATTAGGAAGAGGATTATATGCATGTGTCCACTGAATAGGAAGAGATACCGTGTGAATTATGTCGCTCAGGAATCCTTGGCTGGCAATAACAGGCAATAGATTTCCTTTTCTTCCTGTATCTCGAGCATCGCCTCTTTCTGTCGTAATGCTATTGGCTGCGCTTAAATAGACTGAATTGCCATTCAATAGGTCAATCCACTTCATCAAGTCATCTAGCTTGACCTTTCACAATGCAAGGCAATGTGATTTATGCTGCGAGCTACCGAGCCACTAAGCACCTCGCTACTCTACCTTTAAACACGAGGAAGAAAAGACAGAGGAGTCAGCAGGAAAATGCAGCCTGCTGCTGCATATCACTGTTCATCCCACAGAAAAAAAACACAATTAGAGACGAAGTGTAGACAAGAGCCAGGACTATAATCTCTTTAAAAATATGTTAAAATCATGAAACCTCTCCAAAGCCATTGACAACAACAAATGCAAAACAACTGCAATAATTGTAAATACAAGAATTTTCCATTTATTTGCATATTCACTTCCAGAGAGAGATAAAATACAAGCACAAAGAAAAGTCTTCTGAAATGGAGGACAGGTTAACAAATGGTTTTATGGAATAGGTTCTTTGTTTAGTGTTAAATCACCTACATTTCAGCGCTCTTATCCTAAGCTCAACAAAAGGATGAGGCGAGAGGCTTACAGTTAATGAATACCTGCCTTTGGGGAGGTGTGCTCCTCATGCACAGCACAAGGTGCTGGCAAATATCTGGATTCGTGCTAGCGAGATTTCTAAAGGCAAAACCAATAGTTCTCACTTTTTTTGTTTAAACAAGCACTACCAAATTAGCTAACTCTGGCTTGTCAATGAGAATGGAAGCCAGACCTATCATTTTTGGACATGCTTTTACTTTCGGGATCGGCCAAAGGAGCTAAATTAAAATAAACAGGAAAATAGCTTCATGTGGCATTCGCATGAACTTGGACATTTTTTTAAATCTGCAATTGGAACACTCCTGATGCGCGCTGCAGTACCTTAAGATGCCCGTAGTGGTCGCTCTATTCACGCCCTAGTTCTCGCTGTTGCAGGCTGCAGAATCTTATACCACCAATATGGGGCTGCAAGACTCACACAATTCCTTTCTGTAGCAGACTTAAGTATCTTAGTCCGTTTACTAGAAGCTCCAGCTGTGGCGTATGAGTCAAACAGAAGCCCTTCCTCTGCAGTGTCTTAGGATGTTATTAGAGGTCCCTTGAGCCAGGCACAAGTTCTTGCTGTGAGAATCCTGCATTACCTTATGCAGCTGCAACTGGTCCCAGAGCAGCTAGCACTGCCCCTCAATTTCAGGATACCAGAGAGCAATGAACAGAGCAGATTCCATGAATGTCTCCTTTTCTTCAAAGTAGACATATACAATGACAAATGAATGTACCTTTGATTTCAACGGGCCAGTTAATGGAGAGGGTGTAGTTTCAAGATACATTTTCATTTTCACTTTTATAAATCTAATTAGTGTCCTTGTTATGCATGCCCTAAATAAATATGACAATGCTGGGCTATGATGGTGACAGTCATGGGGAAGGCAGTGAGTGCAACTCCTACTTGTTCTGGAACAAGTCACCATTATATTGCTAAGTATTACCCAGTCACCTGTGCACAATTTATTCTGAAGAGGTATAAAATGTATTGTGTGCCAGGGGAGAGGAGGGAAAGTGAAAGTGATGGGGGGAGATGGGTTGATATGGAAGGGAAATTAAAATCCAGTGGTGGCTCCTCAGCTAAGTCGTAGGAGTATTTCCCCACTGCTCTCCGAGCAGTAAAAAAAGGGGGGGGGAGATAATAACGTAACGTTATTATCATTTTCTTTTTCCTACTGCAGTGGGTTGGTTGTTTCCTGGGGGCAGGGCTTGGCCCCTGACACCAGAGCACTGCAGGGGGAGGAGTGGTGGCACTCCAAGTGTCCATGATATTTTGACCGGCCCTCTGAGGCCGCCAAACAGTCATGCGCACTTGGCATGTTTTCCATCCGGCTGCATTACAGCCTGGGTGCAGAACATGCCCCAGGCTCCCAAGCTTGGTCTGAGTGTCAAACCACAGGACTCAGACCAATCACACCACTGCATTGCAGCGTTGTGATTGGTCAAGGGAGCTTGGGAGCCCGGGTGCTTCCTGCTGCTGGACTCCAGACAGGTAGAAGACAAGAAGATGAAGAGGATCGGAGGAGAGTCGGCGCAACACCAGCCGCAGCCACGTAAGTGTTTTTAAAAAATCTTTTTAATTTCCCGCACCTCCCACCCTGCCCTCCCCACCCCACCACCCGAGTCTGGTAGCAGCCACTACTGGTAGAAGCCACGATAAATTAAGGAGAGGGAGAAAGCAGAGACAGAAGCAAGGATGACAAAGTGAGAACAGTGGGAAAGCAAGTAATATACGAAGTACAGGAGTAGGGCTAATTAGACATACATTTACTCCTCAACAGCCCTCAAACACTAGCAGACAAACCATGCGTCACCCACATGGCACTGGACACCATGTAATTTTAAGATCTAAAATTCTAATCTGTATCCTTGATCCTTGCAAGGTCTTGTTGTCTCTTCACTCAAAGCACAATGTCCATGACAGTAAGATCCATTCTCAAAAGTATGTAAAACAGACAGGATGGAAAATATACCTTAAAAGCTCTTGAAGGCCACTGTTTTTTGTACTACTTGATGGAGTTTGCTGCATTGGCACCATTTGCCGCTAACACATACAGCAAAGGAGAGTTGCCATGCTCAAAGGAACTCTCCCTCAACCTGACTGCCACTGCTGCTGACCTAAAATATCAACAGCATTGGTGCCTGATTCGCATTCAAGAAACTGAGTTGTTACGCTGGGTAATGTGCATTTCAGCATAGGGTTTGTGATTCTAACTCCCTAATGGAACCAAACTTATGATTTTGTGACACACCCTATTATTCATAACTGTATTCAAAAATAGGGCCCTTCATAAAAATATAAACAGAAAGCACCAGAGAAACATACTCAACAAATGGGTCTACTTAGCATGTAATATGCAATCATTGCTTTCAATAGTACCAGCTATTTAGCACTCTAATTTCACAGGGTCCTACACTATCTTCAATTAAGGGTATAGTTGTTTGACAGCCTACCATTCCTATCATTTAGGTCAATATCTAGAAAGGATGAGTCACTTGTGTACATGATAGTCGAAATGGAGCGAAATTGAACGTATGCAATATTACATTTTAAAAGTATTTTTGAAGGAAAGCCCACTCACATAAAACTTCTTGACCGCTCTTTACTTTTTTGCTAAATACATAAAGTGCAAAGCGTAAAAAAAAAAAAAAGACATTCCCTAAAAATAAGTGAACATTATTGACGGAATGTAGAAATTAAAAAAGTAGTTTCAAATATTTTTTTTTGCCTCAAAACAACAGTCAGAAGTATAGCACATATATGATCAACCTTGCCTTTTTCTGGCAAGGCTATCCACTCATACCATTTTTCGTAACCATGCTGTGTTTCTCTGGTGTGTAACCATTATAAGTTTCTCAATTGGTCATTGTCGGCACTTCATACTAGTGGAAGCAGACTTTTGTGCTCAAGGCACTGCACCTTCTATCACATAAATGTTGTCACAGATGAGGAGCGGTTGGTGCATGTTCTCTGTGGGTGGGTACAGTCTCAAATTTCTCTCTCTATCGATAGACTCCAATAACGTTAGAGAGGTGCTCCATGGAAGCCCTTTCCACAGATATATTTTTGAACAGTGTAATCCAACACTGGAGTATGCATACAGCAGAAACAGGGTCAGGATCACTCAAAATAAGTCTAGCCTTTTGTTGTGTTATTTGCTATGTTATTTCTGGAGTAGAATGACTTATCTCTGATATGGTGGAAGATTCACTGAGGGCCTTCTCAAGACCAGAGTGGAGACCTTGAGAGACATCTATGGGGTGAATGTTTTGATTTGTTCTGCTTTCCGTCCATCAATTGTGTGTTTTTGCTTCCTCGCCCTAAGTGCGCCGGGTATGCCCAGACGTGGGTCCCGGGCTCACTGTGCCACTGGATTTAAGCTATCCTGGCTGAAGAGGGTGATCCCCAAAACCGGTCCTAGGATGCTTGTTTCCGGTCCAGGGAGGACCTGGCTTGGCAGTTCGGGCTGAACTGTTCCCATGTGGCACAGGGTCAAGACTGATTTGCATATGGCCAGGTCTAAACTGGGGTGGCATGGTGTGCAAAAGAATGATGGATTTAACCCAGATCTTTTGACTGGGGGTGAATGCTTTGATTTGTTCTGCATTCCGTCAATCAATTGTGTGTCTTTTGGGATCAGGTTCACACCAGGATCGGTTGTTAATTGTCATAGTTGAGAAAATTTGCTGCGTAACTCCTCTCTGCAGTGTAGGAAAAGTACCACTTGACACAGAACTGACATTTTCTTGAATCTGACCCAGCGTGTGGAAGACTGCTAACAGGAGGATGGTATACTCTTTTCTTGCTCAGATGACCTTATTCAATGCTGAAAGAAAAATAATCTTTTGCATATTTACGCTTATCAAAGTTTTTATCATGCATGTTAGTACTCAGGCATGTTATCTTTGGTTATTATAATTTTCTCCATCATACAGTCCCTATTGGAAAGGAGATTCCGGTATTGGTTTTCAACTGACCACTTGCTCCAGCAATGGTGTTTCTAATGCCAACATGTTTAAATAAAGACATGCGTTTCAGCAGAGTTCACTCTATACTATTCATCTCACTTCTTTTGACTTCAATGTATGGTTCTATGCAAAAAATCATAACATTTATTTTTATATTTCTATCTTTCATGTCATCTCTCAAGTTGATTTGCCTTTGAGGGACATTGTGTATGTTTATTTCTTGTATTATACCCATTAAATCAGAAATTCTCTTTATCCCTGCTTTCTGTGCACTTCTGCCTCGGTTTAAATTTTCGACACTTGTAAGGAAATTCCTTTCTTTGTGTAAAATAGTATTGATTGATTCTAACAAATTGTAAATCAAAATGCATTTTTTAATTCGTATTAAACGTTTAAATAACAGGTTTCACAATAGTTATTTAAGCTGTACCTCTTCTCTGCAGTCCAAACAAAGTGCATTAAAAGTACCAAAACAATAACAAAGGAACTGTAAAATGGATAATGCTCAACGGTTTTAACAATACTTTCTTGTATTACTGTAAGTATGGCGTAAGGAAAAGTGTTGATGCACTGATGGTGCCCAGCATACCTTCGGCATCATGATTTCCTTATACGGAATCTTCAATTATTGCTTATCTGATAGTATGCTAAATTTAGATTTATTACTTTATCTCTCATAGCATAGCAAATATTACTTCTATAGTGAACACATATTCAATATTAATATTAAACTATTTAAGCCATTAAATTGTACATATTTCCACAGGATACTAAACAATTTTGCGGCTGACAGGTGAGTGGCGGCCTACAACATTAAGAAACAGGTAAAGTACCAAGGCTGGGATTGCACAGAACCTAAGGCGGCCATGCAAAGCGTTTTTTTAAGAGGTTTGCACAGTTCTGCTGGTCCAGAGCATCATTGCTTAGGCTGTGGTTGGGTTTCTCCAAATAACAATGACCTACTAGTTTATGGCTACTTCTCAATATGTGAAAAACAAAGAACCAACACAAACAGTAGGTTTCTGGGTGACTGAAGCAGGTATTTTTGGATGCTGACGTGGAAAATCACATACAAATGGTGTCAGAAATCACATATTCTCTCACCCACAGACCTATACATTCTTCTCAGTGAATTAGGCATGCAGATCTGTCTGTAATCTAAATTCACTCAAGCCTTAACTGCACATGTTCTGTAAGTGATAAAACTGTGTACAATTCTTCCCTGCTTGATCTGTTGTGCAGAGAAAAAAGATTGCACTTGATGCTCTCTGTGAGTAAATCTTGCTTTGCTACTATTCTGTGAGGAAGCAAAGCTTGTGTTGCTGCTGCATGATTTGTACAAGTCCCATGAAAGGGAAAGCCTGTTCTGCTGCTGCCCAAGCTGTACCTGTCCTTTGTACGAGGATGCTAGCATTTCTTCTGCTCAAGGTGTACTTGTTCTGTGATGGAGTCTTTCTACTACCCATCTTACAATAGAGCAAAGGTTACGTTGAATACAGTTGCATAACATACTGTACAAATTAGGAGCTGTTTCACAATGTTTGTTGTGAGATACCATAACCTATATCCAGAGGAAAGTGTATAATCTTATGGGCAATATTTGAATGCCGAAACATGTGGGTGCCAAAAAGCACCATTGTCTGTTGCTTGCCCAATTTTTTTAATTTCGTAAAGAGACACAAGAAAATTAAAACATTTTAACTCATCTAAACACAATTCAAATGTTGGTATGACAGTTTAACACCAACATACATGTTGACATAAAGCACATAATATCACCTAAACTTGGATCCCGTAACAAGGAAACTATACTGCCCTTGAACATTAGTACTCTTGGATGCTTCTCAGTGCCTGAAGTAGAAACCACTGTTGAAGCATACCACGCTAGATAGGCCAGGGTTCATCATTCTATGTGAGTAAATGACTGCATGAACATGTTTGGCTATTTCTATATTTTTATGTCTAGAGACAGCATATTACAGTCTTCTAACTCCTCTCACTCCTTCTTTAGTGGGTTGACTTCCAGTGTTGCACTTGTCCTGGATGTGTGAGAGAATCATGTGATATTGCTCCTGTCCCCTGTCCTTCACTTATTCTTTGTGTTGAGGAATTCTGTGCTGCTGTTGTCCTTATTACTTCGTTGTTGTATTGTGAAGCTTGTATTAAATATTCCACTACATAAAATACAAAATTATTTGCTTTGCTTGTATATGCATCAAATGAATGACTGACTGAATCCTCATAAAAAAATGAGCATAGTTTACTTTTGCAATCACATGTCAAACAAGCACTAGATTAAACGATTCTGTAAAATATTAAAACATAGCTGACGAGTGACTTCATGTCATGTGTAAAACCTTTGGCCAAATTCTGGAATTTTAGCAAACAGCATTTTACATGTCAGGTTTTGGTCCCAAAATGAGTGTGCAAGGCAAAGCTGGAAGCCCCACAATGCAACATGCTGTTGGCCATAACCTAGTATTTGTAAAGCATGAACGAAACTCCTGTAAGGGTCTCAAGGCGCTGGGGGCCGTCGGGGAGATTAAGTGAGCTATTGCTCAGAGTCACATGATGCTTAGCTGATCTGCCTCCGGTGCTGGGGATCGAACCGTGAGCCCCACGTTCTGGAGTCAGCTGCCCTGGCCGCTGCGCCACACCTCTCCCCTTAGCTGAAAATCCAGGAATGACTAATGGTATATCATTAGGCCTTGGTGAAATTTAAATTACGCTGACGTAGTCAATTTAATTTTGGACATTTTGTGGTATGCTTGTTACGCGAAATTCTCAAAATGATGCTACAATATTCCCATGAATGGTGCAATTTGTGGTATTTCATTGTAAATTTCTGCACAAGCTCCGGCAGATCACAGTAGGAAGGCTCATGGAAACATTGCATAAATGCTATATGATCCTCCCAATTCGCCGAAATTTTTCAAACTTCCACCAACACTGAAGCAAAAAAGAGATCTAATGCACCTAAGATTTGGCTTGATTTTGATTGATTCCCCTATTGGTAGACTAGTATGGAAGTGTGCAGAGTGATCAAGATCAACCTGCAGATTGTGCAAATCCTTTCCCAGAATCATTGCTGCACATACTATGCACCTGTGAAAAACCTCTCAGTCTTCAGAAATACTGGCTCCGCAAGCATTCATAAACTTTAAAGTATGATGATCCTGTCAAAAAGCAGTGAAGTGGTGCTTGAAGGGTGAATCCAGTCAACTAACTTATCGATTCCTGAAATAGATGACTTTTGCAACCAACATAAATTTCCACCGACCTACCCCAGAGGGAGGGTAGGGAGGGAATGGAGGACTGCTGCGAGGAAGACTATGACCTGGAGGAATGAAAATTACTGGTAAGTAACCGAGTCATTACCTATCTCATCCGCCTACCTTGCCACAGTCCTGATAAATTGAGTGTATACCAAAGCTATAAGGACAGAAGGAAACTGATGACAAGAGCCAATAAATTACAACACCAAGTGGTTATTGGAAACTGAACACATAACCAAATTAAAATGCAATATTCAACTGTGGAAAGAACAGCAGAACCAAAAGCACTTGAAAACAATTCCCCCATTCTTTGGTTATACTGTGAAATAAACATGTGGGAACTAGACCATGTAGCAGCCACACAAATGTATTTCAAACAAGCCCCTTTAAAAGAAACCCACAAGGAAGAAAACCCTTGAATAACAGCAGGAAGAGAGATATCTGCGTTCTATTAGGTCAAAGATAAAACAGTCTTTACCCACCTACTTACGGTGGAAACCGTAGGGTGCTGGCCTTTGTTGCCCAAACAAAAAGAAATGAAGAGAAAGTCCATCTTCAGAAAAGAAGTGTTAGACTTGGCGTCCTTGGTGTGGTTTCTCCTGACTTTTGCCTGTACCTCTTGCATTTTTGATGGTATACTGGACTTAGTTTTTGCTGGCTTAGGTGCTTAGGGCACTTTGCCACTGCTCATCAGTGTTAAATTGCAATTGCTCCCTGTATACATTGTTATTATGATTGGTTATCCGTGATTGGCATATTTGATTTACTGGTAAGTCCCTAGTAAAATGCACTGATGGTGCCAGGGCCTGTAAATAAATCAAATGCTACAAGTGGGACTGCAGCACTGATTGTGCCACCCACATGAGTAGCCCTGCAAATTTGTCTCAGACCTACCACTGCAATGTCTGTGCACGCAGTTTTTAACTACCATGTCGACCTGGCAAGTGCACCCACTTGCCAGGCCCTAACCTTCCCTTTTCCTACATGTAAGGCACCCCTCAGGTAGGCTCAAGGTACCCCTATGGGCAGGATGCAGTGTATTTGAAAGGTAGGACATGTAGTAGTGTGTGTCACAAGTCCTGATAGTGAAATACTGCCAGTTTCATTTTTCACTATTGAAAGGCTATCTGTTCCATAGGCTAACATGGGAGTTACTTTGTGACATCTTACAAGTATAACTTTCCATTGGGACAAGATAGAGAAATGTAGTTTAGGCTCTCTGAACTCAAAATGTAATAACACATATTTTTAGGAGGAGGGTTTTTAAATTGTGTTTGAAAATGCCACTTTTAGAAAGTAGGCATTTTCTTGTTTAACCATTCTGTGTGCCTCTGATGTTTGTGTATTGACTGTATGGTTTTGGAGTGACAGGGGCTGGGGATGTGCATTCGCTGTAGACAGCCACAAGGAAGGGGGGGGTTAAGGTGTCTCCTGTCTTTCCTGGGTGACTCATAGCTGAGTTGAATAGACATTGGCTGCATTTAGAGTGGTGGGAGGAGTTTCACTAGCACATGAATAGGCAGTATCTTCTCTGCACAATATAAATATGTTCAGTTATTTTTGGCTTTATAATAAATCTACCTAACTTTCTTGGAGTGTCTGTTGGTTATTATGTATCAAAGAGATTTATTTTCCAACTGAGTGTGTGTCAACGATTTTTCTCCCCATTACACTTTCATACAGCTAAAAAGAACCATCCGAGATTGTCTGTAGAAAAGGTCTAGAACTAATGGGCCTGGCCCTTTCATGTGCTTTGGCTAATGGAGCACCTTTCAAAAGCAGCAAAAACAGATTCCACTACTTTATTAATAATTATTGCAGCATCTCCAAATCATGGGAAGCGCCTTTCCCAGATGGCAGACCAGGGCTACGGCTTTCCTCTCCAGAAGAAACGCCTGATTGCTTCCGTTTAGATGCACATTTTCCCTCCATGTTAAAACACAAAAAAGAACAGAAAACATGCATCTAAATGAAGCCATTGGGATTACTTCCTGCATTGCAGCATTGCTGAGCAACGTCATCCCGTAAACCCTGCCTACGCCTGTCCTCAAGCTCAGCATGGCGGCAGAATTGACAGTGGGAGAATGCTCCATGGAGTGCACACTTATTTGTAGAAGACACCCCCTAATCACTTAGAAGAGGGGGCAGCATACTGTGCTAATCCAGCAAATGGATCTTCTGAATGCAACCGCTAAAGCAGGTTGCATTTAGAGGATGCAACAAAACACAATAAAGTAGAAAAAGCACTTCGCTGATCATGCAAAAGACCCGGAAGTGCTAAGGATAAGTCCGAGTCTTATAGTCATGTGATAGTTCACTTCCTGTACGCTTAGGGATGGAGCTTACTTTCTTTATTTTGCATGGGTGAAACACTGTGCATAGGCTACAGAATAGCTCAATGTGTCAGGACTGTGGAAAGGAAGACATACAAGGTAAGTACTGATTCTTGCTTTATTTGACCAGTGTAAGCATTGCTAAAGCAATCAGAGTACAAAGTGTAAATTATGATTTGGAGTATTGCTTATCTCGCACTTCTCCCATTCAACAAAACAGCAGCACAGGACCCACTGGTTGAGCATCCCAGGCAGCACTGTGATGTCAAAGGGTTTCATATCTTGTCTAGTTAATTCTAGTACATAAATCACGCAAGACCACTTCAAAGTACACTTGTCAAAACCAAATAATTTCAACTTCAACTAAATTGAGAATTACAGATTTTGTGAGCACACTAAAATTCCTGGTTTTCTTCTGAACATTTCATCTGATAAAAACAGGAAATATATGTGCAGGTAAAAAGGCCCTCAAATTCAGAGTAACATGTTGAAATTGATTCCATTTGTTTCCTCATTTGTAAGTTCACAACATATAACTGGTTGGTATTACCCACATCCCTGAGTACAGATCCTATCTGTATCAATACTTAGAGTGCAGAAATACCAATGCAGTGCTTCATCACTCAGATTTATTGTCATAAAGTCACAAACATGAATTATTGGGAGTCAGGTTCAACAATCACTACCTCTGACCTCCCCAATGGTACATCACAAATTTACCTTGTCCTGTGGGCCATAAAGGCAATCACCGGAAAAGAAAGTAAACAGGGCTGTAAAAGACATTTACTTCAGTAGTTTCCTTAATTGGTTTTCCCTTTTCTCTTAACCCCTTAGGAGAAAAAAGCAATTAGGGTGGGACAAAGGTTCAACCCTGCGATGTGAAAGGTGGTCTCTGTAGCAAGTTCATTATTTCTTCATGGTCACCCCATATTTCCCATCTTTTTTTGGACCCTACTTTTGCTGGCATTAGAATTCCACACATTGCAACACTTATTTAGTGCCACATTATGCGTGCTCTGGCCCTGAAATGGTTTCATTCATTTGGTCTATTTACCTTTCCTGCAAAGCCATTGTAGATGGCGCAAAAATGCACCAGTAGCATGGTGGTTAAATGTTATATGTCTTCTGCAGTGTGTATTTACACACCCCACATATATGACATAATATATTGCCACCAGGCTCACTGCAGTGCTTTGGCTGCGCTGCAGTTTAGAGGCACTGCAGTAATATGTAGCAAGAAAACGTGTCTGACAATTTGGAGAACCTATATATTAATTTGTCTGCTCTAAGTTAGCCTTGTAGACCCACATCTCTGGGTGCTTAAAATAATAAAACGTGGCACACTATATGTTACCAAAGGGTGCCCTCGCAGTGACTGAAAGCCTAAAAGCTTTTTCACAGTATAGGTTCCGTCACATTTTCCATAAAATAGGTCTAGGTGTGAGTAAAATACTAGGGGCCTGATTTATAGTTTGGGGGATGGAGTAATATCCATCAGGGCAATGGAATAAATCACTGCATTGCCCTGACTGAAATCACGTCTCCCAATTTAGAGGTGTCCGCTGACCTAGCGGACATCTCTTAATATTGGCAGCGACCGCCGTCACAGCGGATCCTGTCAATGTTCTAAAACTCCATCAAACAGAATGCCCACTTGTCAAACCTTTACACCATTTTTCATTTTTCAAAATGAAACTCCCAAAGCGGTAGCAAGACAAAGAGGAATTACTGCAACCGGAGAAGAGAGATCAAGAAAATTGTAAGGATTGGGTGATAGAATTTCTGCATTTATTTATTAGCTAGTGCACAGGATAAATTTGACACCTCAACCACCACACCTCAGAACATTTCTGTACCTGTTAACCCCTTCGATGCTCATGACGGAATGGTTCCGTCATGAGCATCGGTGCCCCTGTGCTCATGACGGAACCATTCCGTCATGAGGCCAGGGGCACGAAATCCCTCTGCTGCAGACAGCAGAGGGATTTCTATTTCACCCCTGTGACCTTGGGAGCTGGGGAAGAGTTTCCCCAGCTCCCGAGGCCCCCTCCCTGGTTTCGGTGTCATGAGGATCAGCGCGCACGTCGCGCTGTCCTCATTGCACAGAAACCGAAACTGAAATGAGCCTTTAGGCTCATTTCAGTTTCACTTTCTATGTGCTCAGGGGGCTATCTCAGCCCCCTGGGCACGTAGAAAGATGGGAGAGGTATCATTGGAAAGGGGAGAATCTCCTTTCCAATGGTACCCTCCCCAGTGGATCCCTGCTTGGGGATCGCCCCAGGAGGGCGATCCCCAAGCAGAGATCCACCCACTAGACACCAGGGAGGGGGAGCGGCCCCTTGGGCAAGGGCTTTTGCTCCCCCAATTTTTTTGGTGCGATTTAGACTTTTCCCCCCGGGGGCAGATGGGGGCAGTAGCCCCAATCTGCCCCGAGGGGCAAAAGCCCACTAGACCCCAGGGATATTTTTGTTTGCCCCATAATTTATTAGGGTGGGGGCTGCCCATAAAGGGCATGTCCATGCCCCCACCCCGCAAAATGTACAGCCTTTCTGCCCCCCCTGGGGGGCAGTTGGGGGCAGTAGCCCCCAATCTGCCCCCCCGGGGGGGCAAAAAGCCCACTATACGCCAGGGATTTTTTTTTTATTATAATTTGTGGTGGGGGCTGCCCAATATGGGCATGCCCATACCCCCACCCACCCCTGCAAAAATGACATCCTTTCTGCCCCCCCCTGGGGGGCAGCTGGGGGCATTAGCCCCAAATCTGCCCCCCCGGGGGGGCAAAAAGCCCAGTAGACGCCAGGGATTTTATGGGCAAATTTTAATTAGGGTGGGGGCATTGGTATGCCCATTTTGGGCAGCCCCACCCTAATTAAAATTTGCCTAAAACTCCCTGGCGTCTAGTGGACTTTCTGCCCCCTGGGGGGCAGATGGGGCATTAGCCCCAATCTGCCCCGCCGAGAGGGGCAAAAGCCCACTAGACGCCAGGGATTTTTGGAGGCAAATTTGAATTAGGGTGGGGGCTCCCAAAACGGGCATGCCCATGCCCTCACCCCCTCCCCCGCAAAAATAACAGCCTTCCTGCCCCCTGGGGGGCAGATGGGGCAGTAGCCCCCAAGCTGCCCCCTGGGGGGCAAAAGCCCACTAGACGCCAGGGATTTTTTTGGGCAAATTTTAATTAGGGTGGGGGCATTGGCATGCCCGTTTTGGGCAGCCCCACCTAATTAAAATTTGCCCAAAACTCCTGGCGTCTAGTGGCTTTGCCCCCTGGGGGCAGATGGGGGCATTAGCCCCCAATCTGCCCCGCCGGGGGGGCAAAAAGCCCCCTAGTCGCCAGGGATTTTTTTGGGGCAAATTTGAATTAGGGTGGGGGCTGCCCAAAATGGGCATGCCCATGCCCCCACCCCCTCCCGCAAAAATTACAGCCTTTTTGCCCCCTGGGGGCAAAAAGCCCACTAGACACCAGGGATTTTGTTGGGCAAATTTTAATTAGGGTGGGGGCATTGGCATGCCCGTTTTGGGCAGCCCCACCCTAATACAATTTGCCCAAAACTCCCTGGCATCTAGTGGGCTTTGCCCCCTGGAGGCAGATGGGGGCATTAGCTCCCAATCTGCCCCGCCGGGGGGCAAAAAGCCCACTAGACGCCAGGGAGTTTTTGGGGCAAATTTTAATTAGGGTGGGGGCTCCCAAAGCGGGCATGCCCATGCCCCCACCCCCTCCCCACAAAAATAACAGCCTTCCTGCCCCCCTGGGGGCAGATGGGCCAGTAGCCCCCAATCTGCCCCACCGGGAGGGCAAAAAGCCCACTAGACGCCAGGGATTTTTTGGGCAAATTTTAATTAGGGTGGGGGCATTGGCATGCCCGTTTGGGCAGCCCCACCCTAATTAAATTTGCCCAAAAACTCCCTGGCGTCTAGTGAACTTCTGCCCCCCGGGGGGCAGATGGGGGCATTAGCCCCAATCTGCCCCGCCGGGGGGCAAAAAGCCCACTAGTCGCCAGGGATTTGTTTTGGGCAAATTTGAATTAGGGTGGGGGCTGCCCAAAAAAGGCATGCCCAAGCCCCCACCCCCTCCCCGCAAAAATTACAGCCTTCCAGCCCCCCTGGGGGGCAGAAGCCCCCAATCTGCCCCCCCCGGGGGGGCAAAAAGCCCACTAGACGCCAGGGATTTTTTGGGGCAAATTTTTATTAGGGTGGGGGCATTGGCATGCCCATTTTGGGCAGCCCCCACCCTAATTAAAATTTGCCCCAAAAACTCGCTGGCGTCTAGTGGACTCCTGGGGGGCAGATGGGGGCATTAGCCCCCAAACTGCCCCGCCGGGGGGGCAAAAAGCCCACTAGACGCCAGGGATTTTTTTGGGGCAAATTTGAATTAGGGTGGGGGCTGCCCAAAACGGGCATGCCCATGCCCCATCCCCGCAAAAATTACAGCCTGATGGCAGTAGCCCCCAATCTGCCCCCCGTGGGGGCAAAAAGCCCACTAGACGCCAGGGATTTTTTGGGCAAATTTTAATTAGGGAGGGGCATTGGCATGCCCGTTTTGGGCAGCCCCACCTAATTAAAATTTGCCCAAAACTTCCTGGCATCTAGTGGGCTTTATGCCCCCTGGGGGCAGATGGGGGCATTAGCTCCCAATCTGCCCCGCCGGGAGGCAAAAAGCCCACTAGATGCCAGGGAATTTTTTGGGGCAAATTTGAATTAGGGTGGGGGCTGCCCAAAACGGGCATGCCCATGCCACCATCCCCTCCCCGCAAACATTACAGCCTTCCTGCCCCCCCTGGGGGGCAGATGGGGCAGTAGCCCCGAATCTGCCCCCCCAGGGGGGCAAACAGCCCACTAGACGCCAACGATTACGCTGGCTTTTTTGTCCTACCACCCAGCGTTCCCCTTGTTCTCCCGAGTAAAATGATACCTCACTTGTGTGGGTGGGCCAAAGGCCTGTGGCTAGGAAGAGCCCAAAACATAGGGATTTATAGTATAGCACCGAGAATTCTAAGCGCTACATTTTAAAAATACGTTTTTAGCCAATTCTGCTTTGGACACCCACACAAGTGAGGTATCATTTTACTCGGGAGAACAAGGGGAACGCTGGGTGGTAGGACATTTGTGCCGGCACGCTGATTCCACACAAAAATATGTGGAAAATGTGTTTTTTTCAGCTAAATGTAATGTTTGCATTGCATTCTGGGTAGGAAAACGTTGGGGGATCCAGGCAAGCCATACCTCATTGGACTCCCCCGGGTGTCTAGTTTTCAGAAATGTTTGGGTTTGGTACTTTCCCAAGATGGCCGCCGAGCCCGGGGCCAAAATCTCAGGTGCCCCCCCCAAAACCACGTAGTTTTGCTATAGGTAATTTTGAAGTCTCCAGAGTACGATTTGGGCCATTTCCTGTTGCAGCCACTGTGCCTACCCACACAAGTGAGGTACCATTTTTATCGGGAGACCTGGGGAACGCTGGGTGGGAGGAAATTTGTGGATCCACGCAGATTCCAGAACTTTCCACCACAGAAATGTGAGAAAAAAGTGAATTTTTCAGTGAAATTTGAGGTTTGCAGGGGATTCTGGGTAGGATAATGATGGGGGACCCACGCAAGCCATACCTTGCTGGACTCCCCCAGGTGTCTAGTTTCCAGAAATGTGTGGGTTAGGTAGGTTTCCCTAGATGGCTGCCGAGCCCCGGGCCAAAACTCATGGGACCCCCATGCAAAACCAGGTTGGTTTGTGATAGGTAATTTTGATGTTGCCTCAATAGCTTTTGGGCCCTTGCCTGTCGCGGGTCCTTGACCCACCCACGCAAGTGAGGTACCATTTTTATCGGGAGACCTGGGGAACGCTGGGTGGGAGGAAATTTCTGGATCCACGCAGATTCCAGAACTTTCCACCACAGAAATGTGAGAAAAAAGTGAATTTTTCAGCAAAATTTGAGGTTTGCAGGGGATTCTGGGTAGGATAATGATGGGGGACCCACGCAAGCCATACCTCGCTGGACTCCCCCGGGTGTCTAGTTTCCAGAAATGTGTGGGTTTGGTAGGTTTCCCTAGATGGCTGCCGAGCCCCGGGCTAAAAACTCATGGGACCCCCATGTAAAACCAGGTTGGTTTGTGATAGGTAATTTTGATGTCGCCTCAATAGCTTTTGGGCCCTTGCCTGTCGCGGGTCCTTGACCCACCCACGCAAGTGAGGTACCATTTTTATCGGGAGACCTGGGGGAACGCTGGGTGGGAGGAAATTTCTGGATCCACGCAGATTCCAGAACTTTCCACCACAGAAATGTGAGAAAAAGTGAATTTTTCAGCAAAATTTGAGGTTTGCAGGGGATTCTGGGTAGGAGAATGATGGGGGACCCACGCAAGCCATACCTCGCTGGACTCCCCGGGTGTCTAGTTTCCAGAAATGTGTGGGTTAGGTAGGTTTCCCTAGATGGCTGCCGAGCCCCGGGCCAAAAAATCATGGGACCCCCCATGCAAAACCAGGTTGGTTTGTGATAGGTCATTTTGATGTTGCCTCAATAGCTTTTGGGCCCTTGCCTGTCGCGGATCCTTGACCCACCCACGCAAGTGAGGTACCATTTTTATCGGGAGACCTGGTTGAACGCTGGGTGGGAGGAAATTTGTGGATCCACGCAGATTGCAGAACTTTCCACCACAGAAATGTGGGGAAAATGTGGGTTTTTTGACAATTTTTTAGGTTTGCAAGGGATTCTGGGTAACAGAACCTGGTGGGAGGCAGTCAAGTCACCCCATCCTGGATTCCCCTGAGTGTCTAGTTTTCAAAAATGTATAGGTTTGCTAGGTTTCCCTAGGTGCCGGCAGAGCTATGGTTCAAAAACTACAGCTAGGCACTTTTCCAAAAAAGGGTCATTTTTCACTGCGAAATTGAGGTGTGTCCACATTGCGTTTTGCGCCGTTTCCTGTTGCGGGCACTAGGCCGACCCACACAAGTGAGGTACCATTTTTCTCGGAAGACTTTGGGGAACGCGGGGTGGGTGGAAATTTGTGGATCCACGCAGATTCCAGAACTTTCCACCACAGAAATGTGGGGAAAATGTGTTTTTTTTGACAATTGTTTAGGTTTGCAAGGGATTCTGGGTAACAGAACCTGGTGGGAGCCAGTCAAGTCACCCCATCCTGGATTCCCCTGGGTGTCTAGTTTTCAAAAATGTATAGGTTTGCTAGGTTTCCCTAGGTGCCGGCAGAGCTATGGTTAAAAAACTACAGCTAGGCACTTTGCCAAAAAAGGGTCATTTTTCACTGCGAAATTGAGGTGTGTCCACGTTGCGTTTTGTGCCGTTTCCTGTCGCGGGCACTAGGCCGACTCACACAAGTGAGGTACCATTTTTCTCGGAAGACTTTGGGGGACGCGGGGTGGGTGGAAATTTGTGGATCCACGCAGATTCCAGAACTTTCCACCACAGAAATGTGGGGAAAATGTGTTTTTTTGACAATTGTTTAGGTTTGCAAGGGATTCTGGGTAACAGAACCTGGTTGGAGGCAGTCAAGTCACCCCATCCTGGATTCCCTGAGTGTCTAGTTTTCAAAAATGTATAGGTTTGCTAGGTTTCCCTAGGTGCCGGCAGAGCTATGGTTCAAAAACTACAGCTAGGCACTTTGCCAAAAAGGGTCATTTTTCACTGCGAAATTGAGGTGTGTCCACGTTGCGGTTTGCGCCGTTTCCTGTTGCGGGCACTAGGCCGACCCACACAAGTGAGGTATCATTTTTCTCAGAAGACTTTGGGGAACGCGGGGTGGGTGGAAATTAGTGGATCCACACAGATTCCAGAACTTTCCACCACAGAAATGTGGGGAAAATGTGTTTTTTTGGACAATTTTTTAGGTTTGCAAGGGATTCTGGGTAACAGAACCTGGTGGGAGGCAGGCAAGTCACCCCATCCTGGATTCCCCTGGGTATCTAGTTTTCAAAAATGTATAGGTTTCCTAGGTTTCCCTAGGTGCCGGCAGAGCTAGGGTTCAAAAACTACAGCTAGGCACTTTGTCAAAAAAGGGTCATTTTTCACTGTGAAATTGGGGTGTGTCCACGTTGCGTTTTGCGCCGTTTCCTGTCGCGGGCACTAGGCCTACCCACACAAGTGAGGTACCATTTTTCTCAGAAGACTTTGGGGAACGTGGGGTGGGTGGAAATTTGTGGATCCACGCAGATTCCAGAACTTTCCACCACAGAAATGTGAGGAAAATGTGTTTTTTTGGACAATTGTTTAGGTTTGCAAGGGATTCTGGGTAACAGAACCTGGTGGGAGCCAGTCAAGTCTCCCCATCCTGAATTCCCCTTGGTGTCTAGTTTTCAAAAATGTATAGGTTTGCTAGGTTTCCCTAGGTGCCTACAGAGCTAGGGTTCAAAAACTACAGCTAGGCACTTTGTCAAAAAAGGGTCATTTTTCACTGTGAAATTGGGGTGTGTCCACGTTGCGTTTTGCGCCGTTTCCTGTCGCGGGCACTATGCCTACCCACACAAGTGAGGTACCATTTTTATCGGGAGACTTGGGGTAATTCAGATTTGTAAAGCAACTGTTATTACCTATTGACTTTCGATGCATTCTGCCTTCCAAATGAAAGACATTGTGTAAAAAGAAGTCATTTTAAAAAATGACCGATAATTCTCATGCTAGTATGAGTATTCCCAATTTCGGAAATGTGCAAATATCTACTGTTTCTAAACTCTATATTTTGTTCCCATTTCAGAAATACATAGGTGTCTTTCATACCGATTTTTCCATGTATACATTTTCCCACAATAATTGCTATATACCCGGTACATAATAAAAAACCATTGCAAGACGCTGCTCAGTTATTGGCTCTGGGTTCGTCGGGTTCTTTGTGAACCTACAAGTCCTATATATCCCCACAACCAGTAAAGTCCAGCGGATGTAATGGTATATTGCTTTCAAAGAGCTGTCATAATTAGAAGAAGTTACAGGTGAAAACGTTGACACAAAAGGCTGTTTTTTTCAACTAATTTTCAATTTTTCCTATATTTAACTGTTAGTTTCTATAAAGAAACCTTGATGGATCTACACAAATGACCCCTTGCTGAATTCAAAATTTTGTCTACTTTTCTAAAATGTATAGCTGTCTAGGATCCATTATTGCTTTCATACCCATTTCTACCATTAACTGGAAGGAGGTTGAAAGCACAAAAAATAGCAAAAATAGGCTATGTCCCAGAAAAATGCCAAAACTGTGTAAAAAATGTTGGTTTTCTGACAAAAGTCTGTCATTCCCTAAAAGCTGGGGAAATGGTGATTCCAGCCCCACAAACCCTTTTTGATACCATTTGCAGGGAAAAACCCAGATGCTTTCATTTGCAGCACTTTTTTTGCATTTTTCCCAAAAAAATCAAATTTTAGCTGTATTTTGACTAATTTCTGAAGTCCAGGGGAATCCACAAACCCTGGGTACCTTTACAATCCCCATGATGTTGGAAGAAAAGGACGCAAATTTGGCGTGGATACCTTATGTGGTCAAAAAGTTACAGGGGCCTAAGCGCGCACTACCCCAAATAGCCAAAAAAAGGCTTAGCACAGGGGGGGAAAAGGCCTAGCAGCGAAGGGGTTAAAACTGTACCTGAAGAAGGCCCTTTGAAAAAAAGAAAACTCCTGGCTCCCGGGGAAGAAGAAAACTCACTTAAGAACTGCTAATTCCTCCTGGCACTCAGCGATTTGAACTGCTCTCCAAGAGACAAATTATTTGCCTCCTGTTTGCCTGATTCAGTGACATACAATGCTGACACCTGAATTCATGAGGGCCCAAGTGGCCACAAAGGACTGGATCCTGCAGGAGATTGAGCTGGAAGGAGACCTGGTATATTTACAAGTCTATCCTGAGGAACTAGGGGCTGCAGGACTGACCAGAAGAAACTTTCCAAGCAGTCACAGAAAACTGGGACTTAATCATTTTTTCCACCTCTGAAGAACTGGGACAAGGTGTTGAGGTTTGCCCAGTAAGGTCGCACCCCAGGCAGGCCGGAGGACTAGACTTGTCCTGCTAGGAGCTTTTGCCATGCTGGAAGCACATTCTGTGGGACTTCACAACAAAGGTATCTGGCCATGTGGAACCCTGCCAAGCTGCAGCTTCTGAACTTACCCTCTGAAAGACTCTGGCTTCCAAAAAAGTGACTTAGACTGAGGGTAAAACATTGGACCAGGGCAAAGTGGCAAACCTGTCTGACTGGTAAAGCACCGTCAGAAGTCAAGATATGTTACTTTGTCACTATCAGAGCTTTTAGTGTCCATACCAATGGCTTGAGAGGGTGCTCAATAACAACATATCTGGCTTTGAGGCAAACTCGCTGGCCACAGACTTAGACCTTGCCCCAATGGATACATTCTTAATAAATATGTGAGACTTAAGCACACTCCTGGGTTTCAGGTCATTTTGCATCATTAGTGACTGATATCCTGCCTACCACAATTCAGAATAATATTCGGGGTTAGATAGCTGCAAGTTCTTCATTCACCCCACAGTGGTTAAGGTTTGTGGGTGCTATAAAACAATTGTTCTGATCTGTCCCACATCGCAGTCCAATCCTGCACATACCAGGGAGCTGGACACCAATTATGAGATACAAAGTTCACAGCAGATGCTATACTTCATTTCGCACATGGTTTCTCCTGTGAGGTGTCTCTTCCATAGTTTGGATTCTTACCATTCATGATGTTATATTGGGGGTTCATGTTTATTATGAGTTGCATAAACACTAAGGGGCCGATTCCGATCTCGGTCGGAGGCGCACCCAATACCATTCGGTCGGGAAAAAAGCCATGCGAAAGCCAGTTTCCCGACCGATCCGTACAGCACACCGAACGAGCAAGTACGATGCGCACAACAGCAAAAATTCCGGCCGAGCCGTACTCACCCAAACCAGGTCCTGTTCTCCGACCGAGGCGAATCCGGAAACGCCGAATCGAGTCGCACGGAAGGGAAAATGCAGCCCCGTCCGGCCGGACAAGTACGATGCGCTTTCCGTACGCGCCGAACCCGTCGCTACGCACGGCACGTCAAAGCATCCGGGAGAGGCGCACATAAGCTCCGAATCGCGCCACAACACGATCCACGGCTACGAGACGAACACAGCACAGACGAGGACGACGCGAAGCGACGAGGACGAAGCGAAGCGACGAGGACGAAGCCAAGCGACGAGGACGACGCGAAGCAACGAGAAGGACGAACGACACGAACCAACCATGAATCCCTTCGTCCCGATCATACCAATATTCTACATCTACTACCGGAACAGGCACGGACGCGTACGGCGCAGAAGGTAAGTCAGACACCAACCACAAAACACATACAACACGTACACGACACATCACACACATACACGGGGAATCTGAATATACTTGCAACAGCAGCACCATAGGGGCGGGATGCCCATCACCAATGCCACATATGCACACAGGGGCCTGAATGCGCGCCACCACCCCAACCCAGGGGGGCTGGATGCCAACCACCCTCAACCAGGGGGGCAGGATGCCTACCACTACTACCACCCTCACCCAGGGGGGCAGGATGCCTACCACTACTACCACCCTTAGCCAGGGTGGCAGGATGCCTACCACTACTACCACCCTTAGCCAGGGGGCAGGATGCCTACCACTACTACCACCCTTAGCCAGGGGGCAGGATGCCCACCACTACTACCACCCTTAGCCAGGGGGGCTGGATGCCTACCACTACTACCACCCTTAGCCAGGGGGCAGGATGCCCACCACTACTACCACCCTCACCCAGGGGGGCTGGATGCCTACCACTACTACCACCCTCACCCAGGGGTGGCAGGATGCCTACCACTACTACCACCCTTAGCCAGGGTGGCAGGATGCCTACCACTACTACCACCCTTAGCCAGGGGGCAGGATGCCCACCACTACTACCACCCTTAGCCAGGGGGGCTGGATGCCTACCACTACTACCACCCTTAGCCAGGGGGCAGGATGCCCACCACTACTACCACCCTCACCCAGGGGGGCTGGATGCCTACCACCACTACCACCCTCACCCAGGGGTGGCAGGATGCCTACCACTACTACCACCCTTAGCCAGGGTGGCAGGATGCCTACCACTACTACCACCCTTAGCCAGGGGGCAGGATGCCCACCACTACTACCACCCTCACCCAGGGGGGCTGGATGCCTACCACTACTACCACCCTTAGCCAGGGTGGCAGGATGCCTACCACTACTACCACCCTCACCCAGGGGTGGCAGGATGCCTACCACTACTACCACCCTCACCCAGGGGGGCAGGATGCCTACCACTACTACCACCCTCACCCACGGGGGGCAGGATGCCTACCACTACTACCACCCTTAGCCAGGGTGGCAGGATGCCTACCACTACTACCACCCTTAGCCAGGGGGCAGGATGCCTACCACTACTACCACCCCAACCCAGGGGCGGCTGGATGCCTACCACTACTACCACCCTTAGCCAGGGGGCTGGATGCCTACCACTACTACCACCCTTAGCCAGGGGGGCAGGATGCCCACCACTACTACCACCCTCACCCAGGGGGGCTGGATGCCTACCACTACTACCACCCTCACCCAGGGGGGCAGGATGCCTACCACTACTACCACCCTCACCCAGGGGGGCAGGATGCCTACCACTACTACCACCCTTAGCCAGGGGGGCTGGATGCCTACCACTACTACCACCCTCACCCAGGGGGGCAGGATGCCTACCACTACTACCACCCTTAGCCAGGGGGGCTGGATGCCTACCACTACTACCACCCCAACCCAGGGGGGCTGGATGCCTACCACTACTACCACCCTTAGCCAGGGGGCAGGATGCCCACAACTACTACCACCCTCACCCAGGGGGGCAGGATGCCTACCACTACTACCACCCTTAGCCAGGGGGCAGGATGCCTACCACTACTACCACCCTTAGCCAGGGTGGCAGGATGCCTACCACTACTACCACCCTTAGCCAGGGGGGCAGGATGCCAACCACTACTACCACCCTTAGCCAGGGGGGCAGGATGCCTACCACTACTACCACCCCAACCCAGGGGGGGCTGGATGCCTACCACTACTACCACCCTTAGCCAGGGGGGCAGGATGCCCACCACTACTACCACCCTCACCCACGGGGGCAGGATGCCTACCACTACTACCACCCTTAGCCAGGGTGGCAGGATGCCTACCACTACTACCACCCTTAGCCAGGGGGGCAGGATGCCTACCACTACTACCACCCCAACCCAGGGGCGGCTGGATGCCTACCACTACTACCACCCTTAGCCAGGGGGGCTGGATGCCTACCACTACTACCACCCTTAGCCAGGGGGGCAGGATGCCCACCACTACTACCACCCTCACCCAGGGGGGCTGGATGCCTACCACTACTACCACCCTTAGCCAGGGGGCAGGATGCCTACCACTACTACCACCCTCACCCAGGGGTGGCAGGATGCCTACCACTACTACCACCCTTAGCCAGGGTGGCAGGATGCCTACCACTACTACCACCCTTAGCCAGGGGGCAGGATGCCTACCACTACTACCACCCTTAGCCAGGGGGGCAGGATGCCCACCACTACTACCACCCTTAGCCAGGGGGCTGGATGCCTACCACTACTACCACCCTTAGCCAGGGGGCAGGATGCCCACCACTACTACCACCCTCACCCAGGGGGGCTGGATGCCTACCACTACTACCACCCTCACCCAGGGGTGGCAGGATGCCTACCACTACTACCACCCTTAGCCAGGGTGGCAGGATGCCTACCACTACTACCACCCTTAGCCAGGGGGCAGGATGCCTACCACTACTACCACCCTTAGCCAGGGGGCAGGATGCCCACCACTACTACCACCCTTAGCCAGGGGGGCTGGATGCCTACCACTACTACCACCCTTAGCCAGGGGGGCTGGATGCCTACCACTACTACCACCCCCACTCATAGGATGGACAATGCATGACACAACAAGCACACCACAACCTAGGGAATGCAAGATTAAGACATCCCCCCACCACCATGACAAGCGTGTGTAGGCTGTGTCAAATGCCTACAACACCGAACATGACTTTCAACATACAATGTGACCCCCTAGCACATGTGCCACACATATATGTGTGTGGCACCCACAATGCAAGCAGCCCATGACCATTGTGGCAATGGGGCCTAAACCCCCATCATCACAGTGACCAAAAGGTAAGTGTGGGGTCCATAGCTGAAGCACATTTTGACCATTGTGGCAATGGGGTCTAAACCCCCATCATCACAGTGACCAAAAGGCAAGTGTGGGGTCCATAGCTGAAGCACATTTTGACCATTGTGGCAATGGGGTCTACACCCTCATCATCACAGTGACCAAAAGGTAATTGTTGACAAAGAAAGAGCTGCAACTGCCAAACTGCATGGATCATTCCTGCTCACAGAACCAAAAACTCATCTGTGGCAAAGTAGTGTATGTGTCCCATTGCAACATAAATTGGGGGAGCCAAATACTGCAGTGCAAATGAAACATTCCTTTGGCCATGTGCAGACAAACAACACCCATGGGGGCTGAGACCGTCAACAGTCATCAATGACACAATGACAGAAGTGACCATCAGAATGCAGAACCACATATTTGCACCAATGGGCACACAAATGCAGATACCCTGTGGAGACAGCAGATGTGAGGTGAACAGATACCATACCATGGCAGCAATGGGACACACAAACCATGATCACTGTGCTGACCGATTACCTAGGAGTCCCAGGGACAGCAGGGGAAACACACCAAACAACATACAGCCAATGGCACACCCAAGATATGCCAATGCAGTGGTGCAGATGCACAAACACAAACAGGCAGACCAACACTGTCATCATACACAGCAGGTGAGGGGTGGGGGTGCCAGTGTCCCCAGGCAACCACACAACACATGAGGAGAGCTGAATACCAATCATACAGATGTGCATACACTGCCACACTAAGGTAACTCATGGATCCAAATCCCCTATGTGGGCAAGCAGGCATTGTCAGGTGAGAGGGAGCACAAAACACACATGTCACACAGGCACGTAGGAACAACAACTGACACAGCAAGTCACAGACACACCACAGCACCACCCCCAGGGCCCCCACAATGTGGTGACCCTGGGCTGAATAAAAATACCACTGTGATGACAAAGCTAAATGTCGTTCACACTATGAACCACAGTCAGGTGTCCTGAGCAACAAACTACCATCACACCTACACAAGCACAAATCAATCAGCATGGCCAGTAAGCCAAGGCCAACATGGAGGCAGGGGCCTAGCCGGGCAACAACTCTCATCTGCACACACTCAACACCACACCCCTCGACCTCCAACAATGTGCAGCAGTGAAGTACACATGCACTGGTGACATTGCACATGCACCCATGACTATTCCAGGGTGGTGGGTGGGAACCAAGGTGTAGAAACACATCACACATGGACACTCAACAAGACTCCTGAATGTCTGACACACTGCACACTACGCTGTACATGGACATGACGGCAATACCACACCGACCAATGGGATCCCAGCCACAGTCACACACCAATGAAGAAGCCAAGGTCACCCACAAAGAACACACATAGACAACTTCCAACATTGCAGCTCTGACCCTGAGGAGTGGCAGCAGTCACACACACAACATGTCACAATCACTGAAAGATAACACAAACTGGAAATCACATGACAGGGGCAAACAACAAGTGCCAAGGGGAAACCTGACTGTGACCCATCTGCGTCTGCACACAAACTCAGCCCTGACAGCAAACACACCTATGGGTGACACCCTGATGACCAGTAATGTGCCATGCACCCACATCACAGAGAACACAGGGAGAAGACTTTGGGGGAACATAGCTCAAGTCAGCAAGCATCACAAACAGGTACAACACTAGGGATCACAGCATGCGCAGATGAATGGAAGTGAACACACAGACATGCACATACAACACACACCTTGGGTGCAGGCAATGTCACACGTGTACACACTGCCATGAGGGGACTCCACTCCTGTGTGAGGAAAGCTGTGCCATATGTTGCCTCAGTAGGGCCCCATCATGTCAGCTGAGCACTTGGTCACACAATCAACAATTAGCACCAAATGAGGGCTCCCATCACATCAGCCTGGTCATGGATGTGCCAACGGAATCATCAGCACAGATCCAACACACTTGTATAGCAATGTTGCACTGACTACACGGATGAGTCCCTCCCCATTGATGCCCAAACCTGCATGTCCACTGGAGATGGCAACACGGTCAGGGAAGTAGACAAATGCAACGATGGCAGGCACAACAGATGTGCAGGGGTGGAAGCCACAGATATGAAATTGCCAATGTAAGTAGGAAACCCATTGCCAAATACTGAACACATGACACCCTCAGATGCTGCTATTGATGACATGGATACACCACATGATAGGACACATTCCCCCTGGACCACATGGGTTCCTGCACAGTAACACTTCATAATCATGAGACCAGATATCACCATCACTGCAGCAAGGGCATGGTTAGCTGCACCAACAACATGTACATCTGAAGCATGAGCACTAGAGAAAAGAAAGTTGCTTTATTCAGCATATGTGTTGAGGCCAAACGAAGTCCTGAAAAAGAGCAAAGGCCAATGGCCAGTCCATTGTCAAAGTTCAAACAGGGTGACACTGGCAGATGTCACCCTACGCATGCCTGCACAATACCAGGGACAATCCACTAGGAGGGGCAACCGGGGGGCAGGCCAGGCACCGCAGGGACAGGATCAGGGCTCACCAGGGGGAGTCAGGGAAGGGGTGGTGGGTGCAGGAGAGCCACTGACAACTGCAGTGGAGGTGTCTGACATGGTGTGTGCCGGCACAACTGGGGGGCATGACACAGATGTCGTGGGTGCCGGCACAACTGCAGTGGACCCTGCAGATGGGGTGGACAGGTCCGCCACTGCAGTGCCCAAGTCAGACAGGGCGGTAGTGGACTCCACTGCAGTGCCTACCTCCAGGGGAGGAGAATGGGGAACAGGCAAGGTGGGTTGGACAGAGGGGGGACACCCTCACCACATCAGTGGCACAGACAAGCGCAGCGGGGGTGTGGTGCTGGGAGAGCAAGTGGCAGGGGGAGAAGGCCGGAGCATCTTGGGGATGGTATATCTGTGGGTGGGGGAACCTGGGGCAGGGTGTGGTGGGGGCACCTGTGCAGTGGGGGCCTGAGGGATGGAGGACGGAGACCTTGTGCCTGAGCTGCAGGGTGGTGGCGGGGTCTTGCTCTTAGCACTCCGGGGGGACTTGCGGGTGGGGGCCTCAGTCCGTCTGCGCCTGGGGGAGGGTGTCCGGGGGCGAGGGGCACTCTGCTCCGTGTGGGTGGGCTTCCTCTTCCCCCGGGATGCTGGAGCAGCTTCATCGGTGGGGAAGAGGCCGAGGTCACAGAGGAAGAGCTGCTGTGACTTTGGGGTTGCAGGTGAGGCAAGGGAGGGTGCTTTGGAGGGAGAGGGAACTGAGGACTGCGCAGTGCATGTGGATGCGTGTGTGTGTTCCAGGGCCCCATCCCCTGTGAGTCTGGCTTCAGTCCCCTGAATGTGCGTGCGTGTGCGTTTTGTCATTGGCGTGTGTGTCAGTGTGCTGGATGTGTGTGTGCTGGTGTGTGCCTGTGCCAGTGTGTGTGTGCCTGGGATGGGTAAGGTGCTGGGGAGTGTGGATGGAGCAGAGGCAGGAGGGGTGAGGGACCGTTTGAGGAGGGACACTGCTGCCGTCAGGGAGGAGTCCATGGACCTATTGCCCCTCTGTAGGTCAGACATGCCCGATGAGATGCCCTCCATGAACGACACCAGCTGAGTCAACAGCGCGGTGTGCGCATGGAGGACACTCAGCATGGCTGTCTGCCCTACATGGAGCTGGCGAAGGAGGTACACAGACTCCTCACTCAGGGCAGCAGGGGACACAGGGGCAGGGGGTGCGGTGCCTGGCCCAAAGGAGACACGCTCCCGGACATGGGAGCCTCCACGGACCTGGGGAATGGGAGCCGATGGGAGGGCGGTGGTGGTGCTGGTGGTGGCGGGGACAGCAACACTAGCTGGGGTGTGGTGGCTGCTGACACCCGCCTCCACAAGGGAGTCATCCTCCGAGTTGCTCTGGTCCTCAGCTGAGGTGGATGCTGCTGAGGACTCCTCGGTGTGGCTCCCCTCGCCCTCCGTGCCACTGGGTCCCTCCGACCACTCCTCGGCTGCTGACCCAGTCTGGCTCTCCGGCTCCTCCTGGTCCGTGGAGCTGTCCCCTTCCGTGGCCGTGGATGTATCTGCAAACAATGGGGAAACAGACAGACATCAGTCACCTGCACCAAACGCACACACCACTGTGAGCACAGCACATTACAGAGCAAGCCCTGGCATCATTAGTTGTACATTGCTAAAAGTGCCCTAATTGAACAGGAGAAGTCAATTGTCAGTCTGATGCCAAGCATGGCACTCACATCCCACATGGCCTTGCACCCATCTGTCTGGTGTCTGTTGGATTGCAACACCCCAGTGTTGACACATGCACCAAGTACACAGTAGTTGGACAGTGCAGAGGACACGGTGTGGACACATCACAGCTCTTGCCACTGAGTCAGTACAGGTTTACGGATGTAAGGGATGCCCAGAGTCAAATAGGAAATGCATGTGATGCATTCCAGCGACAGACACCATGATGCACCCATGTCCTGATAGCCAGCGCCACTATGGTGTGCATGTAGCACATGTCACTCCCCTGCAGGATCACCAATCAGTAGACACATGCCATGGCGGAGGCATGACTGCAAAGTCATACATCACTGTCTCAGTGATGTATGACTTTGCAGCCAGACAACAACACTCTGCACTGTGTCACAATAGTAGGTCATGGGGAATGCAAGTCCTGGAGCTGCACAAGTGCACATGTACATCCCCCCACAACACATCCTCTCAACCCTCATCTGTCCAGGTCATACCTATTGGACATATGGGAGACCTGTGACACTACCCTCTGAACCTGAGCCCCTCACACTCTGCTGTGCATGGGGAACAGCTGCCTGAACTTCACATTTACATGCCCCAGTCTGCATGGGCAGCTGATCAGACACCTATGTGTCACACAAGTATCGTCTCCTATGGTCACATCTCCAGTGGCATGCTGAGCCCCTACCAAGAAACTCCACAGCAGTCCTGGCGACTAATCCACAGCACACTGACACAGAGGCAGACACCTGAGGGGTCAAAACACTGTGCACAATGTGTCCTCTGATACACGGGAGTGGGAGTACAGAGTGTATTGTATGGCCTGGAGTAGGCATGACTGTCCAGCCCCACATGAATGAGGGATGAGCCCTGGACTGTAGGCAGCTGGCTAAGTATGTGTGACACACGTCATATACATACTCCTGGGGCCCAAACATTGTTCCCACCCGCAGCATGGGTGTGTGCCAGGTACCCCAGCCACATGTGGTGGATCAGCTCAGCAATTGGACCACAGATCAAAGTAACACGCTGAATACATGTCAGAATACAGGCATTGTGTAAGCAATGGACCCACCCATGATGCCCACCACAGAGTCAGGGAAACAGATGCTGTCTCCCACCTTGAGTCAAGCAAACTGCAAGGACACAGTCCTAAGTGACAGAATTCCCTGCATGTAAGGGCCACACCTGGGTATCAGATGAGGAGTGGGCAGTGCACAATAGAGGGACATGGCTCCTGGACAACATGACTGCTGTACTGTGGCAGTTCAACCTGGCCCGAGGAGGGCACATAACATGTTAGACAGAGTACACAGTGCAGTCTTTGACTCACCCCCTCCTTGCTGCTCTCTGGCCTTCAGCTGCCCATCCAGGTCTGGAAAGACCACCGCCAGGATCCTGAGCATGTGGGGGGTCAGGGTCCGTGTTCCGCCCTCCTGCGAGGAGGCGACAGCTTCAGCTGGACCCGTGCAATCCTCCGGGTCCAGCCCCGAAGGTCCTGCCACCTCTTTTGGCAGTTGCGGATCCGGCGCTTGTAGACCCCCACGGACCGGACAGCCCGGACGATGTCCTTCCATATCTCATGCTTCCGATGGGCAGAAGCCTGTCAGGATGACAAAGTGATAAGGCCATTATTACACATGCAACATATCCGTGCATGACACAGTTGCATATACATGTCGCAATCACAGGGGCACATGGTGTACCCAGGCAGTGCACGGCTGCCCATGGACAGTTTTCCAGAAGTCACTACATGGTATCATAGCATGGGGAGTAAAACCCTGTTCAGAAGCACTGTCACTGCACCATACCTGTCCAGTGCAAGTCACTACACACTATGGGGGGTGACAACTACTCAGTGAGCCTGCTAGCCAGTGGTGTGCTGACTCTCAGCCTTGCTAGTCAGACAAAATGCACATTCAGAAAGGCAGTGCACAGAACACTCACCTGCTCCCCTGGTGTCCCATACAGCTTGCTGTACTGTGGAAGTAGGCTGTCCAGCAGGGCCTGGTTCTCTTCAAGGCTGAAGGCTGGGGCTCTCTCCACAGTACGTGCCATTGCAGGGTCCAGAGGGGCAGAGACAGCAGCAGTGCAGTGGCAGATGTCGTCCTGGAGCATGTAGTGCAGGCAAGTGGGCTCTCAGGGGAACATGCAGCAATATATATGTGCTGGAGAGGCAGATACTGTCCCTTGTGTCCAAAGTGATAGGTCCAAGTCGTTTGCATCTTCTGAATCTGGCCAATCCATGGAATAGCAGCACCAAAACACGCCCACAGCATCCTTCAAAATTTCAACTTCATGACATACATGATTTTGCAACATTGTTGTGGGTGACCAACTGATTTTCCAGCAACCGACTCGTTCGAATATTCGAAAACGCGTCCGTTGCCAGGCAAGCCCATTGTCAATGGGTGCGCACCGATCGGTCCATTGAGGTACAACGCGCACAGGGGTACAACGCGTACCCGCACACATTGAATGCAATGGGCCGGCCGGAGGCACCGATCGGTCCATTGCAGTACAACGCGCACAGGGGTACAACGCGTACCCGCACACATTGAATGCAATGGGCCGGCCGGAGGCACCGATCGGTCCATTGCAGTACAACGCGCACAGGGGTACAACGCGTACCCGCACACATTGAATGCAATGGGCCGGCCGGAGGCACCGATCGGTCCATTGCAGTACAACGCGCACAGGGGTACAACGCGTACCCGCACACATTGAATGCAATGGGCCGGCCGGAGGCACCGATCGGTCCATTGCAGTACAACGCGCACAGGGGTACAACGCGTACCCGCACACATTGAATGCAATGGGCCGGCCGGAGGCACCGATCGGTCCATTGCAGTACAACGCGCACAGGGGTACAACGCGTACCCGCACACATTGAAAGCAATGGGCCGGCCGGAGGCACCGATCGGTCCATTGCAGTACAACGCGCACAGGGGTACAACGCGTACCCGCACACATTGAATGCAATGGGCCGGCCGGAGGCACCGATCGGTCCATTGCAGTACAACGCGCACAGGGGTACAACGCGTACCCGCACACATTGAAAGCAATGGGCCGGCCGGAGGCACCGATCGGTCCATTGCAGTACAACGCGCACAGGGGTACAACGCGTACCCGCACATTGAAAGCAATGGGCCGGCCGGAGGCACCGATCGGTCCATTGCTGTTCAACGCATCACTGTACATGTGACTGGCATATGTCAGCATGCCTGTCTCAGATGGACATATGCCAGCCACAGATAGCTCCCAGGGAGTGAGGGGCACACCTACATCACGACAGCCTGTCCAAACCTTATCATAAGGCATGTAAGGCTGCATTTCCTATTGTGTGTATGTTGGTGTACATGTTGTCCTGTGGGTGTCACCTGTGGGCAGCCACCCCCAGGCTGTGCACGTGTTAATGGGGACAGGATCCTGGGTGTTACGTGTACGTGACCACTGTGATGTGCAACTGTTCATATCTGTGCATGTGCCATGGTCACATTTCACAGTGGTGTTTGTGTATGTCATGTCACATACCCCGTGAGTCCCATGTGGGACGGTATGTTTGAGCCAGGGTGTCCCAGTGGCACAATAGTGATGGCCCTCCACAGTCTTTGTGCATGTAGTGTTTACAATGTCTCTGATTTCATGTGCACAATGGGAGACAGTCTCCACATCCACGTTGTGTGTGCATGGACTCTGATGTTGTGCGTGTGTGTCACAGACGTCCATGGCTCTCCTGCCATGGCAAGTGTGGCCACTACCTGTGGGGGTCATGTTTGTTTTGTTGTGGTGTACACATGATACTCCAGGTGATGCCAGTGTCCATGTGGCATTACAGGGTCCCTGGGAATGTGCCTGTCGTTGAGCTGTGGTGCCTGGGGCACATCTGTCCTCACATGTCACTGGGGGGTGACTGTGACACAGCATCATGATATCCAATGGGCCAACCTGGGACAAATTGATGCCACCTGTAGGACCGTGTTGACAGATGTTGGCCATGTATGTACCATACATGTCGTTCCGGTACTGCACACTTCATGTAGTTGTGCCTCATGATGATGTATGTTGGGATCTTGAGTGTGTTCAATGCCGCATATGTGGGGTGACTGACGATCTTGCTTACTTCTCCTCTGCACTGCAGGGCTCCTGCTGTCCATCGGCCATTCCCAGACCTGGCAACGATGGTGGAACGGGACAGCATCCGACGGTACCGCTTCACCAGGCAGCTGATTGAGGATTTGGCAGTGCAGTTGTCCCCACATTTGCAGCCTGGCCGGCCGTATCCTACAGCGCTGACCCCCAAGGTGAAGGTGATGGCAGCCCTACACTTCTTTGCCACCGGTACCTTCCAACATACTGTGGCGTCTGCTGGTGGGATGTCACAGACCATGTTCAGCCGTGTGCTCCGCGATTTCTTGGCGGCAATGTTGCTCTTCCTGAACCGGTACATCTATTTCCCTAGACTGCGACGACTCACTGACGTGAAGAGTGACTTTTATGCCCTGGGGAGGATGCCGCATGTCATTGGCTCCATTGATGGGACACATGTGGCTTTGGTACCACCACAGGCCCAGGAGCAGGCCTACAGGAACCGCAAGCACTACCACTCGGTCAATGCACTGGTGGTGTGTCTTGCAGACATGACCATCACACACGTGTGTGCCCGTTTCCCTGGTTCAGCACACGATGCCTTTGTGATGAGGAGTAGTCGCATCCCCAGGTTGATGGCACAGATGCAGAACCAGCGTGCCTGGCTTGTCGGTGTGTACTGACTTTGTGCCATTGTGTGTGATCTGATCTGTAGTATTCCGCCCACTTTTCCAAGTCAGCTGATGTGCACTTGTCTGTCCGTAGGTGACTCGGGATACCCCAACATGCCGTGGTTGCTGACACCCCTCAGGAACCCTGTGACACCTGCCCAGATGCGCTACAATGAGGCACATGGTCGGACCAGGAGAGTGATTGAGCGGACCTTTGGTCTCCTGAAGAGCCGCTTCCGCTGCCTGGACAAGACCGGAGGGTCCCTCCCATATGCCCCTGCGAAAGTGTGCAAGATTATCATCGTCTGCTGCATGCTCCACAACCTGGCAGTGCGGAAGGAGTTGCCTCTCATCCAGGATGACGATGACCAACATCCGCCACCTGTGGAGGATCCTGGCCTGGACCACGATGCCAGTGACGATGATGATGATGATGGTGATGGTGATGTCCGCACACAGCTCATCACCAACTTCTTTAGCTGAATGTGAGTATCCTGAGGTGTCATGTGAATGATGTGAGTTGGCATGATGTGTGGGTGGTGCTCTGGTGCTGTTGGAGTGTGTCCATGGGCTACTTGACTGGATGTGTGTTGCGATGTGTGGTGACAGGTGGGCTGTACTCCCCAACAGTGTTGACATGCTAACTTGGTTCTGGGTGGGTATCTTGTAACATGTATTGTGCATGAGTTTTGCTGTTCTGTCCTGTACTCCATTGCTTTTGACTGTGTGTCATTTCTGTCCTTCACAGGGTACTTTCAGATTCGTTTGGTCAACTGTGTCCACCGACAACGTGATTGCACATCCAGGCTGGTAGCTGTTGTGTCCCTACAGGTGATGTGCGCCACACCCATGGACTTCCTTCTGTCTACAGTTGTTGACTGTGTGCCCGCTACCAGGTGGGGTTACCTTGCATCTGTAGTGGTTACGGCATGTTGCTACTGTGTAATAAACCTGTGCTTCACTTAGTGATGTGCGTTGTCTGTGGTCACACATTTGACTGCCATTTGCTTACTGCACCTGTGGGCTACTTGACTACAACTGGGAATGGGTGTGGTGTCTGTGCATTGCACCGTCTTCCCTGGCAACATCAGTGTAGGCAATGAGTCAGATGGCCTAGGTGTGTATGTGTTGTGTAGCCCTGGTGGTGTGTCTCCCTCATATGTGTCACGTTGCCTGTACTCACATGCCTGTGTTGTCCTTGCTGTTGCAGTTCGCATACACAGTGTAATTTTGTTGTTCATCATCCCCATAACAGTACCCACGTTGGAATCACGACAGAGGCAAGTATGGTGTATTATTGTGTTTATTGTGATACATCTGTGATAATAGTGCATAGGATGGATTGTGCTGTACATGAATCTTGCAATCCCAAGTTCCTAGATGAATAGAAAGTCCAGGTAGACAGGATCCCCAGTATCGGGGCCACAGTTGTCTGACACATTGTTCCAACTTGTACTCCCCATGCAATGTGTGGGAGTAGTGTTGCCATCAACAGGGTGAACAGTCTGTGCACAAAGGCGAAAATCCAGAACAGGTTCAGGCTTCCTGGGAGTTGCGCTTGGCCATCAGCCTCTCACTTTCCCCTCCTCGGACGACCCCTCTTCTTGGGGGGGCCCTCAAGTGCAGGCTGCTGCGGTGCAGGGGACTCTCCGCCAGAGTCCTCCTCCCTCCCTGTGGCAGTTGCAGTTTGTTCGGTACCAGATGTTGTTGGCACACAGGGAGGTGTGGACTGGTTGCTGTTCATCTGGCGGAGGCATTGTAAAATGTCCCTGTGCACCGCCGTCATCTCATGTAGTACATCCCACTTGGACTCCACGCGGGTCATGTGGGAGTCCACACGTGACATGTGGGAGTCCACACGTGACATGTGTGACTCCACATGGGACATGTGGGAGTCCAAGCGGGCATGATGGGCAGCCTGCTGCTGTTTGATGTCTCTGAGGAGCCCCACTACCTGGCTGAGCTCTCCGGTGCTGGACTGGTACGCATCAGCTATGCGTACCAGTTGTGGGTCTTCATGCACACCAGCAACGTCTGCAAGCAGCGACCTCTGTCTCCCACCCCTCCCACCACCCCTGCTGACATGTGCAGTGTGTGCAGTTGCACGCACAGATAACCCTGGTCCACCTTGGGGGTTGGTGGTGGTGGTGGTGTCCATGGCCCCAGGTTGGTCCAGGGTCACTGCGCTGGTGTTGTTCCTTATTCTGTCCATGTCGGCAGGGATGGTATTCGTGGTGACAGTCGTTGGAGGGGTGGGTGCAGGGGGTGCAGCTGGTGGACCTGCTGGTGCTGCAGCTGGTGGTCCTGCTGGTGCAGCATGTTGACTTGCACCGGATGTGCCAGGTTGTTCTTCATCGTCCGAGGAGGACAGAGGCTGTACGACGCCAGTGAGCTCGGCATCCTCTTGAGCCTGGGACTGGGACTCCTCAGCGTCTGCTGCTGTGTCCCTATCATCACCTGTTTTTGGGAGACACAAACAATGTATGTCATGTTTCTGCAGGCATCAGTGGTTGACACACCTGACAGTTGTGACTGTGCCTCGGGGTGCGGGCCTGTACATTGTATTGTCCTAAGTCGTCACAGTCAGGGGTTGATATTGGTGTGGCACATTGTCCTGCATTATTTGGGCATTTCTATGTATTCTCTGGGGTGTGAACATGGTCTGCATTGATTGTGTTTGGTTGACAGCCAGACCTCCTTCCCACCCACCCACCCACCCAGTCAGTTATCCCACCATGGAACGTGCTTGCATTGCAGGGAGTGTAAGTTGTCTCTCAGGATGTCAGTCAGAGGTGTCCTGCTGTTTGTTGGTGCACAGTTGGCAGCAGGGCCTTGTGCTCCCCACAGCAGTAGCCAGTGTCAGCCATCTTGTGAGTCCTTCTCCACTCCCTGTGATGTGAGCATGGTTCAGGGTGGTGTTGATGGGCCAGTTGTGAGGCTGAGCAATGTCTGTGACTACGACTCCCATCATGCTATTGCCTCCACCCCCTTCCCAGCATGCCCATGCTTCCTTCCTTTTGACTCTGCTTCCCTGTGGGGTGGGCTGGCTGTGCTGACAGGATGGCTGGGAGTGTTGTCCTGGCAGTTGTTTGGCTAAGAGTCCCAAGAGTGTCCCTGTGCTTCACACAACATAACCCAGGGTGGTGGTGCTTTGTGGGATCTTGTGTTAGGATGGAGGGCATTGCATTCTACCAGGTGGGTACTGTGGAGTTTGTGTTGGGGGGGTGTGAGGGGAGGTGCTGGTGACTATGGTCAGTGCTGCAAGTCCCCCTTCCCACCCAGCCAGCCGGATATCCCACCATGGAACGTGCTTGCATTGCAGGGAGTGGAAGTTGTCTCTCAGGATGTCAGTCAGTGGTGTCCTGCTGTTGGTTGATGTGCAGTTCCCAGCATGCCCTTGTGCTCCCCACGACACAGCAACAGTGTCAGACATCTTTGATGGGCCTTTCTACTCTCTGTGGGATGTGCATGCGTGAGTGTGAGCTTGCTGGGCCATGTGGTGGGGGATGTAGAGCTGTGACTACGACTCCCATCATGCTATTGCCTCCACCCCCTTCCCAGCATGCCCATGCTTCCTTCCTTTTGACTCTGCTTCCCTGTGGGGTGGGCTGGCTGTGCTGACAGGATGGCTGGGAGTGTTGTCCTGGCAGTTGTTTGGCTAAGAGTCCCAAGAGTGTCCCTGTGCTTCACACAACATAACCCAGGGTGGTGGTGCTTTGTGGGATCTTGTGTTAGGATGGAGGGCATTGCATTCTACCAGGTGGGTACTGTGGAGTTTGTGTTGGGGGGGTGAGGGGAGGTGCTGGTGACTATGGTCAGTGCTGCAAGTCCCCCTTCCCACCCAGCCAGCCGGATATCCCACCATGGAACGTGCTTGCATTGCAGGGAGTGTAAGTTGTCTCTCAGGATGTCAGTCAGTGGTGTCCTGCTGTTTGTTGGTGCACAGTTGGCAGCAGGGCCTTGTGCTCCCCACAGCAGTAGCCAGTGTCAGCCATCTTGTGAGTCCTTCTCCACTCCCTGTGATGTGAGCATGGTTCAGGGTGGTGTTGATGGGCCAGTTGTGAGGCTGAACAATGTCTGTGACTACGACTCCCATCATGCTATTGCCTCCACCCCCTTCCCAGCATGCCCATGCTTCCTTCCTTTTGACTCTGCTTCCCTGTGGGGTGGGCTGGCTGTGCTGACAGGATGGCTGGGAGTGTTGTCCTGGCAGTTGTTTGGCTAAGAGTCCCAAGAGTGTCCCTGTGCTTCACACAACATAACCCAGGGTGGTGGTGCTTTGTGGGATCTTGTGTTAGGATGGAGGGCATTGCATTCTACCAGGTGGGTACTGTGGAGTTTGTGTTGGGGGGGTGTGAGGGGAGGTGCTGGTGACTATGGTCAGTGCTGCAAGTCCCCCTTCCCACCCAGCCAGCCGGATATCCCACCATGGAACGTGCTTGCATTGCAGGGAGTGGAAGTTGTCTCTCAGGATGTCAGTCAGTGGTGTCCTGCTGTTGGTTGATGTGCAGTTCCCAGCATGCCCTTGTGCTCCCCACGACACAGCAACAGTGTCAGACATCTTTGATGGGCCTTTCTACTCTCTGTGGGATGTGCATGCGTGAGTGTGAGCTTGCTGGGCCATGTGGTGGGGGATGTAGAGCTGTGACTACGACTCCCATCATGCTATTGCCTCCACCCCCCTTCCCAGCATGCCCATGCTTCCTTCCTTTTGACTCTGCTTCCCTGTGGGGTGGGCTGGCTGTGCTGACAGGATGGCTGGGAGTGTTGTCCTGGCAGTTGTTTGGCTAAGAGTCCCAAGAGTGTCCCTGTGCTTCACACAACATAACCCAGGGTGGTGGTGCTTTGTGGGATCTTGTGTTAGGATGGAGGGCATTGCATTCTACCAGGTGGGTACTGTGGAGTTTGTGTTGGGGGGGGGTGAGGGGAGGTGCTGGTGACTATGGTCAGTGCTGCAAGTCCCCCTTCCCACCCAGCCAGCCGGATATCCCACCATGGAACGTGCTTGCATTGCAGGGAGTGTAAGTTGTCTCTCAGGATGTCAGTCAGTGGTGTCCTGCTGTTTGTTGGTGCACAGTTGGCAGCAGGGCCTTGTGCTCCCCACAGCAGTAGCCAGTGTCAGCCATCTTGTGAGTCCTTCTCCACTCCCTGTGATGTGAGCATGGTTCAGGGTGGTGTTGATGGGCCAGTTGTGAGGCTGAACAATGTCTGTGACTACGACTCCCATCATGCTATTGCCTCCACCCCCTTCCCAGCATGCCCATGCTTCCTTCCTTTTGACTCTGCTTCCCTGTGGGGTGGGCTGGCTGTGCTGACAGGATGGCTGGGAGTGTTGTCCTGGCAGTTGTTTGGCTAAGAGTCCCAAGAGTGTCCCTGTGCTTCACACAACATAACCCAGGGTGGTGGTGCTTTGTGGGATCTTGTGTTAGGATGGAGGGCATTGCATTCTACCAGGTGGGTACTGTGGAGTTTGTGTTGGGGGGGTGTGAGGGGAGGTGCTGGTGACTATGGTCAGTGCTGCAAGTCCCCCTTCCCACCCAGCCAGCCGGATATCCCACCATGGAACGTGCTTGCATTGCAGGGAGTGGAAGTTGTCTCTCAGGATGTCAGTCAGTGGTGTCCTGCTGTTTGTTGGTGCACAGTTGGCAGCAGAGCCTTGTGCTCCCCACAGCAGTAGCCAGTGTCAGCCATCTTGTGAGTCCTTCTCCACTCCCTGTGATGTGAGCATGGTTCAGGGTGGTGTTGATGGGACAGTTGTGGGGGGGCAATATGTGTGAGTGCGACTCCCATGATGCTATTGGCTACACTGACTTGGCCAGCATACACAGAATTCCTTCCTTTGAGTGGTCTTCACTGTGTGTTGGTGTTGTTGTGGTGGCTACATGTGTGGATGTGTGTGTTAGTTCTATTTGTGCCACTGCCTAGCTGTAGTTGTGGTTGTGTTTGTACATGTGTTGGCACAGTTGGATGTGACTTTTTTGATGGCATGTGTTGTGTTTATCTGACTGACATACACATTTTGGGATGATTCTGTTCTAGTTGCTGTGTAATTGCTATGAGTGCATGGTTTGACTCTCCCCTTGACAGTGATGTGTGTGTTTTGTGGCAGTTTATTGTGTACATTTGTTGTGTACTCACCAGGCTCTGGGATGTCCTCTAGTCCATATACGCTCACTGGCGGAAGGATGGCCCGCACCTTCTCCTCCCAGGGCCTGAGGTATACTGGCTTGGCAGGAGGGCCACTGCCGGTGTATTGGCTCAGGTGGTAGTCTTTCTTGAGCAGCTCCCGGACCCTCCTGCGCACGTCATACCACCTGTTCTGGATGTCCGTCTTTGTGCGCCGACATGGTGATTGGGCGTTCACCCTGTTGATGATCCTCTCCCACATCTTGGTTTTCTGCGACATGGGGGTCTGTTGGACCAGAGTGCCAAACAGCTGTGGCTCCACCCTGAGGATCTCGTCTACCATGACTTCCAATTCACTATCTAGGAACTTGGGATTCTTCTTGGGGGGCATGGTGATGGGTGGTGATAGTGGGTGCTGTGTGTGTTGGTGTGCAGGTGAGGGTGTGTGGGTGTGTGTTGTGCTGGGTGTATGTGAGGTAGGTATTTGTTGGTGTGCTGCTGGTGTGTGGCTTGTGTGAGGGATGAGCTGTGGGTGTGTGGTTGCTTTCTCTTGGGTGCTGGCAGTGGAATGGCATTTGCAAAGGCTCATGGTAGTGATTTGTGTCCTTTATATAGGTGGAGTTGTTGGTGTGTCTTTGTTCTCTGTCCCCACCCCCCAGTATTTATTGGCTTGGTAATTGCTTGTTTGGCCTTTTTTGGTTGATTTTTCCTTTGTGCTGTTTGTGTATGTTGGAAACGTTCTTGTGACCGAGTCGGACCCTGCATTGGTCTCGTACGGTGTTTTCCGTTTCGTTCACGCTGTGTTTGTGCAGTTTTGTATGCTGCGTACGCGTCGGTCGCGGTGTATTGTGTTGCTTCGGCTCGGTTTTGTATGCGTGTCGGTCGTACGGCTTGTCCTCCGTCCGACTCGGTCGTGTTTTTCGCGCCTTGCATCGTACTTTGCAGGTTGGAGTTGGCGGGTACGATTCGGTCGGATTTGTTCCGGGTGCGTGTCGGTCGGTTGGATTCGCGTGTTTTTCCGGACGGATTGCTATTTTCCGAGCGGGTCGGTCGGTCGGCTTGGTTTCCTGACGTGTCGGTCGGATTTATCGCGGCTTGCATCGTACTTGGCGTGTCGGGCGCCACTGGTACGTGTCGGTCGGTATTTTTTCCGGATCCGAGTCGGTCGGTGCTTTTTCCGGCCCGAATCGGAATCGACCCCTAATTGTGAGAAGAGGCCTGGTATATGATGTCCCATAATGTAAGTGGGCACCTTACACCAGCCCAGACAACCCTTATGGTGATTTAAGAGGTCTTAGACAACCTTAGAAACTCTCTAAGTGGTAGCTGTGGAGAGCAGCCTTCAGCATTAGTCCAGAAGGAGTGTAAAGCATCTTGTTTTACCAGAACGCAATCTTATAGTATAGATTACATGAAAAAGAACCACACAAGGTATTTATAAAAAAATATGTATTTATTTTAGAATACTCTCTAACATGTTTAGATATCTCCTACATGGAGATAAGCAAAATGCACACAATACTTTGCACAAAAATACAGTAAATAGCATGAAATACACAGTGGACCCCAGGGGAGGAACAGACCATATACTAGGAAAGTGGTATAAAAACCACGACTCGGGTCAAGACAGTGTCGAGAGGACGTAGAAGTGCTGGGGACCCAAGGGACCACCCAAGGTGAATAGATAGGGACCCCACAGAGAGTGTGTGCAGTGTGGGAACACTACTGCGTGCTCCATACAACTCTACGGGTAAGTCGGGTTGGATTTTTAGAGATTAAGGACCCTTCTCAGTGGACCCTGAAGAAACCCCGTGGAAGACAGAAGGTTGGAGAGCCACCTGTGGATACCCTAGTACCCACATTATCTACACCAGGGAAGCCGGGTGCATACGTGTGAAGTGGTGTCGGAAACCGCCGTCGAACCCAATGGAGGACTTCAGGAATGTGCCGCTGTTGAAGAAGGAGAAAGTGTCCGGCGGAATCCAAAGGTGGATTCTAGATGAGAGGTACCTGCAAGCAGAGAGGACAGAGTCTATGTCACTCAGAGGTGACCAGGAGACCTGGAAGACGAATGCCCTCCGATGTCGGGTGTTGCAGGATAGGTGGTGATGACCTTGACTCTGCAGCTGTGAGAACCAGGCGAGGCTGAGGAAGACCAGGAACTGTACACGGGCTGTCCAACAAAGGATGTCGAGTGCTGAGGGGTCGGTGTCCGGCGAGAGTACCAACAAGCCTTGACAAATGCAACCAATGCAGGAATTGAAGAAGGAGCAAAGTTGGGGCCAGCAAGGTCCAGGGGACTCACCACAAGCAGGGGAGTGAGGGCAGGCCCCAAGCAATCAGGGGAGCCCAAAAGAAACAACGGTTACCCTCAAATGGACACACAGGCTGGAGGCTCTGGAGTTGCAAGAGGACCTCAAGCAGCTCACCAAAAGATGCAGGCCATGATGCACACGATGCTGTGTGGCTGAAGATTCTGGTCACTGGAGGTGCTCGAGGTTAGGGCTACTGGGAGCCCAAATATCTTCTTGGAAGGAAGCCAACAAGCCTTTCCAACTGCAAGTTGACGCAGTGCACAGGGGTTTGGTTATTGCAACCCCCACAAGGGATACGGGCCTCAAACTAGGTGAGAGGGCAGGGCAGGCCTCGGGAGCTGTGGGAAATTACAACCTGTGTTGCAGAACCTTACGGAGTCCAGAGGAACTCAAGATCAGCAGGCCGGTCGACTTAGTTGCGGTGCCTGCGAATGCAGGGGAGTGACTCCTTCACTCCAAGGGAGATTCCTTCAGGTGTCTTTGATGCCGACAGGCCTTGGAAGGTTCCTGTATGGTGCACAGGCACAGACAATGCAGCAGACTGAAAGGGAGACGAAGTTGAGCCCCAAATTAGGTCCAGCGAAGTCCAGAGTGCCCGGACAGTAGAAGTAGATGTGCTGTCTGATTTGAATCTTGTCCCACAACAAATCTAGGGATCCACCCAAAGGTAAGCCCTTAAGTACCCTAAGAAAGGGTTGGGACAATTCAGAGGACCCTCCCAGGGGAGGGCCTGGACAGGGGGAGGTTACTCCCATGTCCTTTGTCCAGTTTTGCTTCAGAGCGGGAGCCAACGGCTCCCAGGACTGGTTTTAACTGGATTATGCACACCAAATGTGCTGCTCATGCAGACTTAGTGGTGCTGGCAAGCGCACACACCCGGTCCCAATACACGAAATCCTGTCTGGGAGGAGGCCACACCTCCCTGTGACAGGATGCCTATTGTTCTGATTTCCCCTGCTCGAGCTTGGCTCAGCAGCAGGAGGGTAGAAATGTGTCTCTGATCGGCAGCAACCATTTTGTGCTGTCTGGGTCTAGAAGGTTGGCACCGGGAACACTGAGAGCCTAACGGAGGGCTCTTCCAGTGCTTGGAATAATACTTCCCACACCGTTTACGGTGTGGGGTATGATTCCAACATGTTTGATACCAAACATGATAGGATTCGTTGCAGCCGTTTTCGAGATGGTCATCGCGTAATTAAGCGGTGCCCCTCTATATAGTATATGGCTGCTTCACTGACAACCCGGGAGAATGGGTTCCGTAGGCTGTAGGGGTGTCCTGCTCATGCAGAGGCACCCTCACACTTAGGACCAAGCACCCTGCCTTCAGCATTGATAAGGCTTGCTATAGGGGTGACTTATAGGTTTTAAGTACAGTGACCCTAGATATAGGAAACCTATATCGTTAGTAAGTGGTGCTAGCCCCATCTTACACAGGCTGCAATGGAAGGCCTGTTGTTCCATTTTGAATGGTCTCCCATGGGTGCATAATGTATGCTTCAGCCCATGGGGGACCTCTGGGGTACCTATGCCCTGGGTACCTTAGTACCATATACTAGGGTCTGATAAGGGTACCCCAGTATCCAATCTGGGATATACCTAAGTACTAACCACAACAATTTAAGGGAAAAAGCAGAGATACTGGGGTCCTGATTACCAGGATCCCAGTCTGACTAGTCAAAAACAGCTTAGCACCAGGCAAAAAGTGGGGGTACCCATGCAGAAGGGTCCTACCTTCCTTCACTAACATTTTCATATCAAAATGTTTTAATACTTTGCTAATAGGCTTAGTTCTTCATAACTCCAGTTTAACTATACAAACTTTTTGTTTCTTTGTAAACATTTCTGCAGCCCCATGATTGTTTCTCTGGGCCCTAGAATCCCGCAAGCTTACTGATAGCAGGGGAATTAGTAATTTTGAGGTGAGGAGCAACCTGGAATTACAAGGTGGATCCTGATGTTCCTCGAGAAATGAGGACGTCCGATGAAGCCTCTATGCTTACACTGCAAACATAAGTGCCTCTAAGAGCTCCTGATTAGAAATCCTAAAACTCTCATTCTCTTTCTCCTTGTCCATGTTCATCCTATACCAGGCTCACTCATCTCTAAGTGGAACTGCTCCTTACCTTTCGATGTATGTCCCATGCCCATCATTTAGGTGCTAAAGTTAGGAATTAACACATAAGAAAGGGCCTGATTAGGATGGCAGGCGGAATTGGGGACCGCCCGACATAGTGTCGGGGGTCCCAGAGGCCAAATTACAATTATTATTATTATTATTATTTACAGTTATAAGGCGCACAGCTACCCCAAGGGGTTTCCCGGTGCCGGCAGGTAGAGTGAGCAGAGAAAAAAGGAAGTAAATTACTGATTGAACAACCAGGTCTTCACTTGCTTACGAAAACTAGTAAGGACAGTTTCCTCCCGTATAGAGATCGGAAGAGAGTTCAACAGGGAGGGGACCAGGAAGGAAAAGGACCTACAGCCCATCCTAGTCAGTCTAATTCTAGGGATAGCAAAATTAGACTGTCTGGCAGAGCTCAAATTGCGAAAAGGAGTATACAACTGAATTAACGATTGTAAATATTGCGGGGCTGTTCTGGATTTAATTTTAAACATAAAGCTCAAAGTCTTAAATTTGATACGGTTCTCCACTTTCAACCAGTGTAGTGTGCGAAGAAAATCGGTGGCAGACACCATCCTGGGAACCTGACACAACAGCCTCGCAGCTGCATTTTGCACCACTTGCAACCTACATATTGTAGTTTTATTGGCGCCTAAGTATAGGACGTTACCGTAGTCAAGCCTAGACATAATCAGGGCTTGAACCACAGTACGTTGAACAGAGAGGGGTAACATCCATTACATTTTTCTCAACCATCTCAGAATGGTAAAGCATGTCGCAGCCACATTAGTGATTTGTTGCTTCATTGACAGTTGGTCGTCAATAATGATACCCAGGTTTCGAACTTGATGTACCGGCTGAGGCAGCAAGCCCATTTCAGTGGGCCAATGTTTTGGTCCCCAGAGATCTTGTTCTTTACCTAAAATCATAACCTCAGTTTTTTCTCCCTTTAGTCTGAGGAAGTTATTCTGCATCCAAGATGCAATTTTGCTCAGACCAACCTAGAGAGCAGAAGTATCAGATCCCCTAGATGAAGTAAGGGAAAAGATTATCTGCGTGTCATCCACAGAGGAAAAAAGGGACAGCCCAACTTCATCGGCAATATATGCCAATGGGCGCACATAGATATTAAACAACAATGGACTCAGCACAGAACCCTGGGGGACTCCATAAGGAGAACAGTGGATATTAGAGCTTGCCGAGGTAGAGAAAACCTGAAAAGTGCGATCAGCCAGGAACGAACGGAATCATTGTAAAGCAGAGCCTCCGAGGCCTAAAGACTGCAAGGCTTTTACCAAGACCGTATGAGACACTGTGTCGAAGGCGGCACTGAGAGCAAGTAAAATGAGAGCCACCGTATCCCCATGGTCCAAAGTCCACTGTGGCAGTCTCATTGTACATGTTTTCCATTGCTGCTGGCAGCAGCACCCGCTGCAATGGAAAAAATGCAGGTTTTTCATTTCCCTGCACTAAGTGGCAGGCACCATGCAGTGCCTGCCACTTGGTGCAGGGTAATGTGCAAAACCAAAGTGCCCAGGGGAAATAGGGGCCCGCTACGGGCCCCCAAAGTCCATCCCTGCCAGCCTTTCAATGACGGATGAACCACTATGGAAAGGATGGCGGGATGGACCATCATAAAATGACCGGTGGTGCCTGACAGGCACCGCCTCCATTCTGGGCAATGTGGCTGCTCCGACAGGCAGTCGGAAAAGGACCGCCAGTCGGAACCGTGGTGCGACGTCGGTCTTTCCAACCACCATGTTTCTGCCTGCCATAGTAATCTGGCGGGCGGAAAACCGCAGACCGATGGTGGTGAACCCGCCACCGTCAGCCTGCGTAATCAGCCCCAAAGTGTCATGTTTCACTGAAATATTCCTAACTCCCTGAAAGTACATTAAACAACAATTATTGTAAATCGTTCACTGTCCATTTGGCATCCGTGCTGTTGATGAATTAGTTTGGTTTATCTCTCTCCCATGACTCAGGTGCTGTTTTGAGATAGAGACATTCTTTTCATTCACTTCTCTTATCCAAAGAGCTCTGCTTGAAGCCCTCTTGCAGAGCTTAATTTGAGTCGATGATTGCCGGTGGCAGCCAGCACCACTAATTTTTGGGTACAGACACTTCTTTTTTTCCTGTTTGACCATTTCCTGAGAGCAAGAGAGGGAAGAGCAGACAAACTGGAAAGACGGAAATCCGATTCCATAGGGGGAAGCACGTGCTTGCAAACGTGAGATAAAGGGGAAGGGAGTGTCTGGTAGTGAATTAAGGCGGCATCAGGTGGTTTTAAGGCTACGCAGCCTTGGTATTCCACATGCCAAAATTTTATTGCGCAGGCTGCCAGCTTCTGTGCAGACTTCTGGCACCAGTACTCATTCTTTTACAAATTAAGCGCTGCTGTATTGCTGTAACACCCAAGTATGGGAGTAGGGCAGTCAAGCTTGATGTTCAGTTGTTGTAGTGACTGAAAATACTTCAATGATGAGAGATTTTGTTGACGAGTGCAGCTGATCCAAGGTATGCCCACTTATTGAACATCGGGCTATATATAAAATGTATGCTATTTCTTGTAATTTGTCATTTATTTAGCACACCATTATGAAATCACAGCATATTTAGTAGGCCTGAGAAGCCTATGAAAACAGTTCAGCTATTTCCATTGCAGACCAGAGCTTGATTCATATCTTGCTTTTACAAACCATCTTCAGGATGGGTACCTACCTGTTTCTCGATAGGAAACAGCTTTATTGAAACAAGAAAAACACTCTTTTGATTTGAACAATCTGAATAAAGTTCAATTGTGCATATTTCCGTAACATCCTGTTACTAGACATGGTATCAGAGTGACCACACTTTTAAGTTGTTTTCCGGCCTGAACATCTTTGTTTCTTACAGGGAAGAGGTGTGGAGCAGCGGCCAGGGCGACTGACTCTGGAACCCAGAGGCTCACGGTTCAATCCCTGGCACTGGTGGCAGATCAGCCCAGCACCATGTGACTCTGGGCAATAGCTTGCTTAATCTTCCCGACAGCCCCCAGCGCCTTGACACCTTCGGGTAATTGTTCACGCTTTACAAATACTGGACATTTAAATAAAGAATAACTCACTTTTCATTGCTATACCCATGGCCCCATTGCCTGTGCCCCGGTTCATGGCTGGCATTTTCTGAGACGTTCTTTATATTTTCACATAGAATGTACATAATCTTAACATTCGCATTTAATATTTTTTTTTCCTCTCAAGTACTCTGTCTCCAAAAATCGCTTTCTGGAGACATACAATACAGAAAAATACATCTTAGCTGGCAGAAATACTTTGAGCTTTTATTTCGTCAATTCCTCAACACAGATGCCAGTAATTTAATGTGCGCATGCTAACAAAGAATCACTTTCTGAAGATGATCATGCCTATCAATACTCATCATTACTTGGAATCAGTAGCGGTCGGTGGTGGGAGTGCCGCCGGGCGCTGACGTGGGGTGGGGGAGGGGCAGGGTGGGGGGTAGTAAACTACGGATTACGGACGATTACAGGTAAATACACATATAAATAAATAAAACAAATTTCGTTTCTTGCGATGCATCACATTTGGCGATGCCGCGCGAGAAACGAAATTCGTTTTATTTCTTTCTATGTGTATTTACCTGTAATCGTCCGTAATCCGTAGTTAACTACCCCCACCCTGCCCCTCCCCCACCCCACGTCAGCGCCCGGCGGCACTCCCACCACCGACCGCTACTGCTTGGAATATAAATCTGCTTAAGGGCAATGTGTTGCATGCCAATTTTGATAGCATACCTTGTAAGCAACACGTGGGAAGATAAGGCACACATTTTCCGACACACAACAGAGCTAGCAAACAACAAATATTTGATATCTAAGAAACAGAGTCCTGTTTAAATTTATAGGAAGCTTCTTTTTACTACATCACAGTCTCATAAATAAACCCTATGTTTTTCAGAGTGAGACACACTAAACAACAGAGGGAAATGAAACAGAACATTGGTATAATTCCCAGTATTTTGAAATAGTCGGCAAAATATGTTGGCAAACTAAATAGTAGGAACAACTGCTACTTGTTACATTTTTAAAGAACATGTTTAGAAAAATCGACATTTCAGAAAACAGCTTTTTGGCGTAATGTACTGCTTATTAGCCTTCTAAGTGCAACATTTTACGCATGAAGAGAGCAATAGCAAAACAATGAATGAGTGTTGAAATATTACCAATAGGAAAACTGACAGATACCACTCCAAATCAAAGAAAATTATCATAAATGTGATTAAATAAAAAAGAAAGTCGCAATTATCTAAGTGGAATGGCAGGTTTAACTGGGATTTACAACAGATACCTACATTTGTGCTGCAACAAAGCAGGCACTGCATATATTTTTGGCGAGTCACAGCAGACCTGCAGTAACTAAGAGAGCACATTCCCAGGTAAAGATTAATTTAACAGAGGAGCTCCAGAATATCTGATCTGAAGACTGATCAGAAGGAACTTTCACAGTGGGACTTAGGGCCAGATGTACGAAATCGCGTTTGCGGTTTCCTGATAGCAAATTTTAGCGATTCGCTATTAGGAAATCGCAAACTGCGATGTACAACAGTGTGTTTGACACTGCTAGCGATTTGCAGTGTGTCCCAAATGGACCTGCCTTATCAATATTCATGAGGCAGTTTGCAATTTGCGACCCATTGTGAATGGCTCCAATCACAGGGATAGTTGCCTGCTGGGGACAGTAGCAACTTTATTTTTTAAATGCAGTCCGTTTTGCTTACAGAAAAATGGAATGAATTTTTTAAGGGCAGTCAGTGGTCCTTGGGACCACTGCCTTATCTGAAAAAATATTGGCGCCCCCATCCACAAAGGGGAAGGGGTCCCCAAAGTTTGCAATTGTCTTACCACCAACTTGACGTTGGTGGTAACTGTGAATGTTTTGCGACTGCATTCCCGGTAGCAAAACATTCCTACATACCTGTGCGACTCGCTATGAGGATGGGATGCCCTTGGCACGCCCCCACCTAATAGCGACTTTCAAACCCAATTTGCGATTCAGTAGTAGCTTACCAAATCGCAAATAGGGTTTTGTACATTTAAAAATGCTTTTTTCACGTCACAAATGGCAAATCAGGCCGTTTGCTAGCTGAAAAAAGCTTCGTACATCTGGCCCCTAGTCATTTTCGACCTCTTTTACTTACTAGTGAGTGAAACTAATTCAAGCATTCAATCCATCCCTTTTTTGCACACTGCCCGAAGTGAGACAGATAGGCTAAGATGTGGGTCCTGTGCACCCAGTGCCACTGGAGCCAAGCTATACCTGACTGATAAGCCCTAATACAAGTAAAATAGGTCTTGGTTTGCTTGTGTTTCAGTTCAGGAAGGACACGGCCTAGCAGTTTTGGCTTGCCTGTTCCCATTGGAGCAGCGTCAAGACTGATTTGCATATGGCTGGGTCATAACTCAGGTGGCATGGTGTGCAAAATAACAATGGACTGTGATATGACCTGAGTAATTACCAGTGGCTGAAATTAACTCAAAGATTCCAACCACCACTATTTGTGATACTTCCATCAGTGAGATGGGTATGCCCAGATATGGGTCCCATTGGAACTACGCTATACCTGACTGATGAGCCCTAATAAGGGAGAAACCGGTTCTGGGTTGCTTGTGTTCTGGTTCAGGGGTGACATGACCTGGCAGATTGGGCTGGACTATTCCCAAACGAGCAGTGTTTAGACTGATTTACATATGGCTGAGTCCTAACTGTGATGTCATGGTGTGCAAAATAACAATTCTGGGATGTGGCCCGAGTAATTACCAGTGGTTGAGATTAATTCAGGCGTTCCATCTATCACTTTTTTGTTCACTTACTAGAGCTGTTTTGTTCAACACACAAAATACAAGGAGAAGGACGATTAAAGCAGCTGCCTTAAGTTACTGCTTGTTGAAAATACCATTCACATTTTGAGCAGCTATTTGCCATTAGGTATTGGAAGTGTCATCTATAACACGTGGCACTTTGATTGTGTACTTGTAGAAATCTGCTAGGCAAGGAGTACTTCTCTGGAGACAGGCACCATGGCTCTAGCAATAGCATATAGTTTTTGTATTTCCATTCATTTTTTTTATCAATTGCAATCTCTTGCGGGTTAAAATATGTTCTCATTCACTGCCCCTCCTCTGTATCACTAAAATTTATTTTTCGGTGGCAAGTGGATGCATGCAAACCATTTTTTTCTTTTCATTTTTTAAGGTTCATTAATTTTAGCTGTTCATATTTCGGTTCCCTTTATTCTTAGCTTAATTTCACTAAATTTGCAGATTCTCACCATATTTTTAACATGAATGTTGTTCCAACTGTACACTCCTATATCAAAACTGACATCATCTAGTCACCATTGGCTAAAGACACAGTCTGTTCTTTATGTTTTTTGTAGTGCCATTCAATTTTTTTTAACTACTGTTCCTTCAAAGTACATTTAATAATGTTTTCACTTGTATTAGCTTGAGGTAAAAAAATGTTTGGGGGAATAGTCCACTTACCCCTTTTGAAGCTGTTCTACTTGTATTTTGGACCCTAAAATGGCATGCATGCTAGAAGGCACTGCCCGGTTCTTTATTAGCCATATGTGCATGCCTGTGACTGGCCTTTCAGCATTTTATGTATCAAGAACAGTATGAAGCTAGTAAGATAATTTTAGCATCTCCCAAATTTTTTTAACGCACACGTGGTATAAATTTATATATGTATAAGAGAGGCTTTTCTTTATGTGTCAAAGCCGCTTAAGGAAACTTTTTTGTCTCCTCTAGGTCAAATATATTGAGTGTTATTTTCCAATTTTTCAATAGTTGTTACCATGCTTCTCTCTAACGCTTTACTGAAGGGGTTCCGGGTCTCTTCATCTGGAGGCATAACATTAACTATAACTTGTGCCTTCTACATGCAGTGCTTATACTACCCTTTCATATTACCCCCACTTTATAGCATTGTAAATTATAGCATTCCTAACAAGACTCATGACACGTCTAATGAAATCATTTATGAGCACGCTGTGCTTGGTAGAGTGCCAAGTTATAGTAAATGTTGTGTGGCTAGCGAGTCGACAACACTGTGTATGGAGATGCATGAGTTATAGGATGTTTTGGATAGGGCACAAGGCATAATTGTAAGTTATAACTATAACTTTAGAATTTCCAAGCTTTGTGTAGTTTAAGTTGGTTTTGTATAGAAAGAATAATACCATTTTCATAACTATATCTAAAGCTTTAACCAATGTTTTCGTCATTGAATTTCAATGTTTTTTTAAATTAAAATGTGTTTCAAATCATAGAGTGGAGTGTTGTGGAGTGGAGTGTCATCGAATGGAGTGTAGTCTAGTAGCATGTCGTAGAGTTGCATAGAGTGTAGTAAAGTGTTGTAGAGTGGGGTGGCAAAGAGTGTAGTAGAGTGTCGTAGAGTGTAGTGTCATAGAGTGGAGTGTTGTAGAGTGGAGAGGAGAGTGTGGTACAGTGTAGTGTTGTACAGTGGCGTATTGTAGAGTGTCATAAAGTGGGGCACACTGGAGTAGAGTGGCATAGAGTGGAGTAGAGTGTTCTAGAGTGGAGTCTCATAGAGTGGAGTGGCATGTCGTAGAGTACAGTGGAGTGCCATAGAATGGAGTGTCATACAGTAAAGTAGAGTGTCATACAGTGGTGTGTCGTACAGTGGAGTGCTGCTAAGTGGAGTGTCGTCAAGTGGAGTGTCACTGAGTAGAGTGTCATACAGTGTCTGAGCGTGGAGGAGTGCAGTGGAGTGTTGTAGAATGGAGTGACAAAGAGTGGAGTAGGTGGAAGTAAAGTGTCCTAGAGTGGAGTGTTGTCGAGTGGAGTGTCATATAGCAGAGTGCAGGAGTGTCGTAGAGGGGAAGTGCCATGTCACACAGTGGAGTGGCTATCATAGATAGGAGTGGAGTGTCATGTCGTAGAGTGTCATACAGTGTAGTAGAGTGAAGGGGAGTACAGTGGAATAGTGTTGTACAGTGGCATAGAGTATAGTAGAGTATTGTAGAGTGCAGTTGCTTAGGGGGGAGTAGAGTGCCCTAGAGTGAAGCAGTGAAGAGTGGAGTAAAGTGTCATAGATTGAAGTGGTATTTCATAGAGTAGAGTGGCATGGAGCAGAGTAGAGTGGAGCGGCATAGCATAGGGTCAAGTAAAGTGTTATAAATTGGAGTGGCGTGTCAGACAATGGAGTGGAGTGGCGTGGCATAGAGTGTCAGTAAGTGTTGTAGAGTGAAGTGGCGTTGAGTGGAGTAGAGTGCTGTAGAGAGTAGCACAGAGTAATATGTCTTAGAGTGTGTTAAAGTGAAGTGACATTGAGTGTTGTAGAGTCAAGTGGTATAGAGTGGCGTGCAGTGGAGAACTGGAGTATAATGGAGTATTGTCATAGAGCAGAGTGGAGTAAAGTGGGGTTGAGGGGCATACAAGGAGTTGTTTATAGTGTCATACAGAGGAGTAGAGTGTCATAGAATGGCATAGACTGGTGTAAAGTGGCTTAGAATGAGTAAAGTGTTGTAGAGTGGATTTTAGGAGCATAGAGTGGAGTAGAGTATTGTACAGTGGCATAGAATGTAGTTGAGTTTTGCAGAGTGGAATTGCATAAAGTGGATTAGAGTGTCGTAGAGTGGAGCGGTGTACAGTGGAGCAGCATATTGTGGTGTAAAGTGGGGTAAATTGTTGTACAGAGGAGTAAAGCATCAGAGAGTGGAGTTACATCACACAGTACCGTACCATGGAGTAGAGTGGAGTGGCATAGAAAAGAGTATAGTAAAGTGTGATGTAGTGGAGTGGCATGTCGTATAGTGGAATGGAGTGGCATCATAGAGTGTTAGGAAGGGTCGTAGAATGGAGTGGCATCGAGTGGAGTAGAGCGTTGTATAGTGGAGTTGCATAGAGTAGAGTGAGGTAGAGTGTGGTATAGTGGAGTGGCATAGACTGTCATAGAGTTGAATGGCATAGAGTGGAGTGGCATGGAGTGGAGGAGTAGAGTGGACTAGAGTGGAGTAGTGTATCATGTTGATCAGGCTTGATTTACCTTAAAAAAAACAGAAGACAAGAGGCGTTTGGCAAAACAGGAACAGTTTGTTTCATTAAACAGTGCGGCCGGGAGAACAGTTACAGGCTCAAAGTTTGAGGACTGTCTTAATTTACATTGGGTTTGCATACATCTTATATACAATTCTACAACAAGCAGTAAATGTTTCTGTCATACCATATATGGTGAGTAATGGTGGTTGCTGCCTTTCGAGTCATAAATTAATGGTCAAATGGTTACTGCAGGTGGGCCTCAACCTTGCGTGGACACAGTGTGGCAAGTGGTGTATGCGTCCAGATGTCCGGTATGGGGAGCATGTGTGCTAGGTCCTGATTGGCTATGTGTTCATAACTCATGTGGCATTTGACTTTGTGATGTTTTCAGAAGCACCCGTACCCCCTCAGGTCATGTGAGTTTTATTGGGGGCAATCTCCCCCGACCATTGTAGTGACGCTGCCCCTATCTGTGAGATTGAGTAAGATTTTCCTGCCCACGTCTGACTGCCAGCTATGCACCCTCCTGCCTGTGACCCATCAATCAGCTATCCCGGGCCTAGCTCGGAGGGCCTGTCTGACTACGTACTTGCGTGTCGAGGTAGATGTGGAATTAAGGACTGGTCATTCTATTAATAAGGACAAGAGTTTGTTTTTATTAATAAATATATCGATATCCATATTAACAATGCCCCCACCAGTTGATTCTTCAACTACACTATCTAACTCATGCATTTGTGCCATTACTTTCCTAGGATCCTGCTGTTCCCTTTGCTTGCATTTGACTATGGCGACCTTTCTAGTTACATGCATTTTACCTAATTTGAGGACTTTGTTTTTACAGCAATTGCATTACCCCGCAAACCAACAGGAACCCAATAGTAACTGGTAACAGTGATCTACACAGACAGAATATCCATCATGGGAGCCAGGAGAACCAATTCAAAAAACACTCCTGCTCAGGTGCACCTCCTTCTTCTTGCTTGCTTCTGTGTAGATTATGCAGTGCTTGGATGGCAAGGGTTAATGTTCCATTGTCTAGATGCTTCTCTGGAAGTGCAGCAGGTAGCAGTAATCTTTGTGCAAACCCCTCCCTCCATTGTGGTCATTAAGTCCAGCACCTATTGATGCTGCATTACCATGAGGCGGATGGCTGGTATTTTTGTTCCTCGATTGAATTGAGGCAGAGCTCAGTGCTGGTCATCATTTTGAGCATTTCCCAGTCGGTGATTTGCAACCAGTCAGTGTTAGCTATTGTCTGCAGGGTGAAGAAGGGTATTGACCCCCCTGCACCCAGCTGTGCCTCTGTGAGTAGTGTTTCATAGAGTAGAGTTGAGTAAAGTGGGGTGGGTGGAGTGGCGTAGAGGGGGTTGTGTAGAGTGTCATACAATGTGGTAGAGTGTCTTATAATGGCCTGGAGTAGAGCAGAGTGTCATACAGTGGCACTGAAGTGAGTAGAGAGTTGAAGAGGGTTGTTAGGGGCATAGAGAGTAGAGTGGCACAGATTATAGGAGAGTTTTGTAGAATGGAGTTGCATAGAGTGGAGTGTCGTACAGTGGCATAGAGTGAGTGAAAGTGTTGTACAGTAGAGCAGAGTGTAGTGGCATTAAGTGATGTTACATAGCGTATAGAGGAGTAAAGTGTCATAGAGTGGAGGTGCGTGACATACAGTAGAGTAGCATGTAGTTGAGTAGAATGGTGTGATGTAGAATAGAGTTGAGTAAAATGTCACATAGTGGAGTGGCGTACAGTGGGTTGGAGTGGCATGTCATACAGTGTCAGCAAGTGTCATAGAGTGCAGTAGATTGGAGTGGCACAGAGTGGAGTGGAGTGTTATAGAGAGCAGTGGGGAAGAGTATAGTAGAGCATAGTAGATAGGGTGGCACAGTGTCATAGAATCGAGTGGCCTTGAGTGACAAAAAGTGGAGTGGCATAGAGGGGAGTAGTGCAGTAGATTGGGGTAGTGTATCATAGAGCAAAGTGAAGAAAAGTGGGGTGAAGTGGCATTCAAGCCATTTCATAGAATGTCGTACAGTGGAGCTGAGTGTCGTAAAGTGGCATAATGTTGAGTAGAGTGTTGTACAGTGAAATAGATCATTGTACAGTGGAGTGCCATAGAGTGGAGTACAGAGCGGTACAGTAGCGGGCGCAGTGTCATATAATGGAGCAGTGTGTCAGAGAGTGGAGTAGAGTGGAGTAGCCTAGAGTGGAGTGGTGTAGAGTGGAGTGTCATACAGTGTCATGTGGTAGAGTGTCGTATTGTATAGTATTGTGGCATGCAGTGTCATGGCACAGAGTGTTGTGCTGTACAGTGGAGTGGCATACAATGTAGTGGTAATGATTGTTGTGGTGCAGTGTTGTGGCATAGAGTGGTGTGGTGTAGAGTGGAGTGCTGTACAGTAGAGTGGCATAGAGTGGAGTAGCGTAGAGTGGAGTGATGTACAGTGGAGTGGCATTGAGAGAAGGGGTGTACCATAGAGTATGTGGAGTGGCATGGAGGAGGAGTGGTATAGAGTGGAGTGGTGTAGATGGGAGTGGTGTATAGTGGTATAGCATAGAGTGGAGTGGCAGAGGGTGGAGTGGCATAGAGTAGAGTGGCACAGAATGGAGTGGCATAGAGTAGAGTGCCATGGAGTAGCATAGAGTGGAATAGTGTAGAGTAGAGTGGCATAGAGTGTAGTGGATTACAGTGGAGTGGCATGTCATAGATTTGAGTGGAGTGGAGTGGGATAGAGTAGAGTGTTATAGAGTGGCATAGAATGGAGTAGAGCATTTCAGAGTGCCATGGACTGGACTAGAGTGTCCTACAGTGGAGGTGCGTAGAGTGTCGTACAGTGGAATAGAGTATTGTACAGTGGCTTAGAGTGGAGTGGTGTACAGTGAAGTGACATGTCATAGACTGGAGTCAATCAATCATCATTTGTAAAGTGCAGCATTGTCACCCCTAGGAATATCTGGGTGCTCTGGGTGAGATGTCTCAGTCGAAAAGCCAGGTCTTGAGTTACTTTTTGAAGTCCACCAGGAAGGGTGCTGTTCGAAGATGGATGGGCAGGACGTTTCATGTCTTGATGGTGATGTAGGAGGAGTAGCCCCCGCTGTTACTGTGATGGATGTTTGGGGGTGTGTGCATGGGCTAGTGAGGAAGAGTACAGGTGTCTTGCAGGTAGATGGAAGTTCAGTTGGAGGTTGATGTAGGCTGGTCCTTGACCGTGTAGAGCTTTGTAGGTATGAGTGAGGATCTTGAACTGGCATCCCTTCTGTATGGGGAGCCAGTGGATGTTTCTGAGGTGGGGTATGATGTGGGTCTGTGTGGGGAGGTCCAGGATGAGTCTGTCTGTGGCATTCTGAATGGTTTGGTCTCTTCAGAGGAGCTGGGTGGAGATGCCAGCGTCAAGAGCGTTACCGTAGTTGAGGCAGCTGGTAATGAGGGTCTGGGTGATGGTTTTTCTGGTGTTGACTGGGATCCATCTGAAGATTTTGCAGGGCATGCAGAGGATGTGGCAGCAGGAGGAGGGGACTGCGTTGATGTGTTGTTTCATGGCCAGTTCATTGCCGAGGATGATGCCTAGGTTGCATGCATGGTCAGTTGGCGTGGGTGTAGGTCTGAGTTCTACTAACCTCCAGCTGTGGTCACATACTGACGTGTTCTTCCCAAAGATGAGTACTTCTGTTTTGTCGGAGTTGAGTTTCAGGCTGTTGTCTCTCATCCAGTTGGCTTTAGAAAATCAGAAAATAACCCTTTCAAGCAAAAAGGGACAGGGTATCTAAAACCAATTAAAAACAAATTTCCCTTTTGTGCTCACAGTTAACAACTATTCCTCAGTCAATCAGAATGCACTGAGTAAAAATTCACATCGAGCATCATGAACAACACAATCAAAATTTGACAGTCTCCTTTTTATATAAAAAATATATATTTATTACAATGATTCAAGTGCATATCATTTTACAAGCTGTATGTAAGTATATATATAATACAATAAAAAACACAATACAATTGCAAATCTTAAAAACATTCAAGCTCATAATCAATATCAAAAATCATCTATATTGCAATGTCAATAATTAATATTCCTTATAACAATTGAAAGGCCCTTTGGTTGGTCATGGAAAGGGGGTGCAGTAGCTGTTGTATCTGTGTATAGGGAGTAGCATGTAGTAGTGTGGGATGACATATCATAAAGTGAAGTTGTATGTCATAGACTGTCATACAGGGGAGTACATGGCATAAAGTGAAGGGGCATAAAGTGGAGTGCAGTGCTGTGGAGCGTCATAGAGTGTAGTGATGTGTCATTCAGTAGAGTACAGTGGCGTCATAGAGTGGCGTGTGGAACAGTGCTTTAGAGTGGAGGGGTGTAGAGTGAAGTGGTGCAAAGTGAACTGTGATGCCATTTAGTGAAATCAAGAGGCATATTGTAGCTTTTAGTGGTGTGTAGTAGAATGAAGTGGCGCATCATAGAGTGGAGTGGCATGTCTTAGAGTGGTGTGACATGGAGTGTAACAGAGTGCAGTGGCATGAAACCGAGTGGAGTGACGAATGGTAGAGTGGTGTGGCATGTAGTAGACTGGAGTGGTGTGTCAGAGAGTGGAGTGACGTGTTATAGAGTGGAGTGGCATGTTGTACAAGGGAGTGGAGTGGCATGTTGTGTCACAGAGTGTCGTTTAAACAGACAGTGGAAAAAGGTTGAAAAGATTTAAATGAAATTTAGCAGAAATATAGATTATGTAGTTAAGTAGTCTGATCACTTTATATATTTTTTTAAAGTTTACAATGTACAGCAGGCTACATAAAAAAAATGTTTAATTAAAAATATAAAAAACACTGTTTTAAACTATATTTCCCCTTAAAACACGCAGATTAAGTACGGTCTAAACAATATGGCTACCTTTTAATTACATAATGGTGAAATATTGTTTACAGCACACTTAGTCAGTGTTCTAGGTTTTAATGAGAAAAATATTGCAGAACACTTTATTTTTAGTTTTGTAGATCCTTATTTTTACTGCAGTACTTTCTGGGTACTACAGTGGCTCTCTGTAAACATTCTTTACAATATGAAGCAATAAAGCTACTTTTTCCTACCTTGAGAGACTTAGATAAATACTCATGCCTTACCATGCACTTATAAAACAGAAGTACAATATATTTCATCTTAATACCCAGAACGCAGACTAAGGGGGCGATTCCGATTCGGGACGGAAATCTCTCCGACCGAGCCGGACCCGGAGAGATTTCCGACCGAATCGGACCCGTGCAGCCCGACCGAATGAGTACGATGCGCACGTATGCCATCGGACTCGAAGTCGGTCGGACTCCCATTGAAGTCAATGGGAGCCGGTCGCACAACGCGTACGCGGGCTCCCATTGACTCAATGGGTGCGAGGCGGACAAGGGCGCCCCTACAGCGTGTATGCGGCAAAGCGACTCGCGCCGTACACGCACAGGTAGGGGGACCCATGGGTCCCCCCTGTGTGCGACTCGCGTGGCTACGCGTACAGGGGGGCCCGACACGGACCCCCAAAGTATGGCTCCGACTGCTCTTTCGAGCCGGAGTGCGCGGCTCGGTCGGACTGCTCGCGGCGCGCATCGTACTTACCCGGCAGGGGAACGTCTCCATTGCGCGGTGCGAGTCGAGTCCGAGCGAGTCGGTCGGTGCGGTTCGACCCGGGAACGAGTCGGTCGGAGCGGTCGGGACGCCCGGACGAGTCGGTCGGCGAATTCGCATCGTACTCGCTCGCCCGTACGCGTGTACGAATCGGTCGGGAAATAGGGCTCCGAATCGGATCCGGTTAAGCCGAATCCGATTCGGAGCCCTACCGGCCGAGATCGGAATCGGCCCCAAAGTGTGGTTAAGACAATATAGCTGCCATTTAATTTAGTAAGGGCTTTCATTATCCAATCGTATACTGTTTTGTCGTCGGCATGTACTGCGGAATACCGCAAAATTAGCGCTGTATACCAGGGACCAATATATCACGTTTTTGTGCCTTATAACTTTGCAACTACTGAACCTATATAAATTTAGTACCAAAAAGGACCCTTTCCACCCCATAATCTAGATTCCTGCCAATTTTTAGGAAAATCTGTCTGGCCATTGTGGCACTACGTCTGTCTTAAAAGTCTGTGGAAAATACATTGGTGGAAAAACTTGTTTTGGGACACTCCTTATTTCTTTGCACGCACTTAACTAATCCCCACGAAACTTTGCACCATCAGCCAATGTAGAAATGCAATAGGTCTGCAACGTTTCATAGAGATTCATCACACTGACAAAGTTATTCGCAAGCAAAAATCCGAGATATTTCTATCTCTCAGAATCCTGACTACTGTCAATCTGTAGTATATATGTAAAATCATTCATAAAACTTTAACATCGGTCACAAAGCATTAACAAAGGAGATTACTCGTCAAACAGAGATTGGTTGTCAATGTCAAAAGCTTACTAATTTTACACACTTTTTGTAACGACACACAGCTTCTCCGAGAATGTTGTAATGTCCTGTATAAAGTTTATGTAAAACAATGGGATGGTTTCAAGCATGTTAAACCCTGGAGAGAGAGAAGAACTATTGGGACTTGGCTACGGGGGCAGACTGAACCGTGCAGCAAATGATCCCGACTTTTCCAGGCTCTGTTGAAATGTTTATTTATAACTCCCACCGTCTGGAGGAAACCTCGCCAATCAAAACACTTGAAGGGTTTTCCAACTGGTTGGGAACGTTTAGTCTCAAGAAATCATTTTCTGAGAGGACCCAAGACATTCGATATGACTTAAGCTGTAAAATTAGTTTCAGAACAGTGGACAGCCTTTTTACCCTAATGCGTAGCTAGCTTTCAGGAAATTAACCCCATCAGGGTCGCTAGAGCAGCGGTATGAATCCGCTTTAATACAATTTGTTTGCATTAAAATGTACAGCGTGTTAGCCGCTCTTATCACACATATTAAACATTATTGTGTTACTTCATATTAAACTGCTATGCTGCGGGAATTTAGCTAACCCATTACTAGCTGATGTGAAGCCATTTTGCAAACTGTTCATTTTAGAGTTGATGCCAACGTGCTCTTGTGGCAAATGTATTACAGCAGCATTTTTTAAGTTTTGCAAGTACCTTATGTCCTAAAACAATGTGAATCAGCAGTCACGTCAAAACTAGAGGTGGGTATGCAAACAAGTTAAAAACAAAGGATAAAACGTTGGTATTAGAAGGGAGAGAAAACGTTAACCATCTAGTAGGGGAACTGCTTAATGTGAAACAAAAAAACCTGTAACCAATCCTAGCTTCCCGCTTGACCAAATATTGTGATCCAAGGCAAATATTTTATTTTACATAGCCTCGTTTTGCTTCATTGTCAGATATGAGAGCAACTTCCAAAAAGTGAATTCCGAGTGTGCTCGGCTCTCCAGGTTAATGCTTAGCGTTGGTGGCAGGCAGCCTCCACATTAAAGATCGGTGCGTTTTTGTCTCGAGGGCCTAAGAGGACATCGAAGAGAGCCAGATTCAGGGCTCAGGCTCGAGCCTGGCTCGAGCTTTCCGTAACTCGCCTACCTCTGGCCAAAACACACATCACTTGACAGCACCCAGTAATTTGGTTGCACCAGGCCAAAATGTGGTCTGGAATGGAGAATACATTATTAATCTTAAATGGGGGACCAGCCTTAACTGAGCTCTCTTTCACAGCGTGGCCAGCTTGTGTACAGCTTGTTCACGGGTGCCATTGATGTTTTCTTTTTCTTTTGACAACTTATCTCAGTTCGATTTAACTACAAAAACATTTTATCTTACTGCAAAAAGGAACCATGTTTACTAAAATCTCACTCCGATTGCCATCTTCCAGGAATAATTCAAATGTTTGCCAAATGCACATTAAATAAACCCACTTGGCACGATACAGGTATTGGACAAAGTGCGAATGAGCGGTCAAGACAGTGCACACTCCCTTCTATCACCTTCTTAACTGGCTAGGCCATAGAATGGGCCATACTCAACACTAGACGAATTGAGTGTGTGATATCAAGGCCACGCGTAAGCCAGTAGAAGGCAGGAGTTAGAAGCAATGCTCTCACTAATTATTAGTTTTCAAATGTGATAACACAATGGTTGGATACAATTTCTTCTGAAATCTGTGCAAAATGAATGCTAAGGTGTGCCACCAAGCAACAGAACAGGCTACCACAAACAAGTAGGGACTGAGATGATTCTCCACACCCATTCAACTTATTTTTATCAAAAAATGTAAACTTTAAAGTGCATTTTCCAGTATATTGACTTAAAAGGACATGAGCATGAATCCTGCACTCAAAGTCTAAGTCATAATCACGTTTCCCGCCCATCCCCCTTTTAAAACAAGTTGTCCTGTCCATAACTGGATCAAGCATCCGGAGTTCCTCAGAAATCCAATGCAAAAACATGTTTGCTGCTTTGGGAAGGATGAGAGGAAAACACCAAGTCTGCTTCTGGGCAGTGTCTCCTCTCCCTGATGTGTAGAAGCTGGGCATCTCGAGTAGGACAAAACCATGAAACAGCTCTTACTTTTCTTTTTCATGGGAGTGATGAATGTGCCCAGACCCCCCGAAACTGTAGATCTATCCACACTTCCCAGCTGTACTTCCCCAGCAGAACGAACCAGCCCTTCAGGACCACATCTGTATATACCGCCCCCTTTCTTCCAATGGTAGAAAACAGTTCTTTCCACTAATTAGATTGGGGCAGGCAGCTCACTATTTGCAGCAGACTTCTGTTTCACGCCTGACAATCCTAGAAATGTTCTGCTAACCCCTTGCCACTACACATCCTCACCTCACTGGTGTTTGAAATCTTGTTCCACCTGGAAGCATAAACACTGTTCTGTGTGCCTAAGTGTGAGATGTTCCATCATCCTTTCCAATTGGTCTCATTCTAGTACCTAATCTAAAATAAAAACCTTGTGGATCCTGTAAACTCTAATCTACACGCAGAGCATTGCAGCAGAAATTGAGCTTCCTGAACCATCAGACAGGAACTGAAGCCTGTGGGTGGCAGATGCTAGTGAAAAGTAGAACTACGTGGCGCAGAAAGCAATGCATTGTGGGCCAAAAATGAGAGCCCAGGCCAAACGTACAATCCACTGGAAGGAGATAGTCTAGAGCTATGCATGTGCTGCATGAATGCATTATCTCTTTACATAGAACGCAGCCCTTTCTGATCTGAAGGCCTTAAAAATGCCACCCAACTCTCGGAAAACTGTCCTACCTCACGCCGGACCTCCAGCCCTCCACCCTTCCAGTACACATCACTGACTCTTCCATCCCTTGCGGCACTATCCTGCTGGTTGGGCGCAACTTGGGGAACCCTCGGAGCAACCACCTCCAATCATTAATATACCCATATGAATGAGAGGCCATAGAGGGCAGAGCAAAATACCTACGTGCTCATCCCGTCTCAGCCTGGCACTCCGAGCACTTATGATGCAGACACACTATTAACACTGGCAAGAGGGTGATGCCTGTTGGAACTGAGAGGGCCTGCTAAGCAATGGCAGTTCTAGTGTCCTTTTTTTTAACTGCCAACCATAAATATTTAATAGAACAGCTTACTTTCCAAAATGTTGCTTTTACTAGGCATGGCACGGTAGTTCGTTTTCGAAACTGGCCCAGTGAGTGTCAGAAACGTTTGAGCCACCAGCAACAGTTATAACCTATCTATAGAGTAAATGCAGAAATATAGAGCGCACCACTGGCTAAAGAGTATTTATTTTCAATGTCTTCCACCAAGAAACTTTGAATGGAAACCTTTGATAGTGTCCGGAGATAGGGGGCGAACATATCTTGTCTCCTGTAGGGGCCCTGCAGAGTAGAAGTCCAGGAATAGGGGGGTGCGACTCACAATTTTCCGCAAGCTACCTTGCTGCACCCCAGGAAGGCAGTGACTACTGGCAGGCAGTCGCACTCTCAGATTGTGGGGGGTTGTTAGCAGTGTTGAAAGTGGTGAGGGCCTTGGTGCCCTCGAAGTCGGCGTGCTTTCCTAGCGCCCCCGGAACGAGGCTCCGCACAGCGCTCTGCAGCTCCCGGCTGGTTAGAGTCTTGCGCCGGCTGTAGCGGACCAGACGCTCCGCCTCTTGAGCCAGGCTCTCACATATCGTCGTCACCGTGGAGTTCACCATGGACATAGCCTCCGAGGAGATGCTGACACCTGGGTGCACGTGCCTCAACACCCGCGAGACGTACAGAGAGAAGGAATCCCTCTTCGGTTTACGTCGCGCCACCTTGGGGTGCGAGGCCGCCTTCTTCACCTTCTTCAGGGTGCGTCCCACCTTCTGCTTACACGCCCGCTTTCCGGGGTGCCGGCTCCTCGCGGACTTCGCCATCCTCACAGCTCCGCCAGGCCTCTCTGATCCCCGCGCCCAGCGCAAGCTACTTATATACGTGTACATGATGCAAATTACGTCTTAGTGGTCTTTTGTGAAGTTTCTTGCGCGTTGGAAATATTGTCGCAAGCGGTACAGAAATTCAGAGGTGAATAGCCAAGCCTTTTTAACGCAACTAGATCAAAATGATGATTTCTTCTAAGTCAAGCGTGAAGAGATATTGGTGATGTTTACAGTTTATTTTTACGTTATTTTCAAAATTCCAGGTTTATAGAGCCATTTAAAACGTATCGGTAGTTTCTCAAGAAAGTAGGATATTGTACGCAGTCATAGTCACAATAGTCTCCAAAACGGAAGCGTTGTGAGTATTGTGATATGGAACGTGTAAGTAGGCAGGTTCAGTTCTTGTTGGGTAGAGTTTACACAAGTCCGGGCTTAGATACATGTTCTTTAATGTAGGTAGCAAATGCCTGAATGCTGTGTCAGCTCATTTTTATTTAATTTTAAGTGGCTTCGTGTGCGAAACCAATTTTTTCTTTCCTATTCAGATTTGCCGAATTGTCCTAAGAAAATGTTTTTTCGTTGCAGATGGGTGCTGCTCAGAAAAGTTTCGGGCTGGTCAGTGCTTGAAGTGGGATAAAAAATGGGGGGGGGGGATCTCTTAAATGGTCGTGGTCAATGTAATTAAGGGCGTGGCTTAAAAACAGATAAACTAAAAATCTGTGCTTAGCATAGTGTGCCGCCCTACTGGTATTTTGCTGCTCCTGTCATTGCATCCACAAACATAACAAGTAACATTAAACCTACAACAAGCCAGGACTATTGGCTATGTCAATGGTTCTTAGATGCATAAGATAAGCAACAACTCAGGGGCGTAAAACAGGCCCCGGCAGCTCCCGCGGTGCGGGGGCCCCCATGCTCCAGGGGGCCCCCTCAGCACAGCACTGCGGCCAGAGAGCTCCTGATAAAGTCCAGAGGGGGCCCCTCCACATACCTTGCAAGGGGGCCCCTTCAATTTTCATTACGCCACTGCAACAACTATGGCTTCGTCATATGTAATATTTCAAAATGCTTCAGTTCTGAAATGATGAGACTCTGCAAGAACTATAAGTAGTCTCTTTGTAGTTACATGAAAGCCAGTGAAGCGTGGTCCTGGTGCAGAGTTAAGATTTGTTTTTCACTCTGATGGTGAAGGCAAAAATGGAGAGCCCGATAGGGACCCGTCTCACCACCTGCTTTTTAGAATTGCCGGTGCACTGCCAGTGATGAGCACCAACAGGACCTAGCCTACCTAAAGCCCTGGGGCTGGTGCAAGAACAGGGCAGGGTTCTCTGGGTTACATCAGGGGTTTCCAAGATCGGGTTGCAAAGTATTTAGTTGCACTTGGGCATTTTTTTAGGTGGTTCAAGTTTCAAGACTGCCAGTGAGAAATCACATGATCCCGAAAGACTTTGATAGCACAAAAATGTCACTCAAACAAATGTTCTACATAGCACTAAAGACCAGAGTGCTGCATCTAAGCAAACAAGCATTAGCAAAGCCAATATGTCACGCCTCTGAGAGAGCTATTGGCTTTGGCAATGTGTTTTATCCATGTTGTACAGCAGTGTGGCTGCTGTTCAGCATGGCTAAAAGTTAGTGGGGTGGGGTGGGGTGGGTTGTAGTGGGGTAGATTGGGATAGAGTGGATTGGGGTAGATTGGCGTAGAGTGGACATGGAGGTACAGTGGGGTAGAACGGAGTGAGGCAGATCGGGGTAGATTTGAGTAGGGGTGTTGGGCAGATTAGTGTGGTAAATGGAGTGGGGCAGATTGAATTGTGGTAGATTGGGGTGGAGAGGGGTAGATTGGGGTGGAGTGGGGTAGATTGGAGTGGACTAGATTAGAGTAGATTAGATTGAAGTAGATTGAAGTAGGGTAGATCGAGGTAGATTGAGGTAGAGTTAAGTGGGAAATATTGGGGTAGATTGGAGTGGAGTGGGGTGGATTGGGTATGAGTGGAGTCGGGTGGAGTGGGAGTAGATTGGAGTGAAGTAGATTTGGTAGATTATAGCAGGGTAGAATGTAATTGAATGGGGGTAGATTGGAGTAGTTTTGAGTGAGGTAGATTGGAGTGGAGTGGAGTAGGGTAGATTGGGGAAGTGGGGTAGATTGGAATGGTCTGGGGTAGATAAGGATAGGGTGGGGTACAGTGAGGTAGAGTGGGGTAGATTGGAGTGGAGTGGAGTGGAGTAGATTGAAGTCAAGTACATTGGAGTAGGGTAGATTGGATTGGGGTAGTGGGTAGATTGAATTGGAGTAGATTGGGTTGGAGTGGGTAGATTGGAGTGGAGTAGGCAGATTGGAATGGAGTGGGGTAGACTGGAGAGGAGAGGAGTAGATTAGGGTGGAGTGAGGTAGATTGTAATGGGATAGATTAGGTGGATTATGGTAGGGAAGATTTGAGTGAAATGAGGTAGATTGGAGTGGGGTAGATTGGAGTGAGATAGATAGGAGTGGGGTAGGGTGGAGTGGGGTAGATTGGAGTGAGGTAGATTGGAGTGGAGTAGGTTGTAGTGAAGTTACATAGAATGGTGTGGGGTAGATTGGAGTTGGGTATATTGGGTTAGGGTGGGGTCGATTGAAGTGGATTGGATTGGAGTGGAGTAGATTGGGATTGATTTCAGCGGGGTAGATTGGAGTGGGGCAGATTGGATGGGGTAGATTGAGTCGTGCAGTTTGGGATGGAGTGGGGTAGGGTAGGTGGAGTGAGGTGGTGGGTGGATTGGGGTGGAGTAGGTTAGAGTGGACTTGAGTGGGTTAGATTTGAGTGGCATGTGGTAGTGTTAATTGGAGTGGGGTAGATTGGGTAGAGTAGAATGGAGTGGGTAGATTGGGGTATAGTGGAGTGGGGTAGATTGGGTGGATTGGAGTGGGGTACATTGGGGAAGAGTGGAGTGGTTAGTTTTGAGTGGATTGGAGTTGGATAGATTGGAGTGGAGTCGAGATTAGAGTAGGGTGAGGTATATTGGGGAAGATTTGAGTGGAGTGGGGTAGATTGGAGTGGAGTGGGGTAGATTAGGGTGGAGTGGAGTGGGGTAGGTTAGGTGGATTAGAGTACGGTAGATTGGAATGGAGTGTGCAACCTAAAGAGACATGGGGGACTCTCCTGCCTAAGATCCAAAACAGCATGCCATAGGAACGTCCCTAGATCCAAATTCAGGTGAGAGCCTTGCTGAGCCTCACTGACTATTACCACAGGCTTCTTAGGGGGTACAGGAGCATTGTGCACTGCTCACAGAGCTGACCTCCTGAATAAACCTGACTTCAGCAAGGATTTTTTATGCAGACAGATGCTTTAGAGCATGGCATTGGGCACCTATCAGCTAAATGATGGTAAGGAGCACCCCATAGCATTTATCAGAAGATGACTTCTACCTAGGGAACAGGAGTGGAGTGCCACTGAGAGAGGAAGCCTTTTCAATGGTCTGGTCACTGACGAGGTTAAGACCATGAATATTTGGCCCTGAGCTTAAAGACAAAATGTATTAAGGTATATTTAACCACTCTTCCACTCCTTCTTCCTCTAAGGATGCTACAGGAGTGGGCGAGCATGCTTGGGTCACTCCTTCCTTTTGCTGTGCCTCCTCAGCTTCACCATCGTCTTTGCAGGCTTAACAAGTCCACACCACATGATCTGCTTCCCTGCACTCCATAGTACCCCGCCTCTCTATTGCTTGCATCTCTGTACTCTGTACTGCATTGAACCACTCTAAAGTCCCTGGGAAGTCGGGTTCTGCAAGCAAAGGTCTGGGTACTTGTTAATCAGACCAAACAACTGCATATTCAGGCGGTTCCCTGACAAAATATCGATGTTAAAAATATAGAAGTAAAAATATCGATGCAAAAATATAGAATGCAAAAATATCGACTCCCTATACTTAAACAGGTAAGAACAAAAAAGCAAAAAGAATATATAGATGTAAAAAATAGAGTTGTACAAAATATCGAGTTTTATATACATATACATATATAAAATAAAATATTAAATATGTTAAATAACAAAATTAATATAAAAAAATAAAGTAAATTTAATATAAATAAAAAAATAAAAAAACTTAATTAAAAAAGTTAAACACTCATACATAATAATTCATATATATTTACTTTAAAATAATGAATAAACTATTAATTTTAATTTTAAAATTATACAAAAATGTACATATATATATATATATATATATATACATATATACATATATATATATATATATATATATATATATATATATATATATATATATATGTTTGTGTGTGTGTGTGTGTACCAATAACATAAAATCTAATTAAAAAAACATTCTATTATAAATTAAAACATTAAACTATTTAAAAATCTTCAAACTTACATTTCCCACTCCAGTGAGTGCAACAGTAGGGAAAGTGTTGGATAGCGGAGGGGTAAAAATTACTATTCCCACTCCAGTGAGTGCAACAGTATGGAAAGTGATGGATAGCGGAGGGGTAAAAATTACTATTCCCACTCCAGTGAGTGCAACAGTAGGGAAAGTGTTGGATAGCGGACGGGTAGAAATTACTATTCCCACTCCAGTGAGTGCAACAGTAGGGAATGTGTTGGATAGATGAGAGGTAAAAATTACTATTCCAACTCCAGTGAGTGCAATAGTAGGGAAAGTGTTGAATAGCGGATGGGTAAACATTACTATTCCCACTCCAGTGAGTGCAACAGTAGGGAAAGTGTTGGATAGCCGAGGGGTCAAAATTACTATTCCCACTCCAGTGAGTGCAACGGTATGGAAAGTGTTGGATAGCCGAGGGGTAAAAATTACTATTCCAACTCCAGTGAGTGCAACAGTAGGGGAAGTGTATTTCAGAGGAGTAACAATTAATATTCTCACTCCAGTCAGTTCAAAATTAAAAACAAACAAACTTTTAACAGCAATAAAAATATTTAAAAAACAAAATAAATTAAAAATATATAAATATGTAAAACATTCAAATACAAATATATTTAATATTACATTTAAAAAAAACATATTAATACATTAAATACATATAACAAATACCTACAAATATTATATTAAATAAAATAAAAAACTATTTCCAAACAAATAATTTTTTTTAATTAAACATTATTTAGAAACAAAAATATTAATTATTACATACATTTACTTTTTTTATTTCGTACCCTATAACACCACACAAGTCACAACCCACATCTAATTAAAAAAAATGTACATCCTCAACTAACATAATGAATTACCAATTAAAAAATATTATTAATTAAAAAACAAATTAAAACTCATGAAAATTATTTAACTTCCCACACTTTACACCTATAATCCCCACAACCCACAATTAAAATTAAACTGAAAAATAATTAATTACACAATTAAAACTTATTTTCAATTAAAAACTAATAGTATTTAACAACTAATTATAAAGTAAGAAAAATTAATTTACTCCCCACACTGTACCCCTATAAAAATAAAACCCACACACAAAAAAATATAAACAAATACCCTAATTAAATATAAATCAATTAATTAATATTAATGATCAACTAATTTTTCATTAATTGAACAAAAAATACTTTTTACCCTTTACCCCCATAAACCCCACAATCCCCACCTAAAATTAATTACAAAAAATCCATATTTAATTTTCAATTAATTAATTATATTAATTAACAACTAATTTTTAATTATTCAAACATAAATTACTTCCCACCCTTTACCCCATAAACCCCACAACCCACACCTAAAAGAAATCACACAATTACCATAATTAATTATCAATTAATTAATTAAAATAAATTAACAACTAATTAATAATTAATTAAACATAAATTACTTCCCACCAGTTACCCCATAAAGCCCACAACCCACACCTAAAAAAAATCACACAATTACCATAATTAATTATCAATTAATTAGTTAATACAAATTAACAACTAATTATTAGTTAATTAAACATAAATTACTTCCCACCCTTTACCCCTATAAACCACACAACCCGCACCTAAAATTAATAACACAATTTCCATAATTAAATTTCAATCAATTAATTAATATAAATTAACAACTAATTATTAATTAATCAAAAATAAATTACTTTCCACCCTTTACCCCTATAAAACCCAGAACCCCCACCTAAAAAAAACTACACCATTACCATAATTAGTTATCTATTAATTATTTAATATTAACTAACAACCAATTAATAATTAATTACAAATAAATTACTTCCCACAATTAACCCTATAAAATCTAAATTAAATATATAAAAAATAATCATTAATTTATTATAATTAAATTACTTCCCACCCTATTCCCCTATAAACCCACATCCCGCTACAGAACCAAAAATTGCAAAATGTAATTAAAATAAAATTCGTAACTACTAAAAATTTAACAAACATAAACAATACTTATACAAAAAAACATACATCACATACATTTAAAATATAAACTAAAATACATAACACTAATTAAAAAATCGATATTTTGAACATCTATATTTTTGCAAACAATATTAATGACTTTTATATTTATAAAAACAATATTTCTTACCTTAGATTCGATATTCTTGACCACGATATTCTTGCTGTTGATATTTCTGAATCACGATATTTCCAACTCGATATTTGTGTATATCGACATTTCAAACTCGATATTCTGTCTCAGCACTGTACAGATATAGCTCTTTTGGTAGCTCCAGAACAAGCACTAGCGGGATGAAGCCAGCACTCAGTGTGGCTTGCTGCTCACTTCCCATCTGTAAGCTTTTTACTCCTTTGGAACACCCCTGTCTAGCTGCCTCTGGAGAAAGGCTGTGGAAGTGGTTGTTGCAGCAACAGGCAGATGTATCACTTGTAAGGTGTCATAGGTGCCCAGAGATAAAGTTGAGTAAAGAGTAATTTAAAATCACTTTGAGATATGAATGTTAGTAGAAATTTGTTTACATCTACTTTCTTATTGAAACCTAAGAGTTTGAAAACCTCTTGCCAAATTTTCAGTTAAATTTTCATTGCATTTTTAAATATGCAAGTAGCAGTGTAAAACCACTAGGTAGCACACTGGAAACTCCTGGTTTATTCAAGGCTTTAATAGACAGCTCTCATGTATGGATCCTGGATGTTGAGTCCTAGGTTCTCCGACCCTAGTGGTTTCTGGGACTAGCTGTTGGATTTACTTTTATGCAGCTGTTGATATATTGTGGTTCTACTGGCAGGGTTGCATCCTGTCACCGAAATGGCACAACATACTGGTGATTTAATTAGCATCAGCGTGCAAATAAACAGCCTGGTGTTTATTGATTACCTAAGCAGCCTGATTTGAATTTTAATTAGTGTTATTGAACTTAAGTGATAATATTTTGGCAATGCCGTTACCACAGTTAGGCGAGATGGTGCAGAGTGAATTAGAATCTATATTGCAACCGGATTGGCTGTCTGAAGTTTGTCCATGCCCCCTCACACTATATTTTGAGAAACGTCAATGGGGCTCAATTACAATCTATCTTGTGCAGAGATAGACTGGTGTTGGATACCAGAGCATTTTATACTTAAGCTGGCCTTTTTAATAGTGTCACTGAATTAAAGCGACATTAATTCAAAGCACACCATTGTGGAGTGATTGGCTGCCTGAATTCTGGCCACACTCTTTAACCAACCAATGAACTAAGGCAGCTCGGCTGATTGAAGATCACAAATGCAATACTCACTCTGATAACCACATTGTCAAATAGTAATGGCGAACAATCTCAGAATTTAAGTAGAACTGATAAATTAATGGTAGAGGAATATAGCCTAGGAGGATTCTGATTGACTTGACACATGAAGCAACAAAAGGGACACTGAAGAGAGAAGAGGGACCAATGGCAACCAGGAAGACATAAGAGTCTGTAACTAGATTTACACATAATCGAAGAAGCACAATAATACCACTCATGAAAAATGGATGGTGAAAAAATATCTTGCAGAAAGTAGCAACTAGCTTAAGTGATGGGGTTCAAAAATTGCATTTGCAACTGATTTGAAAGCAAATAAACGTTGCTTTTATGGGCTGATTATATATAAAGAAGGAATTCTCCCCAGTATATTAAACGTAATAATGGCTAGATGATGAAAAATCAATGCAATGTTTAAAAAAGTATTATAATTATGCAACGGCAATTGGTGGTGGGGACGTCGGCTCTGAATGCACCAAACTTTGAACATTAAGATCAAAATGTTAACTGCTCTAGAGAGTTTTAATCAATATCTTGAGGTTGTCGATAATCTGCAAATTATACCTGCAAAAATGGAAGCGGCTAAGCTTGTCTTGGTTAATATAGAACGTGAGGAAATAAGCAATAGAGGAGGATGATAACTCCCAGTTCAACCCAGACAAAGTGGATTCTCCTTTTGAAAAATACATTTGTGTAAAAATAAACTAATGCTTAAGAATATGATGAACAAACTATTTTTGTATCTAACATAAACAATAGAGAAGGTTGAACTAATCAGGATCAGGTAACGTAGATCCAATACTTACAACTAAAAAATAAATGAAGCTATTAATAGGATTTCCATTCTCAGGCCATGAGAACAAGTAAAAGTGTAGAAAGAATTTCACGAGAGAAAAACATATGTCAACTATGGATAAAACATGCAAGAAAGCATCTAGTTCTACCGATACAGACCCACAGGTAAGTACGGTAGGAGTAAATGCCAGGTTACTGAAATCTTTAACAAGGACGAAAGGGCAACAAAGACAACTTTATGGAGTGAAACAGGGAAAATGAATGAGCAGACATTGATCTCACAACAGACGGAAGAAGGCCAGTGCGTCACTAAGACATAATGGTGGGTCAGAAAAAAGAGGAGGAAGATGCTAATCAAGCATCTCTGGTAGTCAGGTATTTAATTTGGATGGAAACTACATTCAGTCTAGTTAAATTTATATTAGCATGGTCCCTACTAAAGAAAGTTTAAACACTAGAGAGTATGATCAGATTTCCCAAAGTGATAATGGACAGATACAGTAGCAGTGACAACAAATGGTGGTAACAAAGGGCTGATTACGATGGCGGTCGTAGGCACCTCTGGGGTGCTGGCGGTGGCTGAAAACGTACATTTAGTCACTCCTGTGGCGGTCCTCGCGACCGCCACATTACAATGGGCAAAGATAGCCCTTTTTCCGCCCATCGCGGAGTTTCCGGATCTGCCAGATTTTCCGTTCCGCAACGGTGCCGGAGGGAGCCAATAGAGAAAGACTGCCGTGCGGAATGGCGTTCCGTCCGCTGGACAGATCACGATGCGTCAACCAGCCCATCAGAACGCAGCGGAGAAACCAGCTATTCGGACATGGCGGAAGCACAACTGCGGGGATAGAAACTCAAGTCCGAGACATCTCCACACGTTCCTGGCCGCCATGGGTCCTGCTGTACAAGCCCTTCCGCTGCTGTACCTGATCCACTACCAGCAGATAAGATGCAGTCACGGTCAACACTGCAGGTATGTCAAAAACATATCCCTGCATACAACCTCTGTACAACAACAACACCACACAACTGTCGCGGGAAATATGTGTCTTGTCTACAACATACACCCTGGGAGAGACAGGAACATATCCCAAAGTCAAATTGCACATGTCTTGCACGTAAGTAAATTGTCACCTCAGCATTGGGGGCACCCTTCTCCATAGAAATGACTGCAACTAGCCCAGTCATGCCGGTCACGTCACCGCAGTGGTGAAGCCGCGGTAAAACCTGCCCACAATGTAGTAGGAGTCCAGCACATTGTCCCAGACAAGCAAGACCATCATCACAACATCCGCACCATATGTATCATAAAAGAAGCACCACTCTGCACAACATATCTGCAGCAAGAAGTCATGTGCAGGGACACTGTCTATAGTGATATCTCATTAGGATCATCAGCAATTGTATAGCCACATGAGTGAGGGATGAGGCAAGAGTCCCTTCAAAATGACAATAGTCATCATTGCAGCCAAATAAGGGTCAGTCCACATACAATGTGGAACAGAGGAGGGCAGAGCAAACAGGGTGTGTATGTGTATTTCACAGTAGTCCAACAAGGTGTTGGAATGAGTCAGTGAGCCAAGGTAGATGACACATTATTTGAGACACCACTGCCACATAATCACAGATCAGCACACCCCCAAGCAGACATTGGTATGCTCATCACATACAATGGCAGACCATACCACATAATGACAGCCCATACCATGCAACACTGTACAACATTTCTGACTCAAACAGTAAACTCAAAGTAAGCACCAGTGTGCATTTGACTCACTTGTGTACTGCTGCACTAAATGACACCATGTGAGTATGTCCTGTACAGCAACAACTCTGACTACACTGCCACTTCACAGAACACCTCCACACCATTACTCCACCTCAACAAAGGTAGTACCAACTATAAAGTATTTAATGAATACCAAAGTGTCAAGAAGAGTCCATCTTGACAGCAGTAAACTCTGACCTGAGACTCATGACAACCCTCCTCTGCCTCACACCTGCCTTCTACTCATGTGAATAAAAGTGAGTAATGGAAGAAATGAAGAGTCACTGTGCAGATTAACAACCTTGGAAATGTTCACACTGCATGTTAAGTCCTTGATACAGCTTACACACTTAAACTCTACCTCATACACATACCATAAGTCAGCAGCACTGTATCATAACAAGTAAACTATCCTAAAGTGGAGTGCACAGTGCTGGAAAAGCATGTAGAAATGACTGGTACCATTTGTACATGACATTCAAGAGGTATCACATATGACACTACACTTAGGACATCAAATGATACATGGGTGGCACAGAGATTTAAAATTGTATGAAAGTAACATCTGTGCAGTATCCTGTGATACAGCAATGCAAGTAATGCATTGGCCCAGAATGAGATGAACTGTCATAAGCCATACAGTGACCAGCCCCTCATCTGTGTCAACTATCTTGACATGTGTATGCCACCAGCACAACACTCATGGCTCACAGTGACATTCCCTGACTGACAAACACAACTATGACCTTCACACATACCCCTCATCTACCCATCTCCCACCTTCACTGCTCTACACCTGGGAGAAGCTCTGATAAAGGTGAAAATAAGGTCCTATGAGTTCCCTGATACCCAATGCTCAGGGAGTTCCACTCAGGGATGTCTGAACCAATGCTGAACTCAAACCAATTTCCAAACACATGTATCACAAACCACAGCAATCTCAGCTGGACACCAGGGGGACTCACACCTGGCAAGGACAATGCAACATCCACTGACAGCAGTGCATGCACATCACAAATCATCACATCACACAGATCACTTCACACTCAGGATGGGTAGCAGTACCTCAGGAAACAGATGCATACTTTAGCTATCAACTAATGCTGCACATC